>OZ012737.1:190020329-191220329 GCA_963859935.3 Lathyrus sativus
GAACTAGTAACTAATCCTAACATTGAAGTATTAAAAAAACTCATATAAGTAAAAAATCTCAAATAGCCTTGATCATGAGACATGTAACTATCACTATAAATTAGAACCAGAATACCAACAATAGTTATTAATATTGACATAATAGAACTAAGTGAATCGATCAAGTAGCCAAACTCTAAAGAAAGATCATTATTTATAGTCCAAGACCATACATATTGATAGATAGAACGATTCTCGATTTGATGAATCGATAAATCGATCGAAAAAATCATAACTATGGTTAACAATAAAATACTAGGAAAAGCCCACATACGGCGAATATTTTTTGTTCCCGTGGGAAAAAGTAGAAGTCCTACCCCTATTAAAATACGAATTGGAAGAGGGATGAAAGGTATGATCCATGAAGATTGATGTGTATATTCCATACAAAAAAAAGAATAAAAAATATTTAGATTCTTTATAATTTTGTTTCTTATTCGTTTGTTTTATCTCTTTTGTTTCTTATTCATTAGAGAAGTAATTCTCACAGACTCTGAAGGCTTAGAGGCAGACAACACTCAAGTGAAAGAACCTGAAGCAACGCCAGATGCAATTCCTTTAACTTCTCAGATGAACAACTTAAACATTTATGAAGAATCAACTGTTAGAGGATCATCTTCCAGAATCAAGGCCTCTCACCTAGAGGATGTGATCATTGGAAAGAAGGATGACCCCATTAGAACTAGATCCTTCCTCAGATCTTCTGAAGCATCATTATATGGGTTAGTGTCAGTGATTGAACCAACTTCTGTGGATGAAGCTCTGCAAGACAATGACTGGATTATTGCCATGCAAGAGGAGCTCAATCAGTTCACAAGAAATGATGTGTGGGATTTGGTTCCAAGACCAATAGGATTCAACATAATTGGAACTAATTGGGTCTTCAGAAACAAGCTAAATGAGAAAGGAGAAGTTGAAATAAATAAGGCAAGGTTTGTTTCTCAAGGTTATAGTCAGCAAGAAGGAATTGATTATACAGAGACTTATGCTCCTGTAGCCAGGTTAGAGTCTATTCGTTTACTCATTTCTTTTGCTGCACAAAATAATATCACTCTTTATCAGATGGATGTTAAGAGTGCCTTTCTAAATGGTATTATAGAAGAAGAAGTTTATGTTCACCAACCTCCTGGTTTTGAGAGTGAAAATTTTCCAGAACATGTTTTCAAACTAAAGAAATATCTTTATGGCTTAAAACAAGCTCCCTGAGCTTGGTATGAGAGATTAAGCAATTTTCTTCTGGAGAAAAATTTCATCAGAGGCAAAGTGGACACAACACTCTTTTGTAAAACATTTAAGAAAGATCTTTTAATTTGTCAAATATATGTGGATGATATTATATTTGGATCTACCAATGTTATGCTGGGAAAGGAGTTTGCTCAATGTATGCAGGCAGAATTTGAGATGAGAATGATGGGAGAATTGAGATTCTTTCTGAGAATTCAAGTCAACCAAACTCCAGATTGCACTTACATTCATCAGACCAAATATGTTAAAGAGCTTCTGAAGAAGTTTAACATGACCGATAGTAAGATGGAAAAGACTCTCATGCATCCAACAAGTACACTTGGTAAGGAGGAGGTAAGTAAGAAAGTGGATCAGAAACTCTACAGAGGTATGATAGGATCTCTTCTCTACTTAACTGCTTCTAGACCTGACATTTTGTTCAGTGTATGCTTGTGTGCAAGATTCTAATCAGATCCTAGAGAATCACACTTAATAGCTGTTAAGAGGATTCTAAGGTATCTGAAAGGTACTTCTAATGTGGGTTTGTGTTACAGAAAATATGATGATTTCAAATTAGTTGGATTCTGTGATGCTGATTACGCTGGAGACATAGTGGAAAGAAAAAGTACTTCTGGAAGTTGTCAATTTCTAGGAAGAAATCTAATCTCTTGGTACAGTAAGAAGCAACCCACAATTGCACTATCAACTACAGAGGCAAACTATATTGCTGCTGTTGGATGTAGCACGCAGATGCTCTGGATGAAAAGTCAACTAGAAGACTATCAGATATTTGAAAGTAATATTTCTATATTCTGTGATAATACTTCTGCTATATGTTTTTCTTAAAACCCTATTTTACACTCTAAGGCAAAACATATAGAAATTAAACATCACTTCATCAGAGACTATGTTTCGAAGGGTGTTATAAACTTAGCCTTTGTTGATACAGATCATTAGTGGGCAGATATTTTCACAAAACCCCTTGCTGAAGATAGGTTCAAATTTATTCTGAAAAATATTGGTATGGATTTTTGTCCAGAATGATATTTATCAGAAGCAAAATGTTTAAAACTCTGAAGTATTTCATCTATAATTTATTTGATTTATTGATTTATTATTATTTGTGTGTATCTGAACTAACCAATCTTAGAGGATCTGAACGTTGGCTAACGTTTCATTTCTCAAGAGAATTCAGAAGCACATGCAAGCAAACACGTGTCACTCTGAATCTGAAAAGATGGCGTGTACACTACTGAAGAGACATTTGAGGTATGGTTTGAATAGTGAAAATCTTGATTTTTCCCCCCAATTTGTCAGAATCAATTAATGCTTTGAAATAATTTTTATTCTTTTCATTAATTGTCATTTATTGCTATGTGAGAACGTGCTATTTGTGTCTGTTTGATTGCCCTAATTGCTTTCTCTATAAATACCACATTTCACACCAAATTCACACTTTTCACTTCACAAACAATTTTTATGCATTTCTGTCTTCTTTTTGCTCTTCACAAAAACCCTAAACCTTCGTCCAAATCATCTTCATCTTCATCAATGGCAACCTCATCCTCTACATCAGCTCAATTTCAATCATCTATGGCTGCAGTTACATCAGCAAACATGGGTGTTACTCCATTTAAGGTACCTAAAAGGACATTGTTAACCCCTGTGGATAAACTTGAAGTTCTCTATGAATCCATGGTGGAATTTGACTCTCTAGCTGAAAATGGGTTTGAGTTATGTTCTATAATTGATGCATAAGGCTGGGTTAAGTATTTTGACAGGTTGTTTGGACCAGTATACCCACATCTGGTGAAGGAATTTTGGATCCATGCTTCTGTTTATCCAAAATTTATCCTCTCTTCTGTTCTGGGAAAGGAGATCATCATCATTGAAGATCTCATCCGGAAACTTATAGGGTATGAGGAGACTGATGGAGTGTGTCATCTGCCAGCTGGGCGTGTGTATATGGAAGAGTTTATGAGGAAGTCATTACATCTGGACAGGCCTCTAACAAATTTAAGGATCTGAAGCCTGACTATAAAATCTGGGCAAAGATTTTTCTGGGATGCATCCATCACAGAAAATCCACCAATTCTCCAGATTACGTGAATAATGAACAACTCTACTTTATGTATTGTTTGAGTCAGAGTACAAAGGTAGATCTTCCATACATTCTCTTTATGCATCTATGGAATCATATCAATGCATCAAAAGAATCTGTAAAGGTTAAGGGACAGAAGATCAGGACATGGATTCCCTTTGGAAGGTTAATTTCAGACATTCTAACAGAGAATGGTCTGGTAACTTCTCTGTATGAAGCTGGAGTTAAAGATGAGCTTGAATCAATTATTGGAAAACCATTGAATGCAAAGAGTCTTCAGAGGCTAAAGATTATGGATGAACTCACAGCTGCACCTAAGAAGCTGAATATTTCTGAAGTTAGTCAGAAGAGGATTCCAGTTAAAGATTTTCCACTTTTTGGTGCTGAAGAACTAAGGGATATTATTGTTAGGTATATTGATGCATGCAAAGCAGATGGAACGCCTATTTCTACAGATATTCTGATTCGTTCTAGAGAACCAATGCCAGATGTGTATAATGAGAACATGAGGAAAAGAAAGCAATTAGAGGCAGAAGAAGCTGCTGCTCAGAAGAACCCAAAAGTTGCTGACAAGCCACAGAAGCAGATCAAGAGAAAAGGTTCTGGAGAAGTTCCATTTGTTCCCACCAAGGGCATAAAGACTAAAGGTACTAAATCACCTGTATCTTCTTTCTCTAAAATTGTTATAAATGAATCAACAATTAGTTCTATTCCTGAACCTCCTCCCACTCAAAATCAAACAATTCCTGCTCCATCTCAAACATCTGAACCATCAAAAATTCCTTCCCCACCAAAATCATCTGATCCTATTTCCACTACTCCACTTAAATCTTTTGATATTCCTCAATCTGAACCAACAACGACAACACCAGCAGACCAAATTCCAACACCTCAAACAAAACCAACAGAACAACCTACACCACAACAACAACAACCAGAAATACAACAACCAACTGCTTCTGAACCCATACAATTTGATCCAGTTGCATCTGAAACTGTTACAACTGAACCTGTTGCACCTGAACAAGTTGCATCTGACCCAGTTCTGTCTGAACCACCTTCATCCAAACCTTCTAAGATTCAAACAGAACCATCCAATCCTCCTGAATCAAATATTCATGACTCTGAGATTCTGGATGTTCAACCTCTCAAGACTATGTTTGTTGTATCCTCTACATCTTGCACCCCAACCACATCATCTGATTCATCTGAATCTGATATCCATCCAGATTTCATCTCACCCCCTTCCCTCAGAACATTTGAATCTAACCAACCAGATCTACCCACTTCTTCTGAAACTACCATTCCTGAACCCACTCCTGAACCAAGAACATCTGAATTTGTTTCAGTTGCTTCTGCCAAACCATTTCCATCTGATCCCCTTCCATCTGGACTTGAAATAGAAATTTTTTTTGATCAACCACCACAATCAGATTTTGTTCCTTTTCTTGTTAAGCAAAAACAATCTGCGTTTGTTCCCTATTTTGATAATCCAAAAGCTGTCATACCTTCCATTCGCAGAATCAAACCATTCTTTCGTATTATGCCAGCTCAGAAGAAACCAGCATATCCTAGGCCTCTAATCATTATTCCAGAATTCACCATTCCACCTCCACCTCAACCCAAGCCTTTCACTTTGGAAACCCTTCTGAAACCAAAAACTAGGCTGAATGTTGATAATTTATTTGCAAGTTTTATGAAAGAAATAAAGATGCATTTAGGCTCTGTTCAAAAGAGATGCTTGTCAACAATGGATGCAAATGAATATGATGCTATCTAGAATAGCTTCATCAACAGATTCAATACTGTAGCCTCAAATCTGAAGAATGTATGTTCTGATGATGCGAAGCTCAGATTTGCTGAGACTGCTAAAAGCATGATCTGGAATGTAAAAAGATATGAACCATTGCTTCTTGAAGATGCTCCTTCATCTTCTGAAGTATTTGATACAGAAGTGACTGCTGAATCTGCTTTTGAAGAAAATCCCCTGGCTATGACTATTATGGAGCATCCCTCTGGACCTGTTGCTCATGAATCTGCATCTCCTATGGAAATTGACTATGTTCCTGCTTCAGAATCTGCCCCACCTTCTTCATCTGAGATCAAGAAAGAGAATCCAGATCTTGAAGATAAGATTGCAGTTTTGGAAGCTGGACAATCTGAGATTAAGTCATGGATGGCCAAGCAAGACCAGAAGACTGAAGACATGGCACAATGGATGTCCAAGCAAGATCAGAAGAATGACAACATGGCTAAGTGGATGACAAAGAAAGAAGAGTCTTCATCTGAGATCACTCACCTGTTGAAGATGAATTTATCTGATGTTTTGTCTATTTTGCTCTGAATGAATGAATGACTCAATGTTTTCTCTACATGATTTATCTTTTCTGTATTTCCTTTTATTTGTCTTTTAAAAGTTTTACTTTTTGATTATGACAAAAAAAGGTGGAGAAAATGGATCTGACTGTTCAAATAAACTCTACCTAAATGAAAATTCAGACATATAAATCATGACTAACGTAAACTCTTAGTGTTTCAGAACAATTGATAAATCTGACATATTCTTTTGGAGTAACTCTGAGATCCCCAGATCTAGTTTTAACCTATCAGGCTCTGATTCTGAAACATGCATCCAAAGTCAAGATCTAATTTTTAGAACAATCAGGCTCTGATTCTGAAAAGAATACTCATGCAAAAAGGGAAGTTTCTATTCCTTCTTAGTATTCAATTCAGGGGGAGATTCATCATCTCAGGGGGAGTTATAATTATATTGTTTATTGGACAAAATTTCCTATGTTTTTCTCATCATCAAAAAGGGGGAGATTGTTAGAACCCAGATTGGTTCTTAATAATATCTCTATGTTTTAATGATAACTCTTATGAAATTTTGTATTAAAGAATTATATACTCTAAATTTTGTTTGAGAATGTTTGCTACAGATATTAAAGTGAATATTATTCTGGAAGCAAATTAGATCTGAACATGAAAAATATGCAAGGCTCTGAAGCGTCAGAAGCATCTTTTAGAAGATTCTGAATGCTGCCTCCAGAAGTTTCTGAGTGCTGTCTACAGAAGGATCTGAAGCAGAAGCTACAGAAGAATCTGAATCGGAAGCCAGAAGCATCTGAAGCATTGAAGAATTTTGTATGAAGAGTTTCAAGCAGAGTTATTTCAGAAGACTCTGATAGTACTAACGCTGCCAGTACTGAGGATCTGATCCCAAACTCTGCTCTGAACAATTACACGCTGAAAGCACACTTGCTGCAAAGATTCTGATTCAGCAAACTCTGATGAACATCAGAAGTCTCTGATCAGTCAAGGCTCTGATACTTTGCTGAAACTTGTTGAAGAAGAATTCAAAGTTATGTCTGTTGGAATGGCCAAACGAATATTTCCTCATTTATGCTAGACACAAGAACACCGACAAAAAGGATTTTTCTGTGCATTCTACTTCTAGGAAAGGTCATGTGATGTGAAGAAGAAAAGGCTCAGACCTTTTTGGTACACAACCTTCAATGTGAAAGACTTCCTCTGTGCCTATAAAAGCAAGACTCCATCCATCTTCTTCAGTTGACGAAATACTTGAAAGAATTCATTACAAGCTCTCATACAATTTATACTCACTTACTGAATTCAATTCATAGTTCTTAAAATCTTAAGTGTAAAATCACAGTTGTGATAAAGCTTTATTAGAAGCAATTTAAACACTTGTATTATTATTACATTTGATTGTAAAAGAACCTTAAGAAGATCCAGTTAGGATCAGTAGTTCTTGAGAAGACTTTGAACAGTTGTTCTTAGTGCTTACTATTGTAATCAGTTGATTTAATGGTGGATTAAGTCCTTGTTTGAGAAAGGCAAATCACTCTTGATAGGATGGACTGGAGTAGTTGAGTTCAACGAACCAGGATAAAAATCCTTGAGTTTTTATTACTAAGTTTTTCTACATACTTATTCAACCCCCCCCCCCCCCCCTTCTAAGTATTTTCTCACCTTCAGTTGGCATCAGAGCTCCGGTTCTGTGTGTGCTACCACTTCACAGTGACAGAAAAGATCCAGTGAGAAAAACTTTAATATATACTTGGTTGTTATTATGGCTGAAACTTCAACATCTAACAGTAACAACAAATATGAAGAAAGGGACAGAATCAGCACAAAACCCCCTATGTTTGATGGGGAGAAATTTGATTATTGGAAGGACAGGATAGAAAGTTTCTTCCTTAGTTATGATGCTGATTTGTGGGACTTGGTCATAGATGGGTATGTTCATCCCACTGATGGGAATGGCAAGAAAGATGACATAAAATCTACGACTAAAGCCCAAAAGAAGGAGTTTAGAAATCACCACAAGGCTAGAACAATCTTGTTAAATGCAATATCTCACACTGAGTATGAGAAGATCACAAATAGAGAAACTGCATTTGACATGTTTGAGTCCTTAAAGATGACTCATGAAGGAAACCTTCAAGTGAAAGAGACCAAGGCTCTGGCGTTAATACAGAAGTATGAAGCATTCAAGATGGAAGAATCTGAGTGTATAGAAACTATGTTCTCTAGATCCCAGATCCTTACAGCTGGCCTAAAAGTTCTGGACAAAAGCTACTCAACTGCTGATCATGTGAAGAAGATCATCAGAAGCTTGCCTATCAGATGGAGACCTATGGTCACTGCTCTGAAGCTTGCCAAGGATCTGAACAAGATCACTCTGGAGGAGCTAATCAGCTCTCTAAGGAGCCATGAAATTGAACTTGAGGAAGATGAGCCTCAAAAGAAAGGTAAGTCTATTGCCTTAAAATCTAACTAATATGTGAAAGCTTTGCAGGTGTTAGAAGAAAGCTCTGAAGAATCTTCTTCTGAAGAAGAAGAAGATGAACTATCCTTGCTGTCCAGAAGAATCAACAGACTCTGGAAGCACAAGCAGAGGAAGTTAAAGAACTTCAAAAATCCAGATCAGTGCAAGGAGTCCTCTGGACCAAAAAGATCTGGAAAGAAGGAAGTTGTTTGTTTTGAATGCAAACAACCTGGTCATTACAAAAATGAATGTCCAAAGCTTCAGAAAGAAAAGCCCAGAAGAAACCTTAGCACAAGAAGAAAGTTCTAATGGCTACATGGGATGACTCTGATGAATCTGGATCCTCATCAGAATCTGAAGATGAATGCACCAATATGGCTCTAATGGCAGGCATTGAAGATCAAAATGAAGAATCATCTGGATCTGAGTCTGATTCTGAATCTGACTCAGAAGAGGTACTTTCTGATCTCACTAGGGAAGAGCTTATTAAAGTCTTATCAGAAGTCCGGAAAAATTATAATCAGATTAAGCTCAAATGCAAGAAGCTTAAGTTCAATCTTGGCTCTGAGAATAATCTGTTAAAATCAGAAATTGCTGAGCTAAAAGAAAATAATTTGAAAATGAAAGCCAATTTTGAAAAAGCTCAACAAAACTCTGAATCTAAAAGTAAGTCTAAATGCAAAAACATTTTAGAAGAATATGACTTGAGCTTTCAGAAATTTCTTGCTAAAAGCATAGACAGAAGCAAGATGGCTTCTATGATCTATGGGGTTAGCAGAAATAACAGGAAAGGAATTGGATATGAATCTTCCTCTGGAAAGGATTTAAATCCAATGCATGTTGATAAACTTGTTATTAAGAAAACTCCTTTGTACTCTCATTTCAAGTTTGGTCATCTGAATGACATTAAACACACACGTTCTGATCAGAACGTTCCTGTGTTTTAGCCAAAAGTAAGTCAGAACAAAACTGTTGTAAAAAGATAGAAGTTCAGACCAATTTTCAAGGCAGCTAACCAAAAAGGACCCAAAAAGCTCTGGGTACCTAAGGATAAGATTATCCCTGTTGCAGATGTTTTTAGCAGAAAAGTCAAGACGGCAGTCATGGTACCTGGACTCTGGCTGCTCACGTCACATGACGGGAGAAAGGTTTATGTTCCAAAGCCTGGAGCTTAAATCTGGAGGAGAAGTGAAGTTTGGAGGGAATCAAAAGGGCAAGATCATTGGCTCTGGTATTATTGGAAATGGTAACCTTCCCTCAATATCTAATGTTCTTCTTGTAGAAGGATTAAAGCATAATATATTGTCTATAAGTCAATTAAGTGACAATGGTTATGATATAATCTTTAATCAACAATGTTACAAAGCTGTTAGTCAGAAGGATGGCTTAATCCTGTCTAATGGAAAGAGGAAGAACAACATTTACAAAATAAATCTTTCAGAACTTAAAGTTCAAAATGTTAAATGCCTCTTGTCTGTTAATGATGAGCAATGGGTCTGGCACAGAAGATTGGAGCATATTAATATGAGACATATATCTCAGATTAATAAACTCAATCTGGTCAGAAGACTTCCTAAGTTGAAGTTCAACTCAGATGCTCTTTGTGAAGCATGTCAAAAAGGAAAATTTTCAAAATCTCCTTTTAAATATAAAAATGTTGTTTCAACCTCAAGACCATTAGAATTACTTCACATTGATCTATTTGGACCAGTGAAAATTGCATCCATCAGATGCAAGAAGTATGGATTAGTCATTGTTGATGACTACAGCAGATGGACATGGGTAAAGTTCCTAAAACACAAGGATGAGTCACATTCTGTGTTCTTTGACTTCTGCAAACAAGTCCAGAATGAAAAAGATTTCAAAATTATTAAAGTCAGAAGTGATCATGGTGGTGAATTTGAAAAAAAATATTTTGAAAAATATTTTAATGAAAATGGCATTGCTCATGATTTTTCCTGTCCTACAACTGCACAACAGAATGGAGTTGTAGAGAGGAAAAATAGAACTCTGCAAGAAATGGCCAGAACCATGATCGACGAGACTAATCTGGCAAAGCACTTTTGGGCAGAAGCAATTAACACAGCATGTTACATTCGGAACAGAGTGTGTGTAAGACCTCTTCTGGAAAAGACTCCCTATGAATTGTGGAGGAACAGAAAGCCCAACATTTCATATTTTCATCCTTTTGGATGTATTTGCTATATGTTGAATACTAAGGAGAATCTTAACAAGTTTGATTCTAAAGCACAGAAGTGTTTCATGCTTGGGTATTCTGAATGCTCTAAAGGCTATAATGTATACAATACTGAAACACAGATTGTGGAGGAATCTATACATGTTAGATTTGATGATAAGCTTGGCATTGAAAAGTCAAAGCAGTTTGAAAGTTCTGCATATAGAGAAGTAATTCTCAAAGACTCTGAAGGCTCAGAGGCAGACAAAGCTCAAGTGAAGGAACCTGAAGCAACACCAGATGCAATTCCTTTAGCTTCTCAGATGAACAACTTGAACATTTCTGAAGAATCAACTGTTAGAGGATCATCTTCCAGAATCAAGGCCTCTCACCCAGAGGATGTGATCATTGGAAAGAAGGATGACCCCACTAGAACTAGATCCTTCCTCAGATCTTCTGAAGCATCATTATTTGGGTTAGTGTCAGTGATTGAACCAACTTCTGTGGATGAAGCTCTGCAAGACAATGACTGGATTATTGCCATGCAAGAAGAGCTCAATCAGTTCACAAGAAATGATGTGTGGGATTTGGTTCCAAGACCAAAAGGATTCAACATAATTGGAACTAAATGGGTCTTCAGAAACAAGCTAAATGAGAAAGGAGAAGTTGAAAGAAATAAGGCAAGGCTTGTTGCTCAAGGTTATAGTCAGCAAGAAGGAATTGATTATACAGATACTTATGCTCCTGTAGCCAGGTTAGAGTCTATTCGTTTACTCATTTCTTTTGCTGCACAAAATAACATCACTCTTTATCAGATGGATGTTAAGAGTGCCTTTCTAAATGGTATTATAGAAGAAGAAGTTTATGTTCACCAACCTCCTGGTTTTGAGAATGAAATATTTCCAGAACATGTTTTCAAACTAAAGAAATCTCTTTATGGTTTAAAACAAGCTCTCAGAGCTTGGTATGAGAGATTAAGCAATTTTCTTCTGGAGAAATATTTCATCAGAGGCAAAGTGGACACAACACTCTTTTGTAAAACATTTAAGAAAGATCTTTTAATTTGCCAAATATATATGGATGATATTATATTTGGATCTACCAATGTTATGCTGGGAAAGGAGTTTGCTCAATGTATGCAGGCAGAATTTGAGATGAGCATGATGGGAGAATTGGGATTCTTTCTAGGAATTCAAGTCAACCAAACTCCAGATTGCACTTACATTCATCAGACCAAATATGTTAAAGAGCTTCTGAAGAAGTTTAACATGACTGATAGTAAGATGGCAAAGACTCCCAGGCATCCAACAAGTACACTTGGTAAGGAGGAGGTAAGTAAGAAAGTAGATCAGAAACTCTACAGAGGTATGATAGGATCTTTTCTCTACTTAACTGCTTCTAGACCTGAACTTTTGTTCAGTGTATGCTTGTGTGCAAGATTCCAATCAGATCCTAGAGAATCACACTTAACAGCTGTTAAAAGGATTCTAAGGTATCTGAAAGGTACTTCTAATGTGGGTTTGTGTTACAGAAAATCTGATGATTTCAAATTAGTTGGATTCTGTGATGCTGATTACGCTAGAGACAGAGTGGAAAGAAAAAGTACTTCCGGAAGTTGTCAATTTCTAGGAAGAAATCTAATCTCTTGGTACAACAAGAAGCAACCCACAATTGCACTATCAACTACAGAGGCAGAATATATTGCTGCTGCTGGATGTAGCACACAGATGCTCTGGATGAAAAGTCAACTAGAAGACTATCAGATATTTGAAAGTAATATTTCTATATTCTGTGATAATACTTCTGCTATATGTTTGTCTAAAAACCCTATTTTACACTCTAAGGAAAAACATATAGAAATTAAACATCACTTCATCAGCGACTATGTTCAGAAGGGTGTTATAAACTTAGCCTTTGTTGATACAGATCATTAGTGGGCAGATATTTTCACAAAACCCCTTGCTAAAGATAGGTTCAAATTCATTCTGAAAAATATTGGTATGGATTTTTGTCCATAATGATATTTATCAGAAGAAAATTTCTTAGAAGCAAAATGTTTAAAACTATGAAGTATTTCATCTATAATTTATTTGATTTATTGATTTATTATTATTTGTGTGTATCTGAACTAACCAATCTTAGAGGATCTGAACGTTGGCTAACGTTTCATTTCTCAAGAGAATTCAGAAGCACATGCAAGCAAACATGTGTCACTCTGAATCTGAAAAATGGCGTGTACACTACTGAAGAGACATTTGAGGTATGGTTTGAATAGTGAAAATCTTGATTTTCCCCCCAATTTGTCAGAATCAATTAATGCTTTGAAATGATTTTTATTCTTTTCATTAATTGTCATTTATTGCTATGTGAGAACGTGCTATTTGTGTCTGTTTGATTGCCCTAATTGCTTTCTCTATAAATACCACATTTCACACCAAATTCACACTTTTCACTTCACAAACAATTTTTATGCATTTCTGTCTTCTTTTTGCTCTTCACAAAAACCCTAAACCTTCGTCCAAATTATCTTCATCTTCATCAAAGGCAACCTCATCCTCTATATCAGCTCAATTTCAATCATCTATGGCTGCATTTACATCAGCAAACATGGGTGTTACTCCATTTAAGGTACCTAAAAGGACATTGTTAACCCCTGTGGATAAACTTGAAGTTCTCTATGAATCCATGGTAGAATTTGACTCTCTAGCTGAAAATGGGTTTGAGTTACGTTCTATAATTGATGCACAAGGCTGGGTTAAGTATTTTGACAGGTTGTTTGGACCAGTATACCCACATCTGGTGAAGGAATTTTGGACCCATGCTTCTGTTTATCCAAAATTTATCCTCTCTTCTGTTCTGGGAAAGGAGATAATCATCACTGAAGATCTCATCAGGAAACTCATAGGGTATGAGGAGACTGATGGAGTGTGTCATCTTCCAGCTGGGCGTGTGGATATGGAAGAAGTTTATGAGGAATTCATTACATCTAGACAGGCCTCTAACAAATTTAAGGATCTGAAGTCTGACTATAAAATCCGGGCAAAGATTTTTCTGGGATGTATCCATTACAGAAAATCCACCAATTCTCCAGATTACGTGAATAATGAACAACTCTACTTTATGTACTGTTTGAGTCAGAGTACAAAGGTAGATCTTCCATACATTCTCTTTATGCATCTGTGGAATCATATCAATGCATCAAGAGAATCTGTAAAGGATAAGGGACAGAAGATCAGAACATGGATTCCCTTTGGAAGGTTGATTTCAGACATTCTAACAGAGAATGGTCTGGTAACTGCTCTGTATGAAGCTGGAGTTAATGATGAGCTTGAATCAACTATTGAAAACCATTGAATGCAAAGAGTCTTCAGAGGCTAAAGATTGTGGATGAAATCACAGCTGCACCTAAGAAGCTGAATATTTCTGAAGTTAGCCAGAAGAGGATTCCAGTTAAAGATTTTCCACTTTTTGGTGCTGAAGAACCAAGGGATATTATTGTTAGGTATATTGATGCATGCAAAGCAGATGGAACACCTATTCCTGCAGATATTCTGATTCGTGCCAGAGAACCAATGCCAGATGTGTATAATGAGAACATGAGGAAAAGAAAGCAATTAGAGGCAGAAGAAGCTGCTACTCAGAAGAACCCAAAAGTTGCTGACAAGCCACAGAAGCAGATCAAGAGAAAAGCTTCTGGAGAAGTTCCCTTTGTTCCCACCAAGCGCGTAAAGACTAAAGGTACTAAATCATCTGTATCTTCTTTCTCTAAAATTGTTATAAATGAATCAACAATTAGTTCTATTCCTGAACCTCCTCCCACTCAAAATCAAACAATTCCTGCTCCATCTCAAACATCTGAACCATCAAAAATTCCTTCCCCACCAAAATCATCTGATCCTATTTCCACTACTCCAGTTAAATCTTCTGATATTCCTCAATCTGAACTAACAACGACAACACCAGCAGACCAAATTCCAACACCTCAAACAAAACCAACAGAACAACCTACACCACAACAACAACCAAAAATACAACAACCAGCTGCTTCTGAATCCATACAATCTGATCCAGTTGCATCTGGAACAGTTACACCTGAACCTGTTGCACCTGAACAAGTTGCATCTGACCCAGTTGTGTCTGAACCACCTTCATCCAAACCTTCTGAGATTCAACCAGAACCATCCAATCCTCCTGAATCAAATATTCATGACTCTGAGATTCTGGATGTTCAACCTCTTAAGACTATGTTTGTTGTATCCTCTACATCTTGCACCCCAACCACATCATCTGATTCATCTGAATCTGATATCCATCCAGATTTCATCTCACCCCCTTCCCTCAGAACATTTGAATCTAACCAACCAGATCTACCCACTTCTTTTGAAACTACCATTCCTGAACCCACTCCTGAACCAAGAACATCTGAATTTGTTTCAGTTGCTTCTGCTAAACCATTTCCATCTGATCCCCTTCCATCTGGACTTGAAATAGAAAACTTTTTTGATCAACCACCTCAATCAGTTTTTGTTCCTTTTCTTGTTAAGCAAAAACAATCTGCGTTTGTTCCCTATTTTGATAATCCAAAAGCTGTCATACCTTCCATTCGCATAATCAAACCATTCTTTCATATTATGCCGGCTCAGAAGAAACCAGCATATCCTAGCCCTCTAATCATTATTCCAGAATTCACCATTCCACCTCCACCTCAACCCAAGCCTTTCACTTTGGAAACCCTTCTGAAACCAAAAACTAGGCTGAATGTTGATAATTTATTTGCAAGTTTTATGAAAGAAATAAAGATGCATTTAGGCTCTGTTCAGAAGAGATGCTTGTCAACAATGGATGCAAATGAATCTGATGCTATCTAGAATAGCTTCATCAACAGATTCAATATTGTAGCCTCAAATCTGAAGAATGTATGTTCTGATGATGCGAAGCTCAGATTTGCTGAGACTGCTAAAAGCATGATCTGGAATGTAAAAAGATTTGAACCATTGCTTATTGAAGATGCTCCTTCATTTTCTGAAGTATTTGATACAGAAGTGACTGTTGAATCTGCTTCTGAAGAAAATCCCCTGGCTATGACTATTGTGGAACATCCCTCTGGATCTGTTGCTCATGACTCTGCATCTCTTATGGAAATTGACCTGTTCCTGCTTCAGAATCTGCCCCACCTTCTTCATTTGAGATCAAGAAAGAGAATCCAGATCTTGAACATAAGATTGCAGTTTTGGAAGCTAGACAATCTGAGATTAAGTCATGGATGGCCAAGCAAGACCAGAAGACTGAAGACATGGCACAATGGATGTCCAAGCAAGATCAGAAGAATGACAACATGGCTAAGTGGATGACAAAGCAAGAAGAGTATTCATCTGAGATCACTCACCTGTTGAAGATGATTCTGTCCAAGCAAACCTAGTTTATGTCTTTTTGTATATGATGTTTGTGCACATGTACTTGAATTTATCTGATGTTTTGTCTATTTTGCTCTGAATGAATGAATGACTCAATGTTTTCTCTATATGATTTATCTTTTCTGTATTTTCTTTTATTTGTCTTTTAAAAGTTTTACTTTTTGATTATGACAAAAAAAAGGGGAGAAAATGGATCTGACTGTTCAAATAAACTCTACCTAAATGAAAATTCAGACATATAAATTATAACTAACGTAAACTCTTAGTGTTTCAGAACAATTGATAAATCTGACATATTCTTTTGGAGTAACTCTGAGATCTCCATATCTAGTTTTAACCTATCAGGCTCTGATTCTGAAACATGCATCCAAAGTCAAGATCTAATTTTTAGAACAATCAGGCTCTGACTCTAAAAAGAATACTCATGCAAAAAGGGAAGTTTCTATTCCTTCTTAGTATTCAATTCAGGGGGAGATTCATCATCTCAGGGGGATTGTTTATTGGACAAAATTTCCTATGTTTTTGTCATCATCAAAAAGGGGGGAGATTGTTAGAACACAGATTGGTTCTTAATAATATCTCTATGTTTTGATGATAACTCTTATGAAATTTTGTATTAACGAATTATATACTCTAAATTTTGTTTGAGAATGTTTGCTGCAGATATTAAAGTGAATATTATTCTGGAAGCAAATTAGATCTGAACATGAAAAATATTCAAGGCTCTGAAGCGTCAGAAGCATCTTTTAGAAGATTCTGAACGCTGCCTCCAGAAGATTCTGAGCGTTGTCTACAGAAGGATCTGAAGCAGAAGCTACAGAAGAATCTGAATCAGAAGCCAGAAGCATCTGAAGCATTGAAGAATTCTGTATGAAGTGTTTCAAGCAGAGTTATTTCAGAAGACTCTGATAGTACTAACGCTGCCAGTACTGAGGATCTGATCCCAAACTCTGCTCTGAATAATTACACGCTGAAAGCACACTTGCTGCAAAGACTCTGATTCAGCAAACTCTGATAAACATCAGAAGGCTCTGATCAGTCAAGGCTTTGATACTTTGCTGAAACTTGTTGAAGAAGAATTCAAAGTTATGTCCATTGGAAAGGGCAAACGCCTCTTTCCTCATTTATGCTAGACACAAGAACACAGACAAAAAGGATTTTTCTGTGCATTCTACTTCTAGGAAAGGTCATGGGATGTGAAGACAAAAAGGCTCAGACCTTTTTGGTACACAGCCTTTAACGTGAAAGACTTCTTGGACCTCTGTGCCTATAAAAGCAAGACTCCATCCATCTTCTTCAGTTGACGAAATACTTGAAAGAATTCATTACAAGCTCTCATACAATTTATACTCACTTGCTGAATTCAATTCATAGTTCTTAAAATCTTAAGTGTAAAATCACAGTTGTGATAAAACTTTATTAGAAGCAATTTAAACACTTGTATTATTATTACATTTGATTGTAAAAGAACCTTAAGAAGATCCAGTTAGGATCAGTAGTTCTTGAGAAGACTTTGAATAGTTATTCTTAGTGCTTACTATTGTAATCAGTTGATTTAATAGTAGATTAAGTCCTTGTTTGAGAAAGGAAAATCACTCTTGATAGGGTGGACTGGAGTAGTTGAGTTCAACGAACCAGGATAAAAATCCTTGAGTGTTTATTACTAAGTTTTTCTACATACTTATTCAACCCCCCTTCTAAGTATTTTCTCACCTTCAGAAATGCCCTAAACCAATAATAAATATGATTAAGTGTAAATATAGCAATTAAAAAAATATGCTAAATTAATTTCAAGGTAATATTATCGTACCTCGAAAAATACGATACTCGCGATGGACGCGAAAAAAACGTTCGAACAGAGTCGCCACCGAACTTTATTCATTCCAAGGAAGGAATAGGAAAATATCGATAAAACATTTAAAGAGATAAGAACATGGTCATTGCAACCAAATTCTAGGTTCGGGAGTCGATTATATAAAGGGAAGGTATTAGCACCCTCTACGCCCGTTGTACTCAACGAGAACCTCTTGATTCGATTCGAGAGAAAAGTTAGCTACGCTTGTTTGTTTTCTTCTAAAGATTCGCCTATAGGGGGAATGGGTGGTTTTTATTAGGGTGCTCGCCAAGGATTGGGGCCCTTGTGCCTGCGTACTCCCTTGTGCAATGGGAAAGTCAGAGCATTGTAGTTCGTGGGACTACAGGAAAAGGTTTTGAGTTAAAAAGAAAAAGGTTGCTCGCTAGGATTTCACAATCCTATGCCTACGTATCCTCCTTGAAAAATGAGAAATCAGAGCGTCCGTAGTTCGGACTACGGTTGGTTGGTTTGTAAACAAAAGAGTGTTTAGGTCGCATTCCAACTGCTAAATGTTGGCTTGTCTGCTCGTTAGGGGAGGCTGAAGCACTAGTTCATATGCGCGGAAGAAGGGACTAAACAATGTTCTTTGGGAAAATTGTTTGAGTTGTGGATAGCACGGGGGAGAGGAATTAGTGTTTGGAGAAGTTTCAATCGCACGGGGGCAAGAAAAGAGAGTTAAATTTGTTAAGTATTTTGGTTTGGAAAAGAGGATATATTTGAATAAGTTTTAGGGTTTCAGACACACGAGGGCGAGGAAGATGAGGTTTGTTAGGTATTTTGATGGAGAATAAAGACTATTCGATAAATGAGATGTCAGCCTCACAACCAATTAATCGGGATATCATTGGAATGCTAGATTTCAACGATACCTTTTTCATTCAATTAATTACGAAATTTGTATTTAATGGACGGTGAAAGTACCATATGGAATGCTAGACTCCAATGGCATTTCTTCGTCCCAATGATTAAGGCAAGTATTTTAGAGGCGAAAGGTTGAGCAACCCACAGCCCAAGGCATGTGCCTCAAGAGCAGTCACTTCAAGAATTCAAGGAATGCAAGATCCCAAGAACTCTGTTCTTTCGCAATTTGATTAAGAAAATATTTTGCATTTGATTAGTGTGCATTAGGGTTTTAGATTGAGAAAAGAGTTTGAATTGCGTAGGTTTAAGGTTTCGATCGCATGGGGGAGAGAAAATGATGTTAGATTAGTTGGATATTAGGAAGGAGAATGACGATTATTCGATAAACAAGACGTCAGCCTCGCAACCAATTAATCGGGACATTATCGAGATGTTAGATCCCAACGACACCATTTTCATTAAATTAATTTATGAAATTGTTTGTTGGATAGTGAATGCTTTGTCCAAGTAATTAGGGGAATTGTTTTGGAAACGAAAGTTCGAGCAACCCACAACCCAAAGCGTACGCCTCAAGAGCGGTCACTTAAGAATCCGAGAAGTGCGAGAATCCAAGAATTCATTTCTTTCGTAGTTTAGTTAGGAAAAAGAATTGAATAGAGTAGCATATTTTAGTTAGACACGTTAAGTATTATAAACGGATCGAGTATTTAAATGATCGAAATGATCACAACTTAAGGCGTGCGCCTCAAGAGCCATCTTTCGAGAATCCAAGAGGTGTTATACCTCAAGAATTCGACATTTCCATTATTAATCGAGAAAATAGTTTTTAGAAGTATTTGTCAAAATGAATCATGATTTTGAATTAATTAATTGTGTTGAAAAATGTTTAATATTTTAAAAAGATTATTTCGTAATGGTTTGAGATTTATTTTAAAAAAAAAGAATAATTTAAATTTTCTTATAAAAATTATCTAGTTAATAAAAAGTGATTGAAAATATCTCTTTCAATTAGAAATTTTATTTAAATTGAGTGAAAAAACGTTTTGAAAAACGAAAGACGTAATAACCACAACTCAAGGCGTGTGCTTCAAGAGAAATCGTTCAAGGACCCAATGAGTGCTAGACCCCAAGAGCCCACTACTTCTCTTATTAGGAAAATATTTTATTAATGTTTTAATCGGCATAAACATGATCTGAAACTAGTTATGAAAAAATTGACAAAATTATAATGCTTCCAAAACCCATTTGCGTGTGATGACAATATTAATACAATGTCATACGTAAGGATCACAATGTGGAAAAATATCCAATTAATACGTAAGAAAAAAAAATTTAGGCGCAATCGACATACGTTTGTCAAAACCATGGATTTAAAACCGATTTAATGAAAAGCAACAATATTATGACAATATTTATTATATTATTTTACAAAAAAAACTACAAATATCGATGGGCCTAGAGCCCATTCTACAATTCTGCACAAAAATCAAGTAACAATAATAACATTACTAAAGTAGATAGAAAGGTGTGGACACAGTAAGTGACATCCACTCTACACTAGCCAACAAATCAGACGATTTCAAAATGTATGCAACAATTTTGACTTCTAACTTTTTCTTTTTATGAAGAATGATAAGGAAAGAAACGCAGGAAGCCCAATGAACATACAAAATCTCACCAACGAAATGAAGGTCATGTAACAGAAATTCCATTTCCTTTTAACATGAACAGTAGCGACTCACCAATATACATATCATGTTCAACATACTTTTTGAGGAAAAGGAAAAGAGAGCTGCTAGAATTATCTTTGTGCAAGCTATTACAATTAGTTCCGATTAGGCTGGTATTAATCCAACAATTAGGCTGGTATTAATCTAACAGTAAAGGTTATAAAATAAACAAGTAAGATAGTAAAAATCCTTGTTAATAAAAATCACATGATAACATAGCAAAAATAGATAAACCAAACAAACACCATAACGACCACTAATCAGATAAGAATCTATAAGGAAATCTTCAATAAAAACAAATAATACCTTTAAATGAACCAACAAAATATAAGAAATCTAGTTCTTGGGAACAATATCCTTCAAAGTTCAGATCTTTCCTCACCCATAGCAGACATCACAGGGACAACAAGGTCCTTTCCCTCGGTAAATCCATCCGAAGGTGAAAACCGCAACTGTGACATTATTGTAGAATGGGGAATCGAAGCTTTGCGTTTGTTGTTGTTGAAGAGGGTGTCTCAGTTGTAGCGGCATCTTCGATTCTAGCCTCAAGTGGTTTTCCTACTTCGATTAGATCCTGAAACCTCCACCGAAAGACCCCAACACTCGATTCTTCAGAACAAACTCAGGTCGAATTTCATCATACTGTTAGCTCCATAGGAAATTCAAATGTCGGGCTGGTAAAGTTATCGCAGGGTTGTTGTGGTGTAGCTTAATGTTGTTTGGTGTTGTTGCAGATGGAAATGAAGGAAGAATATTGGCGATTATTATGGCGATGAGTGACTAGAGAAGATGAGTGGCAACAGGTTTGATAGGGGAAATCGTCGGCGAATGGTGGTGATGGTATCAAAAGTGTGTTAAATGGGGTATTGTAAGGTTGAAGACAGAATGAGGGGTGGTGATTTGTTACGACAGAGAAGATTTAGAAGAAGGTGATGGTTTACGCGATGGCGGCCAGGGTTATTTGGAGGAAAGGGTGAGTTTGTGGCAAAAAAGAAGAAGATGGCGGTGATTGGAGAAGAGGGTTGTGTGGGTTCGGTGGCGAAAAATTAGAGGAAAGGAGGGTGAATGAGCAGTTTGGAGATGATGACGACGGTGAGATGAAGAGGGGAAAAAAAGGGTTTTTGTGATGATGATGAATTTGGTGAGGGTGACGATGATTGTCAAGAGCAGAAGGAGAGACCTCCTTTTATCAATAATTGGACCTAAATTGCTCCTCTCGTTCCGTTTCCCTTTTTTTTTCCTTTTTCTTTTATTTTTAATATTAATTAACTAATTATTATATATATTATTATTTATATTATATTAAAACAATATCATTATTACATTAAAATTAACAAAGCAAAACCCACCAACACTAGATGCCACGTGTCAACTCTTTATTAGACAGAATGACAAAATTTTTGAAAATTCACCACTTGCGGAAGGCCATGTGGCTTAAGGACATGAAAGAGATTTATGCACATTTTTTTGATTTTATTATTAATTAATTCAAAATGAAACAAGATGCTAAAATGTGATTGGTTAATGGCAAAAAGTAAGGATCACACATGTGCACCCTTGATTAAATTTCAATCTGACGATTCATATTTAATCAAAGAAGCACACCTAATTTAAAATGCCAAAATTGTCATTTCTAGAAGCCTTAATTAATTTAATAGAATTAAATCAATTAAAAACCACTAGAAAATTCGTAACTTATTAAATAAATATGCTAAAAATGAAATGCAAGCATGTGAAATTCAAATTAATTATTCTGGACATTTTGATAAGAAAATAAAAATGAATCGGGTGATAATAAACAGAAATCAGGCGACAAAACGCCTGAAGAATTAAATTGACTACACACAAAAGATTAACACGAAATAAATAACTTGGAAAGATGCAGCAGTTAGTCAATTTTGAGAATCGACCGGGATTGGTAAAAAGGCTCAGATTGATCAAAAGTGATTGAAAATTTGTCGAGAGATAAGACGAGCACGCTAGGTCAAGTTTCAATCAAAAGTAGGTCAATATCACTAGTGCCTGCAAACTTAAATTCGAAACTTTTCAATCGTTGATTTTTCTCGCATATCTGAGACACAATTGAACCAGTCCGTCCATATATCCAAGAGATTTATCCTGGCTAGTCATTTCAGAAATTATTTACGGTAAAATGCACATTATGCTGTACAAGCGATGCAAATTGAAAATAAAGTCAGACGAGCGAAAATTTAAAACAGGTAGGACAAATTTTGGGTATGACAGATGCCCCTGTCTAATTGCCTTGAACATGAGAGAATGAACAGCTGCATGACGTTCATTTTAGGGTAGAAGTCAGTTAGATACAAGAAGATCCCAAAATTTGTCCGACAAGCAAGTAAAATGCCAAGAGATAAGATATACCAGAACAGGATAGCAGGATGCAAAAGATGAACAAAATAGCCTGAGATTCTCTGGGTAGTCGAACCAGTCCCTTATCCAATAAGGTTCTTCGCGATACTAAAGCAGTACAAACAAGATTTCTTCGGGTGGTCCAAGCAGTCCCTTATCTAATAAGGTTCTTCGTGATACCAAAGAAGTACAAATGAGATTTCTTCGAGTGGTCGAAGCAGTCCCTTATCCAATAAGATTCTTCGCGATATCAAAGCAGTATCTTTAAACACATGAAATTCTATGGGTGGTAGAAGCAGTCCCTTATCCAATAAGGTTCTTCACGATACCAAAGAAGTATCTCTAAACACATGAGATTCTTCGGGTGGTCGAAGCAGTCTTTTATCCAATAAGATTCTTCGCGATACCAAAGTAGTATCTCTAAACACATGAGATTCTTCGGGTGGTCGAAGCAGTCCTTTATCCAATAAGATTCTACGCGATACCAAAGCAGTATCTCTAAACACATGAGATTCTTCGGGTGGTTGAAGCAATCCCTTATCCAATAAGGTTCTCTGCGATACCAAAACAGTTTCTCTAAACACATGATATTCTTCGGGTCGTCGAAGCAGTCCCTTATCCAATAAGGTTCTTCGCGATATCGAAGCAGTATTTCTAAACACTTGAGATTCTTCGGGTGGTCGAAGCAGTCCCTTATCCAATAAGGTTCTTCACGATACCGAAGCAATATCTCTAAACACATGAGATTCTTTGGATGGTCGAAGCAGTCCCTTATGTAATAAGGTTCTTTGCGATACCAAAGCAGTATCTTTAAATACCAACGAGATTTCTTCGGGTGGTCGAAGCAGTCCCTTATCCAATAAGGTTCTTCGTAATACCAAAATAGTATCTTTGAATACCAACGAGATTTCTTCGGGTGGTTGAAGCAGTCCCATATCTAATAAGGTTCTTCATGATACCAAAGTAGTGTCTCTGAATACCAACGAGATTTCTTCGGGTGGTCGAAGAAATCCCTTATACAATACAGTTCTTCGCAATACCAAAGAAGTATCTCTAAACATATGAGATTCTTTGGGTGGTCAAAACTTTCCCTTATCCAATAAGGTTCTTTACCATACCAAATCAGCATCTCTAACACATGAGATTCTTTGGGTGGTCGAAGCAGTCCCTTATCCAATAAGATTCTTCACGATACGAAAGCAGTATCTCTAACACATGAGATTCTTTGGATGGTCGAATCAATACCTTATACAATAAGGTTTTTTGTGATACCAAAGCAGTATCTCTAAATACCAACGAGATTTATTCGGGTGTTTAAAGCAGTCCCTTATCCAATAATGTTCTTAGCGATACCAAAGAAGTATCTCTGAATACCAACAAGATTTCTTCGGGTGGTCGAAGCAGTCCTTTATCCAATAAGGTTTTTTGCGGTACCAAAGCAGTATCTCTGAATACCAATGAGATTTCTTCGGGTGGTCGAAGCAGTCCCTTATCCAATAAGGTTCTTCGCGATACCAAATCAGTATCTCTGAATACCAATGAGATTTCTTCGGGTGGTCGAAGAAGTCCCTTATCTAATAAGGTTCTTCGCGATACCAAATCAGTATCTCTGAATACCAACGAGATTTCTTCGGTTGGTCAAAGCAGTCCCTTATCCAATAAGGTTCTTTGCGATACCAAAGAAGTATCTCTGAATACCAACGAGATTTCTTCGGGTGGTCAAAACAGTCCCTTATCCAATAAGGTTCTTTGCGATACCAAAGTAGTATCTCGAACAACACTTGCTGGAGGAATAGTTGAGTAAAAATTCTTATCTAAGGAAAAGTGTTGTCCAACTCTGTAAGGGAAAAGCCTTCGAGAAACCTTTTAAGATAACCTCTGCTTAGGGAGCCACAAAAGCCACAGTTAATGGGGACTATCATTATCAACTGCATGGTTGAAAAATGACTTTCTGGGGTGTAAAACTCCTTGAACACGTGTGGTATTAACTCTTTTTAGAGCCATACTGCCGACTTTGATGAAGAACTGGCCAAGATGCTTGCGAACCGATCTTGGATCCTGCTATGTTGTTATGTTATGCTGTTGGGGATAATAATGTGATGCATTACGATGTACAGACATGCATCTAAAATGAAACTGCTAGAAGTCTAATGCACGTATGAATGCAAATGATGTGCTAATGCTTGATATAGTTATGATATTATCCTATATGCCATGCTTATGATAATGCAAATGATCACATATGATGGGGATAAATTTCCTGTTGGAGGATATCATCAGGAACTGGATTTGGTAGTTGCCAAATGAATTTAGACTTTAGTTATTCTGAGGATACCATCGAGGGTGGAATTTTATTAGTTGCTAATGAAAACTGGACTTTAAGGGTAAATTTAAGGATGCCAGCTGGAGTGGCTTTTCGTAGTTGCCAATAAAATATTGGGCTTTAAGGTTTTACAGGGATTCCAACAAGGGTGGACTTTTAGTGGTTGCCAATGAAAACTGGACTTTAGAGGGTAAATTTGAGAGCGCCAACGAAAGTGGGCTTTTATGTAGTTGCCAACAAAAGATTGGACTTTGAGGATGTGCCAAGAAAGGTTGGACTTTAATTGTTAAAAGTATTTTACTTAGTAACATTTAATACGAGGCTTAGTACGCTCCTGCAATCATGATCTTCAGCCGAAGTTAAAGACTGAGATAGATTCTCCTGAAATTCATATGCATATAGAAAAAGATTAGTGGGGATTAAAAATCATAAATATTATATGTTATGAACTTTTGTTTTTATTAAAGAAATAATGTTATACTTACACATTGCTCAAAAACGTGTTGGACATCTACCTGAGCAACTCCATCCTTACCCACATGAGCAGCTTTCCACAAAACATGTTTCAGAAGTGATGTTTCTCTTCTAACTACACATTAAGATAAATAATAAGATCAATTATAACGTACATGTTCCGGAAGAGATGTTTCTTCATTTTTATCCTCTTCTAACTATATCATTGTAAAACATTTATATATACTTACTGTTCTTTGTTGTAAGCGTGCATATTCCAAACGCCCTTTTTTGTATGGATACGCGGGTTTTGATGCTCGTTGGCGATTTATGTCACTCACAGACTGGATAAATAAGTTTAAGTCATATCAGAACACATGTGGAACAAGTATAAATATTATACAATGTTCATGATAAGTTAAAATTACATGGAATTCTTGGGTTCTTCGTTTGGCAACAAAAGTTTCACATCCTTCAGGTGAAATCAAATTTGCATACTTCTTTGGACGTTCTGATTCAACAAAATTTCCATGAGAATCCTTAAGAAACTTGTTTGTTAAAAATGCTTGAAACCCTCTGAGTCTTTTTCCGGCCAATTGAAGACAATATTTTTTTCACTCGTCACCAATGTTAAAAGACCGCTACGAATAAATTAACATACATAGAATGTGTTAGTATAAGTAATTTAAAGACATAATCGTCAATAAAAACAAATAACATCGCATATGATACCTGTATCTCACTTCATATTTTTTCTTTAGTGGGTTTCAACGATGGAGTTCTCCAATTATCACAAGTGATTAGAATTTGCGAATGAACAAGTGTCCCAATATAACTTGTCAACATTGCACTGTTAGGCTCAACTAATTGGTCTGTTTCATTCCAATGTACGTCATATTTTATACCTTTATCTCTTGCATGAATTATTCATTTCATAATCTCTATTCCTCGTTTAATATTGAAGGTGAGAAAATACTTAGAAGGGGGGTTGAATAGGTATTTTGAAAATAATTATGGCAATAAAAACTCAAAGATTTTTATCCTGGTTCGTTGAACTCAACTACTCCAGTCCACCCTATCAAGAGTGATTTGTCTTTCTCCACAAGGACTTAATCCACTATTAATCAAACTGATTACAATAGCAAGCACTAAGAGCAACTATTCTTAGTCTTCTCAAGAACTACTTGTCGCTACTGCGAAAATCGGCGCCGGCTGAACAGAAGAGTCGCCACCGTGCGTTATTTATCCCACGGGAGGGAAAGGAAACGCTCAGAGTAAACCTCGCACAACACGGGAAAGTATGGTCGTCGCAACCAAAACCTGGGTTCGGGAGTCGGTTACGCAAGGGGAAGGTATTAGCACCCCTCACGTCCGTCGTACTCGACGGGATCCACGCTTGTTTTCGGGTATAGATTGTTATTTCTATCTAAACTAAGGCCTGGGGTTAAAAGAAAATAAACTGACTCGGCAAAGTATCGCACTTTATGCCTACGTATTCCCGTCTGGAACGAGAAATCAGAGTCAACGTAGTTCGCCTACCTATGGGAAAGGAGGGGAAGGTTGCTCGCTAGGATATCGCATCATATGCCTACGTACTTCCACACAACATGGAAGATCAGAGCAAACGTAGTTCGGGCCACGTACGACACAAGTCTATCTTGGTTGATTTTATTCCTTCTGAAAAAGGTTTTTCTGATTAGCAGTCCAAGCGGACAAAAATGACGTCTTGATGAGTTCACATTCTTTTACGGAAGAAGTGTCTTTTATTGTGTTTGAAATCTTTATTGTATTTTTCTATTTGTTTTAAGGAAGAAGAGATAGAACTCTAACCTACGGTTGCAAAGGGAATCAAACTAACCTAATGTTATCATGCATGGGTTAAGACCTAATGTCTATCATGCTCCTCTCTTGCGCAGAGAGAAACAGAGATCCTAAGGGGATAGACGGCAACAGAAACAATATCAGATATACAATAAAGCAGTAAAATGCATGGATGCAGCAATACAAGCGAGGCAAGGGAGTCCCACTCAACCTCGAACCTGGAAAACAATAGGCAAAAGTGAACAGACTTCACTCTCAACCCAACAGGGTGAACAGCAAACAATACAGTCAGGAAAACCAATCAATACATCAGAAATGAAATACAGCAAAAATAAACAGCCACAGCAGCTCTGCACCACATCTATCTTCAAGTCATCTCCCATCAGCTACAAGCTTCAGCAAGCATCAATCTCCATCTCCACAGCCTTCAAGCAAGGTCTTGATCATCAATCTTCAGTCTGCAATGGCTTTTCTTCAAGTCCTATCCTCCGAGCTGAGGGATCAATCACAAGAGTGAATTGGGTGTTAAGCAATTAGTTGACTACCAAGGGTGGCAAACCAACTGCTACTGACACATAAGACATTTTCTCTCAAGAGTTCTATCCCTTAGACAGTAGCACCAAGCCTTCCAAAGGAAGGGGGTGAGTGTCTTAGAGAGACTCTGCATCACAGAGAGGAATGGAGGCAGTCAAAGCCTTCCATGTTTGAGAATCAAGCTTTCTAATCTAGAGCTCTGCCTAGCTCCTAAACCCTAATCTCCTCAACAGCTGCTAGCAGGAATCTCCTCATCAACTCTGGAAGTTGGTCTTCAAGCTCTGGATCTCCAATGGCTTTATCATCACAAGTCTTCAGCTCTCCCAATCCCCAGACAATCCCAATACCCACACAGACAAATCAATAATCCCCAGAGGGCACACCATACCAGTCAATCAAATACAGACAGTAATATACTAATAGCAGTAGGGGAATCCTAGTGATTTCTAAGGGATCTAATAACTACCCATAGTCCCTATAGTCCCATAGTTAAAATATTCAATCTCTAAGTCCTAAGGGAAATGAACTAATCCACCTAAATCATCACTTAAACCCTAATTTTATTCATGTTGTTTTCACCTAAACTAAACACCTAAAATTAATTCCTAAAAATATGAACTAAATTGCATGTACAAGCTAACAATGTCTATTAATCAACCTAAAAAGAATGGACAAAAAATATTAAAGCAACTATTAGAACAAAAATTATCAAATTCATGTATGAAATGAAACACCTAAAATAGGCATTTATTTGGAAAATATGGGAAAAATATCAAATAAAAAATAAAATGCAATTTTTACTTTTTATAATTTTCTAGACATCTTGAAGAAATTAATGCAAAAAGAATCAATTGAAAATATGCATTTTTCTATTTTTTATGATTTTTTAAAGGAATGAAATTTTGAAAGAAAAGAAAATGGGATTAATAGAGACAGGGGGTGCATCTAGTAATGAGAATCAGTTAAAAAAGAGAAACGGGCCCAGACTGGGGGGCGCGCATAGCAAGCGCGTCTGGGCCCAATGCAAGTCAGAAAACATAAAAAAAAATAAAAACCAAAAATGGTGCAGATAGCAACTAAACCAGTTGAATATTATTGGGCCTGGTAATTGGGGGTGGCGAATAGCAAGGGAAGTTTGAGCCCACTCAGAAACTTAAGTGAAACGGGGCGTTTTGGTGCCCAGGGTTTCCCTCCGTTTCATCTTTAAACGTGGACCCTTGGATCCAGCCTCAAGTCCAAGTCAACCAGGCAATCATGTGGTTCAAACATTGTCTTCAACCTTGAGCAACCCTAGGGTTTCAGAAACCATCTCCATGCACGCACCTTCAACCATCCTGTTCTCACTCAATTCTCCATGGATGCCCTCGATCCAAAGAGCAAAGTTGCTCTAAATTTCTCCCTCTACACAGCCATAACCCAACCTCCTCCTAAAACCCAAGCAATAATGGAACCCGATAGGTAGAACAGATAGAATCCATCATTATCACCTGTGATCAAATCTTCCAATTCTTGCCAAAACTTATCCTAACCTAATCTACACCTTATACTGGTCATTCTAAGCTATATAATGAGAGTTATCGTGCCATATTCCATGAGATACAAACCTTAACAGAATTGGTGCATCATGCTCAACCTTCATGAAACCTCTCCAAACTCATCAAAATCAGTCCTCTACCCTATCTTAACAATTCTACACTATCAAAACCTAATAACTCTAACTAAAGCATGCAATTCGAATAGAAATCCAACCTGGTGCAATTGGTGAAAACAGGTATGTAACTCTTTGGATCTGCTGCTCGTAGGGACTTGAAACTGATCCACACACTCCCACTTTGATTCTGTATGCAAAGATCTTGACTTAAACTTCTTGTATCAAGTGATTCCAATTTCTTGCACCTTGGAGGATGAAACTTGTATGGCACTATCCTTTCTCAATTCAGCCAAATTCTTGTGAGAATTGTAATCTATGAATGATAGTGATGAAGATCAGATCAAGAAATGTGAGAATTGATGGAGATTTGAGAGAGTTTGAGATGCTTTTGCAAATTGGAGAAAGTGAGTGAAACTTGTGATTTTGAGAGAATGAGATCACCAACCATGGCATGAACCATCTCATATCAATATATACATGTCCTTAGAACCTCCTAGAAACTTGGAGAAGCTTCCCTTGCATTCTTTCCTTTGGATTTGGTTTATGTATCTTCCATTACAAGTAACCATGAATAACTCCCAAAATGTGAACTAAGCTCAAAATTCTAATTTAGCCAATGTCTTTAAAATGATCTTTCCATTCAAAATGACCTATAATTTTGCTTCATTTGGCCAAAATATGAAAAATCTCATTTTTAAGTCCATTTTTATTCATTAAATCCAACAATTTTGAAACCTTGTGCTATGAATCTTTCCAATCTCTCATGGTCACTTTTCTAGACTCAAAATGTCATTTGGAACAAGTTTTATGTTGTAAAGTTTTCCATTTGAAGCTTCCTTGTATGAGTTTTGGGCATAGGTTGAAATGACCTGTAATTCTCAAATGACCAAAATACCCTTTGCTTGCCAAGACCATAAGTAGAGTTCCACAAATCATATGAAGGAATACTATACCATTCTAGAAAGATAAGACAATGAGGAACAACTCTTATGTTTACCAGAAATTCATTTGAAATCTCCTTGAGGGGTAAAAATTGCTTGGAAGTCAAGTCACTTTCACAGACAAAATTTCAGATACCTCAGATGACCTGTAACTTGCAAGGACCATAACTTGAGTTCTATAAATCTCCTTAATGTCTTCCACCACTCAAATTAAAGGTCTTGAGATCCTATACAAGTTTCATGTTGGCCAAGGATCTATTTGAAGCTTGCCTTTTGACTTATCTTGCTTGGAAATTTGACCTAAACTAGAGGATTTTACACAGAAACCCTAATTTAGAAACTCCTCTTCTCCTTGACTTCTCTTGATTTCTTCTTAGAATAACAACATATCCTTATTCTTCATGTCAAATGATAAACCCCAAATCTTCTCAATAGCCCTCAATGCCTTTCAATCAATCCTTTAACCTAGGGTTGACCCAGGGTTGACCCAGATGAAACCCTAGTTGACTGTCTTCCTCCACAACCCTTGTGACTACACCAATGACTTGTCTCCTTCTCCCAATGAATTTCTAAGTCCTCCAAGATGTCTAGATACTCCCCATGCCTTCAATTCACAGCTTATACTTTCCTTGATGATCCCCAGGTACCCTCAGATAGGAGATGGATGCACTTGCTTGATCCATTGACTTGATAACTTCCCAATTCTTTTTGATGACTTGAATGAGATTGAATTTGAATAATAACCTCTTGATAGGCCTCTAGAGATGAGAATAATGCTTGGTCCCCTGTTGGATGACTTGCCCATGCTATGCAATGCAGATGAATACATGACTATATATGCAAATGCTAATGATATTGAAACATAAACCAAGTGAATAAGGTTGAGCAAATTTTAGGGTGCAACAGCTGCCCCTATTCAAGCGACTTGGACCCGATTGGGTGAAGAGCGAACGACCTTCAAACATTCGAGGTACGAGACGGTTGAATACTAAGAACCCGGAAATTTGCCAACCGCAGAAATAAACTACGCCACTGCTTGGGGAACGACATTCATCAGCCGACTCTAACTGTTACGGCAACCCACTGATCTCGTGCGACCATGCTGGGGATTATTTGTCTGCATTTCGTCAGGAATAAATCGTCCACGTTAGGAGTAAACTCTTCCACGTCAGGAATAATCTCTTTCTTTCCACGTCAGGAAACAATCTTGATATGTCCGCGTAAGGACTCAATCTTTCCACGTAAGGAATCATCACTTTTCCACGTAAGGAAACCACTTCTTTTCCACGTTAGGAATCTCATCTTTCCACGTTAGGAATAAACTCGTCTTTCCACGTAAGGAATCTCCATCTTTCCACGTAAGGAATGCTCTCTTTCCACGTAAGGAATACTTCTTTTTCCACGTAAGGAATGCTCTCTTTCCACGTAAGGAATACTTCTTTTTCCACGTAAGGAATACAACCTTCTTTCCATGTTAGGAAACAAACTTCTTTTCTTTCCACATAAGGAAACACAATCTAATTCGTCCACGTAAGGACTCCCATCTCTTCTTCCACGTAAGGAATACAAACTTTCCCCATAAGGAAAACAATTTGACATGTCCACGTAAGGACTACATCGTCCACGTTAGGACCCTCTTTTCCACGTTAGGAATAATAATCTTCTTGATTTGTCCACGTAAGGACTCCATCGTTCCACGTAAGGAACACCCCTTTATCTGTCCACATAAGGACTCCAACCTTTCCACGTAAGGAAACGCTTTTCGTCTTGATTTGTCCATGTTAGGACTCACCACTCGACTCGCTGAGGATAAAAAACTTGTCCACGTCAGGACTCCTGCACCTCTGACCCCCTGGGGAAGTGAGACTTTGTCCACGTCAGGACTCACATCTCAGCCTGCTGAAGTAATAGGACCTGTCCACGTCAGGACTTGCGCGTCTTCGACTTGCTGGGGAAATAAAACTCGTCCACGTCAGGACACACACTCTGCTAACACGAAGAAGGATAAACTTGCCCACGTCAGGACTCTCGCATCTTAACGACACGAAGAACTATAAACTCGTCCACGTCAGGACGCACGTTTCACCATTGCGAATAAAGCTATCTGCTGGAAGTGAATGGTCCACGTCAGGACACCAATACGAAGAGTAACCAACTTTGTCAACGTTATGACTTCACATTCAATCAACACCAAGAAACCGAATATGTCCACGTTAGGACCAAAACATCTCGTCAAACTGAGGAAATGTCCACGTCAGGACCCCCACTTCTCTTAGCATACAAAAACCTGTCAATAACCCGTCCACGTTAGGACTACTCTCTCCATTGGTCCGCCAACTTCTTATCACTGACGTTACAGCAACTTTGAGGCTGACTCTACTGGGGATATTTGGAAACCAAACTACCGGATGCCTGTTCTGATAACTAGTGGTAGCCTCTGAAATTCTGGTTCATGAAACCTTTTAATGCTGACGTAACAACAACCTTGAAGGAAACAATCCACTGGTCGGACTAGAGAAACTTCAACAAGAACCCTGGCGGGGAAATAAGTAACTCTGCTTAGGGACAAAGAGAAATTCATCCTGCTGACTCTGTGGTGAGTAGTGCCAAAGCTGAAACTTCGTCGAATGTCTCACGTCGAGATCCTGAATGTTTTATTGATTCCCCTGAGCAAGGGCTCTCTCTACCTGCAAGAGAAACAATACTTGAAACAAAAGGTCAGCCAACCTATTTCATGTTTCAAAATGCATGCGTTCGACAATGATGCAATGCTCCATTCGACATGGAAATGCTACGCTTTTATTTGGTGGATGCAAGTATGACACTATATGCCGATGCAAATGCAGACTCGAACTGCGGGGTATAGAAACTGCTTCAGCAAAATAAATGCTGAAGATAATGCCAACTCCGCTGGGGATAGCCAGATGCTACAGAACTATCCCAGCAAAATAAATGCTGGGGAGAGTGAAGTCGACTCAGTTGGGAAATTGGGAACTCAATACCAATCACCTCATTGAAGTAACGCCCTGCTGGGGAATATAACTCTGCTAGAGAATAGCAGATGCGCCTGGTATGATTGAACTTCTGCTGGAGAGTGAACGGATATCACACGGTATTCTGACAAAATAAATGCCAGGACTCACACCAACTCTTCCGGGGAGAGTCTTAATCTTCGAGTTCCACTGGGAGGAATGAAAACCCTGGTTGAAAAGAGAACTCCGCTGGGGATGTGATGATTCTCTTGGGGAAAATTAACTGACTCCACTGGGGGAGAGAGTAAATGACCCTGCGGGAAAAGGTAAACTGCCTGAATACAGCTCACAAATATTAATCTTCTGCGGTCGAACCAACTCTGCTCGAGATAAGGGAATCCTTCTGGGGGACACCGTATTATCTGAATACAGCCTTACGATCTTGGAATCTCCAAACTCTGCTGAGGATAAACGACTTTGCTGGAGAATATCCTTTGGATAAGCTACGACTAGCTGGGGAATTCGATCCTTCTTCAGGAGGTACATGCACGACCTGCGTGGAGATCAAGTCTTTCGTTATTGCAATCTTTTGATCATCTTCCTCGTACGGTTATGAAACCTGCAACAGCACAAACAAGACAAGACAAGACTATGCAACCAAATCGATTCAGGCTAGTGACATTATTTTCAGTTAATTCAAAGCTTTAGCAATTGCTGGCAAGGGCCAGTGATGTTATACACATGCTAGTCTCGGTAAACTTAGGCGTTTTATCATGCACAAAACAGTAAAGAACCAGCATCAAGTACTGAATAACATATTTTATTGATTGGGCCCCTGAATGGGCGGAATTTTTGTACACGGGATGTAACTCCTGAAATGAGGAAGCTATGCGAAGCAGATATACAAGTATGCACAAGAGGCATAAATATTTTGACAAATTAAATTTTTGTACACATGTCGGCAACGGGATGCAGACGAACACCACGAACTGATCCTCCTATGACTCATCCGACTCTAATGCTTTCCTGGTATTCATACTTCCGAAGCGGTTGTATCTGATAGTCGACCCCTCAGGTATTCTCCCGCACTGATGTTCACCGCAGTATCAAATTCGGACCGCAGTCATTTGCTTTTCAAATCCCTAACTTTTGCGTGAACCGCCCTTTACGGGTTTTCAGTTCACCGGGATACCCTTTTTTGCCGAAGCCGCCCAGTGTAGGTTTTCAACTTCGCGGGTGTACATTTTTTCAATTTTATCCCTAACTTTTGCCCGAACCTTTCATTCTGTTTTTGGTTCGCCAGGATGCCCCATTTTTGCCTGGACTCTCTTTTTTCTGTCCAGCGGGTCAATTTTAAGCAAAGTATTTTTTAACTGCGTCTGAATTCACAAGCGACGTGAAGTCTTCACCGTCCATGGAGGACAATAATAACGCTCCTCCTGAAAAGACTTTCCTGACAACGTATGGCCCTTCGTAGTTGGGGGTCCACTTGCCCCTGTGATCTGCCTGTGGCGGGAGAATCCTTTTCAGCACAAGGTCGCCCGTCTGAAAGCTTCGCGGATGTATCTTTTTGTCATATGCTTTCTTCATTCGGCTCTGGTACAAACGACCATATGCTAGAGAAGCGAGCCTCTTCTCATCCATCAAACTTAGTTGGTTCAACCTGTCTTTCACCCATTCGGCCTCGTCTAGATGAACATCTCGCAATACCCTCAGAGAAGGGATCTCAACTTCCAATGGTAATACCGCTTCCATTCCGTATACTAACGAGAACGGGGTTGCCCCGGTTGATGTGCGTATCGTCGTACGATAACCGTGCAAAGCGAAAGGTAACATCTCATGCCAATCCTTATAGGTCACCACCATTTTCTGAACGATCTTCTTGATATTCTTATTGGCCGCTTCGACAGCGCCATTCATCTTGGGTCGGTAAGGGGAGGAGTTGTGATGTTCAATCTTGAAATTCTGACAGAGCTCCTTCATCATTTTGTTGTTCAGGTTTGAACCGTTGTCTGTGATTATCCACTCGGGGATCCCATATCGGCAAATGATATCTCTCTTGATGAATCTGGCCACCACTTGCTTAGTTACATTTGCGTATGACGCCGCTTCCACCCACTTGGTGAAATAATCGATTGCTACTAGAATGAATCGGTGCCCATTAGAAGTTGTCGGCTCGATCTTTCCAATCATATCGATTCCCCACATCGAGAATGGCCATGGCGATGACATTACATTCAGAGGACTCAGAGGCACATGGATCTTATCAGCATAGATTTGGCACTTGTGGCACTTCCTCGCAAACTTGAAACAGTCAGTTTCCATAGTTAGCCAAAAATAACCTGCCCGCAGCAGCTTTCTCGTCATAGCATGCCCACCAGCATGCGTACCAAAGGTGCCTTCATGTATTTCCTCCATGAGCAGCTTCGCCTCTTTCTCGTCTACACAACGCAACAACACCAAATCGTGGTTTCTTCTGTATAAGACGCCATCCGGATTCAAATAGAAATTGCCCGCTAATCTCCTGAGAGTCTTCTGATCTTGACTGGATGCCCCAGCCGGATACTCTTTGTTCTTCAGGAAATTAAGGATATCAAAATACCACGGTTTGTCATCGGATGCCTCACCAATAGCAAATACGTAAGCTGGTCTGTCCAACCGAGATATAATGATTCGGGGAGCCTCGTTCCAGAAATTGACTTTGTACATGGAAGACAAAGTGGCCAGGGCGTCGGCCATTTGATTCTCGGCCCGCGGCACATGATGCAACTCAACCTTGTCGAAGAAAGGCAACAATCTCCTTGCATAGTTCATGTAATGTATCAAGTTGGGCTGACGTGTCTCCCATTCCCCTTTGATCTGATTCACCACCAGAGCTGAGTCTCCGTATACGTCTAAATTCTTGATTCGCAAATCAATGGCTTCTTCAAGCCCCATTATACAAGCTTCGTATTCGGCCTCATTGTTGGTGACAGCAAAGGTCAATCGGGCAGTAAACAGGATGTGCGACCCGTGTGGCGTAGTGATGACTGCCCCAATTCCGCTACCGTAAGCGTTTACAGCTCCATCGAATATCATCTTCCATTTGGAACCCAACTCTGGTCCTTCGTCTGGCAACGGCTCTTCACAATCTTTCATCTTTAGGTACATGATATCCTCGTCAGGAAAATCAAACCTCATCGATTGGTAATCTTCAATAGGCTGCTCTGCCAGGTACTCAGACAGCACACTCCCCTTTATAGCCTTTTGCGAGACGTATTGGATGTCATATTCAGTCAAGACCATCTGCCAACGGGTAATTCTCCCTGACAACGCCTGCTTTTCGAATACATATTTGATAGGATCCATCTTTGAGATGAGCATGGTTGTATGATTCAGCATGTATTTCCTCAAACGCTTGGCGGCCCAGGCTAGCGCGCAACAAGTTTTCTCAAGCATTGAGTATCAAGATTCACAATCTGTAAATTTCATACTCTAGTAGATTGCATGCTCTTTTCTCCCTGTCTCGTCGTGTTGACCGAGAACACAACCCATGCTTCCCTCAAGAACCGTCAAATACATGATCAAGGGTCTGCCCGCCACTGGGGGTATCAAAATAGGAGGCTCCTGCAAATACTGCTTTATTTTATCGAACGCCTTTTGACAATTTTCGTTCCATGTCACAACTTGATCTTTCTTCAACAGCTTGAACAATGGTTCACTCGTGGCTGTTAGGTGAGATATGAACCGGGCGATGTAGTTCAACCTCCCTAAAAACCCGCGCACCTCTTTTTCTGTTTTAGGCGTCGGCATTTCTTGGATCTCTTTTATTTTAGCAGGATCGACCTTTATTCCTCTTTCGCTTACGATAAACCCCAGCAGCTTACCCGATCTCACCCCGAAGGTGCATTTGTTAGGGTTCAGTCTCAGCCTGAACTTTCTAAGCCTTTTAAATAACTTCAACAGATTCACCAGATGCTCCTCCTCCGTCTGGGATTTGGCAATCATATCGTCAACATAAACTTCGATCTCTTTATGCATCATATCATGAAAAAGAGTCGTCATAGCCCGCTGGTATGTTGCCCCAGCATTTTTCAAACCAAAAGGCATCACTTTGTAGCAAAATGTTCCCCAAGGCGTTATGAAAGTGGTCTTCTCCATATCCTCTGGCGCCATTTTAATCTGATTATAACCTGAAAAGCCATCCATGAAGGAGAATACGGAGTATTGAGCAGTATTATCAACTAGCACGTCAATATGAGGAAGCGGAAAATCGTCTTTTAGGCTTGCTTTATTCAAATCCCTATAATCCACGCACATTCGAACCTTGCCGTCTTTCTTTGGCACTGGTACGATGTTAGCAACCCATGAGGGATATTTTGTCACAGCCAGGAAACCAGCGTCCCACTGTTTTTGAACTTCCTCTTTGATCTTCACTGCCATATCTGGTCGAGTTCTGCGAAGCTTTTGTTTGACCGGCGGGCATTCTTCTTTTAGTGGCAGACGGTGCACAACCATATCTGTATCGAGCCCTGGCATATCCTCGTACGACCAAGCGAATACATTATTATACTCCCTGAGCATCTCAACCAGCCTTCGCTTGATGTCGCTCTGCAGTGCGGCTCCGATACGAATATTCTTCTCAACCCCTTCCAACCCTAAGTTGATAATTTCGATGACCTCGTCGTGAGGCAGAATGGCTCTTTCCTCTTGCTTCACCAACCAAGACAGTTCTTCAGGAACGTCGCTATCTTCGACAACCTCTTCTTCGGCCTGAAATACCGGATGCTCAAAGTCGGGACGAGTCATAGGTGGTTCAAGGATGTCATCTGAAAAGGTTATCCTGCAAAAGGAATGGTTAAGTGCTTCAAAATGCGTATAAAGCGAATAGCCACGTTGCCATTTTATTGAAAAATATAAACAAGAAAGACAGAGATTACAGTATTTGCACATGAAAAAACGCCATTTATTTAATGATTAACCCGCAATGTTCATAGCGACACAGCCCTAAGCAAATCACGATGCCCCGGGCAAGGCATCAGATTATTCAACAATTAATAAAGCAAAGCATTACTGTTTAAGAGTCACAGGAACAAGCTCCTGAATAGACCAGTTGCACAGTCCCTGTCCTGGCGTGCTTGGCTGAATCCAGGCATCCATATCGCAGTCGCTGTCTCCTTCGTCAGACTCCGAAGCAGCGTTGATGGTTTCATGATATACTCCACTGGCAGAGATGGTTATTAGCCCTCTGAAACGGGGTGCCCCCACAGCAGGTGTTGATGACGACGGTTGGTATCCTAGCCCGAATCGGTCCATCTTCACAGGAATATCCAGCACTTTGCCCCAGCCCTTTGCTTCTCCTGCCTCCACTAGAGCTTGAGCTTCTTTATACGACGAGACGGCTATCTCTGACACTTTGCTCGGCCCGGGACCTTTGTCCTTGATACGCAAACCTTCAAATGCCTGGCAAGGTGTTTCGTGGATCTCTCCGTCGACCTCCACATATTTAAATGACGACAGATGGCTGACCAGGATGTCTTCTTCTCCGCATACGGTGACTACGCTGTCTCCGACCATATATTTCAACTTCTGATGCAGGGTAGACGTGACCACCCCAGCCCCATGAATCCAGGGTCTTCCGAGCAGGCAGCTATATGCGGGCTGTATATCCATCATATAAAATTCAGTCGCAAACACCTCCGGCCCCACCTGTAGAGGCAATGTTATCGATCCAAAGACTGTTCTTCGCGTGCCATCAAACGCTCTGACTACCAAGTCACTGGGCGTGCACAAGATTCCTCTAACATCCAGCTTCATCATCGCCTTCTTGGGCATCACATTCAAAGACGATCTGGTGTCGACCAATACATGCGACATTACCGATCCTCTACACTCGACAGATACGTGCAGCGCCATATTATGATCTCTCCCTTTCGGGGTCAAATCGAAGTCGGTAAAGCCCAAGCTGTGGCCTGCATTCACATGTGCCAACACTCCTTCCAGCTGATTCACGGAGACGTCTTGAGGTACAAAGGAAGTATCCAGGACTTTCAACAAAGCATTTCTGTGAGCTTCAGAACATAAGAGCAATGACAAGATGGATATTTTGGACGGCGTCTGTTGCAGATGCTCCACAATCTTATAATCACTTTTTCGAATCAAGCGCATGAACTCTTCTACCTCTTTCGATGCCGCTTCTTTTTCGCTTGCTTGCACTGGGACATTCTCAACCATCTTCCCTTTTCCTTTTGTTAGTCTTTCGGCCTCCACCTCAGGCGATATGAAGATCCTACCACTCCTTGTCATAGCTCCTGAACCAACAACGTTATCGACAGTCTCAGCTGGCTGCCTATTAACATCAATCTTTATCCCGTCACAATACACCTCCAACCCATATGACCATGGGACTGCTTTCGTGTTCTCGTACGGGATCGGTCCGACCTTAGTTATGGTGATCGGTGGTTGCTGGACTGGTGCTGCAATAGTGATTGTCTTCCGAGGAATCGTTACAGTGGCCATATCACTCTGATCATCTGCTACTGCCCCTGAAGGCTCTTCAGTCGCTGCTCGGTCAAACTGCAATGTGCCTCCATCAATTAAAGCCTGGATGCCTTTCTTCAAATCATCGCACCCCCCAGCTAGGGTCCAGCATTCTAAGCAATACTCGTCACACCCTGGATAAACACCCCCTGCAGCAATCTGCTTTTTATCTCGCTCAGCGGTGTCTTTAAATCGTCGACATTCATAATCAGATTCAACCCTTCCTCAGTCAGAATGGCGTTCGCCCCATGATTAGGCATGGGTTTCTGCACTATATTCGGACCTGCCGTTCCGAAATTGATAGTCTTATTGTCCAAAAGATCCTGCACAACGTGCTTAAAAGCATGGCAACCCTCTATATCGTGGCCCGGAGCCCCAGAATGAAACTCACAGTGCCTGCTTGCATCATAACCATACGGAGGGGTTCCCGTTATTGGTGCCAGAGTTCTCTTCTCTACCAGGTTCAAACCCAACAATGTCTGCAACAAATCTGCATATGTTGAGGGAGGCTTCTCAAACACTCTTCTTGGTTTACCACCCTGGAATCTTCGCTGAGCCTGCTGCGCACCCTGCTGAGGCTGCTGCTGCTGCTGCGGCTGCTGCTAAAACGGTTGTTGTGGTTGAAGTGGTTGTTGCTGATACGGAATAGTAACACTCACCACCTGTTGCGGCTGATGATATTGGTTTTGTCCCCTGCCTCGGCCTCCAAATACTGCGCTTGCCTCGCCCTGACGGCGCCCACCAAAAGCCTTCCTATTACTGCCAGATGCAGTTGATTCCTCAGCCTGGAATTTTCCCTGCTTAATGTTACGTTCAATCTTTTCTCCCATCAGAATCAAATCTGAGAAACTGGCCAGAGATGTATGAAACAACATGTCATGAAACAAGCCTGTGAATGTGCCGACGAACATGTCACTCATTTCCTTGTCTTCTAAAGGAGGGCGGACCCTGGCAGCCATATCGCGCCACCTTTGCGCGTACTCTTTAAAGCTCTCTCCCTTCTTCTACGACATCCCTGCCAATTGGACCCGGTTGGGTGCCAAGTCGCTGTTATACTTGTAGTGAGCTACAAATGCCTCTGCCAATTGCTTCCATGTCTTGATATTGGTTGGCTCTAACCCCATGTACCACTCTAGGGAAGGGCCTGACAAACTATCTTGAAAGAAATGCATTAGCATTCTCTCGTCAGTTTAGTATGCCGACATCTTTCTGTAATAAGCCCGCACGTGCACTTTCGGACATGTGTCCCCTTTATACTTATCAAACGCAGGAGCTTTGAATTTGATTGGCACCCTCAAGCCAGGTACCAGACCCATTGTTGCCATGTCCAAGCCCACAACACTTTGGTTCAAGACTCCCCTCATCTGCTCTTCCAGCATTCTGATCTTCTGGGAGTTATCCATCGGTCCTTCAAAGCCTCTGCCGGAGAAAGCGTCCTCCTGCTGATCTTCTTGCCACATATCATTCCCAGCTCCATACCCATCATATTCATTATTGCGGCCAGCTCTAATCTTATTCATCACCGGGCCTCGGCCTCTGTTGCTGTATCCCTGAACACCTCCGGCAGGTCCAAAAGCCATTAACCCAGCGCCGTTCCCATTTCCGAAACCTCCGTAACCCTGATTGGTCACACCATAGCCATCTTGCCCAAAGCCTTGAGCATTGAAACCATATTTCCCAGCGTTATCGAATCCCTGATCGTTGAACCCGAATCCAGCATTGCCAAAGCCGTTGCCTCCCATATTATCACCCAAGTTGACATCACCAAGCCCAACGTTATGGACAGCAGTCTCGTTCCCAACTCCGACGTTACCGTTCCCAGCAGCGGTAGCGTTGTTGACATTAGCAGCAGGTATATTGACTACAGGTGGAGCCACTGGCGTGGGAGTGCCATCTCCATGAACAGTATCGACTCGCACAGACTGATGATCCTCGTTACCGTGACCAGCATTTCGGGCCAACAGAGGTTGTACCATGGCTTGCAAATTCTCCTGACCTTTTGCAATAGCTTCCATAGTCTGCATGAAGAGAGCTAGCTTCTCGCGCACATCTTGCATCTTGTTCTGCATTTGATCCATGATTCTTCGACAGTTGGTGCGAGTGGAATAGCGGTGCGGGTGCTGATCTGCAATCCTGAAAAGTACCTGGTACAGAGCAGGAAATAAGACACCATCCAAAGATTACCTGTAATGCAATATGAATATGAATGCAATGCAATGTGTGTCTGTGCATTAGGGAAATTCATTCCCCGATTCTAGTGTGAAGGTGACGGTGCAGTGACAGTGCTAACAATATAAAGATCGGAGCTGAATCACAGAAAGCCTCATATATTGCAGAGAAATCAATAAGCCCGGAATACAATATCACTGAGAGTACAACAAGAAGGCATGACCTCAGCCAACAATCCTGGTGATGGTCAGTGCTATGCAAATAAAGCATACAAGTCACTACATGAAATGATCAAACCCTCCCATAAGTCTGGTACTCTTCTAGCAGCTTCTTGGTCTCCGGATGACTTGGTCGAGCAAGCAGCCCTTCAACAAGTTGGTTTCTTTTCTTAAGAACACGTCGCACGTCTTCAGCAGTTTCTTCCCATGCCCCGTCTCCGAAGCGATCCTCCAGCTTACGCTTCTGAGACACAGCTTCATCTCTGCCTTTGATGGCCTTGTTTAGTGCATTCTGGAGACTATACCGGGTCATCACTTCTTCTTCACACTTCTTGATGCTAGACTTCAACTGCTCTTCGAGGTCGGAAATTTGCTGCTTCAACTTATCCTCCCTCTTCTTATTGTTGGTGAGCGTGGCATTCCAGGTCTTATTGCAAGAAGAGATCTCTCGGTGAGCGATGTCAAGCGCTTTCTTCTTGGATTCCAGCATGTCATGGGAGCTTCTGAACTCTTGCCCCAGACGTTCGCGCTTCTTCCTCTCCTCAGTCAACTCAGCCCCTAACCTGTTCATTAGCTCAATCTGCTGTTGGAAAGCATGGACGGCCTTGTTTTTCTCACTGCGTATCTGGGCTAGCTCCTGCTCTAACCCTTCGTTGATCTTCATCAAGGCTTCTTTTTCTTTCACAACTTGCTCGTAGGCCTCCCTAGAAACAGTAGTTGGCTCTGCTACCGGAATGGGAACAAGGATTGGTGTATCTGGAAATGGCATCCGCAACTGACTTGCTCTCTCCTGGATCCAAACCCTGTAAGGTGCATAGGCCTGACAATCATTTTTCCCTAACAACGGCTTCCCCCTTCGGTTAATACGCATCCAGGCATGCTGCAGCTTGGCTAGTAACTCCCCCTTCAACTCACCGGTAAAGTACAGAGATTCCTGTACTTCTTCCTCTTTTGGCGGGTTCTTCAGCGCATATCCGAATTGGCGAATGAACAAAGAAGGGTTGTAATTGATACACCCTTTCCTCCCTATCAACGGAACATTAGGGTACCCAGAACAACTGAAGATAAGCTTGGATCCCAGCAGATCTCTATCAAACCATTCAACGTCTTCGGAAGATAGCCTCATCAGGCGCTCTGACCAGCTAGCTGTGGTTGCACTCTTCACAAAAGATCCCTTCATGGGAAGGTGACTTTTAAACCACATATCCAGCAATGGTACACAGAAATGAACATTCTTTCCTCTTCCCTTCTCATTCTTGTAATGCAGTGAGTGGTAGAAATCTCCGAGCAAGGTCGGTACAGGATTACCAGCGGCAAACAAGTAGAAGGCATCGAAGTCCACAAAATCCGGTACATTGGGAAACAATATTATGCCGTAAATGCACAGAGCCAGCACAGCATTGAAGGCAATCCAGCACCCGCTCTTAGCGTACTCCTGGGCTTTACCAATCAAGAACTGGAGCGAGAAGCCTGGCACTCCACGGGAAACAGTAGTCAACAGTTCAGAAGCATCCACATGCAAAGCTTTTGCCAAGTCTTCCGGCTTGGGCTTAATGCCAGAATGAATGAATGGAACCTGGTTCTGCACGGGTAACTCAGTAAACTCCACATACTCCTCGATGGTAGGCCCCATAATGAAATCAGCGAACGTAAAACATCTCAATGCGGGATCATAGAATTGCATCAAAGCGTACAACCCATCTAGCTCTATCTCCGTGGGTTTGCGCACCAATCTCAATAGTCTTCCATAGCTCATTCTGAAGCTCCTACGAACATCCTCATCAGCCAGAGAGATCAACCCAAGCAGGGGAACAACATCAGGAGTAGGCAATTTGTAAGCAACTGTCCTTCTTAAGCTGGCCATGACCAATCACTCAGAAATCCGGACACTAGAACTCGGGAAATGCAAATGCACCTGCAGCACAGACACACGTTAGTGGGATGCAATGATGATGAGTATGCAAACAAATGCAATGCAAGTAACATGCAACGGGGACCAACTGCCGTAGCTGAATAGCCTGAACCATATCAAGAAGTCTCAGATAGATTCTCTAGAAGTCCTCAAACCCTGGTCTCAGATAGACCTAAAACAAAGCTCCAACAATGGTCTCTGACAGACCTCAAACCATAACTCCAACTGGTCTCTGGCAGACCTCAAACCATAACTCCAACTGGTCTCTGACAGACCTCAGAACTATCCAACTGGTCTCTGACAGACCTCATAACACATCTCCAAATGGTCTCTGACAGACCTCATAACTTTCCATAAATACCCAGGATCTCTGATCAAGAAATAACCAGTATCTGAAAGTCTAGTTACCTGCATAACCCCAAACCTTCTCACAGGTGGATGTCCTAGTAACTGACAAAGGTATGGCATCCTATGCGGTCGTCGGCGTCACAGACTTTCAGGGTTGATGATACGATTCCCAGAAGGAGTGGCATCATCAAATCCCGAAGAGGCCTCACTTAGCCAACTTCCAAATGATCGGTCCCCAGAGTCGACAATTCAACTAACCAGCAACCCACGCCAACCAAAGGAAGGGGCAGGAGGCCAACCAGAGGAACCTCGTCTGAGTGTAGATTTCGCGGGACACCAAGGCAAGCAAAGCAAGCGGGCGCCAACTAATCTCTACTCTAATTCTAGGTGCACTCAAGCCCAGGTCCGACTTCTCACTCAGTATCAGAACACCCGTCACACCCCAATACAGCAACAATAATCAATATATATAATGCTGAAAATAAAGGTCAGAAATATATAAATCCATACAAAATCCTCGACGGGAAAACAAGCGTTAGGATTGACTCTCTTAAGGGACGTTGGATCCCAAATACATAAGAACTATCGCAGTCCTTAGCAGCCAGGGGACGTTGGATCCCCAGCAGAGTCGCCAGTTGTCGCTACTGTGAAAATCGGCGCCGGCTGAATAGAAGAGTCGCCACCGTGCGTTATTTATCCCACGGGAGGGAAAGGAAACGCTCAGAGTAAACCTCGCACAACACGGGAAAAGTATGGTCGTCGCAACCAAAACCTGGGTTCGGGAGTCGGTTACGCAAGGGGAAGGTATTAGCACCCCTCACGTCCGTCGTACTCGACGGGATCCACGCTTGTTTTCGGGTATGGATTGTTATTTCTATCTAAACTAAGGCCTGGGGTTAAAAGAAAATAAACTGACTCGGCAAAGTATCGCACTTTATGCCTACGTATTCCCGTCTGGAACGAGAAATCAGAGTCAACGTAGTTCGCCTACCTACGGGAAAGGAGGGGAAGGTTGCTCGCTAGGATATCGCATCCTATGCCTACGTACTTCCACACAGCATGGAAGATCAGAGCAAACGTAGTTCGGGCCACGTACGACACAAGTCTATCTTGGTTGATTTTATTCCTTCTGAAAAAGGTTTTTCTGATTAGCAGTCCAAGCGGACAAAAATGACGTCTTGATGAGTTCACATTCTTTTACGGAAGAAGTTTCTTTTATTGTGTTTGAAATCTTTATTGTATTTTTCTGTTTGTTTTAAGGAAGAAGAGATAGAACTCTAACCAACGGTTGCGAAGGGAATCAAACTAACCTAATGTTATCATGCATGGGTTAAGACCTAATGTCTATCATGCTCCTCTCTTGCGCAGAGAGAAACAAAGATCCTAAGGGGATAGACGGCAACAGAAACAATATCAGATATACAATAAAGCAGTAAAATGCATGGATGCAGCAATACAAGCGAGGCAAGGGAGTCCCACTCAACCTCGAACCTGGAAAACAATATGCAAAAGTGAACAGACTTCACTCTCAACCCAACAGGGTGAACAACAAACAATACAGTCAGGAAAACCAATCAATACATCAGAAATGAAATACAGCAAAAATAAACAGCCACAGCAGCTCTGCACCACATCTATCTTCAAGTCATCTCCCATCAGCTACAAGCTTCAGCAAGCATCAATCTCCATCTCCACAGCCTTCAAGCAAGGTCTTGATCATCAATCTTCATTCTGCAATGGCTTTTCTTCAAGTCCTATCCTCCGAGCTGAGGGATCAATCACAAGAGTGAATTGGGTGTTAAGCAATTAGTTGACTACCAAGGGTGGCAAACCAACTGCTACTGACACATAAGACATTTTCTCTCAAGAGTTCTATCCCTTAGACAGTAGCACCAAACCTTCCAAAGGAAGGGGGTGAGTGTCTTAGAGAGACTCTGCATCACAGAGAGGAATGGAGGCAGTCAAAGCCTTCCATGTTTGAGAATCAAGCTTTCTAATCTAGAGCTCTGCCTAGCTCCTAAACCCTAATCTCCTCAACAGCTGCTAGCAGGAATCTCCTCATCAACTCTGGAAGTTGGTCTTCAAGCTCTGGATCTCCAATGGCTTTATCATCACAAGTCTTCAGCTCTCCCAATCCCCAGACAATCCCAATACCCACACAGACAAATCAATAATCCCCAGAGGGCACACCATACCAGTCAATCAAATACAGACAGTAATATACTAATAGCAGTAGGGGAATCCTAGTGATTTCTAAGGGATCTAATAACTACCCATAGTCCCTATAGTCCCATAGTTAAAATATTCAATCTCTAAGTCCTAAGGGAAATGAACTAATCCACCTAAATCATCACTTAAACCCTAATTTTATTCATGTTGTTTTCACCTAAACTAAACACCTAAAATTAATTCCTAAAAATATGAACTAAATTGCATGTACAAGCTAACAATGTCTATTAATCAACCTAAAAAGAATGGACAAAAAATATTAAAGCAACTATTAGAAAAAAAATTATCAAATTCATGTATGAAATGAAACACCTACAATAGGCATTTATTTGGAAAATATGGGAAAAATATCAAATAAAAAATAAAATGCAATTTTTATTTTTTATAATTTTCTAGACATCTTGAAGAAATTAATGCAAATAGAATCAACTGAAAGTATGCATTTTTCTATTTTTTATGATTTTTTAAAGGAATGAAATTTTGAAAGAAAAGAAAATGGGATTAATAGAGACAGGGGGTGCATCTAGTAATGAGAATCAGTTAAAAAAGAGAAACGGGCCCAGACTGGGGGGCACGCATAGCAAGCGCGTCTGGGCCCAATTCAAGTCAGAAAACATAAAAAAAAATAAAAACCAAAAACGGTGCAGATAGCAACTAAACCAGTTGAATATTATTGGGCCTGGTAATTGGGGGTGGCGAATAGCAAGGGAAGTTTGAGCCCACTCAGAAACTTAAGTGAAACGGGGCGTTTTGGTGCCCAGGGTTTCCCTCCGTTTCATCTTTAAACGTGGACCCTTGGATCCAGCCTCAAGTCCAAGTCAACCAGGCAATCATGTGGTTCAAACATTGTCTTCAACCTTGAGCAACCCTAGGGTTTCAGAAACCATCTCCATGCACGCACCTTCAACCATCCTGTTCTCACTCAATTCTCCATGGATGCCCTCGATCCAAAGAGCAAAGTTGCTCTAAATTTCTCCCTCTACACAGCCATAACCCAACCTCCTCCTAAAACCCAAGCAATAATGGAACCCGATAGGTAGAACAGATAGAATCCATCATTATCACCTGTGATCAAATCTTCCAATTCTTGCCAAAACTTATCCTAACCTAATCTACACCTTATACTGGTCATTCTAAGCTATATAATGAGAGTTATCGTGCCATATTCCATGAGATACAAACCTTAACAGAATTGGTGCATCATGCTCAACCTTCATGAAACCTCTCCAAACTCATCAAAATCAGTCCTCTACCCTATCTTAACAATTCTACACTATCAAAACCTAATAACTCTAACTAAAGCATGCAATTCGAATAGAAATCCAACCTGGTGCAATTGGTGAAAATAGGTATGTAACTCTTTGGATCTGCTGCTTGTAGGGACTTGAAACTGATCCACACACTCCCACTTTGATTCTGTATGCAAAGATCTTGACTCAAACTTCTTGTATCAAGTGATTCCAATTTCTTGCACCTTGGAGGATGAAACTTGTATGGCACTATCCTTGCTCAATTCAGCCAAATTCTTGTGAGAATTGTAATCTATGAATGATGTGATGAAGATCAGATCAAGAAATGTGAGAATTGATGGAGATTTGAGAGAGTTTGAGATGCTTTTGCAAATTGGAGAAAGTGAGTGAAACTTGTGATTTTGAGAGAATGAGATCACCAACCATGGCATGAACCATCTCATATCAATATATACATGTCCTTAGAACCTCCTAGAAACTTGGAGAAGCTTCCCTTGCATTCTTTCCTTTGGATTTGGTTTATGTATCTTCCATTACAAGTAACCATGAATAACTCCCAAAATGTGAACTAAGCTCAAAATTCTACTTTAGCCAATGTCTTTAAAATTATCTTTCCATTCAAAATGACCTATAATTTTGCTTCATTTGGCCAAAATATGAAAAATCTCATTTTTAAGTCCATTTTTATTCATTAAATCCAACAATTTTGAAACCTTGTGCTATGAATCTTTCCAATCTCTCATGGTCACTTTTCTAGACTCAACATGCCATTTGGAACAAGTTTTATGTTGTAAAGTTTTCCATTTGAAGCTTCCTTGTATGAGTTTTGGGCATAGGTTGAAATGACCTGTAATTCTCAAATGACCAAAATACCCTTTGCTTGCCAAGACCATAAGTAGAGTTCCACAAATCATATGAAGGCATACTATACCATTCTAGAAATCTAAGACAATTAGGAACAACTCTTATGTTGACCAGAAATTCATTTGAAATCTCCTTGAGGGGTAAAAATTGCTTGGAAGTCAAGTCACTTTCACAGACAAAATTTCAGATACCTCAGATGACCTGTAACTTGCAAGGACCATAACTTGAGTTCTATAAATCTCCTTAATGTCTTCCACCACTCAAATTAAAGTTCTTGAGATCCTCTAAAAGTTTCATGTTGGCCAAGGATCCATTTGAAGCTTGCCTTTTGACTTATCTTGCTTGGAAATTTGACCTAAACTAGGGGATTTTACACAGAAACCCTAATTTAGAAACTCCTCTTCTCCTTGACTTCTCTTGATTTCTTCTTAGCATAACAACATATCCTTATTCTTCATGTAAAATGATAAACCCTACATCTTCTCAATAGCCCTCAATGCCTTTCAATCAATCCTTTAACCTAGGGTTGACCCAGATGAAACCCTAGTTGACTGTCTTCCTCCACAACCCTTGTGACTACACCAATGACTTGTCTCCTTCTACCAATGAATTTCTAAGTCCTCCAAGATGTCTAGATACTCCCCATGCCTTCAATTCACAGCTCATACTTTCCTTGATGATCCCCAGGTACCCTCAGATAGGAGATGGATGCACTTGCTTGATCCATTGACTTGATAACTTCCCAATTCTTTCTGATGACTTGAATGAGATTGAATTTGAATAATAACCTCTTGATAGGCCTCTAGAGATGAGAATAATGCTTGGTCCCCTGTTGGATGACTTGCCCATGCTATGCAATGCAGATGAATACATGACTCTATATGCAAATGCTAATGATATTGAAACATAAACCAAGTGAATAAGGTTGAGCAAATTTTAGGGTGCAACACTACTGACCACAACTGGGTCTTCTCAAGGAACTTTTACAATCAATATGTGAAACTAAACAAGTGTTTGAATGCTTCTAAGAAAGCTATATCACAACTGTGATTTACACTTAAGTTTAAGAACTATGAAATAAATTCAGTAATGAGAATAAATTGTATAAGAGCTTTTCTTTGAATTTCTTTCAATAATAGTCAACTGAAGAAGAGAGATGGAGACTTGCTTTTATAGGCACAGAAGTCCAAGACGTTTGCACTTTGAAGACCGTGTACTGAAAAGAGTTGTAGCCTTTTTGTCTTCACATCACTTGACCTTTTCTAGAAGTAGAATGTTCAGAGAAATCCTTTTTGCCTGTGTTCTAGTGTCTAGCATAAATGAGGAAAGAGTCGTTTGGCCTAACCAACGGACATAACTTTGAATTCTTCTTCAACAAGTTTCTAATACTCAGCAATTAACATCAGAGCCTTGAGTGATCAGAGTCTTTGATGTTCATCAGAGTTTGTTGAATCAGAGTGTTGCAGCTAGAGTGCTTCAGCGTGTAACTTCATTAGAGCAGAGTTTTAGGAATCAGATCCTCAGTACTGGCAGCGTAGTACTATCAGAGTCTTCTGAGAAACTATGCTAGAAACTCTTGATACAAAGTCTTCAATGCTTCAGATGCTTTTGTAGCTTCTGCTTCAGATCCTTCTGTAGCTTCTGCTTCAGATCCTTCTGTAGGCAGCGCTCAGAATCTTCTGTAGGCAGTGTTCAGATTCTTCTAAGAGATGCTTCTGACGCTTCAGAGCCTTGCATAATTTAACGTTCAGATCCAATTTGCTTTCAGAATAATATTTACTTTAATATCTGCAGCAAAGATACATAAACAAATTTTAGAGTATATAATTTCTTAATACAAAATTTCGTAAGAGTTATCATCAAAACATAGAGATATAATTAAGAACCAATTTATGTTCTAACAATCTCCCCCTTTTTGATGATGACAAAAACATAAGAAATTTTGTTCAATAAAAATATAATTATAACTCCCCCTGAGATAATGAATCTCCCCCTGAATTGAATACTTAGAAGGAATAGAAACTTCCCTTTTTGCATGAGTATTCTTTTCAGAATCAGAGACTGATTGTTCCAAAAATTAAATCTTGACTTGGATGAACATTTCAGAATCAAAGCTTGATTGGTTAAAACTTGATCTGGGGATCTCAGAGTTACTTTAAAGAATTTGTCAAATTTTTCATAAGTTCTGAAATTAAGAGTTCACGTTAGTTATAATTGATATGTCTGAATTTCATTTAGGTAGAGTTTATTTGAACAGTCTGAATTTCATTTTCTCCCCCTTTTGTCATAATCAAAAAGTAAAACTTTTAAAGACAATTAAAAGGAAATACAGAAAAGATACATTCATGTATAGAAAACATCAGAGTCAATCATTCATTCAAATAAGAAATAGACAAATCATTAGATAAGAAATTCAAGTACAGGTGTACAAACATCAGATACAGAAAACATAAAACTAGTTTTGCTTGGAAAGAATCATCTTCAGAAGTTGAGTGACCTCAGATGAGGATTCTCCTTACTTTGACATCCATTTTGCCATGTTCTCATTCTTCTGATCTTACTTAGCCATCCATGACTTGATCTCAGATTGCCCAGCTTCCAATACTGCAATCTTATCTTCCAAGTCTGGGTTCTCTTTCTTGATCTCAGTAGAAGTAGATGGAGCAGATTCTGGAGCAGAGTCAATAATCATGGGAGTTGCAGAGTCTGGAGCCACAGATGCAGAGGGATTTTCCACAATTGTCAGAGCCAATGAATTTTCTTCAGAAGCAGATTCTGCAATGGCTTCTGTAGCAGATACTCCAGAAGATGAAGGTACATACTCAAGAAGCAAAGGTGTAGATCTTTTCATATTCCATACCATGCTTCTGGCAGTCTCAGCAAATCTGAGCTTCGCATCATCAGAACAGACATTCTTCAGATTTGAGGCAACAATATTAAATCTGGTAATGAAGCTATTCCAGATAGCATCAGATTCATTTGCATCCATGGTTGACAAGCATCTTATCTTCATAGAGCCTAAATTCATCTTTATTTCTTTCAAGTTGCAAATAAATTATCAACGTTTAGCCTAGTTTTTGGTTTAAGAAGGGTTTCCAAGGTGAAAGGCTTGGGTTGAACAGATAGAGGTGGAATGGTAAATTCTGGAATGATGATCAGATGGCTAGGATAGGCTGGTTTCTTTTGAGCAGGCAAAATGCGAAAGAACGGTTTGATTCTGCGAATGGATGGGATGACAACTTTTGGATTATCAAAATAAGGAACAAAAGCTGATGGGTTTGGTTTTGGTGTTGGCGTAGGTTCAAGAATGATAGCATCAGATGAAATGGATATATCTGGGTGGTTAGATTCATATTCTCTGAGAGAAGGGGGTGAGATAACATTTGGATGAACATCAGATTCAGAGGAATCAGATGAGGTAGATGGGGTACATGACGTAGAAGACACTTCAAATACAGCCTTGAGAGGTTGGACATCTAGAATTTCAGAATCAGGTATGTTTGATTCAGTAGGATTGGATAGTTTTGGTTGAGGATTAGAAGGTTTGGATGTTGGTGGTTTAGATACAACTGGTTCAGATGCAACTGGTTCAGATGCAAAAGTTTCAGATGCAAAAGTTTCAGATGCAACTAGTTCAGATTGTATGGGTTTAGGAACAAAGTTTTGTTGAATGTCAGGTTGTTGTGATGGAGTTTGTTCTGCTGGAATTGTTGTTTGTGGTTCATATTGAGGAATTTCAAATGATTGAAGTGGTGTAGTGGGAACAGGATCAGATGGAATTTGTGATGTAGGAATTTTTGGTGGTTCAGAGGTTTGAGATGAAGCAGGAATTATTTGATTTTGAGTGGTAGGAGGTTCAGGTATAGAACTAATTATTGATACATCTACTGCAATTTTAGAAATAGAAGGTAAAGATGATTTAGTACCTTTTATCTTGATGCGTTTGGTAGGAACAGAGGGAACTTCTCCAGAAGCTTTTCTCTTTATCTGCTTCTGTGGTTTTTTAGCAACTCTCTGTTTCTTTTGAGCAGCAACTTCTTCTGCCTCTAACTGTCTTCTTTTTCTCATGTTCTCCTCATAAACATCTGGAATAGGTTCTCTTGCTCGTATCGGAATATCAGCAGGAACAGGTGTTCCATCTGCCTTGCACAACTCAATGTACATAAGAATAACATCCTTAGGTTCTTCAGCACCAAAGATTGGAAAGTCTTGAACTGGAATCCTTCTCTGACTTACTTCAGCAACATTAAGCTTCTTAGGAGCAGTTGTGAGTTCATCCATAACTTTTAGTCTTTGGAGACTCTTTCCATTCAGGGGTTTTCCAACTATTGACTCAAGCTCTTCTTTAACTCCAACTTCATACAGAGCAGCTACCAGACCTTTCTCTGTCAGAATGTCTGAGATCAATCTTCCAAAAGGAATCCACGTCCTGATCTTCTGTCCCTTAGTCTTGACAGATTCTCTAGATGCATTGATGTGATTCCACAGATGCATGAAGAGAATGTGTGGCAGATCCACTTTGGTACTCTTACTTAAGCAGTACATGAAATAGAGTTGTTCATTGTTCACATAATCTGGAGAATTTGTGGATTTTCTGTGATTGATGCATCCCAGAAAAATCTTTGCCCATATTTTGTAGTCAGGTTTCAGATTCTTAAACTTGTTGGAGGCTTGTCCAGATGAAATAACTTCCTCATAAACTTCTTCCATGTCAACACGCCCAGCTGGTAGGTGAGAAACTCCATCAGTTTCCTCATACCCAATGAGTTTTCTGATGAGATTTTCAGTGATTATGATCTCTTTTCCCAGAACAGATGAGAGGATGAACTTTGGGTAAACAGATGCATGAATCCAAAATTCCTTCACTAAGTGTAGATACACTGGTCCAAATGATCTATCAAAATACTTAAACCAGCCTTGTGCATCAACAATAGAACACAAATCAAATCCATTGTCAGCCAACGAGTCAAATTCCACCATAGATTCACAAAGAACTTCAAGCATATCAACAGGAGTTAACAAAGTTCTCTCAGGTTCCTTAAATGGAGTAGCACCCATGTTTGATGACGCAACTGCAGCCATTGATGATTGAAACTGAGCTGAGGTTGAAGATGATGTTGCCATTGTTGAAGATGAAGAAGATTTGGATGAAGGTTTATGGTTTTGATGAAGACCAAAGAGCAAACATAAATGCATATACTTGTTTGTGAAGTGAAAAGTGTGAAATGGTGTGATTTGTGGTATTTATAGAGAGAAGTTAGGGCATACAAACAGACACATTCAACACGTTCTCACTTAGCATTAAATGACATTTAATGAAAATAATAATAATCATTTCAAAAACATTAATTGATTATGACAATTTGGGGGAAAACCAAGATTTTAACTATTCAAATAATACCTCAAATGTCTCTTCAGTAATGTGCACGCCATCTTTTCAGATACAGAGTGACACATGTTTGCTTGTATGTGCTTCTGAATTCTCTTTGAGAAATGAAACGTTAGCCAACGTTCAGATCCTCTGAGATTGGTTAGTTCAAATACACACAAATAATAATAACTCAGAAATTCAAATTAATGACAAATGAAATACTTCAGAGTTTTAAGCATTTTGCATCTGAGAAGTTTGCTTCTTATAAATATCATTCTGGACAAAAATCCATACCAATATTTTTCAGAATAAACTTGAACCCATCTTCAGCAAGGGGTTTTGTGAAAATATCATCCCACTGATGATTTGTATCAACAAAGGCTAAGTTTATAATACCCTTCTGAACATAGTCTCTGATGAAGTGATGTTTAATTTCTATATGTTTTGCCTTAGAATGTAAAATGGGGTTTTTAGACAAACATATAGTAGAAGTATTATCACAGAATATAGAAATATTACTCTCAAAGATCTGATATTCTTCTAGCTGACTTTTCATCCAGAGCATCTGCGTGCTACATCCAGCAGCAGCAATATATTCCGCCTCTGTAGTTGATAGCGCAATTGTAGGTTGTTTCTTGCTGTACCAGGAGATTAAATTTCTTCCTAGAAATTGACAACTTCCAGAAGTACTTTTCCTTTCCACTCTATCTCCAACGTAATCAGCATCACAGAATCCAACTAGTTTAAATTCATTAGATCTTCTGTAACACAAACCCACATTTAAAGTACCTTTTAGATACCTTAGAATCCTCTTAACAGCTGTTATGTGTGATTCTCTAGGATCTGATTGGAATCTTGCACACAAGCATATACTGAATAAAATGTCAGGTCTAGAAGCAGTTAAGTAGAGAAGAGATCCTATCATACCTCTGTAGAGTTTCTGATCTACTTTCTTACTTACCTCTTCCTTACCAAGAGTACTTGTTGGATGCATAGGAGTATTTTCCATCTTACTATCAGTCATGTTAAACTTCTTCAGAAGCTCTTTAACATATTTGGTCTGATGAATGTAAGTGCAATCTGGAGTCTGGTTGACTTGAATTCCCAGAAAGAATCTCAATTCTCCCATCATGCTCATCTCAAATTCATCCTGCATATATTGAGCAAACTTCTTTCCCAACATAACATTGGTAGATCCAAATATAATATCATCCACATATATTTGACAAATTAACAGATCTTTCTTAAATGTTTTGCAAAAGAGTGTTGTGTCCACTTTGCCTCTGATAAAATTTTTTCCCAGAAGAAAATTGCTTAATCTCTCATACCAAGCTTTGGGAGCTTGTTTTAAACCATAAAGAGATTTCTTTAGTTTAAAAACATGTTCTGGAAATTTTTCACTTTCAAAACCAGGAGGTTGGTGAACATAAACTTCTTCTTCTATAATTCCATTTAAGAAGGCACTCTTAACATCCATCTGGTATGGAGTGATGTTATTTTGTGCAGCAAAAGAAATGAGTAAACGAATAGACTCTAACCTGGCTACAGGAGCATAAGTCTCTGTATAATCAATTCCTTCTTGCTGGCTATAACCTTAATCAATTATGTTGAATCCTTTTGGTCTTGGAACCAAATCCCAAACATCATTTCTTGTGAACTAATTGAGCTCTTCTTGCATGGAAGTTATCCAGTCATTATCTTTCAGAGCTTCATCCACAGAAGTTGGTTCAATAACTGACACCAACCCAAATAATGACGCTTCAGATGATCTGAGGAAGGATCTTGTTCTTATGGGGTCATCCTTCTTTCCAATGATCACATCCTCTGGGTGAGAGGCCTTGATTTTGGAAGATGATCCTCTAACATTTGATTCTTTAGAAATATTCAAGTTGTTCATTTGAGAAGCTAAAGGAATTGCATCTGGCATTGCTTCTGGTTCCTTCACTTGAGCTTTTTCTGCCTTTGAGCCTTCAGAGTCTGTGAGAATTACTTCTCTATCTGCAGAACTTTCAAACTGCTTTAGCTTTTAAATGCCAAGCTTATCATCAAATCTAACATGTATAGATTCCTCCATAATCTTTGTTTCAGTATTGTATACTCTGTAGCCTTTAGAGCGTTCAGAATAGCCAAGCATGAAACACTTTTGTGCTTTAGAATCAAACTTGTTAAGATTCTCTTTAGTGTTCAACATATAACATATACATCCAAAAGGATGAAAATAAGAAATGTTGGGCTTTCTGTTCCTTCACAATTCATAGGGAGTCTTTTCCAGAAGAGGTCTAACAGACACTCTGTTCTGAATGTAACAAGCTGTGTTTATTGCTTCTGCCCAAAAGTGCTTTGCCAGATTAGTCTCGTTGATCATGGTTCTGGCCATTTCTTGTAAAGTTCTATTTTGCCTCTCTACAACTCCATTCTGTTGTGGAGTTCTAGGGCAGGAGAAATCATGAGCAATGCCATTTTCATTAAAATATTTTTCAAAATATTTGTTTTCAAATTCGCCACCATGATCACTTCTGACTTTAACAATTTTAAAATCTTTTTCATTATGGACTTGTTTGCAGAAGTCAAAGAACACAGCATGTGACTCATCCTTGTGTTTTAGGAATTTCACCCATGTCCATCTGCTATAGTCATAAACAATGACTAATCCATACTTCTTGCATCTAATGGATGCAGTTTTCACTGGTCCAAACAGATCAATGTGAAGTAATTCTAATGGTCTTGAAGTTGAAACAACATTTTTAGTTTTAAAAGAAGATTTTGAAAATTTTCCTTTTTGACATACTTCACAAAGAGCACCTAAGTTGAACTTCAGCTTAGGAAGTCCTCTGACCAGATTGAGTTTATTAATCTGAGATATATGTCTCATATTAATATGCCCCAATCTTCTGTGTCAGACCCATTTCTCATCATTAACAGACAAAAGGCATTTAACATTTTGAACCTTAAGTTCTGAAAGATTGATTTTGTAAATGTTGTTCTTCCTCTTTCCATTAAATAGGATTGAGCCATCCTTCTGACTAACAGCTTTGCAACATTGTTGGTTAAAGATTATGTCATAACCATTGTCACTTAATTGACTTACGGACAATAGATTATGCTTTAATCCTTCTACAAGTAAAACATTAGATATAGAGGGAAGGTTACCATTGCCAATAGTACCATAGCCGATAATCTTCCCCTTCTGATTCCCTCCAAACTTCACTTCTCCTCCAGATTTAAGCTCCAGGCTTTGGAACATAAACCTTTCTCCCGTCATGTGACGTGAGCAGCCAGAGTCCAGGTACCATGACTGGCGTCTTGACTTTTCTGCTAAATACATCTGCAACAGGGATTATCTTATCCTTAGGTACCCAGATCTTTTTGGGTCCTTTTGGGTTAGTTACCTTAAAAGATTGTCTGAACTTCTGTCTTTTTATAAAAGTTTTGTTCTGACTCACTTTTGGTTTAAACACAGGAACGTTCTGATCAGAACGTGTGTGTTTGATATCATTCAGATGACCAAACTTAAAATGAGAGTATAAGGGAGTTTTCTTAATAATGATTTTATCAACAGGCATTGGATTTAAATCCTTTCCAGAGGAAGATTCATATCCAATTCCTTTCCTGTTGTTTCTGCTAACTCCATAGATCATTGAAGCCATCTTGCTTCTATCTATGCTTTTAGCCAGAAACTTTTGAAAGCTTAAGTCATATTCTTCTAAAATATTTTTGCATTTAGACTTAGTTTCAGATTCAGAGTCTTGTTGAGCTTTTTCAAAATTGGTTTTCATTTTCAAATTGTTTTCTTTGAGCTCAGCAATTTCTGACTTTAACAGATTATTCTCAGATTCAAGATTGTATTTAAGCTGCTTGCATTTGAGCTTAATCTGGTTATAGTTTTTCAGGACTTCTGATAAAACTTTAATAAGCTCTTCCCTAGTGAGATTAGAAAGTACCTCTTCTGAGTCAGATTCAGAATCAGATTCAGATCCAGATGATCCTTCATTCTAATCTTCCACGCCTGCCATCAGAGTCATGTTGGCGCATTCATCTTCAGATTCTGATGAAGATCTAGATTCATCTGAATCATCCCATATTGCCATTAGAACCTTTTTCTTTTTGTCAAATTTCCTCTTTGGCTTTTCCTTTAGAAGCTTTGGACATTCATTCTTGTAATGGCCAGGTTCTTTACATTCAAAGCAAACAACTTCCTTCTTTCCAGATCTTTTTGGTCCAGAGGACTCCTTGTGATGATCTGGCTTCTTGAAGTTCTTGAACTTCCTTTGTTTGTGCTTCTAGAGTCTGTTGATTCTTCTGGACAGCAAGGACAGTTCATCTTCTTCTTCAGAAGAAGACTCTTCAGAACTCTCTTCTAACACCTGCAAAGCTTTCACAGATTTGTTAGATTTTAAGGCAATTGACTTACCTTTCTTTTGAGGCTCATCTTCCTCAAGTTCAATTTCATGGCTCCTCAGTGAGTTGATTAGTTCCTCCAATGTGATCTTGTTCAGATCCTTAGCTAGTTTCAGAGCAGTGACCATAGGTCTCCATCTGATGGGCAAGCTTCTGATGATCTTCTTCACATGATCAGCAGTTGAGTAGCCTTTGTCCAACACTTTTAGACCAGCTGTGAGGATCTGGAATCTAGAGAACATTGTTTCTATAGATTCAGATTCTTCCATTTTGAACGCTTCATACTTCTGTATAAGCGCCAGAGCCTTGGTCTCTTTAACTTGTAAGTTTCCTTCGTGTGTCATCTTCAAAGACTCAAACAAGTCAAATGCAGTTTCTCTGTTGGTGATCTTCTCATACTCAGTATGAGATATTGCATTTAACAAGATTGTTCTAGCTTTGTGATGATTTTTGAACTCCTTCTTTTGGGCTTCAGTCATAGATTTTCTATCAATTTTCTTTCCATTCCCATCAGTGGGATGAACATACCCATCAATGACTAAGTCCCATAAATCAGCATCATAACCAAGGAAGAAACTCTCTATTCTGTCCTTCCAATAGTCAAATTTCTCCCCATCAAACATAGGGGGTTTTATGCTGATTCTATCCCTTTCTTCATATCTGTTGTTGCTGTTAGATGTTGAAGTTTCAGCCATAATAACAACAAAGAATATATATCAAAGTTTTCTCACTGGATCTTTTATGTCACGGTGAAGTGGTAGCACACACAGAACCGGAGTTCTGATGCCAACTGAAGGTGAGGAAATACTTAGAAGGGGGGTTGAATAAGTATTTTGAAAATAATTATGGCAATAAAAACTCAAATATTTTTATCCTGATTCGTTGAACTCAACTACTCCAGTCCACCCTATCAAGAGTGATTTGTCTTTCTCCACAAGGACTTAATCCACTATTAATCAAACTGATTACAATAGCAAGCACTAAGAGCAACTGTTCTTAGTCTTCTCAAGAACTACTGACCACAACTGGGTCTTCTCAAGGAACTTTTACAATCAATATGTGAAACTAAACAAGTGTTTGAATGCTTCTAAGAAAACTATATCACAACTGTGATTTACACTTAAGTTTAAGAACTATGAAATAAATTCAGTAATGAGAATAAATTGTATAAGAGCTTTTCTTTGAATTTCTTTCAATAATCGTCAACTGAAGAAGAGAGATGGAAACTTGCTTTTATAGGCACAGAAGTCCAAGACGTTTGCACTTTGAAGACCGTGTACTGAAAAGAGTTGTAGCCTTTTTGTCTTCACATCACTTGACCTTTCCTAGAAGTAGAACGTTCAGAGAAATCCTTTTTGCATGTGTTCTAGTGTCTAGCATAAATGAGGAAAAAGTCGTTTGGCCTAACCAACATACATAACTTTGAATTCTTCTTCAACAAGTTTCTAATACTCAGCAATTAACATCAGAGCCTTCAGTGATCAGAGTCTTTGATGTTCATCAGAGTTTGCTGAATCAGAGTGTTGCAGCTAGAGTGCTTCAGTGTGTAACTTCATTAGAGCAGAGTTTTAGGAATCAGATCCTCAGTACTGGCAGCGTAGTACTATCAGAGTCTTCTGAGAAACTATTCTAGAAACTCTTCATACAAAGTCTTCAATGCTTCAGATGCTTTTGTAGGTTCTGCTTCAGATCCTTCTGTAGCTTCTGCTTCAGATCCTTTTGTAGCTTCTGCTTCAGATCCTTCTGTAGGCAGCGCTCAGAATCTTCTGTAGGCAGCGTTCAGATTCTTCTAAGAGATGCTTCTGACGCTTCAGAGCCTTGCATAATTTAACGTTCAGATCCAATTTGCTTTTAGAATAATATTTACTTTAATATCTGTAGCAAAGATACTTAAACAAATTTTAGAGTATATAATTTCTTAATACAAAATTTCGTAAGAGTTATCATCAAAACATAGAGATATAATTAAGAACCAATCTGTGTTCTAACAAATATCTCCTTCCACATCATGTACTAATTCATTTCCATCATTTTTAGAAGTATCATGTGCATTTTCCTCATTGCTAGCCATTTCACCTATAATAAAGAAAAACATAAATATGAAATGACAAATATCAACATCCATAATCCATAATCTATTGAATATATAAAATGACAAATATATAATTTTATTGAATGGCAAATATATAATTTTATTGAATGACAAAAGATATAATTTTACTAGTACCTTTTTCAATAACATCTCTTTCTTTTCTTGGTTGGAATATGGTTTACTTGTCTCTTAACAATGCGAACGGATGGATTGATCCAAATTCCCTCATTATGATCATTTCTAATATATGATTCATTCGCTCTAATATTCTCATCTTGATCATTTATAATATACGATTCATTCTCAACATCAATATCACCTTGATCTCCAATGTTATCATCAATTACTTTGTCAGATAAAAGCACTATAGACCATTTTGTACTTGTCGGATCAGTGACATAGAACACTTGTTAAGCTTGCATGACTAGAATAAAAGGCTCATCTTTGTACCCCACCCTATTAAGATCCACTTGCAAAAATCCTGACTTATCCATTCGTATGCCACTATTATTTTCAACCCACTTGCAACCAAAGATAGGAATCTGAAACTTCTCATAATTGTTAGATGCCAAACTTTACTTATTTGATCTAACAAATATGGGCATCTTTCATTCCTTTTTGTAGAGAAAGTGTTAAAATAATTCTTGTTTTTGTTGATTTGCATCATTATGTGAAAATACCTTGGTTGCTTTAATTTGTGTGCTATTGTGAAGGAATTAGGCATGAAAATTTGAAGAGTAAGACACAAAAATCATAACAAGAAAACCAAGTTAGCTTGCAAACATCAACAAGTTCGCACAACGAACTTGCTAGCGAACTTGCCCAGAAAAATATCAGCAAGCGAAGGCCTTGAAAACCATGGTACTATTCATCCAGAAAGAAAAGGGACCTAAGTTCACTGTGCGAAGGAGATAGCGAAGTATTTGTTGGAGTGAAGAGGAAGCGAATGCCTAGCGAACACCCCCAGACTTGAGGCAGTAAGTATTTGGACAAGAATTTGTTGTGCGAAGTTTGCAGCGAAGCCTTCACACTGCGAAGGATTCTTCGCACAACAAACATTTGGAAATATCTCAGGGTCGTCATCACTGTACACAGGCACTTCAACTGCCATTTTGCATTGTTCGCTAGGCGAACACTTTTATCACGGTGCGAACATGTCAGCTCAGCAACATGTCTATAAGTAGTATGTGGTACTTTTTGGAAAAATATCTTTTTTTCTTGTACTTTTCTTTTTAGAGATTTTTCAGAGCAAGAACCATAGGTTCTCCATTTCTCATCATCTCTTAGTCATCTTTCACAAAAAGAAGGTGGATTCTCATCCAATCTCGATTATTCGACTCAGATGTTGATCAACCTTCTTCCGAAACTTGTTGCTCAAGCTATCATGGAAATGGGTGGCTAAAACCCCTCTTTTGTCAAGGTTAGAGGTAGCTAGTTCTGATTTTATGTATTCTTTTTTATCTTTTGTATGTGAACAAGGCTTTGATCAATGTAGATGAAGTTATTTGCTATCTTTTGTTATATTTATGGTTTGGATTGCTTTAGACATGAAGGTTTCAAGTCTTGACCTAATTTCTTCATCTATCAACTATACAAACTCTAGACATAGGTTTGAAAGTTGATATTCGCTTTGTATTAATCTTAATGTTTATTTTTTCGAGTGTTATTTAGAGAGATCATTTAACGGTCGAAACAATAACATTCACGAAATCGCTTTAGAAATAAACGTTTTTGCGAGGATATGCGATTATGTTGGTTAAAACTACGTTCACATATTTGATTGGTTTGATACGTTTAGCACGGATTAGTGAAACCTAATCTTGGCATGCTTTTTATCGAACTAAGACCAAATTTAATTCTGTTTTAATTCCTACAAACTCTTGTTACAAAAATAGAAACCATTTTAAAACCCCCCTTTCTTAAATCATTAAACCGTTGAACGACAAGCATCACATATTCTCATCATTCCTTGTGGATACGATAAAACACTACCGAAAAATACTTTTAACAAATTGGTGTCGTTGCCGGGGATTGTTAGTAGAATATTTCAAGCATTGCAATAGTTTAGTGATTTTAAGATTTGTGTATTGTGATTCTCTTATCTCTGTAATTCTTTGTGCTTTTTGATCTTTTTAATTCGTGAGTAGAATTCGTTTATGCAGGGACAAGTCCAGCCTAAAGACCTTCTTTTCGATCTTGAGATTGAAAGAACTGCTCGCCGTACCAACAGTCGCACAAGGCAAAGACGTCAACAAGCTATTGAAAGACAAGAGCACAGGGAATCTTCTTGATCCACTCCACCTGATTCACCAATAATGGAAGCACCACCATCACCACCTCCGGCTTCAGTTCCATGTACAAACAGTCCAAGACACACCGCTCAGTTTGCGTGCAATCTTCAAAATGGAAGGCAAGCTGAGATGAAAACGGGAATCCTTGCGCTCATTTATCAAAATCCTTTCACAGGGTTAGATCATGTGGACCCGTTTACACATCTTACCAAATTCTATGAGATTGCGGGTGCAATGGGAGCACCAGAAGCGGATGAAGAATCATTGTCCAGGAGGCTATTTCCTCATTCTTTGATCGGGAAAGCGAAGGAATGGTATTTTGATCAGTCTACGACAATTATGACAGATTGGAATTTATTGGAAGAAAAGTTTCTTGAACGGTTCTTTCCATATAACCGGTCATGGAAGCAAAGACTGCTATAACTGTATTTTCACAAGAAGGAAATGAATCCCTCAACGAAGCTTGGGAGAGATTCAAGTCAATGTTGAGGAAATGCAAAGGACACTATTTTGATGAACTTATGCAAGTTCACATTTTCCGCAATGGTCTCCTCTCAGTTCATAAGACCTTGTTGGATGCTAGGGCGGGGGATTCTTTGATGTCTAAAAATGCCGATAGCGCAATAGCAATTATTAACAAGACCGTGTTTAATGATTGTAGCACCCCAAAATTTGCCCTTCTGTTTTAACCTGGATTGGCTTTTGTTTCTTTGCATTTTCGCATTTCTTCATATCATAGCATCTGTTCTTGAGGCATGGGATCTAGGAATTTCGGTGGCTCGGGGCTCTTATAGTGCAAGAGACTGAACGACGAGCGTCAGAAGTTTCGGCATTTATTTTTCCCGACGATCGAGCGGTCGATTTTATTTTATTTTGCAGGTTATTTTCAGCTCAGGAGGCAGCATTCATGCTATCTCAAGCATTCTCATGGTTGTAGTACTCAAGAGCAAGTTTCAGAGGCTGAACAGGGCTTGGAACGAGTGAAAACGGACAAATATGCAGGTTTCCCTCCAAAAGGCGCCAAAATTCAAATTTTCAAGGTGTTAGTCGATTAACCCAAATGGTTAACCGATTAACCAAGTCAAAATCAGGTCAAATTTGAATTTTTGAAGGTGTTAATCGATTAACCCAAATGGTTAACCGATTAACCAAGGCATATTTTGCCTCTGCACGTGAATTTTCAAAGGCAGCCACTTTGGGGTCCATTTTGATCACTTGAGAAATTGATTTTACACCAAAGGAAGGATCTAGAATCACTTTGAATTTGGATTAGTTTTCAAATTAACTCAAATTCCCTCCAATTTTCCATTCCTAATCTTATTCCAATTTTCACAAACCACACTCCAAACCATATTTTGATCCCAAACCAAGAGCATATTTAAATGATTTGCTCCAAACCTCACACACACAATCCTCATAATTCCATTTCATTTTTTCAAAATTCATACACTCTTGAATTTTTCTCTCAACTTCTCTATCTCCCAAACTCCATTAAAGCTCTTCTCACCTTGAATTCTTTGATTCTACATTGGAATCATTGAATTCTAGAGCTAAAACCTTCATCCTTCATCCATATCATCTCCAATTCTCCATTCAAATTTCGTGCTATTGTGGATCTGAATTTTGAAGTTGATCTAGAGGAGCTTATTTGGATAATTTTAGCTTAATTTTGGTGGATCTTCATAGTTACTATAAGAACACACTTGGATCATGAAGAATATCTGGGTTTCTTGCTTGGATCTGTTCATTTGGAGTAAATCAACATTCACCAAAACAAATCTCCGCTTTGTAGGTTGAAAATTCTAGATCTGATTCTGTTTTTGAGCTTATTTGCGTAATCACCATGTTGATCTTCATTTTTGATTGATTTTGTTGATTTTTGATCCATGTGATTTATGATCTTGCTGTTTGAATGTGTTTACATGTTGATTGGATCACTGTTTTCTGGTTTAAATTCGTGCTTAATTGATTATATGATCATTTGGATTATTGGAGAAGTAATTAATTGCTGAAAAGTGCTTTTGAGATGTTGTTTTCTGCTTCTGGTATATTGTTATTCGGTTAACCAGATGCAGTGCAAACTGGTTAATCGATTAACCAGTGCGAATATTCAAATTTTCAAACATTTTCAACTGGTTAATCGGTTAACCACTGGTGTTAACCGGTTAACACTGTGCCATCAGGCTGCTTTTGTTGTTTTTCAAGGTTGTTTTGGTGTCATTTCACTTCGAATTCTCATGGATCAATATGATGCATTAGAAGTAAGATGATTTGGACATTATGTTGTTGTTCTTGATTGTTTAATCCTGATTTCTTCGACACGCGTGTTCGATTTCCACTTGAATGCATGCTTATGGATGTGGTTCAAAGTGATGAGCATTTGCATTGTTTCCTTTGCTTGCATTGCTTGTTTGAGATGTGCTTGTGGTGGTTGCTGCCCCACGCTTTTTCCTCCCACTTTTCTTTGATGATTGAAGGTAGCATTTCATGTTTGTGTTTTATCTTCCATTTCTTTCTACTTGTGATTGAATTGCTTTGTGTTTTCTTGGTTTTCTTTTCCATGATCCCTTAGGATTCCTAGTCCCTTTGGGAGTAGGAGAGACATTAGGTGTTCAATCCAAGCATGCTAACATTAGGGTAGATTTTGCCCTTTTAATCCCAACTTTAAGACCACTTTGCATGACAAAGTTAGGACCGAGTTTCCCTTAGACCTTCCGTGCGTCTCTCTTCTCATCTCAAAACACATTCTAACTCATCTAATAAATACGATGAATGTTGTACGCTACGAGCCTTAAGCACATGGGGAATGATGATTGAGGGGTCTCCTCTTGCTTGTCTAGAGTGTTTAGTGTACGTCCCGTTTGGGGGCGATATGCGACGCATTTGTTCCTATGTCATAGTCTTTAGTGCAACGTGAATAACAAATCAAGCTAATTCACTTCACTAAAAAAACACAAACAAAACTCAAGCCTTTTTTATCCTTCGAGATTAATGGAAAGTCATTTTCGTAAAAAGAGTGTTGTTAACTTTTGGTTCTACCGCAAACAGGCATCGTCCCTAACTACTAGAACGAAGGTTTAACCCTACTCGATTAAAACACTTGAATCAACCTGCGGTTTCGTGTCATCCTGAACTACGTTTGCTCTGATTTCTCATACCAGACGAGGATACGTAGGCATAAGACGATGATGTCTTGGCGAGCAACCTTCCCCCCTCACCCGTAGTTTTCCAAACTACGTTGACTCTGACTTTCCCATTGCACGAGGGAATACGTAGGCATAGAGAGACGATGCTCTATCGAGTCTTTTTTCTTTTCTTTTGTCCCTGTGAGCCTGTAGCTTAGATATATAAACACACCCTTTGATTAGACAACAAGTGTGGATCCCGTTGAGTACAACAGACGTGAGGGGTGCTAATACCTTCCCCTTGCGTAACCGACTCCCGAATCCAAGATTTGGTTGCGATGACCTTGTCTTTTCCCTTTTCGTCAGGTTTTCTTCGATCGTTTCCTTTCCCTCTCTTTAGGATAAATAACGAACGGTGGCAACTCTTCTGCTTTTCCGTCGGGTGTTTTTCGCTGTTGCGACAACTGCGACTTTGCTGGGGAATGTGATGGTTCCCTATACGAGTCAATCCTAGCGCTTGTCTGTTGTTCGTCTTTGGGTGTTTACTTTTGTGCAGTTATTTTGCTTTATGTACATTATCTGTTGTATATTATTGCATTTGCATTTTGCTGCTGATGTGGGTGGGTTGTTCCATTGAGTGATAAGCCCAATACCCAGGCTTGAGTATACACACATGATTAGTATGGAGAGTAGCGGGAGCTTGTGTGGCGTTTGGCCATGCAATAGCTCGTGCGGAATTCACATCCAGACGAGGTTTTTCTTTGGAGATATTCTATCATGCGCGTTTGGTGTAGTTGAGGGAGTATCGACTTAGAAATACTAACGACTCTAGCGACCGTTCATTGAGAAGTCAGCAAAGTGAGGCCGCTTCGTTAGACTATGATGCCAAACCAGAAATGATGAACGTATAATTGTTTCTCGAAAGTATGTGACGTTGATGACCTGTATAGGATGACGTACTTTTCAAGACTAGAACCCACATGTGAGAGGGGATGGGTTTTGCAGGAAAAGTGGCCTCCAACCAACCCGGTTTTCTCGTCAGTGTGGAATTTGGATCCTGAGTACTTCAGTTTTCTATTATCTCAGTGTTATGATTAGCTCGGAGCTATGGTTGTATTCAGTCAATGGCATAATAACAAATTTGAGCATTGGATACCTTGATCCCATGTGTGCATCTGCATAATCATCCTACATTTAACATTGCATGTCTGTGTATGTTACAGGTTCTCGTCTCTCCTTTGATTCTGGTACCGGTCTTCTGTAGAGATGGAAACTGGAAGAAAGAGGATTGTGGTATACAAGTTTCCTGCACCTGAGTTGGGACCTTTATTTGGTCTAATTTCCCTGGATGATCATGACGTCCTGGCAACCTTCAGGGAAGATTATGGGAGAATTTTGAATCATGTCCATAAGATCACGAGTTATGAGTATGGAACTATTCATACCCTATTACAGTTTTATGATCCACCACTATGATGTTTCACGTTCCCGGACTATGTGTTGGTTCCGACTTTGGAGGAATTCACTGTCATCTTAGGTGTCCCGATTCAAGATAAGGTGTCGTTCTTCAAGCCCAAAGAAGAACCTGATCTCGAGAAGTTATTCGCCGCTCTTTATTTGAGCGCCTCTGAGTTGGTAGACCATGTCATCAGCAAAAATAAAGTTTCCGGCTTTACTTTATCTTTCTTGGTTGATAAGGCTCGAAAGTATGCTGAAGAGAGTTGTTGGGTGGTTTTCAATGCTATTTTGGCTTTGTGCGTCTATGGCATTGTGTTGTTCCCTAATGTATCAGATTTTATGGATATTAATGCTTTTCATATCTTTGCCTCCGGGAATCCTGTACCTACTCTTCTGGGGGATTTGTATCATTCAGTACACTACAAGAATGAGAATAGAATAGGGAAAATGGTTTCTTGTTGTCCACCACTTTTGCACAAGTGGTTTGTTGATCATCTTCCTCACTTTGGAGCTTTTGTGGATTTAGCAAACTCATCTGAATGGTCAAAGAGGCTTATGGGTTTAACAGAAAAAGGATATTGTCTGGTTCAACCGAGACCTGCTCGGCCGTGAGCTTATCTTTAGCTGTGGTGGCTTTCCTAATGTGCCTTTGATGGGGAGGAAAGGTGTCATCAACTATAATCCTTCTCTTGCTGTGAGACAATTTGGTTATGCTTTGAGAGGACCTCCGAAAGAAGAGGAAGTGAAGGAATCTCTGTACTTCACTGGTGCAGCTAATCCTTGTATTTTGGCCAAATTCGGGGACGCTTGGGGCAAAATTCACAAGAAGGGAAAGCTTTCTTTGGGAAAAGGCGATTGTAGGGCCTATGACCCTTACTTAGAGTGGATTCAAAAGAGAGTTGGGAAGGTTCTATTGCCGTTTCCTGTTGAAGAACCATTGTATCCTTTAGTCATTGAGCAGCCTACTACGGTCGACATCCTGAGGTATAATGAGCTTTGGGTAGAGAAGGAAAAGTTGCGCAAAGAGAATGAAGAATTGAGATAAGAGATCGGTCAGCTGAAGCATGATAAAGGTGAAGCTGTTTATTTGTCCAAGACGAAGTCAGAGTCATTGATCAAGCTGGAGAAAGAACTTGCTGATCAGGTACAAGTACGAGAGCGGGTTAGTCATGATTTAAAAAGCACCTGCAGCATTCTAAAGCGCAAGAAGGAGGATTTAGATATATTATATCTGAAGATATCCAAGTTCGATGAGCAGTGGAATGCTACTTTGACCGCCAACAAGAGTAGAGAGGATCAGCTTCGTACTCAGGTCGATAAGTTGAAGGCGCAACTCAAGGCTAAGGAGAAAGAGGTATTGGTAGAATCATTCCGCAGATGCACGATTGAGCAGAAATACCAGGAGACTTTATTAGCACTTGAAGAGCTCAAGATACGCGCAGAGGTGAAGAAACCCAGGCCTGAAGATGTCTTCGGCGAAGATGCTTGGGAGGATCATTGTTGTTATCTTCAGGATGTGATACACAAAAGGGATATCCTCATCAGAGAGTTGGTTGATAGACCAGATCATCCAGATACAAAGGAGATTCTTAGGAAGGCTCAAGCCTGGGGAAAAGAGCATGACTACTAGGGAGGCTTATCTTTTGTAGTTTCTTTGTTTTTTATATCTTGATCATCACCAGATATGTTGGGTGAGATCAATACCATTTGTATGCGGATATTCTTCATTTGGTTGTATTGGCTCAACTTTATCTGATATATGAGAAGATTATCATGGTGTTCTTATCCATCTCTGCTGTTCTTGATTATTGAAACTAGAATCAAGGGGGAGATCTCCCTGTAAATACATAGACATGTCTGCATTTTGCATCTTGCACTTTCATTTGCATCGCAGGTGTTCTCGATGGCCTTCTACTCCTAACTCTGCTTGGTTTTCTTCAGTAACAGGATTGAGGAGTTCAGTTTCCACAGGTATTCAACTCGAGGGAATCAGCAAAGAGTAATGGATTAGGTTCAAGCTGAATTGTAGGAAGTCAGGGCTCGCATGGCCCAATTCATGGAGCTAATGCAGACTGTTGCTAGTGGGCAGGAATAGTTAAGAACTATGGTCCAGCCGTTGATAGCACGGGTTGACGAAGAGGTAGTTTTGCACGGAGGAGCTGATGTTATTCCCCCACCGATCGGTGGATCTGTTTAAAAGAATAATCCTACTATTGTCATACCTCCGGGTGGAGGTACTGCGAATGAGAATGGTAATGTTGCTGGCCCTCATTGGGAAGATAACCAGGATGATGTCTTTTCCATGAGAGATATGGAGGGTGGTTTACCAACTGAAGCTGACCGAAGGTTTAAACTGATCGAAGAGAAAATGAAGTCTTTTGAGAATTAGAACTCTTTGGGTCTTGATATGTCAGATCTTGGTCTAGTTCCTGGGGTCAGGATTCCTCCCAAATTCAAGGTACCAGATTTCGACAAATATAAATGGACGACCTGTCCAAGAGTGCATATTCGGGCATATTTCAGGAAAATGTCTGCTTACTCTAATGATGAAAAGCTGCTAATGCATTTTTTCCAAGATAGTCTGGCAGGAGCATCTTTGGAATGGTATATGGGACTTGAGAGAACTCATATCCGCAGCTGGAGAGAATTGGCCGAGGCTTCTGTGTGTCACTATCAGTATAATAGTGATCTAGAACTGAACAGGGTACAATTGCAGAGTTTGTCGCAGAAAAGTACTGAGAGCTTCAAGGAATATGCCCAGAGATGGCGGGATCTAGCTGCAAGAGTGCAACCCCCTATGGTAGAAAGGGAGCTGATCGACATGTTCATGGCGTCGTTGCCTGGTGTGTATTTTGAGAAGTTGATAGGATGCATGTCTGCAGGGTTTTCTGATTTGGTAATGGCTGGTGAAAGAGTCGAAAGTGGGATTAAGTCTGGAAAGATTCCAAATGGTGGTGGATCCTCTTCAGGAGGAACAAAGAAACCATATTCAGCAAACCCCAAGAGAAGGGAAGGGGATGCAAATGCTATTTCTCACAAGGGTAAAGGTAGAGCTTAGTCCCGTTATAATCAACAGGTTGCTACTGTAGATATCTCGGCTACAACTCAGCAACGAGTTAATGTTCCTCGACCTTATAATACTAGACGCAGAACGACTGATAGACAGTTCGAGAATCCTCTGATGTCGTATTCTCAGTTTTTACAACATCTGTTGCAGCTACAACTAGTCCAGAAGAGGACTTTGGCTCCTCTCACTGGTACACCGCCTCCTGGTTACGATGCAAATGCTAGATGTGAGTTCCATTCTGGCGCCCCAGGCCATAATGTTGACAATTGCAAAGCCTTCAAGCACAAAGTTCAGGATTTGCTTGACTCCAAGGCTATCAACTTCACCAACAATGGGCCTAATGTGAATCAAAACCCGATGCCAAATCATGGGGTGGCAGGGGTTAATGTTGTTATTGAGGGAGAACAATTAAATCTGATAACTGATGTTGGGGATTTGAAGACTCCGTTGAGCTTTGTGAAGGCTAGGCTGTTGGAAAAGGGAGTGTTTCCTGGATGTTCTACTGACTGCTCAGAATGTGAAGTGCAGCCTGAGGGTTGTGATCTTTTGAGGAAGGGTATTTAGAGAATGATTGATGAGGGTCATTTACAATTTGACAAGGTTGTAAAGGAAGATGGTAAGGATAAGGTGAGTAATGATGGAAGCGAAGTTGCTACGATCTCTATTCCGTATCAGATGATCAATATTTCAGCACCTGCTAGGCCAGCTCCAGTTATCATCACTGTACCGAGACCTGTACCATACGAGAGCACTAAAGTCATCCCATGGAACTATGGAGGAGAGGTGTTCTGTAATGGGAAGAGACAGGAATGGACAACACCTACATATGGAAGTTCGTCGGTTTAAAATATAGTTAGTGTCGAAGGTATTACCAGAAGTGGTAGGATCTTTTCTTCACCAAAGGCTAACGTTGATAAGAACGACAAAGGTAAGGGTAAGGACGTGATTGAGGAGAATATCCAGCAACAGGTTGGTACTGATGTTTTTTGAAAGACGTGGAGGAATTTATGAGACTCATCCGGAAAAGTGACTACAAGATTGCGGATCACTTAAATCAGACTCCTTCGAAGATTTCCATTCTGTCATTATTGTTGTGTTCGGAGGCACACCGCAACCATTTATTGAGAATTCTGAATGTCGCATACGTACCCCGGGAGATTTCTGTCAATCAGTTAGAGGGGGTAGTAGCTCATGTAAATGTCGGTAATGGTCTTGGTTTTACTGATCTGGATTTGACTCCTGCCCGGAGAAACCATAACCGTGCTTTGCACATATCTGTGGAGTGTAGAGGGTCTTTGATGTCGCATCTCCTGGTCAATATAGGATCATCCCTCAATGCACTTCCAAAGAAGGCTTTGATGAAATTGGATACTCGAGGTTTGATATGCACGCCAAGTGATTTGGTTGTGAGGGCTTTCGATGGGTCTAAGAGATTGATGTTTGGAGAGATCACGATGCCTATTCAGGTAAGACCAGAGACTTTTGATGCAACTTTTTACATCTGGATATCCAGCCGGCGTACAGTTGTTTGCTTGGCCGACCTTGGATACATGCTGCAGGAGCAGTTACTTCAACGTTGCATCAGAAGTTGAAATACATGATGGAAGGGAAAATTGTCACGGTATGTGGTGAAGAGGACATTATAGTCAGCCATTTGTCATCCTTCAAGTATGTGGAAGTGGACGGGGAGATCCACAAAACACTTTGCCAGGCATTTGAAACAGTTCAGATTCAGGAGCAGTCTCCTGTAGAAGCCAAGGGCCCAGAGGTTTCGATGTCGTCGCTTAAAGAAGCTCGTGCTATTGTAGAATCCGGCTCGTCACAGAAGTGGGGCCAAGTTCTTAATGTTCCCGTCAAGAAGGACAAGTTCAGCTTGGGATACAAACCTTCCATTTATTCTCAAAGCATTCTGAGCTACAGGGGACCCGTGCAATTCATCAGCAGTGGTGTGATATTTGACAGAGTTAATGCTGTTGGAGATGACGAAGGCGACAACGTTTGCAATATGGATGCCTGGATTCGTCCATGTACTCCTGGCTAAAAGCTGTGCAATTAGAATACGGAAGAAGTCATTCATGTTACTACTGCAGAGGAATGTTCATTGTTTTGTTTATGTTCAGTCCTACGTTCTGCCCAAGACGTAGTGACCTAATTTATGGGGCCCTCTTGTTATTTGCACTTTATCATAAATGAAGGATGTTTTTCGCATATTGTGATCCCTGTTTTTCTTATTTTTTTTCTTTTGCATTTATATTAAACAGAAAAACGGCAATGTGTTTTGTTTGTTGCATCACATAATAAACATGAACATCATCATGCAGGTCTTTTCTATCAGATGCCACCGATTCAAGTTTAGCTATGACTTCGTATGACTTTGATAATCCCATTTATCAGGCTGAAGAAGAGACTTGCGAAGATTGTGAACTACCCGAAGAGTTAGCTAGACTTCTCAAGCAAGAGGAAAGGGTCATTGTGCCTCATCAAAAGGATATTGAAGTTATCAATCTGGGTACTGAAGATGACAGGAAAGAGGTAAAAGTGGGGGCTGCATTGGAAGACAGTATTAAGAGAAGATTGGTTGAAATGCTCTGTGAGTATAAGGATATGTTCGCTTGGTCTTACCAAGACATGCCTGGGCTGGATACAGATATTGTGGTACACCAGTTACCTCTCAGAGAAGAATGTTCGCCAGTCAAGCAGAATTTGAGACGGACAAGGCCTGACATGGCAATCAAGATAAAAGAAGAAGTTCAGAAGCAGTTGAATGTTGGTTTTCTTGCTGTCACGAATTACCCTCCGTGGGTCGCTAATATTATTCCTGTGCCTAAGAAAGATGGAAAGGTCAGGATATGTTTCAATTACAGAGACCTGAATAAAGCGAGCCTGAAAGACGATTTCCCGCATCCCCATATTGATGTGTTGGTTGATAACACCTCTCAATATTCCGTGTTTTTCTTCATGGATGGTTTCTCTGGGTATAACCAAATCAAGATGGCCCCAGAGGACATGGAGAAAACTACTTTCATCATACCATGGTGAACTTTTTTCTATAAGGTAATGCCTTTTGGATTGAAAAATGCAGGGGCAACCAATCAGCGGGCAATGGCGACTCTCTTTCATGATATGATTCATCATGAGGTTGAAGTATATGTTGATGACATGATTGCAAAGTCACAGACGGAGGAAGGACATCTGGTCGATCTTCTGAAATTATTTGAAAGGTTAAGGAAGTTCAAGCTGAGGCTGAATCCTAACAAGTGCACCTTCGTAGTGAGCTCTGGAAAGTTATTGGGTTTCATTGTCAGTGAGAATGGTATTGAGGTAGATCCTTCCAAAATAAGAGCTATACAAGAAATGCCTGAGCCGAGAACAGAAAAAGAGGTTTGTGGTTTCCTGGGGAGATTGAACTACATTGCAAGGTTCATATCTCATCTTACAACCACTTGTGAACCAATTTTCAAATTGCTAAGAAAATATCAAACGGTCAGGTGGAATTAAAATTGCTAGAAGGCATTTGAAAGAATAAAAGAATATTTACAGGAACCTCCAATACTCATGCCTCCAGTTGCAGGGAGACCTCTGATCATGTATCTCACGGTTCTTGAGAATTCAATGGGATGTGTGCTTGGTCAACAAGACGAGTCGGGTAGAAAAGAGCATGCCATCTACTACCTGAGTAAGAAATTCACTGATTGTGAGTCGAGATACTCAATACTGGAAAAAAATGTTGTGCACTCGCTTGGGCTGCTAAGCATTTGAGACAGTACATGTTAAACCACACAACCCTGTTGATTTCGAAGATGGATCCGATCAAGTACGTCTTTGAAAAACAAGCTCTCTCCGAAAGGATTTCCCGATGGCAAATGGTTTTAACAAAGTATGATATTCAGTATGTTTCCCAAAAAGCCATTAAGGGAAGCGTTCTGTCAGAATATCTTGCTGAACAGCCGATTGAGGATTATCAGCCGATGAAGTTTGATTTTCCAGATGAAGACATCATGTTTTTGAGGATGAAAGACTGTGATGAGCCTTTTCCTGACGAGGGTCCTGGGATTGGATCTCAGTGGAAGATGGTTTTTGATGGAGTAGTTAATTCATATGGTAATGGAATCAGTGCGATCATCACTACTCTTCGCGGTTCCCACATACCGTTCACTGCCCGATTGACTTTCGCATGCACCAATAATGAAGCAGAATATGAAGCTTGTATTATGGGTTTAGAAGAGGCCATTGAGCTGAGGATCAAGAATCTAGATGTGTACGGAGATTCAACGCTAGTCGTCAATCAAATTAAAGGAGAGTGGGAAACTCGTCAGGCCAACCTGGTGCCTTACAAGGATTATGTAAGGAGACTGTTGCCTTTCTTCGATAGAATTGTGTTCCATCATGTGCCAAGAGCTGAGAATCAAATGGCAGATGCCTTAGCCACGCTATCCTCAATGTACAAAGTGAATTACTGGAATGAAGCTCCAGCCATCGCCATCATGCGTCTTGATAGACCCGCTTTTGTGTTTGCAATTGAAAAGGCATCAGACAGAAAGCCTTGGTATTTTGATATCAAGCATTTTCTCAAGACTCAGGAATACCCATCTGGGGCGTCCAACAAAGATAAGAAAACTTTGAGGAGGTTAGCCGATAATTTTTATCTAAACAAAGATGATGTGCTTTACAAGAGAAAGTTTGACATGGTCTTGTTGCATTGTGTTGACGCATTTAAAGCAAACCTGCTGATGGAGGAAGTCCACGAGGGTTCTTTCGGCACTCATGCTGGTGGACATGCAATGGCTAGAAAATTGTTGAGAGCTGGGTATTATTGGATGACCATGGAATCTGATTGCTTCAAATACGCCAGAAAATGCCATAAATGTCAAATTTATGCTGATAAGGTGCATGTGCCACCTACTCCTCTGAATGTGTTAACGTCTCTGTGGCCTTTTTTCTATGTGGGGAATCGATATGATTGGAAAGATTGAGCCGACTGCTTCTAATGGACATCGCTTCATTCTGGTTGCGATTGATTACTTTATGAAGTGGGTAGAAGCAGCTTCCTTTGCCAATATCACGAAGCAGGTGGTAGCCTGATTCATAAAGAAGGACACCATTTGTCGTTATGGAATTCCGGAGAGAATAATTACTGATAATAGTTCGAACTTGAATAACAAAATGATGAAGGAACTGTGCCAGAGTTTCAAGATTGAGCATCACAACTCTTCTTCATATCATCCGAAGATGAATGGCGCTGTTGAGGCAGCTAATAAAAATATCAAGAAGATTGTGCAGAAGATGGTTGTAACCTATAAGGATTGGCCCAAGATGTTGCCCTTCGCTCTTAACGGTTATCGTACCACGGTACGTATGTCAACCGGGGCAACTCCTTTCTCACTGGTGTATGGTACAGAGGTTGTCCTACCATTAGAAGTTGAGATTCCTTCTTTAAGGGTACTATCAGATGTGAAGCTTGACGAGGCTGAATGGGTGCAGACCAGGTTGAATCATCTGAGCTTGATTGACGAAAAGAGATTGGTAGCCATTGCTCATGGTTGGTTGTACTAGAGTAGGATAAAGAAAGCCTTTGATCAGAAAGTGTGTCCTCGGTGCTTCCAGACGGGTAACATGGTGTGGAAAAGGATCCTTCCTCCTCATACAGATCACAGGGGAAAATTGACTCCTAACTATAAAGGTCCGTACATGGTAAGAAAGGTTTTCTCTTGCGGAGCCTTATTACTATCTACCATGGATGGTGAAGATTTTTCATCCCCTGTGAACGCAGATGCGGTTAAAAAATACTTTGCTTAAAAGAGACTCGCTGGACAGAAAAAGAAAAGTTCAGGCAAAAATGGGCCATCTCGGTGAACCAGAAAAAAGAAAAGGTTCGGGCAAAAATTAGGGATAAAAAGAAAACTGTAAACCTACAAAGTTGAAAACCTAGAAAGGCGACTTTGGCAAAAATGGGTATCCCGGTGGATTGAAAACCTAAAAGAGCGATCCAGGCAAAAGTTAGGGATTGGAAAGCAAACGACCGCGGTCTGCGTTCGATCTGTAAGCATGTGAGCGGTTATCCCAAAGGAAAGGAATCAGTCCAGTCAGTCTTTTTAGAAGGCGAAACATGGGGAACATCGAAGACATACATGTCATAGCTGAATCGACACATGGTGGTTGTTTGTTGTCACATTGCCAACATTTATATATATTCTTTTGCTTTTACGCAATTACCTCTTTTCAGGACTTGCATCCGAATTGTAATTCGCCTATTTGCAGGCTTTTTATCAATAAAGTATTCACTTCAGTCAAAGAATTTTCCGTTCCTTGGTTTTACTGCTATTATCTTGTTTGCGAAGAACGTCTATTATTTTGGTAAATGTTGCAGGTGAAAACATTAGGCTTTATAGAGCATAACGGAAGCAATGATTTTGCTTGGGCGCGAGTATCATGAATGATAACCAAAGTAACCTTTTGCATGTAAGGCATGTTTTTGTTTGTTGCAAGATGGCAGGATGATTCGTTTATCTCCTGGCGGAAGTTCAGAGTTTTGTTTCCCAGCGTAAGAGGGTTCGTACGCCCCAGCAAGTTTTCGAAGGGTTCCTTCATGTGGAATGCAGTTAGGCATTTTGTTCAACAAAGAGTTGGTTTCCCCACAGAATCTCGTTATCAAATCAGATGTCGCTAACAAAATTATGGCATGTCTCATGCAGGACAAAGTTTTGTCTCCCTACAATAATCCCCAGTAGGGTGGATTTGTGCTCAGCATGTTCCCAGTAGAGTAAGATTGAAGGATATTCCCTCAGCGACATGGTAGATTTTAATCCATTTTTATTCTCCAGCAGAGGCAACGTCTTTGACGCTCTTTCCCCAACGGAGTTGATGTTCTGGTGTCTTTCCAGTAATATTAGTATTCATGATTTTCTTCCTTGAGCAAAATTTAGTGCTAATTCCCTCGACAGGGCAAGTGTTCAAATAGAAACATAACCCATTCCTCAGTAGAGTGGGGTCCTCAGTAGAGGTCTCTGATATTCCTTAACAGGGCGGGTTGTTACCGGTGCATCCCCCGCGGGATGGAATTTCTTTTCAAGTAGAGTGGAGCTTTCAGTGTGGTTCTTGATTCCCCACTAAGTGGTTTGCTTAGTGTTTTCCCAGCAGGGTGAAGATTTTCAAGAAAGGTCATCCAGGGCATTTCCCCAGCCGAGTCTTTTGTTCCTCAGAAGGGTTGTATTCTGGTAAGCCATTCAGGGCACTTTCCTCAGCAGAGTTTGTGTTGATCCCTAGCAGAGTGGATTTTTGTATAACCCAAGAGAGTTATTTTCTTGGAGCCCATCCTGGGCTTGTACTTCCCAACATAAGTCCAATCGTAATTGGCATATCCTATCTTTCCCCTGTCGCTTTCGCGAAAATAAGGTGCCGGCAGAACAGAAGAGTCGCCACCTTTCGTTATTTATCCCTCGGAGCGGGAGAGGAAACGATCGGAAAAACCTGACGAAAAAAGGGTAAGACAAGGTCGTCGCAACCGTTGTCTGGGTTCGGGAGTCGGTTACGCAAGGGGAAGGTATTAGCACCCCTCACGTCCGCCGTACTCGACGGGATCCACGCTTGTTGTGTTTACTGGACGAGTTGGTTTGTCTATCTACCTATCAAGGCTGGCTTAAACAGAAAAGAAAATGACTCGGCAAAGTGTCGCACTTTATGCCTACGTATTCTCATCAGAGAACGAGAAATTAGAGTCAACGTAGTTCGACCTACGACGGGTTACGGGGAAGGTGGCTCGCCAATACATCAGTATTGTGCCTACGTACTCTCAATAGGTATGAGAGATCAGAGCTTACGTAGTTCGGGACACTACGCATTATTTTCTGTCTTTTACGGAAGAAGTGTTTTTTATTGTGTTTGCAATCTCAATCGCACTAGAGACTATGACCTGAGAGTGAATGCGTCGCATGTCACCCAAGGGGTGCCATACTAAACATCCAGACTGTATCTTAAGCTGTTTTGAGATGAGAAGAGAACAGGCTCAACTACGGGGAGACTATCAAGTCCTACTGTTGTCATGCCAAGGATTTATCCTATGGTTGAGGTTTGAACAGGGAACTCCTAGAAGTTATCATGCATAGGTTTCAACCTAAAGTTCTATCATCAATTCCTTATCAAAGGAAATGAGAGTCCTAAGGGATCATGTCAATGATACTCAGAAACAGACAAAGCATCAGCTTAAACAGTGAATAGTAAACGACTGTAAAATGCATGCAATGCAAGTGAGGGAGGAAATGTGTGTGGGGCATCAGCCTCCACAAGCTCATCTCAACCTCAAGCCAGAATGAATAACAGTAATCATACTGAAAGATAAAAGATGCTATCAAGCAAAATACAGTAAACTGCAATCATACAGATAAAAATAACATTATGGTATCAAGCAAAACAAACCACATGGGCAAGGGAGCTGGGCTCTACCGAATACCCACAAGCAAAGCCATACAGTAACAGTACAAGCAGAGGGAACAACTCAACCTCTAGTGCAATCATGCTCCTAGATTAAAGCTAGTCTAGATATGGACTTATTCTAATGCATCAAGCAAGTCAAACAAGGCACATCAATACAGAAAAACAGACAAGAAAGCAGATCAACAACCCTCTCAACTCCAAGCCTCAGCTCTTCTAACAGCAACTCAGTCTTCAGACTTCCATCACTATTGACAAATATCAATTTGCTCTTCCAGGTTTCAACCCTTCCACATAAGTTTCAACTTATTCTCTCTTCTGCAAGCTTCAGCTCTTCAGTCAGTTCCACCTTCAAGCTTCACTATTAACCACAAGTATCAACTTGATTCCTTCAGGATCTCCCAGCTTCAAAGTAAGTATCAACTTCCTTTGTTCTTCAAGCTTCAGTTCTTCAGTCAATATCAATTGAATCCTCTTCCTAAGTATCAACTTAGTCTTCAAGATCTCAAGCTCTCTTTGCTTTACCAGTCTCAACTTGGTCTTCTCTTCCTGCAAGCTTCAGCTTCTCAGAGTAATCTTCAATCACTTAGAAGTATCAACTTCATCCTTCAATCTTTAAGCCTCAACTCTTCATTCAGTCTTTACTGGATCTTCATTGGGTCTTCAAGTATCAACTTGCTCTTGCTCTTCAAGCTTCAGCTGCCATGGCAATGCTCAGGGAATCATCCTCTTCCATACTCTTCAATGAAGTCTTCATCTTCACACTCAAGCTCAACATCTCTCAAGATACTCAAACCAGAGGAAATCACTTAACTGGATAATCTAGGGTGTTAAACTGCTTATTGACCACCAAAGGTGACCTATAAGGGTTCAACATCAAAGGAATGGTTCCCTCAAAAGTTCTACTTCCTAGGTACCATCACTTATCCCTCCTAAGGAGAGAGGTGAATACCATGGAAGGACTTTGAATCATAGGGAGGAATGGAGGTGAAAGATACCATCCATGTTTGAGAAAGAAGTTAATTAGGTCTAAGCTCTTCTTAATCCCTAACCCTAAAACAACAACAAAACAAACAAGATTCTCAAGCTCTCAAGCTCCTTCTTCAACTCTCAAGTCTTCTACTATGCTCCTCAATGCTCCTCAAAGCAAGACCAAGCTCACCAAGCCCACAAAGCAAGGAAAAACAAAAATACAAGCCCACAAGGGCAACACAAACAACAATCAACTACAAAAATCATTTAAAAATAGTATACTATTATACTAAAACCTAATATAATTTCTAGGGGATCCTACATGACTACCCTTAATACCCCATATGTCCCAATAGCTATCTTGACCTAGAAACCCAAAATTCTAGTGTTATTGTGGACCTATGTTACGGATTGACCTAATTCTACACAACCTAAAATCATCTAAGCAAAACTAATCAAAAATTAATCACAAAATTATGGAATAAATCCAGGGGGGAGATAAAGTCCTAATCTAACTATCCTAAAAAGAATGGCCTAAAAATTCAAAGGGAACTAGCTTAACAAAATTCTACAAATCTATGAATCAACATAAAAGAATTAAAAAGCTATTAAAAGAGAAAATACACAAAAAAATATTAAAAATGCATGAAATGCAAATATTATGGTTTTATAATTTTCTAGACATGAACATGAAATGGGAGAAAAAAATCCCCATGCAAAAATCATTAATTTTCTATTTATTATGATTTTTCAAAGATTAATGAAAAATGGAGAAAAAGAAATTAAAATGAGAAATGCTTGGTGTGAATAGCAACTATATTCAGTACAATTCATGACTGGGCTCAAAATGGGGGTGGGGATATCAATGCGCGCCAGGCCCAGTTTCCATCAGAAAATCAATTAAAAATCATAAAGAAAAAGAAAAAGACACGGTGCATTAAGTAATGAAATACAGTTCAAAATCCAATGGGCCATGAGAGTGGGGTGTGAATATCAATTGAGCCCAATATCTCATTTAAATGAAACGCTTCGTTTTGGTTGTCTTCAGACTCCCCTTTCACATGTGAGATTAAACCACAACCCTCAGATCTGACCCTAGTCAATGAGTCCACGCATGATCAAACGGCCAGCACTTCATCTTCTTCCTTCAGCCATGGAAATGGAGGGAAAGCTCCATGAACAGAGCTTCAAAGTGAATCTCCACCCCAATCGTATCACCTCAATTCTCCATGAAAAACTACAATTCAAAACCCTAGTTCATCCAGAATTTCACCCTAAATCTAACCATGGTATCAAAATCCATTGAAACTTCCTCAAACCTAAAACACGAATCAAACCTCCAAATATGCTCAGGAATCAAAGTTCACCATTCTTGAAATTGATTACCTCAGAATGATCACCACTTCACACTGGTTAATTCTTGATATCTAATTCATGCTATAGCTCACTATATCTCATGTTCTTGGTCAAAACAAAAATGGTGTCACCAACTGAAACCTCACCAATTGATCCCAAACTTCCCAGAATCCATCACCTAATTGTCTCTAACCGTTCTAACCTAACAATTCTACCTAATTATGCTTAAATCATGGTGTAGAAGAAAGTTTACTAACCTGTCAAATCTTGAACACCAGATAGGGTAATCCTCCACTTCAAGCTCTCAAACTCTTCAGAATCAATCCTTGAATGATGATAAAGCTTCTGTTTGCAAAAGATTGGACCAAGAAAGCTTGAACCTCCAAACCCGATGGTGACTTGCAACCTTCAAAATCCAAGTGCTATCTCTTCAATTCTCCATGGTTTTGCCTTCAATTTGGTCTGCACAGCTTCAGTGTGATTAAGGGAATGTGTTTGGATTGAAAGAAGGAATGGAAATGAATCAGAATGTAGAATTTGATTTCAACTTGCAATGGAAGCAAGTGAAATGGCTATCTCACTCTTCTCTCAAATCTCTCACCAACCTTGCATCTGAGCAAGTTCTAAACCTTATATAGAATGCATTGGACCTCTCTAGAACCATCTGGAATCATTCAATGAGAAATTGGGATTCTCATGCCATGAGTTTATGGATTCATCTCATCTCATGCCAAGCCTCTTGCAGCAACTTGCCTTGGCTTGAAAATCTCCTTAAATGAAATATATGACATGCTAAAACACTTTACCAGCTTGTACATTGCCTTTCCTTGAGTTTTGCATTTGTACCTTATTATGCAAGCAAGCATTTTCCAAAGCAACCCCATGATCTAGGCCTCAATTCAAAAAAGTGGCTGAACCATTGTTTCTAAAATGTTCTTTGGAGTCAAAATGACCTATTATATGCCATGGTTTGGATGTGTAACTTGGAAATTTCAATTTCCAACTTGAACTTATTTAACTTATGCCTCCATTTTAGGTCATTTTTACCATTTTTTGCTACAAGCCTTTTCAACATCTCATGACCTCCCTACTAGCCTTAAAACATCATTTTAAGAAAGTTTGATGTTGAATATTTTTCCATTTGAAGCTTGGAAATAGGAGTTATGGCCTTATGCTTGAAATGACCTGTAATCTCCAAATGACCAAAATGCCCTTGACTTGTCAAAGCCATAACTTGAGTTCTACAAATCCTATCAAGGACTTATAGTACTCTCTAGAAAGCTAAGAAGATGAGGAACAACATTCATGTTGACCAAAAGTTCATAGGAATCGTCCTTCTTAGGAAAAAGTTGGAGGCAAGTTGGGTGACTTTCAAGGCCCCAGATTCACATACCTCAGATGACCTGTAACTTGTCAAAGTCATAACTTGAGCTCTACAAATCCTATCAAGGACTTATAGTACTAAAATTAAAGCTAAGAGAAAGCTTTACAACATTCATGTTGGGGGTAAGATGATATGACAATCAAATCTTGAGCTAAACTGCCTTGAAGATAGGGGTCAAACTAGGGGATTTTACACTGTCAAGCCTTAGAAACCCTAGCTTGAAACTTCTCAAACTCCTCAATCATGATGAGTTGACCTTGGAATCATCCTTATAGCATCTCAATGCATCCATCCGTGATCACATGACTCTTGGATTAGGTCTCAACCCTCTCCAAATTATCAGTTGACCTAGGGTTGACCCAGTCAAACCCTAGTTATACCACTCATGGCTGAGTCTTCTTATTCTTGTACAATGACCTCTCTAGGCCTCATGATGGCTTTCAAGACATCTTATAAGCTCTCTCAAAGCTTCAAGTCCATCCTCATAGCCTCAGAATCATATGAGGAGCTCCCACAACTCTCAAGTTATGAGGCACACAACCTTGGTTTCAACCAATCTCTCTGAGGATCTCTTAACTTTTCTGGCAAAGATATCAACCTTTGAACATTTGAATAACCTTCTTGGCTAGCTTCAAAGTCTCATATACTCTTGATGGGTAGTCATACCTCTTGATATACTGCACACATATCAATGAAATGCAAATGATAATGCTAGGGAACACAAGCTAGGTACATAAATGTTGGTCAAATTTTGGGGTGCAACAACTGCCCCTATTCAAATGGCTTGAACCTGACTGGGTGAGGAGCGAACGACTCTCAGCCAATCAAGGTGCGAGACGGTTGAATACTGATAAACCCGGAAATTTTCCAACTGCACAAGTATACGGTACTCTGATGGGAACAAATCTTCGAGAACTGAAATAATAGCTGTACGGCAACTAGCTGGGGAATTGGTCACACGGTACCCGGTAATACATGGTCGATCATGCCATCAGGCATCAAGATTCCTCGGGACTCATCAGGTCAACAATCATGTTGATCATGCCATCGGGCATTCAAAGAAAACTTTCGGGCATCAGCCGGACTTCATCAGTAAGTCGGGAACAGAATTCTCGGTCAATCATGAACCAATTGGGGATACCCAAACTTCTGCCATCAGGCACTCCGCATCAGCTGAGAGAACTACTTCGCTAACACGGTCAGACTTCAATCATGAAGTCTTCGAGGGGAAGTTTCAACTTCGCTGGTCAGAAAACTGCTGGGGATGACGCATCTCCGCTGGGGATTCTGGAGAACTATCAAGTAACTCCGCTTCGGGGATCCAGAAATCATTCTGGATGAAGCAACTCTGCTGAGGACTTCAAGAATCATCTTGGACAAATAACTCCGCCGGGGGCTTCAAGAATCATCTTGAACCAATAACCCTGCTGGAGATTTCAGGAATCATCCTGAGCAAACACTCTGCCAGGGACTCTAAGTATCAACTTGAGCAACCACTCTGGCGACTGTACTGGGGTCTTAAGAATCATCTTAAGCAAGCGACCTCGCTGGGGAATTCAAGAATCATCTTTAGCAAGAAGACTTTGCTGGGGACTTCAAGAATCATCTTGAGCAAGCGGCTCCGTTGGGGAGAATTCAAGAATCATCTTGAGCAATCAATTCTGCGGCGGAACACCTGCAAAACAAGAACGGTAACAACCTGTATCATGCTTATTATGCATATGCTTCGGCAATGGCGCAATGCTCCACACGGTGGAAATGCTATGCGTTTATGATAAATGCTATGCAGTCATGCACAATGATGCGATCCCGTCAGCAAAATAAATGCCGAAGGGAGAATCCTCCTGTCAAGGAGAAAGAAATACTCAGATAGAGGAATCATCTTGCTGAGGAGAACAAGGTCACGCCAATCTCAATCGGACTCCGCAGGGGAAACAACTTCAGTTGACTGCTACGGGGGAACGAAGCTCTATGAGATCCTGGACCTGCTGAGGGAAAGCGATGCCAATCGCGGGAATAGACTGTACGGCCTTCACGACTGCTTCCCCGGAGATAACGACTCTGGTGGGGAAATATGGCATCAGCTATTCAACACTCTACTGGGGGAAAACCAATCATGGCCCCAACTGCTTTCCAAGGACTCGGCTCTCTTGGGGGTCTGCAAACTCGGCTGAGGAAGGAGAAATCATTCTGCTTGCTGGGGAGAGTACGACTCTGTAGGGAATCTCAATTCCGCTTGAGACTTCAGTCTGGCACCATCAGTTGCTGCACACTTCGGTGTGACTCAGCTGAGGAGATGACGTTCCTTCAAGATGCGTCTGATTGGGGAGAGAATCTTCTCTTCCCGGGGAGACATATCAATGCTCACGATCTCGCGTTCAGACTATGCAAGGAGAGGCTGCTGAACTTTGCTGGAGAAGGAGGGATCATCCTGCTTGGGGATACGCACGACGCACTGTCTGGAATATGCTACACCTGTAACAACACAAACAAACAGACAAGATACCCTTCTCAAAGGGACCTATCAAGCTTATCATCTTGTGACAATGTTCAAGTAATTCATTGTTTCAATAATCAGTGGCCTAGGCCAGTAAGTTTATGTATGCGCATTTTATCAAAAACATCGGCGTTCTTTTTCGCAAACAAAACAGATGAATGCTAAACAGACAAACAGAATTGTTGAATAGTATACATTTTATCGATAACAAACCCCTGAATGGGTAAAAATGTTTTACAACAGATGCAAGCTCCTGGAATGAGGAAGCCGCGCGAAAATAAAACATAAATATACATCAGTATATACAAATGTCGGCAACGAGGCGTAGACGAACACCATGAGTTGATCCCTCTATGACCCACTCGACTTCGATACTTCTCCGACGCTTCAGCTTCAGAAGAGATTGATTCAGATAAACGGCCCTCAGGTCTTCCAAACCACTAAACAAATACAGTCCACACGCGGAACGTAGTCATTTGCTTTTTCAAATCCCTAACTTTTGCGTGAACCGCCCTTTGCGGGTTTTCAGTTCACCGGGATACCCTTTTTTGCCAAAGTCGCCCATCCGGGTTTTCTACTTTGCGGGTGTACATTTTTTCAATTTATATCCCTAATTTTTGCCCGAACCTTTTTTCCTTTTTTATGGTTCGCCGGGATGCCCCATTTTTTCCTGGACTCTCTTTTTACTGTCCAGCGGGTCGCTTTTAAGCAAAGTATTTTTTAACTGCGTCCGCGTTCACCGGGGATGCAAAATCTTCACCATCCATCGTGGATAACAGCAAAGCTCCTCCCGAGAAGACCTTGCTGACGACATACGGACCTTCGTAATTGGGAGTCCACTTGCCCCGGTGATCGGAGTGTGGAGGAAGAATCTTCTTCAGGACGAGATCACCCGTCTGAAAGCTTCTAGGACGCACCTTCTTATCATAAGCTTTCTTCATTCGGCTTTGGTACAGACGACCAAACGCAATCGATGCTAACCTCTTCTCGTCCATCAGGCTGAGTTGGTTCAGTCGGTTCTTAATCCATTCTGCCTCGTCGAGTTTCACATCAACCAAAACTCGTAAAGAAGGGATCTCCACTTCTAACGGTAGGGCAGCTTCCATACCGTACACCAAGGAGAAAGGAGTTGCCCCGGTTGAAGTACGTACCGTCGTACGATAACCGTGCAGTGCAAATGGCAGCATCTCGTGCCAATCTTTGTAGGTCACAACCATCTTCTGAACAATCTTCTTTATGTTCTTGAAACTCTGGCACAGCTCCTTCATCATCTTATTATTCAGATTCGAACCATTATCAGTAATGATCTGCTCGGGAATTCCGTAACGACAGATGATGTCCCTCTTTATGAATTTAGCCACCACCTGCTTGGTCACATTAGCATACGAGGCTGCCTCCACCCACTTGGTGAAGTAGTCGATGGCTACTAGAATGAAGCGATGACCATTAGATGCAGTGGGCTCGATCTTGCCTATCATGTCGATGCCCCACATGGAGAACGGCCACGGGGAGGACATGACATTCAACGGGCACGGCAGCACATGAACTTTGTCAGCATAAATATGGCATTTATGACATCTCTTCGCGAATTTAAAGCAATCCGATTCCATCGTCAGCCAGTAATATCTTGCTCTCAGGATTTTTCTTGTCATAGCATGCCCGCCGGCGTGCGTACCAAATGTGCCTTCATGGACTTCTTCCATGAGCATACTCGCCTCTTTCTCATCTACACATCTGAGTAGGACGAGATCGTGGTTTCTCTTTGTTGCACCCTGAAATTTGACCAACTTGTTTTACCTGATTTGTGTTTTCATAGCTTTATCATTTGCATAGTAGATCATACACCTAGGTCATTCATTTGCATAGCATAGCATGGGCAAGTCAGCCAACAAGGGATCAAGTGCTACTTTCATCTCAAGGAGTATATCCAAAAGGCTTTTATCAAGATTCAAGCCCATTCAGGTCACCAAGAAAGAAGGTGAAGCTCTGAGAAGTTAATAGATCAAGCAATGGATTTATAGCCTGTCTAGGGAGTATTTGAAGATCATCATAGAGGTTGTGAGCTGTGGACTGAGGCATGGAATATGTGTAGACATCATGGAATACCTAGAGGGTAATTTTGAAAGTAAGACAAGTCATTGGTGTGGTGACAAGAGCTACAGTTGAAGACAGTCAACTAGGGTCTCACCTAGGTCAACCCTAGGTCAACCCTAGGTCTAATGATTGATTGAAAGGCATCAAGGCCTATTTGAAGAATGTGGGATTCATAATTTGATATGTGGATATAGATGTGGTGTTGTGCCAAGGAGAAATCAAAAGAAATCAAGAAGAAGAGAAGTTTCTAAATTAGGGTTTCTGTGTAAAATTCCCTGATTTAGGTAAAACTTCCAAGCAAAATAATTCAAAATTCAAGTCTCAAATGGATCCTTGGCCAACATAAAACTTTTAGAGCATATCAAGACCTTTAATTTGAGTGGTGGAAGGCATCAAGGAGGTTTATAGAACTCAAGTTATGGTTCTTGCAAGTTACAGGTCATCTGAGGACACTGAAATTTATCTGTGAAAGTTACTTGACTTCCAAGCAACGTTTGCCCCATGAGGAGTTTTCAAATGGATTTTTGGCCAACATGAAAGTTGTTCCTTATGATCTTAGCTTTCTAGAAAGGTATGGTATGCCTCAATCTTATTTGTTTAGCTCTACTTATGATCTTGACAAGCCATGGGTATTTTGGGAAAGTAAGATTATAGGTCATTTCAAGCATATGCCTAAAACTCCTACTTGCAAGCTTCAAATGAAAACATGTTCAACATCAAACTTGCTCAAAATGATGTTTTGAGTCTAGAAAAGAGGTCATGATGGCTTGGAAATGCATGGAACTCCAAATGATAAAATTGACCAAATATGGAAGGTAAAAGTCCATTTTCAAGTGACCAAATTTGGGATTTTTTGATCCAAAGCTAAAATACATCATGTGATATACCAAATTGAAGGGAAAACATGTTTTGAGATCATTGACACCATTGGATTTTGAATTTGAGATCAAGAACTTGGATTTATCATTGGTTACTTATATGAGAAGCTACACTTGCCAAACCAAGCTAGGAGCAAGGTACAATGCAAGGAACCATCCAAACACACTCTAATTCTCATTTGGGGAGATATTCAAGTCACATTTGAATGCTGCAACAAAGCAAGCTATAACTGATATGTTGATCTCATTAAAGGAAAAACTCATGACATGAGAATTGCAAAATCTCATAGGATCATTCCAGCACTTTCTAGATCTTTCCTATATCACCTATGTAACCATTAGAGATGATCTAAACAAAGGTTTGGTGCAGAGAAAAGAGATTGAGATTCATCTTGCTCAATTGCAATTCATATTCGAATTCTTCATTTTCTTCACAATCAATCCATTCTTTTGATTCAATTCAATTCAATAATCATCACTGAGTGTATTACAATCAAAATCAGAGTGAATCCATGGTTGAATCGAGTTCTTGAAGTTTCATTTCTTCATCTGCAACTGAAATTCTGTTTCATTGATGCAAGCTATTTGAGCAAGAATTAGTGCATACAGAAGCAAGATATCAAGGCATTGAGTGATTCTGGAGCTTTGCAAGCCTTAGATTGAAGCAATTCATCATCTGTTTTCTCCATTTACACAGGTTAGTAACTTTCTCACTATGGCTCGGATTAGGTAGAATTAGCATGAATCCTTAGGATAGATGATTAGTATGTGGCTAGATGATGCTTTCTGGAAGGTTTGGCTCGACTTAGTGACAATTTTTAGGTTGACATGAATTTTGTTTGGAACAAGGAAGAGATTGAGACCCTTAATTTGATGAATGGTGAATGTTGAATTTCTGATCAATTTTGATTTGAGAATCGTGTTTAGGGTTAGAGACTATATCAATGAATTTCAATGCCATAGATGGAATTAGGGTGAAAAATAGAGCATGTTAGGGCTTTACAATTTGATTTTTGATCAAGGATTGATGGAGTTCGTATGTGGATCAGAGTGTGTTCATGAGTGTTCATCCATGGAGTTTTGGCTCCAATTTGAATCAAATGAGGAAGATAATGTCTCAGCCATTGGATGTGCGTTGACTCTTGACCAAAGCATGGATCGTGTGGATGAGATTAAGTCTCAGTTTGTGAAGGATTTTGCTTAATGCCAAAACACAGCCGTTTCACTTAATTGGAAGTTTGGGCTTAAGTTGGATTGCGCTATTCCCACCCCACTCACGAGCCCATTTGAACTTTGAACTGAACTCATATGCTATTCACACCGCGCTTCTGTTTTTTTTCTTTGCCATTTTAATTTCTTTTTCTGATGAACAATGGGCCTAGGGAGCTTTGATACGCGCACCCCCCATCTGGGCCCAGATGCCTGCCATGTTTTAATTTCTTGCTATCTGCACCAAGTATTTTTCTTTTTTTATTCATTTAATTCATTTTTCTTTACAACTTTGAAAATTCATATAAAATTGAAAAATGGTCATTTTAATGTGGGAATTTTTGCTACATGTTAATAATTGTTTCAAGAAAATTGTGATAAAATAAAAATATTATTTTAGGTATTTTCTTTATTTTTGTGAATATTTTACATTTTAGTTGTTTTTTTATTGAATATGGTTTGTACATGATCTTGTAGATTTTTGTTTAGGTAGTTCCCATTACTTTTTTAGGTCAATCTTTTTAGGACAATTAGATATACATATTAGGTGCCCCTGGATTTTATTCCATAATTTCTAGGATTATTTGTAGGTAATTTTGGTTAGTGGATATTAAGATGGTTAGATTAGGGTTTATGCACAACATAGGTGCACTTGAACATTTTATTTTTGGGTTTTTTAGATTGAATTAGAGTATGGGACATATGGGGTATATAGGGTAGATATAGTAATTCCCTTAGAATTAATAATAGGCTTGTAAATACTATATCAATATTTTTAGTGTATTTTACAATTGTTTGCTTGTTTGGTTTGCCCATTGTTGGGGTTTACTTTGTTGTGAGGGTTTTTTGGGGCATTTGCTTGGGGTGTTGGCTTGGTTTGAAGAGCATGATGATGGAGCCTAATGAATACAAGGTTGAAGATCAAAATCAAAGCTTGATGAAGATTGCTTGGCTTGCTTGGAGTTGTTTGAAGACCATAGAACCTAGGGTATAGGTAGAGCCTTAGAGTAGAAACTTTCTTCATAAACATGGATGGTTTCTTTTGCCTCCATTCTTCTCTGTGATTAAAAGTCTCTCCTTAATACTCACATCCCTCCTTTGGAAGGATTAGTGACTGTATCTGGGAGATAGAACTTTGAGAGAAACAGTCTGTATTATGTTAACTTTCTGTAGGCCACCTTTGGTGCTCATCAGACTGTTTAACATTCTAAATCCTCTTGTCATCATTTCTCTGCTGGAGAGCTTGCTTTGAAGAAGCCCTTGAAGATTGAGGATAAAGTTCATTGCCTTGAAGACTGATAGAAGAAGGAGCTTGTGCTGTCAGGTTTTGCTGTTTAGAGCTGGTGGTGCTGTTTAGAGCTGTTGATGTCTTGTTTGAGTTTCTTGATTGTATTGTTTGTTAATTTTCCCCTTGAGATTAAGGTGAAGCTGTTTCACTTTGCTCATTGTTTTCTAGGTTCGAGGTTGAGTGGGACTCCCTTGCCTCGCTTGTACTGCTGCATTCATGCATTTTACCGCTTTACTGTATATATGCTGTTGCTTTTCCGTTTATCCCCTTAGGATCTCTGTTTCTCTCTGCGCAAGAGAGGAATATGACAGACATTAGGTTCTCACCCATGCATGACAACATTAGGATAGATTTTGATTCCCTTTTCAACCATAGGTTTTAGAGTTGCTGTTTCTCTTCTTTCTCAAAACAATCAGAAAAATACAATAAAAGGATAAACATCAATAAAAGACAGTTCTTGCGTAAAAGACTGTAAACCAATCAAAGAGTCATTTTTGTCCGCTTGGACCCATAATCAGGAGAAAACCTTTTTCAAAAGGATAAAAACAATCAAGACAGACTTGTGTCGTACGTGGCCCGAACTACGTTTGCTCTGATCTTTCATGTTGTATGAAAGTACGTAGGCATAGGATGCGATATCCTAGCGAGCAACTTTCCCCTCCTTTCCCGTAGGTAGGCGAACTACGTTGACTCTGATTTCTCGTTCCAGACGGGAATACGTAGGCATAAAGTGCGATACTTTGCCGAGTCATTTTATTTTCTTTTAACCCCAGACCTGTAGAATAGATAGAATAACAATCCGTACCAGAAAACAAGCGTGGATCCCGTCGAGTACGACGGACGTGAGGGGTGCTAATACCTTCCCCTTGCGTAACCGACTCCCGGATCCAGGATTTGGTTGCGATGACCATCCCTTTCCCGTCTTTGCGGTAGGTTTAATTCGAGCGTTTCCTTTCCCTCCGTTGGGATAAATAACGCACGGTGGCGACTCTTCTGTTCAGCCGGCGCCGATTTTCGCAGTAGCGACAGTTGGCGACTCTGCTGGGGACTCCAACAGTTCCCTACGCGAGTCAATCCTAGCGCTTGTTTTCCCGTCGAGGATTTTGTATGGATTTACTTTTTAGTCATTTACTTTCAGCATTATTTTATTGTGATTATTGCTGTGGGTATGAGGGGGTTCTATGGTTGAGAGATAAGTCGGACCTGGGCTTGAGTGCACCTAGAATTAGAGTGGAAATTAGTGGGCGGGTGCATGCTTTGCATGTACCAGTGTCTCATGAAATCCACGCTCAGACGAGGTTCTTCTGGTTGACTTCTTTTTCAACCCTTTGGGTTGAGGGGGTTGTTGGTTAGTTGGATTGTCGACTCCGGGGACCGATCATTTGGAAGTTGGCTAAGTGAGGCCTCTTCAGGACATGATGATGCCACACCTTCTGGGTATCGTATCATCAGTCTTGAAAGTGTGACGCCGACGACCGCATAGGATGTCGTACCTTGTGTCAGTTATTAGGACACCTACCTGTGAGAGGGGTTGGGCATGCAGGTAACTTGACCTCAAGAATACCGGTTATCTTGATTGAGATTCAGTGGTGTTGATATTTGAGGATGGTATTATTGGGTCTGTCAGAGACCAGGTTGGAGCAGTGTGGATGGCCTTGAGCAGTTTAAGGGTCTATTTGAGGCCAAGTTGTGGATTGAACTTCTCAGCCAAGGGCATGTGATCCCTTGTTGCATTGCTCGCATATTGCATTGTTTGCATCATCATGTGCATATCATTAACGTGTGTCTGTACTGCAGGTGCATTTTCATACTTCCCGATTCTAGCGCTCCAGACTTCCGTCTGTTATTATGAGTACTTTGAGGAAGACTGTTGCGTACAAGTTGCCTACTCCCGATGTTTCATCTCTACTTGGTTTGATGTCTCTAGCTGATGATGAGGTAAAGAGAAGCTTCAGAAAGAGTTATGGTAAAATACTCAGGCTGGTTTATAAACCATCCATGTATGAGCGTAACGGATTGTACGCACTGATGCAGTTCTATGATCCCTCGCTGAGGTGTTTTACTTTCCCTGACTTCATTCTGGCTCCAACCATGGAAGAATATGCTGAGATCTTGGAGTTGACTATTCCGAACAAGGTGCCCTTCATTCATATGGGTGCTGAGCCCAAACAGGAGGATTTCGCTGTTGCTTTGCACTTAGACCCCTCAGAACTGCTGTTAACCTCGTGGAATGGAGTTTCTGGCTTTTCTCTCAAGTTCTTAGTTGGGAAAGCACAAGAGTACACCAAGAGTGGTTGTTGCGTTGTGTTTAATGCTATCCTTGCTTTGTGTATCTATGGTATTGTGTTGTTCCCTAATATGCCTGACTTCGTTGATTTGGATGCATTCTATATCTTTGCTTCAAGCAATCCTGTGCCCACCCTGATTGGAGACTTCTATCACTCACTGCATTATAAGAATGAGAATAGGAGGGGCAAGAACGTCTCTTGTTGTGTACCCTTGCTGTATATGTGGTTTAAGAGTCATCTGCCCAAGAAGGGTATCTTTGCTGAGTCTGCAGATACGGTGGATTGGTCTGAGCATCTGATGGGACTTTCTTCAGGAGATGTTGTCTGGTTCGACAGAGCTTTATTGGGATCTGAGATTATCTACAGCTGCGCCGGATATCCTAACGTTCCTCTGATTGGGAGGAAAGGGTGCATTAACTACAATCCATCATTATTGATAAGGCAAATCGGTTATGCCTTGAAAAGCCCGCTAAAGGAGGAAGAAATACAGGAATCTCTGTATTTCACTGGTCAACTAAGTGGGGAACTATTGGCCAAGCTTCAGCACGCTTGGAATCATATCTGCAGAAGAGGGAAACCATTGCTAGGCAAGAATGATTGTCAGGCCTATACGCCATACAAGGTGTGGATTCAGGAGAGGGTAAGACAGGTACAGATGCCTTTTCCAGCAGTATCACGTCCTGTTCCCATTCCAGTGGAGGAACCAACTACTGTAGCTGTTGAGGTCTATGAGCGGGTTGTGAAAGAAAAAGAGGACTTGATAAAGATCAATGAAGAGTTATAGAAGGAACTGGCTCAGATGCGGAGTGAGAAGAACAAAGCCGTGCATTCCTTCCAACAGCAGACTGAGTTGGTGAACAGGCTAGGTGCTGAACTGACCGAAGAGAAAAAGAAGCGTGAACGCCTGGGAAAAGAATTCAGAAGCTCTCATGATATGTTAGAGTCCAAGAAGAAGTCACTCGATGCCGCCTACCAGGAAATCTCTTCTTGCAACAAAACGTGGAATGCTATGCTAACCAACAACAAAAAGAGGGAAGACAAATTGAAGCAGCAAATTTCTGAACTCGAAGATCAGTTGAAGGCTAGCAAGAAAAAGTATGAAGAGGAGGTGATGGCAAGATATAGTCTTCAGAACTCATTGAACAAAGCCATCGAGTGCAAGAAGGAGGCTGTGTCTCAGAAACGGAAGCTAGAGGATCGCTTCGGAGAAGGGGCACGGGAGGAATCTGCTGGTGATTTACGACGTGTTCTCAAGCGAAGAGATCTACTTGTTGAGGGTTTGCTTACCCGACCAAATCTTCCCGAGACTAAGAGGTTATTAGAGGAGTACCAGGCGTATGGTCGCACTTGACTATTTCATGTATTGATGTGTATGCTTTATTCGCATTGTGCTGGCCATCACCAGGATTGTTGGTTGAGGTCATGCCTTCTTATTGTACGCTCATTGATATTGTATTCCTGACTTGATGGGTTTCTCTGCAATGTATGAGGTGTTTTCTATGATTCGGCTCCGAACTTCGTATTACTGTCACTGTCACCACACTGACACATTAGCACTAGAATTGGGGAGTGATATTCCCTAATGCACAGACACATGTCGCATTTGCATACGCATTCATATTGCATTACAGGTGATTATTGAATTGTATCTCATTTCCTGCACCGTTCAGGTCTTTTCAGGATTGAAAGTCAACGCCCGCACCGATACTCTACTCGTACCAACTGCAAAAGGGTTATGGATCAGATGTAGAGCGAAATGCAGGACATGCGTGAGAAGCTGGCGCTGATCATGCAGACGATGGAGACAATCGTGAAAGGCCAGGAAAACTTGCAAGCTCTGGTGCAGCCATTGCTAGCGAGGAATGCTGGGCATGGAAACGAAGACCACAATTCTGTACGTGTTGACACCATTCACGGGGATGGTACTCCTACACCGGTAGCTCCACCTGTGACGAACATACCTGCTGTGAATATGAACAATGGCACTGGCGCTGGGAACGGTAATACAGGAATCGGTAATGAGACTGTCATCAACAATGTTGGATTCGGAGATGCCCATCTGGGCGGTGTTAATATTGGAGGTAATGGCTTCGGTAACAACGGACTTGGCTATAACGACCAGGGGTTTGAGTATGTTAATCAAGATGGGAAGTACAGCTTCAATGCTCAGGGCTTCGGACAGGATGGATTTGGTAATGCCAATCAGGGTTATGGCGGATTCGGTAACGGAAATGGCGCCGGAGTGATGTCTTTTGGACCTGTCGGGGTCGCTCAAGGGTATGGTAACAGGGGGCGGGGCCCTGTGATGAATCAGACTAAATTTGGTCGTAACAATGGGTATGATGGATACGGAAATGGGAACGGTAATTGGATAGAAGATCAGCAAGAAGATGCTTTCTCTGGCGGGGTTTTTGAAGGTCCTGTAGATAACGCTCAGCGAATCAAGATGCTCGAGGAGCAGATGAAAGGTGTTGTGAATCAAAGTGTTGTTGGTTTAGATACGACCACAATGGGTCTGGTGCCTGGCCTGAGGGTACCGCTAAAGTTTAAAGCTCCCACATTTGACAAATATAAGGGAGATACCTGTCCAAAGGTGCATGTGCGGTCATACTATAGAAGGATGTCGGCTTATTCGAACGATGAGAGGATGCTGATGCATTTCTTTCAAGACAGCTTGTCTGGTCCTTCCCTTGAATGGTACATGGTATTGGAGCCTACTCAGTTAAAGACTTGGAAGCAGCTGGCTGAAGCGTTTGTGGCTCATTATAAGTACAATAGTGACCTGGCACCGAACAGGGTCCAATTACAGGGGCTGTCACAGAAGAAAGATGAGAGTTTCAAAGAATATGCGCAAAGGTGGCGCGACATGGCTGCAAGAGTTCATCCTCCGTTGGTTGAGAAGGAGATGAATGATATGTTCATAGGAACGTTCACCGGTATGTTTTATGATAAGCGGTTTCCCGCTTCTTTGGGTAGCTTTTCGGATCTAATCTTGATGGGAGAGAAGGTTGATAGTAATATTAAAATGGGGAGATTCCAAGCTGAGGAATCTACTTCAACTGGAAGTAACAGAAGAGCTTTCGGTGGTCGTCGTCAAGGTGACGCAAGTGCAGTATTCGGGGGTCGAGGCCGAGGCAGAGGGCGGAATCAGTACAATCATCTGCAACAGGTGGCAAGTGTCACAATTCCATTTCATCAACAACCAATACCACTACAGCAGATACAACAACAACAACAACAACAACAACTGCAGCAACAACAACAGCAGCAGAGGCCAAATCAGGGACAGAGGAGATTTCCTAACGCGAGGCCGAAAAGAGTATTTGATGTACCTCCTTACACGTATGCAGAGTTACTCCAAACATTACTGGGCTTGAATTTGGTGGAAAAGAGGACTATGGCGCCAATGACGGGCACTCCCCCGTTTGGTTTTGATACGAACAAGCACTGCGAGTTCCACTCCGGAGCTCCTGGCCATGATATAGAGAATTGCCACGCGTTCAAGCATGTGGTGCAAGATCTGTTGGATATCAAGGCCATAAATTTTGGACAAGCAGGTCCAAACATAGTACAATAGCCCATGCCCAACCATGGGGCAAATGCTATTTTGACTGAGGAGGGTTTGAACTTGATCATGAATGTTGATGAACTAAAAACGCCGTTGTGTGAGATAAAGAGCAGGTTATTGAAAGGAGGTGTGTATCCAGGCTGCGATGAGTTTTGTCTAGAGTGTTGGACCCAAGCTGAGGGTTGTGTAGAATTGAAGAAGGGTATCCAGACCTTGATAGATGAAGGCACGTTGCAATTCGACAGAACGGAAGTTGAGAAACCTGCAGAAATACTAGATGATGAGCAAAGTGAGGTAGCTACGGTGACAATCCTCCGAAAAACAATAACTATAACGGCGCCAGCCAGACGAACGCCGATCACTATCACCAAGGCAGGGCCAACGCCTTATGAGAGCACTAAGGCGGTACCTTGGACTTATGGACTAGAAGCGTATGGTGATGGGGTGAAAATCGATATCAGTAGACAGCCAGCTGAGGTTGTAGACAATGTCGTCGGGACTGGAGGGATGACGAGAAGTGGGAGAATTTTTATATCTCCTGAGGTAGAGGCTGAACGGTTGGCAAAAGGAAAAGGAAAAGTGAATGAGGAGGTCCCTGTGCAGAGGAATGAAAAAGAAACGTCACTGAAAGATGTAGAAGAGTTTATGCGCCTTATTCGTAAGAGTGACTATAAGATTGTTGAGCACCTTCAACAGACGCCGTCGAAGATATCCATATTGTCACTGTTATTGTGTTCCGAAGCCCATAGGAATGCATTATTGAAAATTCTGGACACGTCATTTGTACCCCAAGATGTTTCTGTGAATCAGTTGGAGGGGGTGATGGCGCACGTGAACCCAGGCCATAGCTTGGGATTTACAGATTTTGATTTGACCCCGAGGGGGAGAGAGCATAACATGGCGTTGCACGTCTCAGTTGAATGCAGGGGCTCAGTCATGTCCCACGTGCTGGTAGATACCGGGTCTTCCTTGAACGTGCTGCCAAAGAAAGCAATGATGAAATTGGACATCAGGGGGATCATTTGTACGCCTAGTGACTTGGTGGTCAGGGCATTTGATGGTACACGAAGGTCAGTCTTTGGATCTATAACGTTACCTCTGCAGGTGGGGCCGGAGGTTTTTGAAACTGAATTTTACATTATGGACATCCAGCCAGCATACAGCTGTCTTCTCGGACGACCATGGATCCATGGTGCTGGGGCAGTCACATCTACCTTGCACCAAAAGCTGAAATACATGGTAGGGGACAGTGTGGTCACAGTTTGTGGGGAGGAAGATATATTGGTCAGCCATCTGTCGTCATTCAAGTACGTAGAAGTCGACGGCGAGATTCATAAAACACCCTGTCAAGCCTTTGAAGGGTTGTGCATCAAAGACAAGGTTCCAGGGCCGAGTAAAGCATCAGAGGTGGCAGTCTCATCATACAAGGAGGCTCAGGCTCTAGTGAAGACTGGTGAGACAAAAGGCTGGGGCAAGTTTCTGGATATTCCCGTGAAGATGGACAGATTTAGGTTGGGATATCAACCGTCGTCATCAACGCCTGCCCCAAGGGCACCCCGTTTCAAAGGACCAATAACAATCACGACTAGTGGAGTGTATCACGAGGCCATCAACGCTGTTTCAGATTCCGAAGAAGGAGACAGCGACTGTGACATGGACACCTGGATCCAGCCGAGCGTGCCAGGACAAGGATTATGCAACTGGTCCATTCAAGAGACTGTTCCTGTGACTGCAAAACAGTAATATTTTGTTTTCTTAATTGTTGAATAACCCGGTGTCTTACCCGGGGCATCATGATTTTGCTTAGGGTCGTGCTGTTATGTACATTGCATTGTTTAATCGTTAAATAAAAGGCGTTTTTCATGTACAAATATTGTGATCTCTGTTTTTCCTATTTTTGTGCTTTACAATAAAATGCCAACGTGGTTATTCGCTTTATACACATTTTGAAGCATTTAACCATTGCTTTTGCAGGATAACATTTTCAGATGACATCATTGAACCGCCTATGACTCACTTCGACTTTGAGCACCCGGTATTTCAGGCCGAAGATGAGATGGTTGAAGATGGCGACGTTCTAGAAGAGTTGTCTTGGTTGGTAAAGCAAGAAGAACGAATCATTCTGCCTCATGAGGAGGTCATTGAAATCGTTAATCTGGGGTCGGAAGGGGTTGAAAGGAACATCCGTATAGGAGCCGCGCTGCAGAGCGACGTCAAGCGAAGACTGGTTGAAATGCTTAGAGAGTATAGTGATGTATTCGCTTGGTCGTACGAAGACATGCCTGGGCTGGATACGGATATGGTTGTGCACCGTCTGCCGCTAAAAGAAGAATGCCCGCCGGTTAAGCAGAAGCTTCGCAGAACTAGACCTGATATGGCAGTGAAAATTAAGGAGGAGGTTCAAAAGCAGTGGGATGCTGGTTTCCTAGCTGTTACAAAATATCCCTCATGGGTCGCTAATATTGTGCCAGTGCCAAAGAAAGACGGTAAAGTGAGAATGTGCGTAGATTACCGTGATTTGAACAAAGCGAGCCCGAAAGATGATTTTCCACTTCCTCACCTCGATGTGTTGGTTGACAATACCGCTCAATTCTCCGTATTCTCCTTCATGGATGGCTTCTCGGGCTACAATCAGATTAAAATGGCACCAGAAGACATGGAGAAGACTACCTTCATTACGCCTTGGGGAACATTTTGCTACAAAGTGATGCCCTTCGGATTGAAGAATGCTGGGGCAACGTATCAGCGTGTAATGACGACTCTCTTTCATGACATGATGCACAAAGAGATCGAGGTTTATGTTGATGATATGATTGCCAAATCCCAGACGGAGGAAGAACATTTGGTGAATCTGCTGAAGTTATTCAAAAGGCTTAGGAAGTTCAGGCTGAGACTGAACCCTAACAAGTGCACCTTCGGGGTGAGGTCGGGTAAACTGCTAGGGTTTATCGTGAGTGAAAAAGGAATAGAGGTTGATCCTGCAAAAATAAAAGCCATACAAGAGATGCCGACGCCTAAAACAGAAAAAGAAGTGTGCGGGTTTTTAGGGAGGTTGAACTATATCGCTCGGTTCATATCTCACCTAACAGCAACGTGTGAGCCGCTATTCAAGCTGTTGAAAAAAGACCAGGCTGTAACATGGAATGAAAATTGTCAAAAGGCGTTCGATAAGATAAAGCAGTATTTGCAGGAGCCTCCTATTTTGATACCTCCAGTGGCAGGGAGACCCTTGATTATGTATTTGACAGTTCTTGAGGGGAGTATGGGTTGTGTTCTCGGTCAACATGACGAGACAGGGCGAAAAGAGCATGCGATATACTACCTGAGTAAGAAGTTTACTGAATGTGAATCTCGATACTCAATGCTCGAAAAAACTTGTTGTGCGCTAGCCTGGGCCGCCAAGCGTTTGAGGCAGTACCTGCTAAACCATACAACCATGCTCATCTCAAAGATGGATCCTATCAAATACGTATTTGAAAAGCAGGCACTATCGGGGAGAATTGCCCGTTGGCAGATGGTTTTGACCGAATACGACATCCAGTATGTCTCACAGAAGGCTATAAAGGGGAGCGTGTTATCAGAGTATCTTGCCGAGCAGCCTATTGAGGACTACCAATCGATGAGGTTTGATTTTCCTGACGAGGATATCATGTACCTAAAGATGAAAGATTGTGAAGAACCGTTGTCGAACGAAGGACCAGAATTGGGTTCCAAATGGCAGTTGATCTTTGACGGAGCTGTAAACTCCTATGGTAGCGGAATAGGGGCAATCATCACTACTCCACACGGGTCGCACATCCCATTTACTGCTCGATTGACCTTCCCGGTTACCAATAATGAAGCCGAATACGAAGCTTGCATCATGGGGCTTGAAGAAGCCATTGATTTGTGAATCAAAAATCTGGATGTATATGGAGACTCAGCTCTGGTGGTGAATCAAATAAAAGGAGAATGGGAGACACGTCAGCCCAATTTGATACCGTACATGAATTACGCGAGGAGATTGTTGCCTTTCTTTGACAAGGTTGAATTGCATCATGTGCCGAGAACGGAGAATCAAATGGCTGACGCCCTGGCGACATTGTCTTCCATGTATAAAGTTAACTTCTGGAATGAGGCTCCCAGAATTGTTATCTCTCGGCTTGATAGACCCGCCTTCATATTTTCCATTGACAAAGCATCTGATGATAAACCCTGGTATTTTAATATCCATAATTTCCTGAAGAATAAAGAGTATCCGGCTGGGGCATCCAGTCACGATCAGAAGACTCTCAGGAGATTGGCGGGTAATTTCTATCTGAATCCAGACGGTGTCCAAGAATCTTGTGCCAACTTTTGTAGGTGATGTCTATCATTCTACACATTACAAGAATGAGAACAGATGAAGGAAGAACGTCCCCTGTTGCGCTCCACTACTTTACAGATGGTTTATTTCGCATATGCCCAAATTTGGACCTTTTATGGATACAACTAATACAGTTGGTTGTGAAGATGAGAAAAACACTTAGAAGGGGGGGTTGAATAAGAGTTTTAAGAAAAATGGCAATAAAGAACAACTCAAGATTTTTATCCTGGTTTGTTGAACTCAACTACTCCAGTCCACCTTATCAAAGATGATTTGCCTTTCTCCACAAGGACTTAATCCACTATTAATCAACTGATTACAATAGTAAGCACTAAGAATAACTGTCTTAGTCTTCTCAAGAACTACTGACCACACATTGGTCTTCTTAAGGAACTTCTTACAAATTAATATAAACTAACAAGTGTTTGAATGCTTCTAATAAGCTGTATCACAACTGTGATGTTTACACTTAAGATTAAGTACAACAAAAACTATACAGTTTTATGAGAGATCAAATGAATAAGATCTTTGTGAGATTTTCACTTTGATGAATCAAGCGTGTATTTCTTTCTGAGTGAACTAGCAATGAGCAAGTGATGAGCACGGAATTAGCAGCTTCAAAATGTTGTAGAAGTTCTCCTTTTATAGCTTTTTTCAAATGCTTTGAGTGATGTGCAGCTGTATAAAATATTAGATTACAAGACTTTTCATTACCAAAAAGTATGGGCAGAGATATGCTTTCTGCAGGAAAGTTATGGTTGTAAAAGCCTTGGGATTTGCACCACGTCACTTCTTTGGACAAAATAGCCGTTGGTTACTTTGGAAGTAGCACCACGTCCAATCAAGTTTACAGCTTCTTCAACAAGCTTCCTTCAGGATGAAGTCTTCATAATCTGCACTTCAGAACTTGTAGCAAGCTGAAAGGTATGAAATATTTAAGATGATCAGAGCTAAAATGATTGAGATGTTCAGAGCCTTGATAGATGATCAGATCTTAATATATCATAGTCTCAATCTTGATCAGAGTCTTCATCAGAGTATGCAGCAGTATGTGCTTGAGCGTGAATATTAATGATAAGAGTCTGGTTATCAAAGCCTCTGATTTTGCAGTGAAAGGAACTTCAGAGTCTGATTAGATCAAAGCTTTCAACTCTTTGTACACTTCTTTCATTAACGCTTCAGATCATTTTGTAGCTTCTGCTTCAGATCCTTCTCGCAGCGCTTCAGAATCTTCTGATAGTCTTGCATCTGATGCTTCAGAGCTTTGCATAGTTTCTTGTACTTATGTATTTTGCTTCTTTAAGAGTATTTAATTTTATACCTGAAACAATAATACTAGAACAAATTTTAGAGTGTATATTTTCTTAATACAAAATTCCATAAAAGTTATCATCAAAACATAGAGATATAAGAAACACCAATCTGTGTTCTAACAATCTCCCCCTTTTTGATGATGGCAAAACATAGGGAATTTTGTTCAATAAAGAGAAATAAAATAAGAAACTCCTCCTGAGATAAAGAATCTCCCCCTGAAATTAATACTCTAATAGAAGAGAACACTTCCCTTTTTGCTTGAGTATATTTCAGAACCTGGTAGAAATCCTTGTTGAGAGAAAGAATTAGAGCTTGGATGCATTCCAGAATTAGAGTCTGATGATTTCTTTCAAAATGAGGAGCCTGGTGTATCTTCCAGAATCAGAGTCAAATTTGCTTCGAGGATCAGAGCCTGGTTGGATAATTCTCAGGGTAACTTCAAATCATTTTTGTCAGATGAAATAATAAGATCTGAAAGTCCTAAGATTCAATGTTAGATTAAAACAATGTCTGAATTTCATTTTAGTATTGCTTATGGATTGAACAATCAAATTCTCTTTCTCCCCCTTTTTGTCATAATCAAAAAGAATTTTAAAGACAGAAAAGATAACAGAAGAAGAGAAAAACACAACACATAAATGAAAAACATAACAGCCAGATTCATTCAGATCAAAATAGCACAAAAAACATAAGATGTTCATACAGCAGATGACAGAAAATAGAACAACAGAAAACACGTGCAAAACAAGAATGCAAAAACATGGAAAAGAAAACTAGGGCTGGCGAGAAGCAATCAAGGTCAGAAGATCAGTAATCTTAGCAGTGGACTCTTCTTGCTTGGCCATCCAAGTCTTGATCTCTTCAATAGTTTGTTCCTGTTTTATCATCCATGATCTGATTTCCTTGACTTCTTGGACAACATCTGGAGTCTCAGTCTTCATCTCAGATGCAGAGGATTCAGAAGCAGATGCAGTTGCCATAGGATGATCAATCTCCATGTCAGATGCAGCAGTATCTTCTATCATTGCAGAATCTTCAGCAGGAGCATCTTCCAGAAGAAGCACTGGGGTTGTGATAATGCTCAGCAGTGTCTGTCTGACCATTTCAGCAAACTTTGCCTTTGCATCATCAACACAAAGTGTTCTGAGATCAGATGCAACAGAGTTGAACTTAGAGATGAATTTGTTCCAAGAAGCTTCAGATTCAGCAGAATCCATACTAGCCATGCACTCATTCTCCACAGAAGCAATCCCCATACATATTTCCTTCTTGAAATTCTTGAACAGAGTAGAAACATCTGATCTGGGTTTGGGGTTCAGAAAGTCTTCTATGGTGACTTTTTGTGATGATTCAGGAGGTGTTTGGTTTTGTTCAGGAGGTGGGTGATCAGATGATGGTTGTTCAGATGGTGGTTGTCCAGATGGTGGTTGGTCAGATGGTTGTGGTATGGATGTTTGTGGTATGGTGAGTTGATGAGTAGAGGTGTCACCATCAGATGGTGTTGATGTAACAACATCAGATGAGGGTGTTATAAAATATGTGAAGTTGAATTTAAAGTGAAGAGGGTGGTCAGAAGCAGGTAGGTCAGATGGTAGTGGTTTATAAGGATCAGGAATATGTAAGCTAGTTGGTGAGGGGACTTCAGATTCATCAGAATCAGATGATTCAGTTGAATGACATGAAGTGGAAGAGAGGACATACATGGTTGCAATAGGTTACGCATCCAGAATGTCTTCAGATGATTGTTGGACAAAAGATGGTTCAGGATTTGGGATGATTGGTTCTTCTGGTGGTTGAGTAGAAGGGAGTGGTTTAGATTGTTTTTGTGGTTCATAAGATGGTTGTTGTTGTGGTTCAGATTGTGTTTGTTGAGCGGTTTGTTGTTTAGAAGATTTCTGTTGAGGAAGTTCAGATGGTTGAGGAACAGAAGATGGTTGAGAATGTGTGTGAGGAGATGAAATGGGTTCAGATGATTGAGGTTCAGATGGTTGAGGAAGAGATGGTGAAGGTGAAGGTGAGGGTGAATGGGCAGATGGTTTGGGATCAGATGTTAATACCTGTTGAATTGTTTCTCTTATTTCCTCCAAGCTAGCTTCTAGAGGATTTTCCTTCTGCTTCTTGTCCTTTTTTGGTTCGTCAACAACATCAGAGGCTTTCCTCTTGGGCTGTGCAACATATCCTTCCTCAACTTTCCTCTTCTTGCGTCTTTCTCTCAGAAGATTTAGCAGTACTTCTCCTTCCTTCTGAACTATATTAGCAGGCAGATGGATATCATTCTTCAAACAATCAGCAATGAATGTCAGAATGATGTTCCTAGGTTCATCAGCACTGAACATAGGAAAATCTGCTAAAGGGATTCTCCTTCTGCTGACTTCGTCAGAGTTAAATTTCTTGGGTTTTCCAGTAAGCTCTGAAATGACCTTCATTCTTTTCAGAGTGTTCCCATTGATGACAGATCCTACAACATAAGACAGATCATCTGTCACTCCTGCATCATTCAGATGCTTCACAAGACCATTCTCTGTTAGAATGTCTGATATCAGTCTTCCCATAGGGATCCAATTTCTGATCTTTCCAGCTTTAACCCTTACTTCTTCTCTTGTTTCCTTGATATGGTTCAGAAGATGACTGAACAGAAGATAAGGCAGATCCACCTTCTTGCCTTTACTCATACAGAACATGAAGTACATTTTGTTGCACCCCAAAATTTGACCAACATTTCTTTACCTAGCTTGTCTTTCATTTCATTCACATTAGCATTATCATTTGTATTTCATTGACATGTATGCAGGAGATCAAGAGGTATGACTACCAATCAAGAGCTATACAAGACTATGAAGCTAGCTAAGGAGCTTATTCAAGTGTTCAAGGGTTGATATCCTTGTCAGAGAAGTTAAAAGATTCTCAGAGTGAGTGGTTGAAACAAAGGTTGTGGGTCTCCTAACTTGAGAGTTGTGGGAGCTCCTCAGATGATTCTGAAGCCAGGAATATGGACTTGAAGCCTCGAGAGAGCTTATGAGATGTCTTGAAAGTCATCATGAGGCCTAGATAGGTCATGGTGCAAGATTAAGAAGCCTTAGCCATGAGTGGTGTAATTAGGGTTTGACTGGGTCAACCCTAGGTCAACTGATGATTTGAACAAGGTTGAGACCTAATTCAAGGGCCATGTGATCATGGATTGACAAATTGAGATGCTATAAGGATGATTCCAAGGTCAACTCATCATGATTGAAGAGTTTGAGAAGTTTCAAGCTAGGGTTTCTAAGGCTTGACAGTGTAAAATCCCCTAGTTTGACCCCTATCTTCAAGGCAGTTTAGCCCAAGATGTGATTGTCATCTCATCTTACCCCCAACATGAATGTTGTAGATCTTGATCTTAGCTTTAATTTGAGTACTATAAGTACTTGATAGGATTTGTAGAACTCAAGTTATGACTTTGACAAGTTACAGGTCATCTGAGGTATGTGAATCTGGGGGCTTGAAAGTTACCCAACTTGCATCAAACTTTTGCCCAAGAAGGATGGTTCCTATGAACTTTTGGTCAAGATGAATGTTGTTCCTTATCCTTTTAGATTTCTAGAGAGTACTAGAAGTCCTTGATAGGATTTGTAGAACTCAAGTTATGGCTTTGACAAGTCAAGGGCATTTTGGTTATTTGGAGATTACAGGTCATTTCAAGTATAAGGCCATAACTCCTATTTCCAAGCTTCAAATGGAAAAATGTTTAACATCAAACTTGCTCAAAATGATGTTTTAAGGCTAGTAAGGAGGTCATTAGATGTTGTAAATGCTTGTAGCTCAAAGTTGCAAAAATGACCTAAAATAACGGTATAAGTTAAATGAATCAAAGTTGGAAATTGATATTTTCAACCTACACATCCAAACCATGGCATGTAATATATCATTTTGACTCTAGAAAAAATTTTAAGAACATTGGTTTAGCCACATTTTTGAATTGAAATTCAATTGGTGGACTTGCTTTGAAAAGTGATTACTTACATCATAAGCAACATGTGCAAAACCTAGAATCAAGGCATGAGCAAGGCCCTTTGCAAGCTAAACACTTTCAAAATGTCACTAGGGGAGAAATTGGAAGTGAATGAGGTTGGTTCCAAGCTGTTTGCAGAGCTATGCATATCATGATATGTGATTGAAAATCTCATGACATGAGAGATTGAAACTCTCATTAGAAGGATCTAGAGGGTTCTAGATCATTCATACATCATCTATATATTGAGTAGAAGAGGTTCAGATGAAAGGTTGGTGATGATTGAAGGAGAGAGCATAGATTGAGATTGAGATTTCTTGGCTTGCAATTGAATTCGGTTTCACCAAATTCTTCACTTTCCATCCATTTTCTTGATTGAAACTTCTTCCATGGATGCAAGGGATTGATTCCAGATCATAATCCAAGGGAATTCGTGGCTGAATCGTGTATGAGCAATTGAATTTTTCCACCTGCAACTCACCATCGGATTTCAAGATTCAGGAGCTTTCAACCGGTTCTTTTGCATACAGAAGCAAGGAGAGGATCCATTGATCGTGTCTGGAAGATTGGAGAGCTTGAATTGAAGGTTTAGTGCATCTGTTCATCCAAGATTTTCAGGTTAGTGACTTTCTTCCTCTAGCATGAACTAGGTAGAATCAGGATGAATTAGGGTGCTAGATGCATTGTAGAACGGTGTAGGAAGGTTTTCAGATAGTTAATTTGAGAATTAGTGACAAAATAGGTGTGTTACCATTTTCGGTTGAGAATTGGATATGGCGAATCTTGAGGTTTCAGAGAGAACTAAAGGCATGAATGAGTTCGTGAGGGAATTTGGGACATGTTTCATGTATAGACCGTTTGCAATGGATGATCCTAGAGAGAGTTAGGGTTGGGGACGACGACCGGAGCACCACCGGTGGTGGCCAGAGCTGCGCGCGAGTTGCAGAGGTTTGAATTGGGGAAGATGACCCCAGGACCATTAGATCTTGGTTTGACTTGGACTATGGCCCTCATCCAACGGCCACGTTTTAAATTCAGTTTGTGAAGGACCTGAATTAATGAAACGCATCGTTTCATTTGAGTGCTGATGCTGCTGGGCTTAGTGAATTGGCTGATATTCACACCCCCTGAAGGCCCAATCCATGATTTGTACTAATTGTCGTTGCTATTTGCACCGCGCGTGTGTTTATTTTTGTTTGATTTTCATTATTTTTTCATTTTATTCATGGTTCTTGGAAAAATCATATAAAATTGAACATTAATCCAATTAATCCCATTCTTTTTGCATTTTACTCATGTTTGAGTCTAGTATTTTTTAGAGAAAAAATATTTTCATTTCATGCATTTTATGATTTTATGGGAGTTTTATATTTTAATTGATATTAAAATGGTTATGTTTGATACCTAATTTTGTGGAATTTTGTGTGATCATGTGGTGATGACTTTGATCCTGATTTTTTGTGTGTGATTAGGTTAGACATGTATGCTCCCATAGCATTTTTCTCACATTTTTGTGATGAAAATAGGTGTGCTTTCTAGATTGATATTTAGATGCTTCCTTTTAGGGTTTAGGTTTAGTACCTTGTAGTGTAGAATTTATTTCTAGGTATAATTTGATGATTTGATCTCTGAAACTAATGTGGTAGAGTCATGATTGACCTAGGTTCCCATAGTCATTTTTGTAGGATTTTACAATTGGTTTTAGTATTTTAGTTAGGACTAACTTTAGTACTAGGTTTTAGGTGATCCTAGCTTACTAACTCAACTAGATTAACTTCTTTAGTCCCCTTAGAGTAGGGTTTTGCTTTGTTTGCCTTTGGTTGAGATTGAAGACAAGTTGAAGACAAGGTGAGGATGCTTGAAGTTGCTTGAAGTTACTTGGAGCTTGGAGATGCTTGTGCCTGAAGGTGTCTGATGAAGATTTAGGAGGTAGGAAACATAGGGAGAGCCTTAGAACTAGAATGATTTCTTTCTCAAATATGGAAAGCATCTTGTGCTTCCATTCCTCCCAATGACTAAAAGTCCTTCTAAGATAATCACATCTCTCCTTTGGAGGTATGAGTGGCTTTATCTGGGAAGTAGAACTTTGAGGGAACCAGTCTCTCCTAATGATGAACCCTTACAGGCTTCCTTTGGTTGTCAATAAGCTGTTTATCATTTCCACTCATCCTGTTAAATCAATTGTCTTCTGGTTTGAGTATCTTGAAAGATGTTGGACTTGAGTTTGAAGATGAGGACTTTATTGAAGAGTGTGGAAGAGGATGATTCCTTGAGCATTGCCATTGCAGCTGAAGCTTGAAGAGCAAGAAAGAACAAGTTGATACTTGAAGACCCAATGGAGATTGAGTGAAGAGCTGAGGCTTAAAGAATTGAAGGATGAAGTTGACACTTCCAGGTGATTGAGGATTACTCTGAGAAGCTGAAGCTTGTAGGAGAAGAAGACCAAGTTGATACTGGTAAAGGAAAGAGAGCTGAAGCCTGAAGATTAAGTTGATACTTATGAAGAGGATTCAATTGAGATTGAGTGTAGAGTTGAGGCTTGAGGAATAGGATAAGTTGACACTTACATTGATGCTTGGAGAGCCTGAAGGAGTCAAGTTGATACTTGCAGTTAGGAGTGAAGCCTGAAGGTGGAACTGACTGAAGAGCTGAAGCTTGGAGAGGAGAGAATAAGTTGATACTTATGTTTGATGTGTTAGAACTTGGAGGAGCAAGTTGATGCTTGTCATGGAGGATGATAGCCTTGAAGGGTGATTGAGGTATGAAGACTGGATTGCTGTCAGAAGAGCTGAAGCTTGGAATTGACAGAGGGAGTTGTTGATCTGCTTTCTTCCTTGTCTGTTCTCTTCTCTGTATTGATGTGCCTTGTTTGACTTGCTTGATGCATTAGAATAAGTTCATATTTAGGCTGACTTTAAGCTAGGAGCATGATTGCACTAGAGGTTGAGTTGCTCCCTCTGCTTGTATTGTTAATGTATGGCTTTGCTTGCGGGTATTCGGTAGAGCCCTGCTCCCTTGCCCATGTGGTTTGTGTTTGCTTGATGGCATTTTATTTCATTTCCTCTATATGATTGCAGTCTATGCTGCTTGATAGCATGTTATTTCCTCTGTATGACTACTGTTATTCATATCTGGCTTGAGGTTGAGATGAGCTTGTGGAGGCTGCTGCCCCACACACATTTCCTCCCTCACTTGCATTGCATGCATTTTACTGTTTACTGTTTAAGCTGATGCTTTATCTGTTTCTGTTTATCATTGACATGATCCCTTAGGACTCTTATTGCCTTTGATAAGGAAGTGATGATAGAACTTTAGGTTGAAACCTATGCATGATAACTTCTAGGAGTTCCCTGTTTCAAACCTCAACTATAGGATGAATCCTTGGCATGACAACAGTAGGACTTGATAGTCTCCCTTTAGTTGAACCTGTTCGTTCTCTCTTCTCATCTCAAAACAGCTTAAAATACAATAATCATGAATGATTTCTTTCGTACGTTACGAGCCTTAAGCTATCTGAGAAAGGATTGTTGGAGAGTCTCTTTTCAACAGTCTGGATGTTTAGTATGGCACCCTTTGGGTGACATGCGACGCATTCACTCTCAGGTCATAGTCTTTAGTGCGATTGAAATTGCAAACACAATAGAAAACACTTCTTCCGTAAAAGACAGAAAACAAACTTCAAACCTTTTTGCCCCGTGGGCCCGTAATTCAAAGGAAGCTTTTCTGAAGAAAAGAGTGTCGTTAAACTTCAGCGCCACCGCAAACAGGCTTTGTCCCTAACTGCTGGAACTGCTGTTTAACCCTACTCGATAAAACAGATGAATCTGAATTCCCGTAATCCGTAGTATCCCGAACTACGTAAGCTCTGATCTCTCATACCTGTTGAGAGTACGTAGGCATAATACTGATGTATTAGCGAGCCACCTTCCCCGTAACCCGTAGTTAGTCGAACTACGTTGACTCTGATTTCTCATTCTCTGATGGGAATACGTAGGCATAAAGTGCAACGCTTTGCCGAGTCATTTTCTTTTCTGTTTAAGCCAGCCTTGATAGGTAGATAGATAAACCAATTCGTCCAGTAAACACAACAAGCGTGGATCCCATCGAGTACGATGGACGTGAGGGGTGCTAATACCTTCCCCTTGCGTAACCGACTCCCGAACCCAGACAACGGTTGCGACGACCTTGTCTTATACCCTTTCGTCAGGTTTTTCCGATCGTTTCCTTTCCTGCTCCGAGGGATAAATAACGAAAGGTGGCGACTCTTCTGTTTTGTCGGCACCTTATTTTCGCGGAAGCGACACATTTGTTCTGAGTTGACATAATCTGGTGAGTTTGAAGATTTTCTGTGAAAGATAGAACTCATGAAAATCTTAGCCCAGATTCTGTAAACAGGCTTCAGATCTCTGACCTTGTTGGATGGTTCCCTAGAAACACAAACTTCTTGAAAAATGTCAGCCAAGTCCACACGAGCAGTAGCCATACTTGTGATTCCATCAGTTTCCTTATACTCAAGTAGTTGTCTGATTAACTTCTTAGTAATAACTATTTCCTTCCCAAGAACAGAAGAATGAATGAATTTAGGGCAAACTTGAGCGTGTATCTAGAATTCCTTCACCAAAGTTGGATAAACAGGACCCACCATCCTGTCAAAATACTTTTCCCAGTTCTGAGTTTTGATGGTTGGGTAGAGATCAAAACCATTTTCTTTAATGGATTCAAAATCCACAAAGTTCTCACACAGAACCTCAAGATCTTTGATTGGAGTGAGAAGAGTTCTCACAGGTGCCTGGTACACAACAATAGTTTGAGATGAAGCAGCAGCATTTGGAGATGATGCAGCAGCAGTTGAAGTTTGCATCTGAGCAGATGTTGAAGATGATAAAGCCATTGATGTTCTTGAGATACGTCTGGGTTTACGAGAGGTTTTGGGTTTTGAAATGAGATGGAAACAATAGAGAAGATAGAAATGCATATGAGAAGTGAAAAGAGTGTAAAGTGTGATTTGAGAAGTGTTTTGAGAATTTATAGAGCAATTTAGGGAATGCAAAAAGACACAAGATCTCACGCGTACACATAAGCATTGAATGAAGTGAAACATAATTATATCAAGCAATTAATGCAAAGAATAAAATCATATCAAGCATTTAAGATTCTGACAGAAGGGGGAAAACCAAGAGATTTTGGATTTTCAAAGCAATACCTCAAACATCAATTCAGTATGGTGCACTCTACCTTTCCAGATTTTGAGCTACACTTGTTTGCTTGCATGTGCCTCTGAAACTCTTTGAGAAATGAAATGTTAGACAACATTCAGATCCTTTGAGCCTTGTTAGATCAGATTTACACACAAATAAATAAACACAGAATTGAACAGAAGAAATACTTTAGAGTTTAGACATTTATCATCTGAAAAAAATTTTCATCTGATGAATATTTTATTCTGGACAGAAGTCCATACTTATATTTTTCAGAATAAATTTAAATCTATCTTCAGCAAGGGGTTTTGTAAAGATATCAGCCCACTGGTGATCTGTATCCATAAAGTTTAAATTGATAATTCCCTTCTGAACATAGTCTTTGATGAAATGATGTTTAATATCTATATGCTTAGCTTTAGAGTGTAAAATGGGGTTTTTAGATAAGCATATAGCAGAAGTATTATCACAGAAGATAAAAATGTTACTCTCAAAAATCTGATAATCTTCCAGTTGACTTTTCATCTAGAGCATCTGGGTGCTACAACTAGCAGCAACAATATATTCTACCTCTGTTGTTGAAAGTGCAATTGTGGTTGCTTCTTGCTGAACCAGGAGATCAGATGACTTCCAAGAAATTGACAGCTTCCAGAAGTACTTTTATGTTCTACTCTGCCTCCAGCATAGTCAGCATCACAGAATCCAACTAATTTGTACTCATCAGATCTTCTGTAACACAGACCCACATTAGTAGTACCTTTCAGATACCTTAGAATCCTCTTAACAACTGTTAAGTGAGATTCTCTAGGATCTGATTGGAATCTAGCACACAGACAAACACTAAATAAAATATCAGGTCTAGAAGCAGTCAAGTATAAGAGATATCCAATCATACCTCTGTAAAGTTTTTGATCAACTTTCTTACTTACCTCTTCCTTACCAAGTGTGCTTGTAGGATGCATTGGAGTCTTTGCCAATTTGCTTTCATTAAGATTGAATTTCTTCAGAAGCTCTTTGACATATTTAGTCTGGTGAATATATGTGCATTCTGGAGTCTGATTTACTTAGATTCCCAGAAAGAATCTAAGTTCTCCCATCATGCTCATTTCAAATTCAGCCTGCATAGACAAAGCAAACTCCTTTCCCAGCATACTATTGGTAGATCCAAAAGTAATATCATCCACATAAATTTGACAAACTAGTAAATCTTTCTTAAATGTTTTATAGAAAAGAGTTGTGTCCACTTTGCCTCTGATAAAATTCTTTTCCAGAAGAAAATTACTTAATCTTTCATACCAAGCTCTAGGAGCTTGTTTCAAACCATAAAGAGATTTTTTTAGTTTGAAAACATGATTTGGAAATTTATCACTTTCAAAACCAGGAGGTTGATGAACATAAACTTCTTCTTCTATAATTCCATTTAAGAAGGCACTCTTAACATCCATCTGATATAGAGTGATGTTATGTTGTGTAGCAAATGAAATAAGAAGGCGTATAGATTCCAACCTTGCCACTGGAGCATAAGTTTCAGTGTAATCAATTCCTTCTTGTTGACTGTAACCTTGAGCTACTAACCTTGCTTTGTTCCTAACAACTTCTCCTTGCTCATTTAGTTTATTTCTGAATACCCACTTTGTTCCAATAATGTTGAAACCTTTTGGTCTAGGAACCAGATCCCACACATCATTTCTTGTAAATTGATTCAGCTCATCTTGCATTGCAAGTATCCAATCATTGTCACTCAGAGCCTCATCCACAGATGTTGGTTCAATAATAAACACCAACCCAAGAAGTGATGTTCTAGATGATCTGATAAATGACCTTGTTCTTATAGGGTCATCTTTCTTCCCAATAATCATTTCTTCTGGATGAGAAGCTTTGATTCTGGATGATCCTTTAACTGTTGGTTCTTCAGAAATATTCATGTTATTCATCTGAGCAGCTAATGGAGTTGCATCTGGCGTAGCTTCTTCTTGAGCTTTCTCTACCTCTGGTTTCTCAGATTCTGTGAGAATAACTTCTCCATCTGCAGAGTTTTCAAGCTGCTTTGGCTTTTGATTGCCAAGCTTATCATCAAATCTAACATGTATAGATTCCTCCACAATCTGTGTCTCAGTATTGTATACTCTGTAGCCTTTAGAGCGTTCAGAATATCCAAGCATGAAACACCTTTGTGCTTTAGAATCAAACTTGTTAAGATTCTCTTTAGTGTTCAGCATAAAACAGATACATCCAAAAGGATGGAAATAAGAAATGTTTGGCTTTCTATTCCTCCACAATTCATAAGGAGTCTTTTCCAGAAGAGGTCTAATAGACACTCTGTTCTGAATGTAACATGTTGTGTTAATTGCTTCTGCCCAAAAATGTTTTGCCATGTTAGTCTCATTGATCATGGCTCTGGCCATCTCTTGCAAAGTTCTATTTTTCCTCTCTACAACTCCATTCTGTTGTGGAGTTCTAGGACAGGAGAAATCATCAGCAATGCCATTTTCATTAAAATATTTTTCAAAATGTTTGTTTTCAAATTCTCCACCATGATCACTTCTGACTTTAACAATTTTGAAATCTTTTTCAGTTTGGACTTGTTTGCAGAAGTCAAAGAACACAGAATGTGACTCATCCTTGTGTTTTAGGAATTTTACCCATGTCCATCTGCTGTAGTCATCAACAATGACTAATCCATACTTCTTGCCTCTGATGGATGCAGTTTTCACTGGTCCAAACAGATCAATGTGAAGTAACTCTAATGGTTTTGAATTTGAAACAACATTTTTAGATTTGAAAGATGATTTTGAAAATTTTCCTTTCTGACATGCTTCACAAAGAGCATCTGAGTTGAACTTCAGATTAGGAAGTTCTCTGACCAGATTAAGCTTGTTAATCTGAGATATACGTCTCATATTAATATGACCCAATCTTCTGTGCCATACCCATTGCTCCTCATTAACAGACATAAGGCATTTAACATTTTGAACCTTAAGTTCTGAAAGACTGATTTTATAAATGTTGTTTTTCCTTTTACCATTAAAGAGGATTGGGCCATCCTTTTGACTAACAACTTTGCAACACTTTTGATTAAAGATTATGTCATAACCATTGTCACTTAATTGACTTATGGACAATAGATTATGAGCTAATCCTTCAACAATCAAGACATTAGTTATGGAAGGAAGTTTACCGTTGCCTATGGTTCCAGAGCCAATTATCTTGCCCTTCTTATTCCCTCCAAACTTGACATCTCCTCCAGATCTAAGCTCCAGACTTTGAAACATAGACCTTTTTCCCGTCATATGTCGTGAGCATCCAGAGTCCAGGTACCATGACTGGAGTCTTGACTTTGCTGCTAAGGATGTCTGCAACATAGATTATCTTATCCTTAGGTACCCAGATTTTCTTGGGTCCTTTTTGGTTAGTTGCCTTAAAGCTTTTTCTGAACTTCTGTCTTTCAACATAAGACTTGTTCTGATTAGCTTTAGATTTATTAAACACAGGTTTGTTCTGATTAAAACTTGTGTGTGTAATATCATTTAAGTGACCAAATGTAAACTGAGAGTATAAAGGAGGATACTTGATATTCAGTTTATCTACAGATTTTGGATTTGAATCTTCATAAGAGAAAGATTTATATCCAACACCTTTTCTATTGTTTCTGCTAATACCATAGATCATTGAAGCCATTTTGCTTCTATCTAGGCTCTTAGTTAGAAACTTTCTGAAACTATAGTCATACTCTTGTAAAATATTTTTAGAGCATGGTTCAGATTTTGAATCAGAGTTTAGTTGAGCAGATTCTAAATTCTTTTTCAATTGAAGATTTTCAGCTTTTATTTCAGCTATTTATGATTCAAACTTGTTACTCTCAAATTCAATATGCTTTAGAAGCGTTTTGTATTTGAGTTTAACTTTGCTATAGTTTTCAAGAATGTCAGATAGACTTTCAACAAGTTCTTGTCTAGAAAGTTCAGCAAATACCTCCTCAGAATCAGATTCTGATTCTGATCCAGATGATTCAGCACTGTCTTCAATGTCAGCCATGAATGCTACATTTGCACATTCCTCTTCTGACTCTGATGACGAATCAGATGCATCTGAGTCATCCCAGGTAGCCATCAGAACTTTCTTTTTGTGATCTAACTTTCTTTTTGGGTTCTCCTTCTGAAGCTTTGGACATTCACTCTTGTAGTGCCCAGGTTCTTTGCATTCATAGCAAACAACCTCTCTTTTTCCAGATCGTCTGTGTCCAGAGGATTCTCCAGATCTTCTGTATCCAGAGTGTTCTCCAGATCTTTTGTGTCCAGAAGATTCTTTGTGTTGATCTGGTTTTCTAAAGTTCTTGAACTTCCTTTGCTTATTCTTCCAGAGTTTGTTGATTCTTCTGGGCAGCAAGGATAGTTCTTCTTCATCTTCAGAAGTAGACTCTTCAGAGCTTTCTTCTAATACTTGCAATGCTTTAACAACTTTATTAGATTTTAAAGCAATTGTCTTACCTTTCTTTATAGGCTTATCTTCCTCTAGTTCAATCTCATGACTCCTTAGAGAACTGATTAGTTCCTGCAGCGTAATCTTGTTCAGATCCTTTACCATCTTCAGAGCAGTGACCATGGGTCTCCATCTGGTTGGCAAGCTTTTGATTATTTTCTTGACATGATATGCTGTAGAGTAACCCTTGTCCAGAACCTTTAGGCCAGCAGTGAGAATCTGGAATCTAGAAAACATTGCTTCAATAGATTCAGATTCTTCCATCTTGAAAGCTTCATACTTCTGGATCAACGCCAGAGCCTTGGTTTCTTTAACTTGAGAGTTCCCTTCATGAGTCATCTTCAGGGATTCAAATATATCAAAGGCAGTTTCTCAGTTGGTTATTTTCTCATACTCAGTATGAGATATAGCATTTAGCAAGATAGTTCTAGCCTTGTGGTGATTTTTGAATTCCTTCTTTTGCTCCTCAGTCATTGATTTTCTGTCAACTTTCTTGCCATTCCCATCAGTGGGATGAATATATCCATCAATAACTAAGTCCCAAAGATCAGCATCAAATCCTAGAAAGAAACTTTCCAGTCTATCTTTCCAATAATCAAATTTCTCTCCATTAAACATGGAAGGTTTTGTGCTGACTCTTTCTTCATGTTTGTTGGATGTTGAAGTTTCAGCAACCATAATGTATATCAACCAAGAGTATCAAGAGTTTTTTCCACTGGATCTTTTCTGGTCACGGTTAAATGATAGCACAAACAAAACCGGAGCTCTGATGCCAACTGAAGGTGAGAAAAACACTTAGAAGGGGGGTTGAATAAGAGTTTTAAGAAAAATGGCAATAAAGAACAACTCAAGATTTTTATCCTGGTTTGTTGAACTCAACTACTCCAGTCCACCTTATCAAAGATGATTTGCCTTTCTCCACAAGGACTTAATCCACTATTAATCAACTGATTACAATAGTAAGCACTAAGAATAACTGTCTTAATCTTCTCAAGAACTACTGACCACACCTTGGTCTTCTTAAGGAACTTCTTACAAATTAATGTAAACTAACAAGTGTTTGAATGCTTCTAATAAGCTGTATCACAACTGTGATGTTTACACTTAAGATTAAGTACAACAAAAACTATACAGTTTTATGAGAGATCAAATGAATAAGATCTTTGTGAGATTTTCACTTTGATGAATCAAGCGTGTATTTCTTTCTGAGTGAACTAGCAATGAGCAAGTGATGAGCAGGAAATTAGCAGCTTCAAAATGTTGTAGTAGTTCACCTTTTATAGCTTTTTTCAAATGCTTTGAGTGATGTGCAGCTGTATAAAATATTAGATTATAAGACTTTTCATTACCAAAAAGTATGGGCAGAGATATGCTTTCTGCAGGAAAGGTATGGTTGTAGAAGCCTTGGGATTTACACCACGTCACTTCTTTGGACAAAATAGTCGTTGGTTACTTTGGAAGTAGCACCACGTCCAATAAAGTTTACAGCTTCTTCAACAAGCTTCCTTCAGGATGAAGTCTTCATAATCTGCACTTCAGAACTTGTATCAAGCTTAAAGGTATGAAATACTTTAAGATGATCAGAGCTAAAATGATTGAGATGTTCAGAGCCTTGATAGATGATCAGATCTTAATATATCAAAGTCTCAATCTTGATCAGAGTCTTCATCAGAGTATGCAGCAGTATGTGCTTGAGCGTGAATATTAATGATAAGAGTCTGGTGAAAGGAACTTCAGAGTCTGATTAGATCAAAGCTTTCAACTCTTTGTACACTTCTTTCATTAACGCTTTAGATCATTATGTAGCTTCTGCTTCAGATCCTTCTGGCACCGCTTTAGAATCTTCTGATAGTCTTGCATTTGATGCTTTAGAGCTTTGCATAGTTTCTTGTACTTATGTATTTTGCTTCTTTAAGAGTATTAAATTTATACCTGAAAAAATAATACTAGAACAAATTTTAGAGTGTATATTTTCTTAATACAAAATTCCATAAAAGTTATCATCAAAACATAGAGATATAAGAAACACCAATCTGTGTTCTAACAGGTTGGTCAGAGAGCCTCATGGGCTTGATCTTGCAGGATATTCGTTGGTTTAGCATAGACCTTTTGGGTATGGAGATTGTTTACAGCTGTGGAGATTTCCCCAATGTTCCTTTGATTGGGAGAAAAGGCGACATTAATTACAACCAAAATCTCGCCGTTAGACAATTTGGCTATGCTTTAAGAGAACCCCCGAAGGAGAAGGAAGTACAGGAATCTCTGTATTTCACAGGGTTAGCTGATGCCATTACTTTGACTAGTTTGCAATAGGCTTAGAATAGCATTCATCGGAGAGGAAAGCTTTATTTGGGTAAGAGCGATTGCAGAGCTTATGGACCGTATATTGAATGGATCCAAGAAAGGGTTGAGAGGTTATTGTTACCATTTCCAGTAGGGGAACCTTTGTATCCCTGGGTAGTTGAAGAACCAACGACAGTTGACATCCAGAAGTACAATCAACTGTGGGATGAAAAGGAAGAACTATGTAGGGTGAACGAAGAGTTGGAGAAGGAGATCATTCAACTTAGAAGTGAGAAGAATCAAGCCACTCACTTGTCCAAGAAGAAGACAAATACCCTGAATAAGATGGGGAGGGAACTAACTGAATAAATTCGCATCAGAGAGCGTCTTGGTCAAGACATGAGAAGCTTGGGTAATTCCCTCAAAGGGAAGAAGAAAGAGTTGGAGAAAGCACATCTGGAAATATCAAAGTTCAACGCTCAATAGAATGCCATCTTGACTAATAACAAGGAGAGAGAAGATGAACTTCATCGGCAGATTGACAGGTTGAAGACTCAGCTTCGAATCAAAAATGAAAAAGCTTATGGAGAATCTGCTCATCAGTACAAAAGCGACTGCAAACTACGAGAAGCTCTTGCAACGTTGGAAGAGTACACGTTAAAAGATGCATTAGAATAAGTTCATATCTAGACTAACTTTAAGCTAGGAGCATGATTGCACTAGAGGTTGAGTTGCTCCCTCTGCTTGTATTGTTACTGTATGGCTTTGCTTGTGGGTATTCGGTAGAGCCCTGCTCCCTTGCCCATGTGGTTTGTGTTTGCCTGATGGCATTTTATTTCATTTCCTCTGTATGATTGCAGTCTATGCTGCTTGATAGCATGTTATTTCCTCTGTATGACTACTGTTATTCATATCTGGCTTGAGGTTGAGATGAGCTTGTGGAGGCTGCTGCCCCACACACATTTCCTCCCTCACTTGCATTGCATGCATTTTACTGTTTACTGTTTAAGCTGATGCTTTATCTGTTTCTGTTTATCATTGACATGATCCCTTAAGACTCTCATTGCCTTTGATAAGGAAGTGATGATAGAACTTTAGGTTGAAACCTATGCATGATAACTTCTAGGAGTTCCCTGTTTCAAACCTCAACTATAGGATGAATCCTTGGCATGACAACAGTAGGACTTGATAGTCTCCCTTTAGTTAAACCTGTTCATTCTCTCTTCTCATCTCAAAACAGCTTAAAATACAATAATCATGAATGATTTCTTTCGTACGTTACGAGCCTTAAGCTATCTGAGAAAGGATTGTTGGAGAGTCTCTTTTCAACAGTCTGGATGTTTAGTATGGCACCCTTTGGGTGATATGCGACGCATTCACTCTCAGGTCATAGTCTTTAGTGCGATTGAAATTGCAAACACAATAGAAAACACTTCTTCCGTAAAAGACAGAAAACAAACTTCAAATCTTTTTGCCCCGTGGGCCCCTAATTCAAAGGAAGCTTTTCTGAAGAAAAGAGTGTCGTTAAACTTCAGCGCCACCGCAAACAGGCTTTGTCCCTAACTGCTGGAACTGCTGTTTAACCCTACTCGATAAAACAGATGAATCTGAATTCCCGTAATCCGTAGTATCCCGAACTACGTAAGCTCTGATCTCTCATACCTGTTGAGAGTATGTAGGCACAATACTGATGTATTGGCGAGCCACCTTCCCCGTAACCCGTAGTTAGTCGAACTACGTTGACTCTGATTTCTCATTCTCTGATGGGAATACGTAGGCATAAAGTGCGACGCTTTGCCGAGTCATTTTCTTTTCTGTTTAAGCCAGCCTTGATAGGTAGATAGATAAACCAACTCATCCAGTAAACACAACAAGCGTGGATCCCATCGAGCACGATGGACGTGAGGGGTGCTAATACCTTCCCCTTGCGTAACCGACTCCCGAACCCAGACAACGGTTGCGACGACCTTGTCTTATACCCTTTCGTCAGGTTTTTCTGATCGTTTCCTTTCCCGCTCCGAGGGATAAATAACGAAAGGTGGCGACTCTTCTGTTTTGCCGGCACCTTATTTTCGCGGAAGCGACAGCTGGCGACTCTGCTGGGGACTTGATAGTTTCCTGGGATCCAACGTCCCTTATGCGAGTCAGTTGGGGATCCAACGTCCCCTGCGAGAGTCAATCCTAGCGCTTGTATGATTACTTGTTGGGTTGTGTTTATTTATCGCATCTTATTTCCCGCACTTTATTTTCAGTATGATATGATTATCTGTGCTGTTGTGGGAGGGGCATTCTGATGAGTGAGAAGCCAGACCCAGGCTTGAGTGAACATAGCATTAGTTGTGGAAATTAATGGGCGCGTGCTTGCTTGGCAGGCACTAGTGTCTCATGAAATCCACGCTCAGACGAGGTTCTCCCGGTTGACTTCTTTTTCAACCCTTTGGGTTGAGGGGGTTGTAGGTTTGGAGGATTGTCGACTCTGGGGACCGATCATTTGGAATTCAGCCGAGTGCGGCCGCTTCATGAGCTGGTGATGCCACACCTTCTGGGTATCGTATCACCCCTCTTGAATGTCTGTGACGCTGATGACCGCATAGGATGCCGAACTTGAGTCAGTTTAGGTCCATACTTGTGAGCAAGGTTGGGTTTGTTGCAGGAAACTTTAACCTTCAGACTACCTGGTTTTCTTGATAGTGGATCAGTTTTGTTGGTACCGGAGGTTCTCATTAGCAGATGTATGTGTTCTTGACAGAGCAGAGTTATGGTCCTGTATCAGAGGACCTTATCTTCAGAGATGTGTAGTTGTTCTTGATAGAGCAGGTTTATGATTGGGATCAGAGGGTCTCATCAGCAGATGTATGGTTGTTCTTGACAGAGCAGATTTATGGTCCTGTATCAGAGGTCCTTATTATCAGATGTTTGTTCTTTACGGAGTAGAGTTTTGGTCCTGTATCAGAGGTCCTTATCATTAGATGTGTGTTCTTGACAAAGCAGAGTTTTGGTCCTGTATCAGAGGTCATGTATCAGATGTTTGTTCTTGACAGAGCAGATTTATGGTCCTATGTGTGTGTGTTCTTGACAGAGCAGATTTGTGGTCCGATACCAGGGTTTTCTTCTTATCAGAGATAGTGGTTGTTCTTGATAGAGCAGGATCATGGTTTTGTTGATACAGAATCTCCACAGCACAGTTGCCTTGATCTCTTGCTGCATGATTGCATTTTACATTGCTTTGCATACTCATTTGAATTTCATTAACGTGTGTCTGTGTTGCAGGTACCGTTCTCCCCGATCCAGGTTTTCTTGCCTACTATTGTATTGTTATGGGTTCTCTGAGGAAGACCGTGGCTTACAAGCTCCCTGCCCCTGATGTGGTTCAGCTGACTGGTTTGATTGCTTTAGCAGATGACTCTATGAGAGATGAATTCAGAAAGTCTTACGGTAAACTGCTCAGTTTGTTTCGTAAACCCTCTGTGTTCGAGTCGAATGGGTTGCATGCCTTGTTGCAGTTCTACGACCCTCCGTTGAGATGCTTTACTTTCCAGGACTTTGTTCTCGCACCCACACTAGAGGAATATGCTGATTTGTTAGGTGTGCCTATCAAGAAGCAGATGCCTTTTGTTTATATGGATGCTGAGCCTAATCTGGCTGGTCTAGCTCCGTCACTTCATCTGGATGCCTCCGAGTTGGTATTGTCTAGCTGGAACAAGATTCCCGGTTTCTCCTTGCAGTTCTTAGTGGGAAAGGCTCAGTAGTGCGCCAAAGACGGATGTTGGGTCGTGTTCAACGCCATCCTCGCTCTGTGCATATATGGCATCATTCTGTTCCCCAATATGCCCGACTTTGTAGACTTCGACGCCTTTCACATCTTTGCTTCAGGGAATCCAGTCCCTACCTTGATAGGAGATGTCTACCATTCCGTCCACTACAAAAACGAGAACAGAAGGGGCAAGAATGTCTCGTGTTGTGTACCTCTGCTTTATAGATGGCTTGATAGTCATCTATCCAAGAGGGGTCCCTTTGTTTTGTCTGCAGCCACAACTGAGTGGTCCGAGCGTTTGATGAGTCTATTCGCAGAGGACATTGACTGGTTTGACAGAGATAGGCTGGGTACCGAGATTATCTTCAGCTGCAGCGGGTTTTCGAACGTGCCTTTGATAGGCAGAAAGGGCTGTATAAACTATAATCTGTCTCTGCTGGTCCGACAGTTTGCTTACGCTTTGAGAGCTCCGCCGAAGGATGAAGAGGTGCAGGAATCTCTATACCTCATTGGTCTTCTAGAGGGGGATATGTTGTCCAAGCTTCAGCACGCTTGGAATGGTATCAGTAAGAGGGGAAAACCATCGCTGGGGAAAAGCAATAGTCAAGCCTACGCTCCATATGTGACTTGGATCAGAGCCAGAGCAGATGCTATAGGGATGTCGTTTCTTCCTGCCAAGCCAGAGAGCCCTCCAGTGATTGAAGAGCCTACTACCGTGCCCATTCAGCAACATAATCGGGTGTTAGCTGAGAGAGATGAATTGAAGAAGGCAAACGAAGAACTGGAGAAAGAATTGGCTCAGCTCCGAAGCGAGAGAAACGAAGCTGTTCATTCCTTCAAGAGGCAAACAGAGCTGGTGAACCAGCTAGGTACAGATCTGACTAAGCAGATAGCTGAGCGTGAGCGCATGGGTCGAGACTTCAAAGTTGTCAATGATGTGCTGGCTACGAAGAAGCAGCACTTGGACGAAGCGTATCGGAGGATATCCAAGTTTAACCAGCACTGGAAGGCCTCCCTAGCCAATAGGAAAGAGCGGGAGGATAAGCTGATGCAACAGATTTCCAAGCTGAAAGCCCAAGTGAAGGCTAGTGAGAAGAGGTTTGATGAAGAAACCGCTCGCAGATATGCCGCTGAAGGCCAGCTCAACAGAGCTCTCGCTAACCTGAAGGAGCGCAAACTGATGTTTGAATCCAAGAAGCGGAAGCTAGAGGATTGTTTCGGCGAAGGAGCATGGGAAGATTCGGTCGAAGGTCTTCAGTACACCATTATGCAGAGGGAGTTACTCGTCGAAGGGTTGCTCACTCGGCCTGATCATCCAGAAACGAAGGGGTTGTTGGAAGAGTTTTGCGCCTGTGGTCGTGCTTGACTATTTGTATTCCTTTTGTTTGATCATTGTTGTATGCTGACCATCTCCAGGCTTGTTGGCTGAGGTCATGCTATTGATTCATCTTGTACTCACTGATGTTGTGTACTGCCTTGATGGGCTTTCTATATATGAGATGTTATTTCCATGACTGGACTCAGACTTCTTATTATCAGCACTGGCACTCAGGCACTAGGATCGGGGGATACCTCCCCAACGCACAGACACACGTTTGCATTTGCATGAAGCATTTGCATGATGAGCACTTTGTCATTTTTCCTAACCCTTTTGTGTTTTCAGGTTGTTTCAGGTTATTCCAGGATTGATTAGAGACCCATCCACCGCTATCCGACCAGAGCAAATCAAACCAGAATCATGGAGCAAGTGCAAACTGATGCTCAGGAACTCCGCGAAAGAATGGATCGCTTCATGGAGCTCATGCAAGCGGTCGCCAATGGCTAGGATCAGCTCAGAACCTTGGTTCAGCCTCTGATTTCAAGGGTCGATAGCAATGGCGTACTCCATAGTGGGACCGTGCCTACTCCTCCACCAGTTGAAACTCCTCAGAATTGCGTCCCCGTGACCGGGGGGAATGGCAGTGCCAACGGCAATGTGATAGCTAACATAGGACTCAATGGTAATACGACGGGCGTCGGTAATGGGAATTTTGAAGCTAACGTCAATGTCGGGCTGGGCAACGGCAATGCGGGTGTTGGGAATCTGTTCGGGCCTCAGCCGTGGTTAGAAGACCGTCAAGACGATGTGTTCTCTCAGAGAGGTGCTGAAGGGGAGCTGACTGCTGAAGCACGGCTTAGGTTCAAGGCACTCGAGGATAAGATGAGAAATATTGAGAACCAGAACACCCTGGGTGTTGATATGTCCAAGTTGGGACTGATTGCTGATTTCAAGGTGCCTCCCAAGTTCAAGGTACCGAACTTTGAAAAGTACAAGGGCACCACTTGCCCTCGCGTCCACCTGAGATCATACTACCGGAAAATGTCAGCTCATTCTGAGGACGAGAAGTTGTTGATGCACTTCTTTCAAGACAGTCTGCCCGGACCCTCCCTCGAATGGTACATGAGTCTGGAACCTACCAGTGTGCGCACGTGGAAGGACCTTGCTGAAGCATTTGTGCACCACTACCAATATTACAGTGACTTGGCCCCGAACCGAGTCCAACTGTAGAATCTGTCGCAAAGGAACAACGAAGGGTTCAAGGAATACACCCAACGGTGGCGTGAGTTGGCAGCTAGGGTTCAGCCGCCGATGGTTGAACGCGAGCTTGTGCAAATGTTCGTAGCCACCCTCCCAGGGGTTTATTATGAGAAATTGGTCAGCGGTATGTCTGGAACCTTCTCAGATCTCATTATCACGGGTGAGCACATTGAAAATGGGATCAAACTGGGGAAAATTCAAGGTGATTCATCCTCAGCTGGAGGAGACGGAAAGAAACCTTATGGTGGCAAGAGACGGGAAGGAGAAACAAGCGCCGTGACCAACGCTCGAAGGAAGGGTAAAGGCCCTCACCAGCAGGTGGCCAGCATAACTATCCCGACAGTTCAACAGCCACAGCAGCAGCAGCAGCAGCAACCGAATCAACAAGGGTACAGAAAGTATCAGAACCGGGCACCTCTGTCGAGCCGTCACCTCGAGACACCGCCCATGTCGTACGCTCAACTATTGTAGACTTTGCTTCAGCTACAGTTGATCCAGAAGAGAACCTTGGCTCCCTTGAGAGGGGCACCTCCGCCAGGTTATGACGCGAATGCAACTTGTGAGTTTCACTCAGGGGCACCAGGCCACACAATAAAGAATTGCAAAGCCTTCAAGCACAAGGTGCAGGACATGGTGGACGCTAAGATCATCAACTTCTCTGATAATGTGCCAAACGTCACGAAGAACCCTATGCTGAACCATAGGGAAGGTGGAGTAAACGCCATTATTGAAGACGAGAACTTGGATTTGTTGACTGACATCAGAGATCTGAAGACACCGCTTAGCTTCGTTAAAGCTAAGTTGATGAAAAGAGGTTTCTTCCCAGGTTGCGGAGAGCTGTGCATGGGCTGTGCGACAAGTCCTGATGGATGTGAACAGTTGATATAGGGGATTCAAAGTCTGATGACTGAAGGGATCTTACACTTTAGCCGAAGGGCCGAAAGCGGATCGGGAGAGGTAATGCTGAAACAAGATGATGAGGTTGCCACCATCACCATCCCTTGCCAGACGATAACTATTTCTGCACCCAGGCCGCCCACAATTACCATCACCAAAGTTGGGCCAATACCGTTCGAAAGCACTAATGCTGTCCCGTGGCATTATGGGGCTGAAGTCTACTGCAACGGACAGAAGTTGGAACTGGAACCATATGGGTCGTCTGTGGAGGACCTAGCGGGCGTCCGCGGAATCACTCGCAGTGGAAGAGTGTTTGCACCACCTGAGGTCGTGGTGGACAAAGCGGACAAAGCTGATGCAACCGACGAAGGTAAAAGTAAAGTCGTTGAAGAGATCCCTCGAGGGGTAGAAAAAGACTTGCTTGTTAAAGACGCCGAGGAATTTATGAGGTTGATTAAAAAGAGTGACTACAAGATCGTGGATCATCTCTATCAGACACCCTCGAAGATTTCCATCCTGAACCTGTTGCTGTGTTCTGAGGCGCACCGCAACGCGCTGCTGAAGGTGTTGAATGCCGCATATGTACCGCAGGAAATATCGGTAAACCAGCTGGAAGAGGTCGTAGCCCACGTAAATGCTGGAAATGGGTTAGGGTTCACTGACCTAGAGCTGACGCCGAAGGGGAGGAACCACAATAGCGCTCTGCACATCTCGATAGAGTGTAGGGGAACGATTATGTCTCACGTGTTGGTAGACACTGGGTCGTCACTCAATGTTCTTCCGAAGAAGGCATTAATGAAGTTAGATACTCGCGGAGTGATTTGCACACCCAGTGATCTGGTTGTGAAGGCGTTCGATGGAACCAAACGCCATGTTTTCGGGGAAGTGACCCTACCAATCCAAGTCGGGCCGGAAACGTTCGACGCAGTCTTCTATATTATGGACATCATGCCTGCCTACAGCTGTCTCTTGGGCCGGCCGTGGATCCATGCTGCGGGCGCCGTGACCTCCACGTTGCACCAGAAACTCAAGTATGCTGTTGGAGGTAGCATCGTGACTGTGTGTGGCGAGGAAGATATAATGGTGAGCCATTTGTCGTCCTTCAAATACGTTGAGATGGATGGGGAAATCCACGAAACCCTATGCCAAGCGTTCGAAGCTGTTAAAGTCAGAGACGTAACTCCTGTGGTCACTGAAAAGCCAGAGATGACTCTCTCCTCCTTCAAGGAAGCCCGTGCCGTTGTTCAAGCCGGATCTACCCCATGCTGGGGGCGAATTTTGGAGATACCTAACAAGCAAGACAAGTTTGGGTTGGGATATTCTCCTGGAGCTGAAGCCTCCTCTTCTAGCAGTGCGTCGCGGGGTAAAGGGCCGATCCAGTTTACCAGTGGCGGGGTGATATTTGAAAGCATCAACGCGGTGTCTGAAGACAGCGGAGATAGCGACTGTGACCTAGACTCTTGGATCCAGCCAAGCAAGCCAAGCGAGAGCCTCAATAATTGGTCCATCAAGGATATCATCCAGATGACAAGCGAAGAGTAATGATTTACTTTTTCCAATCATTGTACAACCCTATGTCCTACCCGGGGCATAGTGGTTTTATTGTCAGGGCCTCGTTTGATTATGTACATGCATTTTACCAATAAATCAAAAGGCGTTTTTCTTCGTATTCAAATGTTGTGATCTCTGTTATTCCTGTTTTATATTTGTTTTGAAAAACAATAAAATGGCAATGAGGTTTGTGCTAACCTGCATATCCTTGTTTTAAGCTTAACCCTTGTTATTGCAGGATCCACATAGCAGATGACATCGACTCTGGACCTTCTACGGCTCACTTCGACTTCGATTGCCCGATCTATCAAGTCGAAGAAGAGATTGATGAAGACGAAGACCTTCCTGAAGAGTTGACCCGCTTGTTGAAACAAGAAGAGAAAGTTATTCTGCCTCATGAAGAGGAGATCGAGATTGTGAATCTGGGTTCTGAAGAACTCGTCAGGAACGTCAGGATAGGGGCTGCATTGCAGAGTGATGTCAAGCAGAGATTGGTCGAGATGCTAAGAGAGTATAGTGACGTCTTTGCTTGGTCATACGAAGATATGCCCGGAATTGACACGGACATCGTGGTCCACCACTTGCCGCTGCGAGAAGACTGTCCTCCCGTTAAGCAGAAGCTTAGGAGGACGCGACCAGATATGGCCGTTAAGATCAAAGAAGAAGTGCAGAAGCAGCTTGATGCTGGCTTCTTAGCGGTCACCACTTACCCTCCGTGGGTCGCCAACATAGTGCCTGTACCGAAGAAGGACGGTAAGGTACGAATGTGCGCCGATTATCGGGATTTGAATAGGGTGAGCCCTAAAGATGATTTCCCGCTGCTCATATTGATGTGTTGGTCGACAATACAGCTCAGTTCTCCGTGTTTTCGTTCATGGATGGCTTCTCCGGCTACAATCAGATCAAGATGGCGCCGGAGGACATGGAGAAAACTACGTTTATCACTCCCTGGGGAACATTCTGCTACAAGGTAATGCCTTTCGGTCTAAAGAACGCAGGGGCCACTTACCAACGAGCAATGGTAACTTTGTTTCATGATATGATTCATCATGAGATTGAAGTCTATGTTGATGACATGATTGCAAAGTCCCAAACGGAGGAGGGGCATCTGGTCAATTTGCTGAAGCTTTTTGAGAGGCTTAGGAAGTTCAGGTTGAGGCTGAATCCTAACAAGTGTACTTTTGGAGTACGGTCTGGAAAGCTACTGGGGTTTATCGTGAGCGAAAGAGGCATCGAGGTTGATCCTGCGAAGATAAAAGCGATACAAGAAATGCCAGTGCCAAAAACAGAAAAAGAAGTTCGTGGTTTCCTGGGCAGAATAAACTACATTGCAAGGTTTATTTCTCAGCTCACGGCCATGTGTGAACCGATGTCCAAACTACTAAAGAAAGATCAGGCGATTATCTGGAACGAGGATTGCCAGAAGGCATTCGATAAGATAAAGCAGTATCTGTAGGAACCTCCGATCTTGATACCCCCAGTGGTCGTACGACCACTAATCATGTACTTGACAGTTCTTGAGAATAGTATGGGGTGTGTTCTCGGTCAGCACGACGAGACGGGCAGAAAGGAGCATGCCATTTACTACTTGAGTAAAAAATTCACAGATTGTGAATCTCGTTACTCGATGCTGGAGAAAACGTGTTGTGCACTAGCCTGGGCTGCCAAACGTTTACGACAGTACATGCTCAACCACACCACCATGCTGATTTCGAAGATGGATTCGATCAAGTACGTCTTCGAGAAGCAAGCGCTTTCGGGCAGGATTGCCAGATGGCAAATGGTGTTGACGGAATATGACATTCAGTACGTTTCCCAGAAGGCCATCAAGGGCAGCGTATTGTTTGATTACCTTGCCGAACAGCCGATCGAGGATTACCAGCCGATGAAATTTGAATTCCCTGATGAGGATATCATGTTTCTCAAAGCGAAGGATCGCGATGAACCGTTGCCCGACGAGGGGCCAGATAGGAAATCCCAGTGGAAATTGATATTTGACGGGGCGGTTAATTCTTACGGAAGTGGCATTGGGGTGATCATCACGACTCCTCACGGATCCCACATCCCGTTTACTGCGAGACTGACGTTTCTGGTCACCAATAATGAAGCGGAGTACGAAGCATGCATCATGGGTCTAGAAGAAGCAATTGATTTGAGAATCAAGAACCTAGATGTATATGGTGACTCGGCACTTGTGATTAACCAGATTAAAGGGGAGTGGGAGACTCGTCAATCGAATTTGGTGCCGTACATGAACTATGCCAGAAGGCTGCTTCCGTTCTTTGATCAAGTGGAACTCTATCATGTGCCTAGGGCTGAAAATCATATGGCTGATGCCCTAGCCACGTTGGCTTCGATGTATAAGGTCAATTTCTGGAATGAAGCTCCAAGAATTGTCCTTTCTCGTCTTGATAGACCTGCATTCGTCCTTGCGATCGAGGAAGCCTCCGACGGCAAGCCATGGTTCCATGATATCCAGACCTTCCTTATGACTAAGGAGTATCCTGCGGGAGCATCAACCCAGGATAAGAAGACTCTGAGGAGGCTGTCTGTAAATTTTTATCTCAATCCTGATGGAGTTCTGTATAAAAGAAACCACGACCTCGTGCTACTCAGATGTGTAGATGAGAAAGAGGCGAGTATGCTCATGGAAGAAGTCCATGAAGGCACATTTGGTACGCACGCCCGCGGGCATGCTATGACGAGAAAGATCCTGAGAGCAGGATACTACTGGCTGACAATGGAGTCGGATTGCTTTAAATTCACGAAGAGATGTCATAAATGCCAGATTTATGCTGATAAAGTTCATGTGCCGCCGTGCCCGTTGAATGTCATGTCCTCCCCGTGGCCGTTCTCCATGTGAGGCATCGACATGATAGGCAAGATCGAGCCCACCGCATCCAACGGTCATCGCTTCATTCTAGTAGCTATCGACTACTTCACCAAGTGGGTGGAGGCAGCCTCATATGCTAATGTGACCAAGCAGGTGGTGGCTAGATTCATAAAGAGGGATATCATCTGTCGTTACGGAATTCCCGAGCGGATCATTACTGATAATGGTTCGAATCTGAATAACAAGATGATGAAGGAGCTGTGCCAGAGTTTTAAGATTGAACACCACAACTCATATCCTTATCGGCCGAAGATGAATGGTGTCGTTGAAGCGGCCAATAAGAACATTAAGAAGATTGTTCAGAAGATGGTTGTGACCTACAAGGATTGGCACGAGATGCTGCCATTTGCATTGCACGGTTATCGTACAACGGTACGTACATCAACCGGGGCAACTCCTTTCTCCTTAGTGTACGACATGGAAGCTGTCCTACCGTTAGAAGTGGAGATCCCTTCTTTGCGAGTTTTGGTTGATGTGAAACTCGACGAGGCAGAATGGATTAAGAACCGACTAAACCAACTCAGCCTGATGGACGAGAAGAGGTTAGCATCGATTGCGTATGGTCGTCTGTACCAAAGCCGAATGAAGAAAGCTTATGATAAGAAGGTGCGTCCTAGAAGCTTTCAGACGGGTGATCTCGTCCTGAAGAAGATTCTTCCTCCACACTCCGATCACCGGGGCAAGTGGACTCCTAATTATGAAGGACCGTACGTCGTCAGCAAGGTCTTCTCGGGAGGAGATTTGTTGTTATCCACGATGGATGACGAAGATTTTGCATCCCCGGTGAACGCGGATGCAGTTAAAAAAATACTTTGCTTAAAAATGACCCGCTGGAAAGAAAAAGAGTATCCAGGCAAAAAGGGGCATCCTGGCGAACCATAAAAAAGGAAAAAGGTTCGGGCAAAAATTAGGGATATAAATTGAAAAAATGTACACCCGCAAAGTCGAAAACCCGGATGGGCGACTTTGGCAAAAAAGGGTATCCCGGCGAATCGAAAACCCGGAAGGGCGATTCAGGCAAAAGTTAGGGATTTGAAAAAGCAAATGACTGCGTTCCGTGTGTGGACTTTCTTTATTTAGTGGTTCGGAAGACCTGAGGGCCGTTTATCTGAATCAATCTCTTCTGAAGCTGAAGCGTCGGAGAAGTATCGAAGTCGAGTGGGTCATAGAGGGATCAACTCATGGTGTTCGTCTACGCCTCATTGCCGACATGTGTATATACTGATGTATATTTATGTTTTATTTTTGCGCGGCTTCCTCATTCCAGGGGCTTGCATCTGTTGTAAAACATTTTTACCCATTCAGGGGTTCGTTATCAATAAAATGTATACTATTCAGCAATTCTGTTTGTCTGTTTAGCATTTATCTGTTTTGTTTGCGAAAAAGAACGCCGATGTTTTTGATAAAATGCGCATACATAAACTTACTGGCCTAGGCCACTGATTGTTGAAACAACAAATTACTTGAACATTGTCACAAGATGATAACCTTGATAGGTCCCTTTGAGAAGGGCATTTTGTCTGTTTGTTTGTGTTGATGCAGGTGTAGCATGTACCAGGCAGTACGTCGTATGCGTCCCCAAGCAGGATGATTCTTTCTTCTCCAGCGAAGTTCAGCAGCCTCTCCCCGCAGAGTCTGAACGTGAGATCGTCAAGCATTGATATGTCTCCCCAGGCAGAGAAGATTCTCTCCCCAATCAGATGTATCCCAAAGGAATGTCACTCCCCCAGCACCGGGTCACAAGTGCAGGTCTCGTAGGAGACTATTCACTAAAGTGTGCAGCAGTTGATAGTTCCAGACTGAAGTCTCCGACGGAATTGAGATTCCCCACAGAGTTGTACTCCCCCCAAGCAGGATGATTCCTTCTTCCCCAACCGAGTTTGCAGTTCCCCAAGGGAGCTGAGTCCTTGGAAAGCAGGTTGGGCCATGATTGGTTGTCCCCAGTAGAGTGTTGAGTAGCTGATGCTGTATTTCCCCACCGGAGTCGTCACCTCCAGGAAAGCTCTGGCTGCGAATGCCGTGCAGTTTATTCCTGCGATTGACATTGCTTTCCTCAGCAGGTCTGGGTTCTCGTAGAGCTTTATTCCCCTGCAGCAGTCAACTGAAGTTTGCTTCCCCCTGCGGAGTCCGACTGAGATTGGCGTGACCTCTTCCCCGTGGCAGGATGATTCCTTCCTCCACCAGAGTGGTTATTTCTCCTTGACAGGAGGATTCTCCCTTCAGCATTTATTTTGCTGACGGGACCGCAGCATTTTGCAGGATTGCATAGCATTTATCGTAAACGCGTAGCATTTCCACCGTGTGGAGCATTGCGTCATTGTCACGACATATGCATATTAAACATGAGCTAGGTCGTTACTGTTCTTGTTTTGCAGGTGTTCCTCTGCAATGTCGCTTGCTCAAGATGATTCTTGAATTCTCCCCAGCGAAGTCGTTTGCTTAAGATGATTCTTAAAATCCCCAGTAAAATTGCCAGAGTGGGTTGCTCAAGTTGATGCCTAGAGCCCCGGCGGAGCGTTTGCTCAGGATGATTCCTGAAACCTCCAACAGAGTTATGGGTTCAGGATGATTCTTGAAGTCCCCCCGAAGTTATTTGTTCAAGATGATTCTTGATTTCCTCAGCAGAGATGACCTACCCAGAATGATTTCCGGATCCCCGAAGCAGAGTTACTTGATAGTTATCCAGAATCCCCAGCGGAGATGTGTCATCCCCAGCAGGTTTCTGAACAGCAAAGTTGAAACTTCCCCGGAAGACTTGATGATTGAAGTCCGACCGTATTGACGAAGCAGTTCTCTCAGCTGATGCGGAGTGCCCGATGGTAGAAATTGGATATCCCCAATTGGTTCATGATTGACTGAGAATTCCATTCCCGACTTGCTGATGAAGTCCGGCTGATGCCCAGAAATTTCTTTGAATGCCCGATGGCATGATTAACTTGATTGTTGACCTGATGAGTCCCGAGGGATCTTGATGCCTGACGGCATGATCGACCAAGTATCACCGGTTACCATGTGACCAATTCTCCAGCTAGTTGTCGTGCAGCTAATATTTCAGTCTTCGAAGATTTGTTCCCATCAGAGTACCGTGTACTTGTGCAGTTGGCAAATTTCCGGGTTTGTCGGTATTCAACCGTCTCGCACCTTGATTTGTTGAGAGCCGTTCGCTTCTCACCCATTCAGGTTCAAGCCGTTTGAATAGAGCAGCTGTTGCACCCTAAAATTTGACCAACATTTCTTTACCTAGCTTGTGTTTCATTTCATTCACATTAGCATTATCATTTGCATTTCATTGACATGTATGCAGGAGATCAAGAGGTATGACTACCAATCAAGAGTTATAAAAGACTATGAAGCTAGCTAAGGAGCTTATTCAAGTGTTCAAGGGTTGATATCCTTGTCAGAGAAGTTAAAAGATTCTCAGAGTGAGTGGTTGAAACAAAGGTTGTGGGTCTCCTAACTTGAGAGTTGTGGGAGCTCCTCAGATGATTCTGAAGCCAGGAATATGGACTTGAAGCCTCGAGAGAGCTTATGAGATGTCTTGAAAGCCATCATGAGGCCTAGATAGGTCATGGTGCAAGATTAAGAAGCCTCAGCCATGAGTGGTGTAATTAGGGTTTGACTGGGTCAACCCTAGCTCAACTGATGATTTGAACAAGGTTAAGACCTAATTCAAGGGCCATGGGATCATGGATTGACACATTGAGATGCTATAAGGATGATTCCAAGGTCAACTCATCATGATTGAAGAGTTTGAGAAGTTTCAAGCTAGGGTTTCTAAGGCTTGACAGTGTAAAATCCCCTAGTTTGACCCCTATCTTCAAGGCAGTTTAGCCCAAGATGTGATTGTCATATCATCTTACCCCCAACATGAATGTTGCAGAGCTTGATCTTAGCTTTAATTTGAGTACTATAAGTCCTTGATAGGATTTGTAGAACTCAAGTTATGACTTTGACAAGTTACAGGTCATCTGAGGTATGTGAATCTGGGGGCTTGAAAGTTACCCAACTTGCATCAAACTTTTGCCCAAGAAGGATGGTTCCTATGAACTTTTGGTCAAGATGAATGTTGCTCCTTATCCTTTTAGCTTTCTAGAGAGTACTAGAAGTCCTTGATAGGATTTGTAGAACTCAAGTTATGGCTTTGACAAGTCAAGGGCATTTTGGTCATTTGGAGATTACAGGTCATTTCAAGTATAAGGCCATAACTCCTATTTCCAAGCTTCAAATGGATAAATGTTTAACATCAAACTTGCTCAAAATGATGTTTTAAGGCTAGAAAGGAGGTCATGAGATGTTGGAAATGCTTGTAGCTCAAAGTTGCAAAAATGACCTAAAATAAGGGTATAAGTTAAATGAATCAAAGTTGGAAATTGATATTTTCAACCTACACATCCAAACCATGGCTTGTAATATATCATTTTGACTCTAGAAAAAATTTTAAGAACATTGGTTTAGCCACATATTTGAATTGAAATTCAATTAGTGGACTTGCTTTGAAAAGTGATTACTTACATCATAAGCAACATGTGCAAAACCTAGAATCAAGGCATGAGCAAGGCCCTTTGCAAGCTAAACACTTTCAAAATGTCACTAGGGGAGAAATTGGAAGTGAATGAGGTTGGTTCCAAGCTGTTTGCAGAGCTATGCATATCATGATATGTGATTGAAAATCTCATGACATGAGAGATTGAAACTCTCATTAGAAGGATCTAGAGGGTTCTAGATCATTCATACATCATCTATATATTGAGTAGAAGAGGTTCAGATGAAAGGTTGGTGATGATTGAAGGAGAGAGCATAGATTGAGATTGAGATTTCTTGGCTTGCAATTGAATTCGGTTTCACCAAATTATTCACTTTCCATCCATTTTCTTGATTGAAACTTCTTCCATGGATGCAAGGGATTGATTCCAGATCATAATCCAAGGGAATTCGTGGCTGAATCGTGTATGAGCAATTGAATTTTTCCACCTGCAAATCACCATCGGATTTCAAGATTCAGGAGCTTTCAACCGGTTCTTTTGCATACAGAAGCAAGGAGAGGATCCATTGATCGTGTCTGGAAGATTGGAGAGCTTGAATTGAAGGTTTAGTGCATCTGTTCATCCAAGATTTTCAGGTTAGTAACTTTCTTCCGCTAGCATGAACTAGGTAGAATCAGGATGAATTAGGGTGCTAGATGCATTGTAGAATGGTGTAGGAAGGTTTTCAGATAGTTAATTTGAGAATTAGTGACAAAATAGGTGTGTTACCATTTTCGGTTGAGAATTGGATATGGCGAATCTTAAGGTTTCAGAGAGAACTAAAGGCATGAATGAGTTCGTGAGGGAATTTGGACATGTTTCATGTATAGACCGTTTGCAATGGATGATCCTAGAGAGAGTTAGGGTTGGGGACGACGACCGGAGCACCACCGGTGGTGGCCAGAGCTGCGCGCGAGTTGCAGAGGTTTGAATTGGGGAAGATGACCCCAGGACCATTAGATCTTGGTTTGACTTGGACTATGGCCCTCATCCAACGGCCACGTTTTAAATTCAGTTTGTGAAGGACCTGAATTAATGAAACGCATCGTTTCATTTGAGTGCTGATGCTGGGCTTAGTGAATTGGCTGATATTCACACCCCCCTGAAGGCCCAATCCATGATTTGTACTGATTGTCGTTGCTATTTGCACCGCGCGTGTGTTTATTTTTGTTTGATTTTCATTATTTTTTCATTTTATTCATGGTTCTTGGAAAAATCATATAAAATTGAACATTAATCCAATTAATCCCATTCTTTTGCATTTTACTCATGTTTGAGTCTAGTATTTTTTAGAGAAAAAATATTTTCATTTCATGCATTTTCTGATTTTATGGGAATTTTATATTTTAATTGATATTAAAATGGTTATGTTTGATACCTAATTTTGTGGAATTTTGTGTGATCATGTGGTGATGACTTTGATCCTGATTTTTTGTGTGTGATTAGGTTAGACATGTATGCTCCCATAGCATTTTTCTCACATTTTTGTGATGAAAATAGGTGTGCTTTCTAGATTGATATTTAGATGCTTCCTTTTAGGGTTTAGGTTTAGTACCTTGTAGTGTAGAATTTATTTCTAGGTATAATTTGATGATTTGATCTCTGAAATTAATGTGGTAGAGTCATGATTGACCTAGGTTCCCATAGTCATTTTTGTAGGATTTTACAATTGGTTTTAGTATTTTAGTTAGGACTAACTTTAGTACTAGGTTTTAGGTGATCCTAGCTTACTAACTCAACTAGAATAACTTCTTTAGTCCCCTTAGAGTAGGGTTTTGCTTTGTTTGCCTTTGGTTGAGATTGAAGACAAGTTGAAGACAAGGTGAGGATGCTTGAAGTTGCTTGAAGTTACTTGGAGCTTGGAGATGCTTGTGCCTGAAGGTGTCTGATGAAGATTTAGGAGGTAGGAAACATAGGGAGAGCCTTAGAACTAGAATGATTTCTTTCTCAAATATGGAAAGCATCTTGTGCTTCCATTCCTCCCAATGACTAAAAGTCCTTCTAAGATAATCACATCTCTCCTTTGGAGGGATGAGTGGCTTTATCTGGGAAGTAGAACTTTGAGGGAACCAGTCTCTCCTAATGATGAACCCTTACAGGCTTCCTTTGGTTGTCAATAAGCTGTTTATCATTTCCACTCATCCTGTTAAATCAATTGTCTTCTGGTTTGAGTATCTTGAAAGATGTTGGACTTGAGTTTGAAGATGAGGACTTTATTGAAGAGTGTGGAAGAGGATGATTCCTTGAGCATTGCCATTGCAGCTGAAGCTTGAAGAGCAAGAAAGAACAAGTTGATACTTGAAGACCCAATGGAGATTGAGTGAAGAGATGAGGCTTAAAGAATTGAAGGATGAAGTTGACACTTCCAGGTGATTGAGGATTACTCTGAGAAGCTGAAGCTTGTAGGAGAAGAAGACCAAGTTGATACTGGTAAAGCAAAGAGAGCTGAAGCCTGAAGATTAAGTTGATACTTATGAAGAGGATTCAATTGAGATTGAGTGTAGAGTTGAGGCTTGAGGAATAGGATAAGTTGACACTTACATTGATGCTTGGAGAGCATGAAGGAGTCATGTTGATACTTGCAGTTAGGAGTGAAGCCTGAAGGTGGAATTGACTGAAGAGCTGAAGCTTGGAGAGGAGAGAATAAGTTGATACTTATGTTTGATGTGTTAGAACTTGGAGGAGCAAGTTGATGCTTGTCATGGAGGATGATAGCCTTGAAGGGTGATTGAGGTCTGAAGACTGGATTGCTGTCAGAAGAGCTGAAGCTTGGAATTGACAGAGGGAGTTTATGATCTGCTTTCTTCCTTGTCTGTTCTCTTCTCTGTATTGATGTGCCTTGTTTGACTTGCTTGATGCATTAGAATAAGTTCATATTTAGACTGACTTTAAGCTAGGAGCATGATTGCACTAGAGGTTGAGTTGCTCCCTCTGCTTGTATTGTTAATGTATGGCTTTGCTTGCAGGTATTCGGTAGAGCCCTGCTCCCTTGCCCATGTGGTTTGTGTTTGCCTGATGGCATTTTATTTCATTTCCTCTGTATGATTGCAGTCTATGCTGCTTGATAGCATGTTATTTCCTCTGTATGACTACTGTTATTCATATCTGGCTTGAGGTTGAGATGAGCTTGTGGAGGCTGCTGCCCCACACACATTTCCTCCCTCACTTGCATTGCATGCATTTTACTGTTTACTGTTTAAGCTGATGCTTTATCTGTTTCTGTTTATCATTGACATGATCCCTTAGGACTCTTATTGCCTTTGATAAGGAAGTGATGATAGAACTTTAGGTTGAAACCTATGCATGATAACTTCTAGGAGTTCCCTGTTTCAAACCTCAACTATAGGATGAATCCTTGGCATGACAACAGTAGGACTTGATAGTCTCCCTTTAGTTGAACATGTTCGTTCTCTCTTCTCATCTCAAAACAGCTTAAAATACAATAATCATGAATGATTTTTTTCGTACGTTACGAGCCTTAAGCTATCTGAGAAAGGATTGTTGGAGAGTCTCTTTTCAACAGTCTGGATGTTTAGTATGGCACCCTTTGGGTGACATGCGACGCATTCACTCTCAGGTCATAGTCTTTAGTGCGATTGAAATTGCAAACACAATAGAAAACACTTCTTCCGTAAAAGACAGAAAACAAACTTCAAACCTTTTTGCCCCGTGGGCTCGTAATTCAAAGGAAGCTTTTCTGAAGAAAAGAGTGTCGTTAAACTTCAGCGCCACCGCAAACAGGCTTTATCCCTAATTGCTGGAACTGCTGTTTAACCCTACTCGATAAAACAGATGAATCTGAATTCCCGTAATCCGTAGTATCCCGAACTACGTAAGCTCTGATCTCTCATACCTGTTGAGAGTACGTAGGCATAATACTGATGTATTAGCGAGCCACCTTCCCCGTAACCCGTAGTTAGTCGAACTACGTTGACTCTGATTTCTCATTCTCTGATGGGAATACGTAGGCATAAAGTGCGACGCTTTGCCGAGTCATTTTCTTTTCTGTTTAAGCCAGCCTTGATAGGTAGATAGATAAACCAATTCGTCCAGTAAACACAACAAGCGTGGATCCCATCGAGTACGATGGACGTGAGGGGTGCTAATACCTTCCCCTTGCGTAACCGACTCCCGAACCCAGACAACGGTTGCGACGACCTTGTCTTATACCCTTTCGTCAGGTTTTTCCGATCGTTTCCTTTCCTGCTCCGAGGGATAAATAACGAAAGGTGGCGACTCTTCTGTTTTGTCGGCACCTTATTTTCGCGGAAGCGACACATTTGTTCTGAGTTGACATAATCTGGTGAGTTTGAAGATTTTCTGTGAAAGATAGAACTCATGAAAATCTTAGCCCAGATTCTGTAAACAGACTTCAGATCTTTGACCTTGTTGGATGGTTCCCTAGAAACACAAACTTCTTGAAAAATGTCAGCCAAGTCCACACGAGCAGTAGCCATACTTGTGATTCCATCAGTTTCCTTATACTCAAGTAGTTGTCTGATTAACTTCTTAGTAATAACTATTTCCTTCCCAAGAACAGAAGAATGAATGAATTTAGGGCAAACTTGAGCGTGTATCCAGAATTCCTTCACCAAAGTTGGATAAACAGGACCCACCATCCTGTCAAAATACTTTTCCCAGTTCTGAGTTTTGATGGTTGGCTAGAGATCAAAACCATTTTCTTTAATGGATTCAAAATCCACAAAGTTCTCACACAGAACCTCAAGATCTTTGATTGGAGTGAGAAGAGTTCTCACAGGTGCCTGGTACACAACAATAGTTTGAGATGAAGCAGCAGCATTTGGAGATGATGCAGCAGCAGTTGAAGTTTGCATCTGAGCAGATGTTGAAGATGATAAAGTCATTGATGTTCTTGAGATACGTCTGGGTTTACGAGAGGTTTTGGGTTTTGAAATGAGATGGAAACAATAGAGAAGACAGAAATGCATATGAGAAGTGAAAAGAGTGTAAAGTGTGATTTGTGAAGTGTTGTGAGAATTTATAGAGCAATTTAGGGCATGCAAAAAGACACAAGATCTCACGCGTACACATAAGCATTGAATGAAGTGAAACATAATCATATCAAGCAATTAATGCAAAGAATAAAATCATATCAAGCATTTAAGATTCTGACAGAAGGGGGGAAAACCAAGAGATTTTGGATTTTCAAAGCAATACCTCAAACGTCAATTCAGTATGGTGCACTCTACCTTTCCAGATTCTGAGCTACACTTGTTTGCTTGCATGTGCCTCTGAAACTCTTTGAGAAATGAAACGTTAGACAACATTCAGATCCTCTGAGCCTTGTTAGTTCAGATTTACACACAAATAAATAAACACAGAATTGAACAGAAGAAATACTTCAGAGTTTAGACATTTATCATCTGAAAAAAAATTTCATCTGATGAATATTTTATTCTGGACAGAAGTCCATACTTATATTTTTCAGAATAAATTTAAATCTATCTTCAGCAAGGGGTTTTATAAAGATATCAGCCCACTGGTGATCTGTATCCATAAAGTTTAAATTGATAATTCCCTTCTGAACATAGTCTTTGATGAAATGATGTTTAATATCTATATGCTTAGCTTTAGAGTGTAAAATGGGGTTTTTAGATAAGCATATAGCAGAAGTATTATCACAGAAGATAGAAATGTTACTCTCAAAAATCTGATAATCTTCCAATTGACTTTTCATCCAGAGCATCTGGGTGCTACAACTAGCAGCAACAATATATTCTGCCTCTGTTGTTGAAAGTGCAATTGTGGGTTGCTTCTTGCTGAACCAGGAGATCAGATGACTTCCAAGAAATTGACAGCTTCCAGAAGTACTTTTATGTTCTACTCTGCCTCCAGCATAGTCAGCATCACAGAATCCAACTAATTTATACTCATCAGATCTTCTGTAACACAGACCCACATTAGTAGTACCTTTCAGATACCTTAGAATCCTCTTAACAGCTGTTAAGTGAGATTCTCTAGGATCTGATTGGAATCTAGCACATAGACAAACACTGAATAAAATATCAGGTCTAGAAGCAGTCAAGTATAAGAGATATCCAATCATACCTCTGTAAAGTTTTTGATCAACTTTCTTACTTACCTCCTCCTTACCAAGTGTGCTTGTAGGATGCATTGGAGTCTTTGCCAATTTGCTTTCATTCAGATTGAATTTCTTCAGAAGCTCTTTGACATATTTAGTCTGGTGAATATATGTGCATTCTGGAGTCTGATTTACTTGGATTCCCAGAAAGAATCTAAGTTCTCCCATCATGCTCATTTCAAATTCAGCCTGCATAGACAAAGCAAACTCCTTTCCCAGCATACTATTGGTAGATCCAAAAGTAATATCATCCACATAAATTTGACAAACTAGTAAATCTTTCTTAAATGTTTTACAGAAAAGAGTTGTGTCCACTTTGCCTCTGATAAAATTCTTTTCCAGAAGAAAATTACTTAATCTTTCATACCAAGCTCTAGGAGCTTGTTTCAAACCATAAAGAGATTTTTTTAGTTTGAAAACATGATCTGGAAATTTATCACTTTCAAAACCAGGAGGTTGATGAACATAAACTTCTTCTTCTATAATGCCATTTAAGAAGGCACTCTTAACATCCATCTGATATAGAGTGATGTTATGTTGTGCAACAAATGAAATAAGAAGGCGTATAGATTCTAACCTTGCCACTGGAGCATAAGTTTCAGTGTAATCAATTCCTTCTTGTTGACTGTAACCTTGAGCTACTAACCTTGCTTTGTTCCTAACAACTTCTCCTTGCTCATTTAGTTTATTTCTGAATACCCACTTTGTTCCAATAATGTTGAAACCTTTTGGTCTAGGAACCAGATCCCACACATCATTTCTTGTAAATTGATTCAGCTCATCTTGCATTGCAAGTATCCAATCATTGTCACTCAGAGCCTCATCCACAGATGTTGGTTCAATAATAAACACCAACCCAAGAAGTGATGTTCTAGATGATCTGATAAATGACCTTGTTCTTATAGGGTCATCTTTCTTCCCAATAATCATTTCTTCTGGATGAGAAGCTTTGATTCTGGATGATCCTTTAACTGTTGGTTCTTTAGAAATATTCATGTTATTCATCTGAGCAGCTAATGGAGTTGCATCTGGCGTAGCTTCTTCTTGAGCTTTCTCTACCTCTGGTTTCTCAGATTCTGTGAGAACAACTTCTCCATCTGCAGAGTTTTCAAGCTGCTTTGGCTTTTGATTGCCAAGCTTATCATCAAATCTAACATGTATAGATTCCTCCACAATCTGTGTCTCAGTATTGTATACTCTGTAGCCTTTAGAGCGTTCAGAATATCCAAGCATGAAACACCTTTGTGCTTTAGAATCAAACTTGTTAAGATTCTCTTTAGTGTTCAGCATAAAACAGATACATCCAAAAGGATGGAAATAAGAAATGTTTGGCTTTCTATTCCTCCACAATTCATAAGGAGTCTTTTCCAGAAGAGGTCTAATAGACACTCTGTTCTGAATGTAACATGTTGTGTTAATTGCTTCTGCCCAAAAATGTTTTGCCATGTTAGTCTCATTGATCATGGTTCTGGCCATCTCTTGCAAAGTTCTATTTTTCCTCTCTACAACTCCATTCTGTTGTGGAGTTCTAGGACAGGAGAAATCATGAGCAATACCATTTTCATTAAAATATTTTTCAAAATGTTTGTTTTCAAATTCTCCACCATGATCACTTCTGACTTTAACAATTTTGAAATCTTTTTCAGTTTGGACTTGTTTGCAGAAGTCAAAGAACACAGAATGTGACTCATCCTTGTGTTTTAGGAATTTTACCCATGTCCATCTGATGTAGTCATCAACAATGACTAATCCATACTTCTTGCCTCTGATGGATGCAGTTTTCACTGGTCCAAACAGATCAATGTGAAGTAACTCTAATGGTTTTGAAGTTGAAACAACATTTTTAGATTTGAAAGATGATTTTGAAAATTTTCCTTTCTGACATGCTTCACAAAGAGCATCTGAGTTGAACTTCATATTAGGAAGTTCTCTGACCAGATTAAGCTTGTTAATCTGAGATATACGTCTCATATTAATATGACCCAATCTTCTGTGCCATACCCATTGCTCCTCATTAACAGACATAAGGCATTTAACATTTTGAACCTTAAGTTCTGAAAGACTGATTTTATAAATGTTGTTTTTCCTTTTACCATTAAAGAGGATTGGGCCATCCTTTTGACTAACAACTTTGCAACACTTTTGATTAAAGATTATGTCATAACCATTGTCACTTAATTGACTTATGGACAATAGATTATGAGCTAATCCTTCAACAAGCAAGACATTAGTTATGGAAGGAAGTTTACCGTTGCCTATGGTTCCAGAGCCAATTATCTTGCCCTTCTGATTCCCTCCAAACTTGACATCTCCTCCAGATCTAAGCTCCAGACTTTGGAACATAGACCTTTTTCCCGTCATATGTCGTGAGCATCCAGAGTCCAGGTACCACGACTGGAGTCTTGACTTTGCTGCTAAGGATGTCTGCAACATAGATTATCTTATCCTTAGGTACCCAGATTTTCTCGGGTCCTTTTTGGTTAGTTGCCTTAAAGCTTTTTCTGAACTTCTGTCTTTCAACATAAGACTTGTTCTGATTAGCTTTAGATTTATTAAACACAGGTTTGTTCTGATTAGAACTTGTGTGTTTAATATCATTTAAGTGACCAAATGTAAACTGAGAGTATAAAGGAGGATACTTGATATTCAGTTTATCTACAGATTTTGGATTTGAATCTTCATAAGAGAAAGATTTATATCCAACACCTTTTCTATTGTTTCTGCTAATACCATAGATCATTGAAGCCATTTTGCTTCTATCTAGGCTCTTAGTTAGAAACTTTCTGAAACTATAGTCATACTCTTGTAAAATATTTTTAGAGCATGGTTCAGATTTTGAATCAGAGTTTAGTTGAGCAGATTCTAAATTCTTTTTCAATTGAAGATTTTCAGCTTTTATTTCAGCTATTTATGATTCAAACTTGTTACTCTCAAATTCAATATGCTTTAGAAGCGTTTTGTATTTGAGTTTAACTTTGCTATAGTTTTCAAGAATGTCAGATAGACTTTCAACAAGTTCTTGTCTAGAAAGTTCAGTAAATACCTCCTCAGAATCAGATTCTGATTCTGATCCAGATGATTCAGCATTGTCTTCAATGTCAGCCATGAATGCTACATTTGCATATTCCTCTTCTGACTCTGATGACGAATCAGATGCATCTGAGTCATCCCAGGTAGCCATCAGAACTTTCTTTTTGTGATCTGACTTTCTTTTTAGGTTCTCCTTCTGAAGCTTTGGACATTCACTCTTGTAGTGCCCAGGTTCTTTGCATTCATAGCAAACAACCTCTCTTTTTCCAGATCGTCTGTGTCCATAGGATTCTCCAGATCTTCTGTATCCAGAGTGTTCTCCAGATCTTTTGTGTCCAGAAGATTCTTTGTGTTGATCTGGTTTTCTAAAGTTCTTGAACTTCCTTTGCTTATTCTTCCAGAGTTTGTTGATTCTTCTGGACAGCAAGGATAGTTCTTCTTCATCTTCAGAAGTAGACTCTTCAGATCTTTCTTCTAATACTTGCAATGCTTTAACAGCTTTATTAGATTTTAAAGCAATTGTCTTACCTTTCTTTAGAGGCTTATCTTCCTCTAGTTCAATCTCATGACTCCTTAGAGAACTGATTAGTTCCTGCAGTGTAATCTTGTTCAGATCCTTTACCATCTTTAGAGCAGTGACCATGGGTCTCCATCTGGTTGGCAAGCTTTTGATTATTTTCTTGACATGATATGCTGTAGAGTAACCCTTGTCCAGAACCTTTAGGCCAGCAGTGAGAATCTGGAATCTAGAAAACATTGCTTCAATAGATTCAGATTCTTCCATCTTGAAAGCTTCATACTTTTGGATCAATGCCAGAGCCTTGGTTTCTTTAACTTGAGAGTTCCCTTCATGAGTCATCTTCAGGGATTCAAATATATCAAAGGCAGTTTCTCAGTTGGTTATTTTCTCATACTCAGTATGAGATATAGCATTTAGCAAGATAGTTCTAGTCTTGTGGTGATTTTGAATTCCTTCTTTTGCTCCTCAGTCATTGATTTTCTGTCAACTTTCTTGCCATTCCCATCAGTGGGATGAATATATCCATCAATAACTAAGTCCCAAAGATCAGCATCAAATCCTAGAAAGAAACTTTACAGTCTATCTTTCCAATAATCAAATTTCTCTCCATTAAACATGGGAGGTTTTGTGCTGACTCTTTCTTCATGTTTGTTGGATGTTGAAGTTTCAGCAGCCATAATGTATATCAACTAAGAGTATCAAGAGTTTTTTCCACTGGATCTTTTCTGGTCACGGTTAAATGATAGCACAAACAAAACCGGAGCTCTGATGCCAACTGAAGGTGAGAAAAACACTTAGAAGGGGGGTTGAATAAGAGTTTTAAGAAAAATGGCAATAAAGAACAACTCAAGATTTTTATCCTGGTTCGTTGAACTCAACTACTCCAGTCCACCTTATCAAAGATGATTTGCCTTTCTCCACAAGGACTTAATCCACTATTAATCAACTGATTACAATAGTAAGCACTAAGAATAACTGTCTTAGTCTTCTCAAGAACTACTGACCACACCTTGGTCTTCTTAAGGAGCTTCTTACAAATTAATGTAAACTAACAAGTGTTTGAATGCTTCTAATAAGCTGTATCACAACTGTGATGTTTACACTTAAGATTAAGTACAACAAAAACTATACAGTTTTATGAGAGATCAAATGAATAAGATCTTTGTGAGATTTTCACTTTGATGAATTAAGCGTGTATTTCTTTCTGAGTGAACTAGCAATGAGCAAGTGATGAGCAGGAAATTAGCAGCTTCAAAATGTTGTAGTAGTTCTCCGTTTATAGCTTTTTTCAAATGCTTTGAGTGATGTGCAGTTGTATAAAATATTAGATTATAAGACTTTTCATTACCAAAAAGTATGGGCAGAGATATGCTTTCTGCAGGAAAGGTATGGTTGTAGAAGCCTTGGGATTTACACCACGTCACTTCTTTGGACAAAATAGCTGTTGGTTACTTTGGAAGTAGCACCACGTCCAATAAAGTTTACAGCTTCTTCAACAAGCTTCCTTCAGGATGAAGTCTTCATAATCTGCACTTCAGAACTTGTATCAAGCTTAAAGGTATGAAATACTTTAAGATGATCAGAGCTAAAATGATTGAGATGTTCAGAGCCTTGATAGATGATCAGATCTTAATATATCAGAGTCTCAATCTTGATCAGAGTCTTCATCAGAGTATGCAGCAGTATGTGCTTGAGCGCGAATATTAATGATAAGAGTCTGGTGAAAGGAACTTCAGAGTCTGATTAGATCAAAGCTTTCAACTCTTTGTACACTTCTTTCATTAACGCTTTAGATCATTATGTAGCTTCTGCTTCAGATCCTTCTGGCAGCGCTTCAGAATCTTCTGATAGTCTTGCATTTGATGCTTTAGAGCTTTGCATAGTTTCTTGTACTTATGTATTTTGCTTCTTTAAGAGTATTTAATTTTATACCTGAAACAATAATACTAGAACAAATTTTAGAGTGTATATTTTCTTAATACAAAATTCCATAAAAGTTATCATCAAAACATAGAGATATAAGAAACACCAATCTGTGTTCTAACAGGTTGGTCAGAGAGCCTCATGGGCTTGATCATGAGGATATTGTGTGGTTTAGCATAGACCTTTTGGGTATGGAGATTGTTTACAGCTGTGGAGATTTCCCCAATGTTCCTTTGATTGGGAGAAAAGGCGACATTAATTACAACCCAAATCTCGCCGTTAGACAATTTGGCTATGCTTTAAGAGAACCCCCGAAGGAGGAGGAAGTACAGGAATCTCTGTATTTCACAGGGTTAGCTGATGCCATTACTTTGACTAGTTTGCAATAGGCTTAGAATAGCATTCATCGGAGAGGAAAGCTTTATTTGGGCAAGAGCGATTGCAGAGCTTATGGACCGTATATTGAATGGATCCAAGAAAGGGTTGAGAGGTTATTGTTACCATTTCTAGTAGGGGAACCTTTGTATCCCTGGGTAGTTGAAGAACCAACGACAGTTGACATCCAGAAGTACAATCAACTGTGGGCTGAAAAGGAAGAACTATGTAGGGTGAACGAAGAGTTGGAGAAGGAGATCATTCAGCTTAGAAGTGAGAAGAATCAAGCCACTCACTTGTCCAAGAAGCAGACAAATACCCTGAATAAGATGGGGAGGGAACTAACTGAATAAATTCGCATCAGAGAGCGTCTTGGTCAAGACATGAGAAGCTTGGGTAATGCCCTCAAAGGGAAGAAGAAAGAGTTGGAGAAAGCACATCTGGAAATATCAAAGTTCAACGCTCAATAGAATGCCATCTTGACTAATAACAAGGAGAGAGAAGATGAACTTCATCGGCAGATTGACAGGTTGAAGACTCAGCTTCAAATCAAAAATGAAAAAGCTTATGGAGAATCTGCTCATCAGTACGAAAGCGACCGCAAACTACGAGAAGCTCTTGCAACGTTGGAAGAGTACAAGTTAAAAGAAGACCTGAAAAAGCCCAGACTTGAGGATGCATTTAGGGAGGATGCTTGGGAAGACCATGTTCAAGGCTTGCAAGCTACCATCAACAGGAGAGAGTTGCTTATTCAAGGGTTAATTGCCAGACCTAATCATATAGATACAAAGGAGTTATTGGAAGAATTCCAGACTCGCTGTCATACTTGATGCACTTTCTCTTTTGTATTTGTTGTTTTGTACTCCAACCTTCACCGAGATTGTTGGATGAGGTCGTGTTGACTCAGTTGTATTTTCCTTGGTGATGTGTTGTGTGTTGATACTCTGTTTCTCGTTTTATTTATGAGAGAGGTTTTGTGGCTTCATCTGTTGGCTCTTCATTCTCCTATTGTTCCCGTGGAACTAGAATCAAGGGGAAGATTTCCCTGAACCATATTTACATGTCTGCATTTTGCATCATTTTTCATATTGCATTGCAGGTGTTCTGGTTCCGTTTACCTTACTTCTTTATGTAGTTTTCTCAGCACTGTTTCAGGATTGAAGATCGCACAATTCACCGCTATTCAACTAGGGGAAATTAACAAAAGGAAATGGATCAAATTCAGTTGGAACTCCAGGAGTTCTGAGACCGCATGACGCAATTCATGGATCTAATGCAGGGGGTCGCTAAGGCCAAGAACAGTTGAGAACACTCATTCAACCTCTGATTGCTAAGGTTGACGGAAGTGGAGTTCTGTACAGTGGGACCGCGGTTGTTCCTCCTCCAGCTGACAATGGCACTCCTCATGCCAATGCCATCCAAATAGTTGTCATTCCTCTGGGGCGGAGGTAATCATAATGGTGCCCATGTTCCAGGGGCAACGTGCGTTGTACATGGAAATGCTGGTCCTCAGTCGGAGGAGGATGAACAAGATGATATTTTCTCCATGGGAGATCTGGGAGCAGGTTTGCAGTCTGATACGGACAAGAGGTTCAAATTGATAGAAGAGAAGATGAGGAACTTGGAGAATCAAAATTCTCTTGGCCTGGATATGTCAAACTTGGGGCTGATCCCAGGTCTAAGGATTCCACCGAAGTTCAAGGTACCTGACTTTAACAAGTATAAGGGGACGACCTGTCCCAGGGTACACCTCTGGTCATACTACAGAAAAATGTCTGCATATTCTGATGACGAGAAGCTGTTGATGCACTTCTTTCAAGACAGTCTGCCTGGACCATCCTTGGAGTGGTACATGGGCTTGGAGCCAACCAATATTAGAATCTAGAGAGACTTGGCAGAGGCCTTCGTCTGACACTATCAATAAAATAGTGATTTGGCGCCCAACCGTGTACAGTTGCAAAATCTATCACAGCGAAGTAATGAGGGATTTAAAGAATACGCGCAGAGATGGCGTGAGTTGGCTGCAAGGGTTCAACCTCCTATGGTGGAGAGGGAACTCATTGATCTGTTCGTAGCTACATTGTCTGGGGTGTACTATGAAAATTTGATAGGGAATATGTCTGATAGCTTCTTAGATTTAATTATCACTGGCAAAAGAGTCGAGAATGGTATTAAATTGGGAAAGATCCAAACGGGAGAGGGATCCTCATCTGGAGGAGGAAGGAAGAACTTCGGTAACAAGAAGAGAGAAGGAAAAACGAACGCGGCCTCAGGATATAGGAATAATAACAAAAATAGAAACAGATATCAACAATATCATCAGCAACAACCTTAGGTTGCGAGTATTGCTATTCTAACAGTACAACCTCAACAACAACCACGTCAACAACAACAACAGCAGAATTACGCATCGCGGCAGTTCCAAGACCGTAGAAAGACAATGAATAGACATTTTGACACACCACCAATGTCATACTCATAATTGTTACAACATTTGATGCAGTTGCAGTTGATTTAGAAGAGGACGCTAGTACCTTTGATTGGCGTCCCACCCCCAGGGTATGACGCAAACGCCAGATGTGACTTTCATTCAGGAGCTCCCGACCATCATATAGACATCTGTAAGGCATTCGAGCATAAGGTGCATGACCTTATTGATAGCAAGGTAATAAGTGTTACAAATGATGCGCCTAATGTTGTTCAAAATCCTATGCCCAACCGTGAAGCGGCTGGGGTAAATGCTATTATGGAGGAAGAGAATTTGAATTTGGTGACCAATGTTGAAGAGCTGAGAACTCCTTTGAGTTTTGTTAAGAGTAGACTGTTGAAGGGTGGAGGGTTCCCAGGCTGTATTGAAAACTATGAAGGTTGTTTGGCTCATCCTGAGGGATGTGAGGACTTGAAAAATCATGTGCAAAGATTAATGAATGAAGGCGTGCTACAATTTGACAGAATTGGTGAAGAGAAAGGTGAGAAGGTGATTGGTCAAGAGTAGGATGAGGTTGCCATAATCTCAATTCCTTTTAGAACCATTAACATATCTGCGCCGCCGAGGCCACCTACCGTTATAATCACCAAGGCAGGGCCTGTGCCGTACGAAAGCACTAAAGCAATCCCGTGGAATTATGGGGCTGAAGTCATTTGTAATGGCCAAAAACAAGAGCTGAAGGGAACGAAGTTTGATTCTATGGATAATTTGGTGGGAACAGGCGGAATGACGAGAAGTGGGAGGGTGTTTGCACCTCTAGAGGCTAATGTTGAAAGACCGGATAAAGGAAAGGGGAAGGTTGTTGTTGAAGAAAGTTCTCAATGGGGAGAGAATGATGCTTTGTTGAAAGACGCTGATGAATTCATGCGTCTGATTAGAGAAAGTGACTACAAGATTGTGGACCATCTACAACAAACCCCGTCAAAAATATCAATATTATCATTATTATTATGCTCTGAGGCACATCGGAATGCCCTTCTGAGGATTCTAAACACTACGTATGTGCCACAAGAGGTATTAGTGAACCAACTTGAAGGAGTGGTGGCGCATGTGAATGCTGGAAATGAATTAGGATTTACTGATTTGGACTTGACACCTAAAGGAAGAAACCATAATCACGCCCTACACATTTCCATTGAGTGCAGAGGAGTTGTATTCTCTCATGTTCTGGTGGATATTGGGTCTTCACTCAATGTGTTGCCCAAAAAGGCTTTGATGAAGCTTGACACCCAAGGAGTAATATGCCCTCCTAGTGATCTGATTGTGTGAGTGTTCGATGGAACAAGGAGGTTTGTGTTTGGAGAAGTGACTCTTCCTATCCAAGTTGGCCCATAGGTTTTTAACGTTGTCTTTTACATAATGGATATCTAACCAGCATATAGTTGCTTGTTAGGTCGGCTCTGGATTCACTCGGCAGGGGCGGTACGTCGACTCTACATCAGAAGCTAAAGTATATGGTAGGTGGAAACATTGTCACCGTCTGTGGTGAAGAAGACATTATGATCAGCCAGCAGTCCTCGTTCAAGTATGTGGAAGTGGATGAGGAGATTCATGAGACCCTGTGTCAAGCATTTGAGGCAGTCTAGGTCAGAGAAAAAGCACCAGTTGTAGGCAGAGTTCCTGAAGTTGCTATGTCTTTATTCAAAGAAGCACAAGTTGTGGTAAAGTCTGGATCATCTCAAGGTTGGGGGTAGGTGTTGAGTATCCCCAATAAGCAAGATAAGTTTGGATTGGGGTACAACCCGTCATCTTCTTCTTCACAGAGCGCTCCATGCTACAGAGGATCGGTCCTGTTCACAAGTGGTGGAGTGATATTTTACCGAATCAACGTTGTGTCCGAGGATGAGGGTGATAGTGATTGTGATATGGATGCATTGATCCAGCCATGTGTTCCCGGCCAAAGCCTGAGCAACTGGACTATTGAAGAAGTTGTCCGAGTGACCCGTGAAGAGTAATTATCTTGTTTTCTAATTATGTGTAGCCCTATGTTCTACCCGGAGCATAGTGGTCTTTGTCTGTAGGGCCTTATCCTTGTTTATGTTTTGAACAATTGTTTTATCATTAACCAAAGGGCGCTTTTGCATTCAAATATTGTGATCCTTGTTTTTCTTGTTTTTATTTTTAACAATAAAAGGGCAATGTGGTTTGTGTTGTTTTCATATCATTTTAAGCATCAAATCATCATCATTGCAGGTTTCACATAGCAGATGCCACCGATTCAGACTCGTCTATGACTCGGTATGACTTTGATAATCCAATCTTTCAAGCTGAAGAAGATGAAGACCTGCCTGAAGAGCTCGCCAGGTTGCTGAGACAAGAAGAGAAGGTTATCCTACCTCATCAGGAGGAGATTGAAGTTGTCAACCTGGGTATAGAGGAAGATAGAAAGGAGGTCAGAATAGGGGCTACTTTAGAGGATGATGTCAAACAAAGACTGGTAGAAATGCTCCGATATTATAAATATGTCTTGGCTTGGTCATATGAAGATATGCCCGGACTCGATACGGATATTGGGGTTCATCGCTTGCCTCTTCGAGAAGAGTGTCCACCTGTGAAACAGAAGCTAAAAAGAACCAGAACGGACATGGCACTTAAGATCAAAGAAGAGGTCCAGAAGCAGTTGGACACCGAATTTCTTGCCGTGACGAAATACCCTCCGTAGGTCGCCAACAATGTGCCTATACTGAAGAAAGATGGTAAGGTCAGGATGTGTATAGATTATCGTGATCTAAACAGAGCGAGCCCGAAAGACGATTTCCCGCTCCCTCACATTGATGTGCTTGTTGATAATACAACTCAATATTCAGTGTTTTCCTTCATGGACGGTTTCTCCGGATATAACCAGATCAAGATGGCACCGGAGGACATGGAGAAAACGACCTTTATCACTCCGTGGGGGACTTTTTTCCATAAGGTAATGCCTTTTGGATTGAAGAATGCAGAGGAAACCTATCAGCGGGCAATGGTGACTTTGTTTCATGATATGATTCATCATGAAATCGAGATTTATGTTGATGACATGATTGCAAAATCACAAACGGAGGAAGGACATTTGGTGAATCTGTTGAAGCTGTTTGAGTGGTTAAGAAAATTCAGACTAAGGTTGTATCCGAACAAGTGTACTTTTGGTGTACGGTCGGGAAAGCTATTAGGGTTCATAGTCAGTGAAAAAGGAATCGAGGTCAGTCTTGCAAAAATGAAAGCTATACAGAAAATGCCAGCACTGAAAACAGAGAAAGAGGTTCATGGTTTTCTAGGTAGATTGAACTACATTGCAAGGTTCATATCTCACCTTACAGCCACTTGTGAACCATTGTTCAAGCTGTTAAAGAAAGATCAGGCGATGGTCTGGAATGAAAATTTCCAAAGGGCATTTGAAAAAATAAAAGAATATTTGCAGGAGCCTCCGATACTGATGCCCCTAGTGGCAGGAAGACCATTGATAATGTACTTGACGGTTCTTGAGAACTCCATGGGTTGTGTTCTCGGTCAACACGACGAGACAGGAAGAAAAGAACATGCCATCTATTATTTGAGTAAGAAGTTCACAGATTGTGAATCCAGATACTCAATGTTAGAAAAGACGTGTTGTGCACTTGCTTGGGCCGCCAAATGCCTAAGGCAATATATATTGAATCACACAACCATGCTGATTTCGAAGATGGATCCGATTAAGTATGTGTTCAAAAAGCAAGCACTTTCGCGAAGGATTGCTAGATGGCAGATGGTTTTGACAGAATACGACATTCAATACGTCTCCCAAAAGGCTATCAAGGGGAGTGTTCTGTCAGAATATCTCGCAGAGCAACCAATCGATGATTATCAGCTGATGAAGTTTGAATTTCCTGATGAGGATATCATGTTCTTGAAAATGAAAGATTGCGATGAGCCGTTGCCAGATGAAGGTCCTGAGATAGGCTCCCAGTGGCAAATGATTTTTGACGGTGCTGTTAACTCCTATGGTAGTGGAATTGGGGCCATCATTACCACTTCCCATGGTTCATACATACCCTTTATTGCCAGGTTAACATTTCTCTGCACCAATAACTAAGCTGATTATGAAGCATGTATCATAGGCATTAAAGAAACGGTTGATCTAAGAATCAAGAACCTTGATATTTATGGCGATTCAGCTTTGGTAGTCAATCAAATCAAAGGAGAATGGGAGACTCGTCAGCCTAACTTGATTCCCTACATGAACTATACAAGGAGGTTGTTACCTTTCTCCGGCAGAGTAGAATTCCATCATGTCCCAAGATTGGAGAATCAAATGGCAGATGCCTTGCCTACATTATCCTCGATGTATAAGGTGAATTATTGGAACGACGCTCCAAGAATTGTCATCTCCCACTTCGATAGGCCAGCGTTCGTATTTTCAATAGAGGAAGCTTCACATGGGAAGCCATGGTATTATGATATTCAGAACTTTCTTAAGAACCAGGAATATCCGCCTGGGGCATCGAGTCAGGATAAGAAGACATTGAGAAGATTGTATGGAAACTTCTATCTGAACAAGGATGATGTACTCTACTGAAGAAACTTTGATCTGGTTCTGTTGAGATGTGTGGATGAAAAAGAAGCAGGTCTGCTTATGGAGGAAGTCCACGAGGGTGCTTTTGGTACGCATGTAGGAGGACATGCAATCTCTCGGAAACTGTTGAGGGTAGGCTACTATTGGTTGACTATGGAGTCTGATTGTTTCAAATACGCCAAGAAATGCCATAAATGCCAGGTTTATGCTGATAAGATGCATGTACCGCCAAGTCCTCTGAATGTCATGGCGTCTCCCTGACCCTTTTCCATGTGTGGCATTGATATGATTGGTAAGATTGAACCGACCACATCCAACAGACACCACTTCATCTTAGTGGCAATTGATTATTTCATTGAGTGGGTTGAAGCAGCTTCTTTTGCCAATTTCACCAGACAGGTCGTGGCTCAATTCATCAAGAAGGACATCATCTATCGTTACGGAGTGCCCGAATGAATCATTACTGATAATGGTTCGAATTTGAATAATAAGATGATGAAGGAATTGTGCCAGAGTTTCAAGATTGAACATCATAATTCTTATCCTTATCGCCTGAAGATGAATGGCGTTGTTGAGGTGGCCAACAAGAACATCAAGAATGAAATTCTGGTATGCAGATTTCAGATGTCCCAAGAACATTGATCTCTACTGAAACAAGGACGAGGACAGATCATGAACAATTTAAATTTTTTTAAATTGTGCCAATGTCATGACCAACGTTATGACCTCTGTTGTGACATCTGCATACTGACAGACTATTTATCTAAACATTTAAATTATGCAGAATTGTAAATGCTGAAGGATAAGTAACACAATAATTGTTTACCCAGTTTGGTGCAACATCACCTACATCTGGGGGCTACCAAGCCAGGGAGGAAATTCACTATTAACAGAATCAATTCAAAGTCAAACAACCAGTTTGCACTTCTCACTTAATCTCTACCCAATGACACTTCAACATAGAGACACTCTAGACCTGAGTATTCCCACTCACTCCCCCTCAATCACACCACAGTGATATATAACTCATAATTACAAAAATAGTTGTGGAGATACACTCCAAACACATACCATGATCTTGCTTCATAGCTTTGATCAAGTGAGACACACTCTTGCTTAAAAGCTTTGAGTGACATAATGAACACAACCGTTCATACAATTAACCAGAGCAATCATACAACCTACAATTGCTTGGTACACAAGATATTCTAAGATCCCTAGACACACGTGAAAAACTAAGTTCATCACTTACAAAACACACGTGAAGAGCTACACTCTTCACTCACAAATATGTCTACCACAATGTATCAAAAGATACAAAAGGTGACTTACACACAAGGGACTCTCAAACCCTAGAGCTTTATTTTACACTCTGGTTTTTCTTGATGTGAGTGCTTAATTTCCTCTGCTTCTGCTCCTCCTTTTATAGTAGGGCAGACCGGGCATGGTCTGTTTAAAAGTAACAAACATTAGGTTTAACAAAGTAAAACTAATTTCCATAAATCAAGGTGCTATCAAATTAGGTCACAACAGCTTCATGTTATGTCCAGCCCTGACTAGAATCTCGTCTGAGATAACTAAGAAGCCATAACAGGTTTCTTGAAATTTAACCTGAGATATATCAAGTATTATAACAGAAAAACAAACCATGCACGTCTGGTGTCATACGATCAATGTCATAACATTGGTCATGACATTCAGCTTCACTTAACCTTGCTTTCCAGCTTGCCCTGCTGAACACTTCTGCAGAATCTTCTTCATGACAGTAGAAACTAATGTTTTATAGTTCCCTAAAAAGTATCAAAGATCCTTTTTATGAACACACATTAAATCTGCACTTTGTTTCTAATGATTCCTTTTGGCCTGTACATACTGATGAGGAATGTCCAACAGTACCAAAACACTTATGTCAAAAGATATAACATAGCAGCCCCTGCTGTACCAGACATTTATGTCATGAGACTCAGTATGACATCCATGATAGCAGTTCTGTCATCAGCTCCTACTAGCTCCTTCTGCATCCATGACAGTAGTTTTGTCATTTGCTCTTGTTAGCTCCTGCTGCACCAGATGTCATGATATTAGTAATGACATCCTGTTTACAACACATGACAGCAGTTCTGTTATCAGCTCCTGCTAGCTCCTGTTGCACCACTACTCCTGCTGTTTCTCACACATGACAGTAGTTCTGTCATGACAGCAGATGGATGTCGTGATGGATGTCACGATATTCAACATGACATTCACATTAAAACTCTCTACAGCAGTTCTGTCACCATAGCAGATGGAGATGTTATAACATCCTGCTTAACATCAGTGCATGATCATGTTTTACCAAAATTTAGCCAATCATAGAACCATGGACAATTCTATATCATGAAACCATGGAACTAACAATCTCCCCCTTTGAAATTTTTTGGCTAAAACAACTTATCAGGGCAGCAGCAGTAGTTTTTACAGCCTCACACAGCAGCAGTAGTTTTCCAGCCTCACACAGCAGCAGTAGTTTTTCCAGCCTCACACACTATCATGCTCCCCCTTGATAGTTGCAACAGATAACAACATTTTACTCCCCCTTGGTTTAGTCAAAAATTGACAAAAAATGGAGTAAGTGTACATTCTGGACATGGTGTCCAAGTCTGCCATTTCTTGATCTCTAAAGGCTTCACCAACAATCATGGACAATGACTTAAACTTCTTGCTGAAATCACTCAACCAGTGAAAAATCAGCCCAGAACCATAGCTCCTTGAGAGTACACCTTGAATCAGTCTTGAATCTTGGGTTCTTGTCTTGTCTGAAGCTGCACCTTCAGGAATGACACTTTTGACATCACCAATAAAAGGATAATCAATTAACTACTTGCCACAAGTAACAATTAATCTTAAATCCCCAATTTGAGACACACAAATATTCTGCAGAGAAAAATAAATTCTCCCAGACAGTAACCCATAAACATATTGCCAAGACACAACAATACACCAGCCAGCACAATATCAAGACATCTTGTCTGACATTACAACCTCATTAGTGGTTCAAGAACATAAGCTTGCCTGAGAATCAGCACCCTTTGTATACATCTCCATATTTGCACATGTACACAGCTCCCCCTGTCATGCATACTCAGTACTCCCCCTGAAAGAGAGAATCCAAACATATGAAGATTTTCGTCAACATCTTCATACTGCAGCTTTACATTCCTACAAACCATACTGGAACAGATAGAATAACTATCTGGAAGATCTCTAAGATGTCAGGGTAAAGGTCGTTCCATCTGCACAGGATCATAGCTGATGATGTCTTGATCTTTATCTTCACCAGACACACTAGGATAGAGGCCTACAAACTTGACTGGATCCATGGACATCCTAAGAACATAACCAAAAGGAAGACACTTGTCATGTTCACCATGAGCTTGGAGCAGTAACCCAATGTCAAAACATCTTGTCTGACATTCTATCTTCATAACATCCCAAACTGTTTGAAACCACAAACAATCTTGGTACATAACTGCCCTTTTGCAGCAACACATCCTAGATAGAAGTATAGCTCCCCATATCAAGGGTAACCAGTGCACATGAATGGAAAACATAAGACGCATCTTCAAGTCTTCAAGAACTCATTCTCTGTTCAACACACATCTTGAACGCATTCACCATAAGCAAATAGTACACCCATCAACCAAAAGCTCTCCCCCTATTTTTGACAAAAGATGCTCCAAGATCACCATATTATCTCTCATGACCAACTCCATGCTCATACAGTGAGAGGGCATCAAACTGATCCACCTCTTCCTAGAGTTACTTGTAGCAGAAGAGACCACTTCTCCACAAGTATTCTGACCTTAGGTTGAGTACAAGATAGACACCCCATAATCCAAGACATTATTTCCTCATCATTCTCCCATATGATAAGTTAGAACACTTTTGATTCAGCTAGGGGCTTTATCACATCAGAATGCAATCAACCAATGACCCACTCCAGTCTTGTACAATACCTTCACATCATACTCCAAGACAGTCCTTTTACCTTATCATTCTCCCGTATGACAAGATAGAGTACTTCTTAGCCAAGATGTGAATCACAAGTTTTGTACCAGATCTTCAAGTCCTTTGCCGAGGGAAATCAAACCATATGCACTGGTTCTTTATCTGTCCACAACTGGACTTACTTCTGCCTAGTAATCCAACTAAGGATCTTCAGAGAACACAACACCACCAGCTTGATCCAAAAGAGGGTAATCTTCCAAACACAACTTTGGGCTTCTACCACAAGCTCCACTATATGAACAAAAACAGGTCCTCCTTTGGTCTTCAACCAACTACCCTTATGCACAAGAGTACTTAGTTCCAAGCATGAACAGTTCCAGAACCTTCTGTGGTCTTCAAATGACTACCCTTCTGCACAAGAATAGTTTTCTAAAGGCACACTGCTTGAATAAACAAATGCCACTGTTTGGTTATTCAGCATCTTTCTGCTACTCCACTAGGCCACTTTGATCTTCAGGTCACACATTCTACTTGCTCCAAGGCAAGGCATCTACTCCTTCACACAGCTCCCGCAAACTGCATGAGGTGAAGCATTAATTTCATCCATACGTGAGAAGATCAACTTATCAATGAAGGCCTTGAAGTTACTGCTTGATGTCACAACTTTGGTTAAGACATCCAGTTGGATAACCTTATCACTCAATCAGAAAGGGCACATAGACTTGAGTTTGAGTAGACAACCTCCATCCTGCTTTATTGGACCTCACCATATTGCTTGAAATGCATTTGCTTCATGACCTCCTTTTAAGAGAAACCAAACATGCCAAGGCTTGATTCTTTAATGAGGAAGGGTCGCAAAAGAAATATTTACACAAGGATTCCCGCTTTCCTTAAGTAGAGACTTCTTTAGAAAGTCAGAGATACCTGCCACTTATCCTTGACCTCCAAGCTGAGCCAAATCTCATGCTCCTGTGCACTTAGATCAGAAATAAACTGACCCAAGCAGAGATACCAACACCATCTTCTAGACTAGTTTCTTGCCAGGAAACTTTCTAGATATGCTTCTAGTAGAGACTAGAACACACCTGTTGCACTCCCATAAGCTGATTTAAGAGAACTGTCTTCATCTCCACTTCCATCAGCACTACATTCTAGCCTTAGTTTCTTGCCAGGAAACCTACTAGAATAAAGTCGGATCCTATCACACATGCGTATGGTACCTGTGATTCACTCCTTGAATCAACAGAATTCTGCACAGTCTCTGTTGATGGAATGTCTCAACATCTGGTTGAACATCAGATTCTTGAAGTAGATCAAACAAATCAGGGGCCTTCTGCTTGTGTTGCTACTGATGAGACATCTTGATTATTGACTAAGGATAATTCATTAAATATTTGTGAAGATCTCAAATAGCAATGAATCTTAAATCCTTATAATCAATCCTTCTCTGAACTTCATGGATAACCAATTAAATAAGTGTGTAGACCACACATAGCAACTGATCTTAAATCCACACAACTTGTTGAGAAGACCATTTACACTTCAGCAATACCAAATGTATTCCTTAGTTGAAGGATCTTTACTGTTGAAACGTCAAGGTTGACATCCTTGACTTAACCTGCCTATGAATTCCTTCGCTGATAGAATCCTTGCAAGTCATGAGTGGTGAAAATAAATCACATCCCACCATCTTCTCTAGCACAGCTTCCAGCAATCTGCCACAACCATACATCAAATTGTATATAGGCTAGTTTTCTCCCAGGGGCATCAGAGTTCTTTTATCAGAGAAATATGCAGCGGAACCACCAAAAGAACATGCCCTAAACACGATGTCAGATCATTCAATAGGTCATAGAACAGAAGTAGCCACTCCTCCTTTGGCAGGACATACAGCAGGTCATAGAAGCTCCTATATCAGAGGGCACAACAGTAGATACACAGAATCCATGGCAAGTAGGAGTGAACACACACTTCTCCTTAAATCCATAAGCAGTAGCTCAAGCATTTAAATGAATCCACAAATTAGCTATAGCTTCTCCTTGTTTAAACTACAAGAAAGTATCTCCCAGGATCTCATCCAGAACAGACATGATGTCTGCTCTGATATCAATTGAAATTCTTGTATGCAGATTTCAGATGTCCCAAGAACATTGATCTCTACTGAAACAAGGATGAGGACAGATCATGAACAATTTAAATTTCTTTAAATTGTGCCAATGTCATGACCAACGTCTTGACCTCTGTTGTGACATCTGCATACTGACAAACTATTTATCTAAACATTTAAATTGTGCAGAATTGTAAATGCTGAAGGATAAATAACACAGTAATTGTTTACCAAGTTTGGTGCAACATCACCTACATCTGGGGGCTACTAAGCCAGGGAGGAAATTCACTATTAGCATAATCAATTCAAAGTCAAACAACCAGTTTGCACTTCTCACTTAATCTCTACCCAATGACACTTCAACCTAGAGACACTCTAGACCTGAGTATTCCCACTCACTCCCCCTCAATCACACCACAGTGATATATAACTCACAATTACAAAAACAATTGTGGAGATACACTCCAAACACACACCATGATCTTGCTTCACAACTTTGATCAAGTGAGACACACTCTTGCTTAAAAGCTTTGAGTGACACAATGAACATAACAGTTCATACAATTAACCAGAGCAATCATACAACCTACAATTGCTTGGTACACAAGGAATTCTAAGATCCCTAGACACACGTGAAGAACTAAGTTCATCACTTACAAAACACACGTGAAGAGCTACACTCTTCACTCACAAATATGTCTACCACAATGTATCAAAAGATACAAAAGGTGACTTACACACAAGGGACTCTTAAACCCTATACCTTTATTTTACACTCTGGTTTTTCTTGATGTGAGTGCTTAATTTCCTCTGCTTCTGCTCCTCCTTTTATAGTAGGGCAGACCGGGATTGGTCTGTTTAAAGGTAACAAACATTAGGTTTAACAAAGTAAAACTAATTTCAATAAATCAAGGTGCTGTCAATTTAGGTCACAACAGCTTCATGTTATGTCCAGCCCTGACTAGAATCTCGTCTGAGATAACTAAGAAGTCATAACAGGTTTCCTGAAATTTAGCCTGAGTTATATCAGGTATTATAACAAAAAAAAAAACCATGCACGTCTGATTTCATACGATCAATGTCATAACATTGGTCATGACATTCAGCTTCACATAACCTTGCTTTCCAGCTTGCCCTGCTTAACACTTCTGCAGAATCTTCTTCATGACAGTAGAAACAAATGTTTTATAGTTCCCTAAAAAGTATCAAAGATCCTTTTTATGAACACACATTAAATCTTCACTTTGTTCCTAATGATTCTTTTTGGCATGTATATACTAATGAGGAATGTCCAACAGTACCAAAACACTTATGTCAAGAGATATAACATAGTAGCCCCTGCTGCACCAGGCATTTATGTCATGACACTTAGTATGACATCCATGACAGCAGTTCTGTCATCAGCTCCTGCTAGCTCCTTCTGCATCCATGACAGCAGTTCTGTCATTTTCTCTTGTTAGCTGCTGCTGCACCAGATGTCATGATATTGGTAATGACACCTTGTTTACAACACATGACAGCAGTTCTGTTATTAGCTCCTGGTAGCTCCTACTGCACCACTACTCTTGCTGTTTCTCACACATGACAGTAGTTCTTTCATGACAGCAGATGGATGTCGTGATGGATGTCATGATATTCAGCATGACATTCACATTAAAACACTCCACAACAGTTATGTCACCATAGCAGATGGAGATGTTATAACATCCTGCTTAACATCAGTGCAGGATCATGTTTTACAAAATTTATCCAATCATAGAACCATGGACAATTCTATATCATAGAACCATGAAACTAACAAAGAAGATTGTGCAGAAGACAATTGTGACTATAAAGATTGACACGAGATGTTGCCCTTTGCATTACACGGATATCGTACTTTGGTACGTACCTCGACTAGGGCAACTCTTTTCTTGCTAGTGTATGGTATGGAGGATGTCCTACCATTGGAAGTCGAGATTCCTTCTTTGAGAGTATTGGTTGACGTCAAACATGATGAGGCGGAATGGGTAAAGGCCAGATTGAATCAACTCAACTTGATGGACGAGAAGAGATTGACATCCATTGCATATGGTCGTTTGTATCAGAGCAGGATGAAGAAAGCTTTTGATCAGAAGGTGCACCCTTGAAGCTTCCAGGAAGGTGACTTAGTGTTGAAGTGGATTCTCCCTCCACAAACAGATCACATGGGAAAATGGACTCCCAACTACGAAGGGTTATACGTCGTAAGGAAAGTCTTCTCCAGAGGGGCCTTACTACTCTCAACCATGGATGGCGAAGATTTCACGTCCCCTGTGAACATAGATGCAGTTAAAAAATAATTTGCTTAAAAGAGACCCGCTGGAATAAAAAAAATAAAATCCAGGCAAAAATGGGGCGTCCCGGCGAACCATAAAAGAATGGGTTAAGGCAAAAATTAGGGATAAAAAGAAAAAGAATGTAAACCCGCAAAGTTGAAAACTTGAAAAGGCGACTTTGGCAAAAATGGGTATCCCGGTGAATCAAAAACCCGCAAGGGCGATTCAGGAAAAAGTTAGGGATTTGAAAAGGAAATGACTGCGGTATGTGTATTGATCTTTTGAGTACAGTGGATTCTGGGAGAACCCGAGGGTCAATCAATCAAGTCAGTCTCTTCGAAAGATGAGTCATCAGGAGAAACATCGAAGTCATGCGAGTCGTAGATGAATCGACACATGGTGGTTGTCTGTACCACATTACTGACATTTTGTATAGTTTCTTGCATTTCTATACTATTTGCGCAACTTTCTCTTTTTAGGAGTTGCATCTGCTGTAAATCTGCCTATTTACAAGCCACTTATCAATGAAGTATATGTTATTCAGAAAGCTTATGTGCTTTTTTTTTAGCTTTTACTTGTTTTGTTTGCAAAAGACGCCTGATGTTTTTGATAAAACTTTGCATATATAAACTTGTGGGCTCTGCTAATCTTGATTAAAACATTGATTTGCTTGAATGATGTCATGGACAATAACCGAGATAGCTCTTGTTGTATACAAGATACCTTGCTTGTATTTGTTGCAGGGCTCCCGCTCTTGAGGCTATTCTAGAGGAACATCCCCAGTAAGGTTACCATGTCTCTGCCCCCCTCAAGAGGAAGATGTGCAGTCCGAACTAGTGTTTCCCCGGTGTCGCATCGCTGCGAAGAGGGGCCGACAAGGACAGAAGAGTCGCCACCGTTTGTTATTTATCCCAAAGAAAGGGAAAGGAAACGATCATAGAAAACTTACGAAAAAGGGAGAAGACAGGTCATCGCAACCAAATCTCGGGTTCGGGAGTCGGTTACGCAAGGAGAAGGTATGAGCACCCCTCACGTCCGTTGTACTCAACGGGATCCATACTTGTTGTCTAGTCTATGGGTGAAAAACAAACTATCTAAGGCTACTGCTAACGGGAGAAAGAACTGAATCGATAGGATATCGCCGGCCTATGCCTATGTATTTCCTCGTGCAATGGAAAAGTCAGAGTCAACGTAGTTCGGGAAACTACGGGGGGCGGGGGGGGGGGGGGGGGGGGGGGAGGTTGCTCGCGTCTTGTGCCTACGTATTCTCATATGGTATGAGAAATCAGAGAAAAACGTAGTTCAGGCTAACTACGGGAAAACGAGGTGTTCTCGATCGCACGGGGCGAGAGAAAAGGTTCGGGTAGACGATACTAAAGTACACATTCTAGCAGTTAGGTGTATTGTTGCTCGACCATTGAAGACTTAGGCGTTACCTGTTTGCGGTAGAATGGACGTAGCATGTCTGGGGGTTAAAAGGTATGGGGACCTAAAGGTTTAGAATAACAGGCTAGTATCGATTGTAGGGGGCAAGAGAAGGGGAGATTAGTCGTTAGTGTGCTCGCCAAGACATCGCGTCTTGTGCCTACGTATTCTCATCTGGTATGAGAAATCAGAGCGGCTGTAGTTCAGCTAACTATGGGACAAGATCTCGATCGCACGAGGGCGAGAGAAAAGGGGTATTTGTGAGTGACGCTAAGTCTCCATTCCAGTAGTTAGGGACGATGCCTGTTTGCTGTAGAACAGAAAAATAACGTACTCGGGTGAAAAGAAGGGAGAGTGCTTGCCAGGATCATCACAATCATGTGCCTACGTATTCTCAACGGGTATGAGAAATCAGAGTAGCCATAGTTCGGCTAACTACGGGACAAGATGTCGATCACACGGGGGTGAGAGAAAAGGGGTATTTGTGAGTGACGCTAAGTCTCCATTCCAGCAGTTAGGGACGATTCCTGTTTGCGGTAGAACAGAAAAATAACGTACTCGGGTGAAAATAAGGGAGAGTGCTCGCCAGGATCATCGTGATTATATGCCTACATGTTCTCAACGGGTATGTGAAATCAGAGCAGCCGTAGTTCGGCTAACTACAGGAAAAACGGTCTCGATTGCACGGGGGCGAGAGAAAAGGGGTCTCGATCGCATGGAAGCGAGAGAAAGGGATCTCGATCGCACGAAGGATAGAGAAAAGGGATTGGGACGCACACGCTAAATCCTAAGACGTAGGAGCGAATGCGTCGCATATTTCCCAAAGGGCATATGCTAAACACTCTAGACGAGAGGAACCGAAGAGAAGAAGCAACAAATTCTGCACTTACTCAAGTCGAAGAGGAAGTTGTAGAGACATTTGAAGGAAGTATGGGTGACGACGCTCGTACTGAGATATCTGCCAATAGTCCCATACGGACAGCTCGATTTTCTCAAGGCGAAAGGAACACGGAGATGAAGACTGAAATCCTTCAACTCCTTTATGCAAATCCATTCACTGGAATGGATCATGAAGATCCGTACAACCATCTCATCAAATTTTATGAGATTGCGGGTTATACGGGAGTAGATGAAGCAAGTGAAGAAGAATTATTCAAAAGAATTTTTCCACATTCTTTAGTGGGAAAAGCAAAAGAATGGTACCTTGATCAACCAACAAGAGTGATGACAGATTGGAATTTGTTAAAAGAAAGATTCCTAGAGAGGTATTACCCTCAATCCCGATTCATGGAAGTCAAAATGGCTATTTCGGTATTCACACAAGGAAGAAACGAGTCTCTAAACGAGGCTTGGGAAAGGTTCAAATCTATATTGAGAAAATGCAAAGGTCACGGTTTTGATGATCTCACACAAATTCACATTTTCCTCAATGGACTCCAAACGTCACAGAAAACACTCTTGGATGCTACCGCTGGTGGTTGTCTCATGTCAAAGAATACGGAGGAAGCAAAAACCATTATTGATCAAATGACACTCAACGACCGACAAAGCCAACACGACCGTAGTCCTCCACAAAGGAAAGCGCGAGTTCTTGAGTTAAATACCAACGATGCCATACTTGCTCAAAACAAGCTACTTTCCCAACAAGTGGAGCTGCTCACTCAACAAATGTCTAAACTCCCACAACAGCTGAAAGAGATTCATAGAACACAAGTTAGACATCAAGTGGCAAGTTGTGAACTTTGTCAAGGAGACCATCCAACCGGGTTTTGTCCCCTGTTTCAAGAGGAAGTAAGCTATGTCAACAATCAAGGTCAAGGTTACCAAAGATATCCTCCACAACACAACAACACTTTTCAAAGGAATAGCCAAGGCTACCAACAATCAACATTCAACAACCAGAATTTGCAGCAACAGAATCCATATCAAAGTCCAAACACACAAGTCCAACAATCACAAGGCGGAGGTTCCAAGTTAGAAGATACGCTTGCACAATTCATACAAGCTTCCATGGCAAGTCAAAAAAGCAATGAAGCAGCAATCAAAAACTTGGAAACTCAAGTAGGCCAACTTGCAAAACAATTGGCGGAACAACAAGCAAGCCCATCATTCTCCGCCAACACTCAAACTAATCCAAGGGAACATTGTAAAGAAATTATCACAAGAAGTAGTAAAAAAGTGGCAAGCAAAGGAAATGAGGAAATTACAGTGGAGGATGATACAAATGTCACAGCTGGAAACCAAGAGGAGGAATTGTTGGAAGGTCAAAATGATAAGGAGAAAAATTTATCTCAGGCCGCGAACTGGGCAAGATCAGAATCCTGAAAGTGGTGTTCAGAAGGAGTCAAAATTGAAAAACAACAATAGAGGGGATAAAGGCGTGAGTCATGTTCCAGCCCAACACTTGCCTTACCCGCACGCACCATCAAGGAAGGATAATGCAAGGCACTATGCACGGTTCATGGATATACTCAAGCAACTTCAAATTAGTATTCCATTTACCTAAGCGCTAGAGCAAATGCCAAAATACGCAAAGTTCTTGAAATATATTCTCACAAAAAAGAAGAGGTATACTGAAGATGAAACAGTTCTACTTGATGCACGGTGCAGCGCAATAATTCAAAAAAATATCCCAAGGAAGGAGTTCGATTCGGGCCGAGTAGTCTTACCGGTGACCATCGGAGACACGTATCTTGGCAATGGTTTGGTTGATCTAGGATCCAACATCAATCTAATTCCCTTATCTATAGTCAAAAGGTTGGGGAACATTGATATGAAATCTACAAGAATGACTCTCCAACTAGCCAACAAGTCCACCACTTCACCATACGGAGTTGCTCAAGATATGCTAGTCAAGGTAGACAAGTTTTTCTTTCCAGTGGATTTTGTGGTAGTAGATATGGATGAGGATCACGATGTTCCTTTAATTCTTGGAAGACCATTCATGAAGATAGCCCGGATGATGATTGACATTGATGATGGTCTCATGAAAGTAAGAGTGCAAGATGAAGAGGTAACTTTCAACCTTTTCGAAGCCATGAAGCATCCTAAACACAAGCACAATTCTTTCTGAATCGATGTAACCGAGGAGGAAATCATTGAAGTTGTAAAGCAAGTCCATCTTTCTAGTTCCTTAGAAAGATCTCTTATAGGAGCTTACAACGTCTCAACCGAAAAGGAGGAAAAAGAAATTGAGGCAATTTTGGGTGATTTGGAGTCTTGTGGAGAGATTACCTCTCATGAAGAAAAAAATTGAGGAGTTGGATGAAAAGAAAAAAGTGGAAGAGACAAAGCTGGAATTGAAAATGCTACCTCCACATTTGAAGTATGTATTCCTTGGCGATAATTTCACCAAACCGGTGATAATTAGTAGTGATTTATCCATCCAAGAGGAGCAGAAATTGACACAAGTGCTGAAAAAGAATGAAGGCGCAATCGGATGGGTGTTATCGGATTTAAAAGGTATTAGTCCATCCTATTGCATGCATAATATCATGATGGAAGACAAATACAAACCCGTTGCTCAACCCCAAAGACGCTTAAATCCATCTATGAAGGAGGTGGTGAGAAAAGAAGTCGTTAAACTATTGGAGGCGGGAATGATCTATCCTATATTCGATAGTGAATGGGTGAGTCTGGTACAAGTAGTTCCAAAGAAGGGTGGTATGACAGTTATTAGAAATGAAAAAAATGAGCTAATTCCAACTAGGACGGTAACCGAATGGCGAATGTGCATTAACTATAGAAGATTAAATCAAGCCACAAGAAAAGACTACTTCCCACTACCTTTTATGGACCAAATGCTAGAGAGGTTACCCGACAAGAATTTTTATTGTTTTCTAGATGGTTATTCGGGCTACAACCAGATTTCGGTCAACCCGGAAGACCATGAAAAAACAGCCTTCACATGTCCTTTCGACATTTTTGCTTACCGGAGAATGCCTTTTGGATTGTGTAACGCACCAGCAACATTTCGAAGGTGTATGCAAGCCATATTTTCAGATTTAATTGAAGAATGCATTGAAGTGTTTATGGATGATTTTTCCGTCTACGGTGCATCCTTTGATTTATGCTTAAAGAATCTTGATGTGGTATTAGAGAGGTGTGTAGAAACAAATTTGGTGATGAATTGGGAGAAGTGTAACTTCATGGTGACCGAAGGTGTTGTTCTTGGACACAAAATTTCCTCCAAAGGGCTGGAAGTTGATCGAGCAAAGGTGGAAGTTATTGAAAAACTACCACCTCCAATAAATATCAAAGTAATAAGAAGCTTCCTTGGACATGCTGGATTTTACCGAAGATTCATCAAAGATTTCTCTAAAATTGCAAAGCCCTTGAGTAATTTGCTCAACAAAGGTACGCAATTTCTTTTCAATGAGTCATGTCTGAAAGCATTTCATGAGTTGAAAGAAAAGCTGGTAACCGCACCCATAATTGTTGCACCTAATTGGAAACTTGATTTTGAACTTATGTGTGATGCAAGCGATTATGTGGTTGGTGCAGTTTTGGGTCAAAGAAAAGCAAAAACTTTTCATGCCATACATTATGCTAGTAAAGTTTTAAACGAAGCACAAGTTAATTATGCAACAACTGAGAAAGAGTTACTAGCCATAGTGTATGCCTTAGAAAAATTCAAAGCTTATTTGATCGGATCTAAAGTTGTAATTTACACAGACCATTCAACAATCAATATTTGCTAACCAAGCTAGATTCCAAACAAAGGTTGATTCGTTGGATTTTACTACTATAAGAATTTGATTTGGAAATCCGGGATAAAAAAGGTTCCGAAAACTTGGTAGCCGATCACTTGTCTCGATTGGTAAATGTGGAAATTACAAATAAAGAAGAAGAAGTGCGGGAAGAATTTCCGGATGAAAAACTTTATGCGATTCAAGTGAGGTCGTGGTTTGCCGATTTTGCTAACTATAAGGCAACCGGTTTGATACTGGAGGACCTCACTTCGAATCAAAGAAAGAAATTCTTGGCCGACACAAAATATTATGTTTGGGATGATCCATACTTATTCAAAGTGGGTGGGGATAACATCCTAAGAAGGTGTGTGACTCTTGAGGAGGGAAAAATATCCTTTGGCATTGTCACAACTCTCCGTATGGGGGTCACTATAGCGGTTTAAGAACCGCCACTAAGGTCCTCCAATCGGGATTCTATTGGTCATCCGTGTTCAAAGATGCATATGAACACGCCAAGAATTGTGACAAATGCCAAAGAAGCAGAGGAATGAGCAAACGAGATGAAATACCCCTAACCAACATGTTGGAAGTAGAAGTTTTTTATTGTTGGGGCATTGATTTCGTCGGCCCATTTCCCCCGTCTTTCTCTAATGAATATATCTTGGTAGCCGTCGACTATGTGTCAAAGTGGGTGGAAGCAATTGCCTCACCTAAGACCGACTCTGAAACAGTGATAAAATTTTTAAAGAAAAATATATTCTCATGTTTTAGTGTGCCTAGGGTACTAGTGAGCGACGTGGGATCACATTTTTGCAATACACCCTTGGAAAAAGTTTTAGAACATTATGGTGTAAAACATAAGGTGACCACCCTATACCATCCACAAGAAAATGGTCAGGCAGAGGTGTCAAACAGAGAAATCAAAAGGATTCTTGAAAGAACAGTCTCAAATTCTAGAAAAGATTTGTCCTCAAAGTTAGATGAAGCTTTGTGGGCATATCGCACCGCCTACAAAGCTCTCATTGGACTAACACGTTTTCAGATAATCTATGGAAAAACTTGCCACCTCCCAGTAGAAATGGAACATAGAGCACTATGGGCTCTGAAACTGTTAAACTTTGACTCCATTCAAGCTGGTGAGAAAAGAAAAAAGCAACTTCATGAGTTGGAAGAGTTGCGAAACAATGCTTATCACTCGAACAAAATGTACAAGGAAAAAGTGAAAGCATATCATGACGAAAAGGTTCGTCACAAAGTATTTAGAGTCGGACAATTGGTGCTCCTGTTTAACTCAAGGCTTAAGTTATTCCCGGGTAAGCTGAAATCTAAGTGGTCTGGACCATTTGTGGTAAAAGAAGTGAAAGAGTACGGAGCTATCATGATCGAAGATCCCAAGTCCCAAGAAAGTTGGACTGTAAATGGGCAACGATTAAAAGTCTACCACGGTGGAGAAATAAATCGAGAGGTTTATGTCATTTCACTCACCGAACCATGAAGAAATCACTTGATTGTCGAGCTTGAACGAAGTTAAATAAAGTGCTCGTTGGGAGGCAACCCAACCTCTGTAAGTTTCTTTCATTTTTATGATTAAACAGTAATGTAGCAAGTTGCAGGATACAAGGAATAACAGCCCACTCACTTTTGCAAAAATTTTCAAAATCCTGATCAGTTCGCGCCGCGAACTGAGAAAAAGTGTACATTCTGTTTTTTACTGCTCGCACTGCGAACATAGGTTGCGCCGCGACCTGAAGCGAAAAAGAGAAAAACCCCAATTTATTTACTTTGCTATGTTATCTTTTATTTTTCTGTTAAAACGTTTCCTTCATCTCTTTTACTCACACTCACACACCAACCACACTCCTCCTCAAAACCTCAAGGTTTCCATCACCACTCAAACCCCATATCTCACCTTGTGCTAAGCATCTCTACTACTCCACTCTCAAGCAAGGTATGTACATTGTTTCCCCAATTTCTTCCTCTTTTGCTCTCTCAATTTAGGGTAAGTGAAAAATTTAAAATTTCATGAAATTACTTAAATGCATGTTGAAGAATTGGTTAGGATAGGTTAAATTTAGATTTGGAACATTGATAATGCTGAAATCCACCATGGATGCAACCCTTGTGGATATAGATTTTTCTGGGTTGCGCACAGGTCGCGCCGTGACCGGGGCTTCGCGTCGCGAACCCTTCAAAATCTGCATCCCTAATTTTTCAAATTGCTTGACTGATTTAGAAGAATACTTGTGTTGTTTTTTTTTGTTGTGATGCAGATGTCAAAACGCACTAAAACCACAGCCCCTAGCACCTCAAGGACACGACCAACCTTTCTTGGTCCGGAACAAGAAGCAAGATTTGAGGTGCTTCTCAAAAAGAACATTCAGAATGAAAGGATCATCTGACTATCAAGGGAAGGTAGTTATAGGGAGGTTGTGGCCAATCTTGAAGCAAGGAAATGGCAGAAATTTTTTGAGCCTGTCACGGAACTCAACTATGACATTGTGCGAGAATTCTACGCCAATGCACTTCATACGGATGCCAGGACAACATATGCCTATAAGACAATGGTGAGAGGTAAGATTGTCCTTTTTAATAAGCAAGCACTCAATAAGTTCTTTGGTAATCCTCTCACCTTGACGGGGGATAGGCGGTGTGAATTCCAAATCAAGGTATTGGCAAATGATTGGGATATTCTGGAAGTTAGTAACTATCTATGTCTAGAGGGAAAGACATACGAGCTAAACAACCAAGGATTGCCCGTGTTGGAAGAGGGAGAATCTGAAATTACAGGCACAAATCTATTTAGTCATTCTGCTGAATAACATTCGCCCTCGAAGCCACACCACCACCATCCCACTTGATGTAGGTTGTTTGTTGTATTATATCATGCTGGGGAAAATCGTGGATTTAGCATTCATTGTTGCAGAGGAGTTACGAAAGATAGCACTAAGTGGGAAGCCATATGGAGGAAAAATGGGCCTACTCATGTACCCCAGTTTAATCATGGGATTGTGCTTAAATGCAAAAGTTCAAATTCTGGGAGAGGTACATTCCTCCATCACTTCGATCATGGAAAATGCATATCTGAATAGGTTCTGCCAAAACCGGATGGAGAGGAATGCAAATGTAGAAGTTGCTGCTCGCAGACCCAACCGTACACCAGTGTTTGATCAAATGGCATTTGCCAATTACTGCTGTGATAACTTTGAGGCCTCTAGGAGGTCTCAATCAGTTTTATTTGATTGTATGCAGCAACAGTTCTAGAACATGTTCCTTACACCGGAGGCCCGCACATTCCCATCTCAGGCGGAATACTTCGCTTATGCTAATTGGCCTGAAGGCAGGCCATCTTTTATGGGGGGCAGGAAGCAGTAGCCACGCTCCAGGCACAGGCCAAGATGCTCAAATGGAAGACGTTTTAGGACCCATGGGCGGTGGTGAAGATGATGAAGAAGAGTGAAGATCTTGTTGGTAGTATTTGTAATTTTTTTATTTTTTATGTTTTGTTATTTTAATTTCGTTTTTTATGTACATTGGTGGCTCTAGTTTCACCATTAACCTCTATGTTGGGTGCACTTCTATTTTGTGATTTTTAAATGGTGTGTTTTTCAAAACCTTTTTGGTGCACCCCACTTTTTAAACTTTCTGTTTAATTGTCTCTGTGCTTGAGTAAGTTGAAGGAACCAAGATGATTGCGGCGAACAAGTCAAGATAATTTGAGTGGTGATGATAAGAATCAATTTTCGACACTTCAAGGTACATTTTTTATTTTATTTTAGACTTTATATGAATAATTTAATGATGTGCTACAAATTTGTTATCATAAAATTCCTTGAGTTACATGTTTACTTTAAATCAAATTAGGACCTAACCAATTGTGAGGTAACCTTTCATTATACACTAAAATGCGGGAGACCGACAATTTCTTTTCAACTTATTCTTATCATGCTAAATCATGCATTAATCTATTTTTTTGAGAAAACTTTTGTGAAAAGGATAGAGGCAATCTTTGTTATTGAGAAAAACCACTCGGCCAAAGAAATTAAAAACCTTGTGAGGAATGATCTGTAGTAAACCCCCTTTTGAACCTATATTAGGATCCATCCGAAGTATAAATTTAAATACCATTGAAAATATGGTAAATAATTGGATCCTAAATTCTTTTGTTTCAAGTGAACCTAAACCAAAGTTGGTCGCATGTTGATTTTTGCCTATGTTTAAGTAGAGAGTATGATTGCATCAACTATGGTTAAAATTCTAAAGTTTGGGAGAAAACATAATACATCACCTTGAAAAAAATTAGAGCTAACAAAAAGAAAAATGAAAAGAAAAGCTCATGGTGGTGTGTTATAAAATAAAATGAAAATGAAGATTGTTGAATAAAATAAAATGCCCTCTTAGAATAGGCAATCTTTAATTGAGTCTTGTGATCATGTCCTTTCTCTATAACCCGAGTTACATTACAACCCTCAAAAGACCTCTTGATTCTCAAAATTTTCATGATTTAGTGTATGTTGTGATAAAAGCATGATTCGATTTGATGTTGATTTAATTGTTCGGATGAGTGTAAGAAAACCCTTATGATTATTCATCATCACTATGATGTGTGTGTAGTTTTGATTCAATTTTTGACATGTACCACTTGGAATTTCTTGGTGTATTTTTTGTAACCAACCATTATTTTTACTCATGTTTTGTCTAATATCGAAAGTAAGTGTATCATAAGAGTATCGTATACTTTTGAACCATTCGAATGTCATCTTCTAGCACTTGTTTCATTCCTTGCATTCGTGAATTGGTTTGCTTTAACGAATGACTTTTGTTTAGGGACAAACAAAATGATAAGTTGGGGAGAGTTGTTAGGGACCAATTGTTACTAATTTTTATACATTTTTATTGGTCCCTTTTACCAATTTCTTATTAAAATCACACAAGTTTTTATCACAATTTAGTAAACATTCAATTTAAGTTATTTTATTTTGTTTCAAATATATATTTCACTTTTTCTCTAAGTCTTGTAGAATTTTTGTCAAGAAAAGAATGATTACATAAAGAAATCTCCGGAGCAAACACTTGAAGAAAAAGTTTGGTAAAAGCAATGTTGAGGGAACATAAAGCAAGCAATTCTCAAACTGGGCAGTTCGCGCCGCGAGCGGAGTGAAATTCAGCCACATGCAATAAATGACACATGTCATGTCTTGGAAGAAAAACCAACTTTTTGTAGGGTGGCACCCCATAGCCTATTTAATGCCTTTTTCCTTGCATGTAAAAAATAATCATTCCATCCTAGAGTCTTAGTATCTCTTAGACTTGTAAGAAGATTTGAGGGAGATTTCAAAGTGGATTTTCTTGTTTTTTCTTTGGGGGGATGCTTTCATGCAAGAAGAAATTCTTGAGGATTTTTCTGTGTATTCAAGGAAGATGATGAGTAACTAATTTCATTCTTGTCAAGATTGAGGTATTAATTATCTTATGTTGTTTATGTAATATTACTATCCTTGCATATAACAAGCTACATTTGGTATAAGGAATAATATTTTCTCTTTACAATGAAAATTAGAATTGAATCATTGTTGAGAAAGATAGTTTAATTCTTGATCTAAAATATTTTTCCAAGTAGAGAATGAATTGTAGAGATAGATTTGTTCACTACTTTTCTATTATGTTAAATGTTCAAGATTATTATATCAATAGTTAGATGGAGAGATCGTCTAAGGATTTATATAATAATTATCATAATTTTATTTAGATATAAATATTATTGAGAGGACACTTGAATATTATCAATGGAGTTTGAATACATGCATGTGATATTAAGAACATATAAAGAACAAAGATAATGAAACTCAATCTTGACAAGGTTTCTAAACTTTATTCTAAAACCATTTTTATTGTCTTATATTTCTTATAAGTAAAAAGAATGATTTATTCACCAACAAACAATTTGAATATCTTTGAACTTACAACAATCGAAATTATAGAACGGCGGTAATAACACCAATCTCTGTGGATACGATATTAAAAATATTTGCCAGAAATATACTTTTCAACACCCACTCATCATTTCCCACGTATCTATCGCTTACTCACAACGCTCGGCAATTGATTAAAAAGATGAATTAGAAAATGTTACCGAACGGAGTGGTTCCGTTGACCCTTGAAATTGTGTGCAAGCTTCTCCTCTTTGATCTTTGATGATGATGTTTTGAAATACGGCTCAAAAGGGTCAAAGTGAATTGAATCGGGTCCAATGTGATGTTAAACCGTCGTAGCTCGACTTATGAGGAAAGTCAAGCTATAGGAGGTCGCGTATTAATATTCGTGCTATGGACAAGATAGAGAAATGATATTGAGGATCATTCTCCAATTGAATCGTGTCGCACAGACCAAAAATAGTGGGATCTCGTCTTAATCGTAAACATAATGTCGATTAATTGAAGGTAGCCTATCGCGGTCCTAAAGTAAAGAAAATGACCCAAATGGTCATCTTCCATAGATTTGAAATCGGGAAGGTTATCGACTGCGAAAATATGACGCGTACGAATGCAAAACTTCATCGATCCAAGAAAGTCAAAATAAAATCGGAAGAAGAAGAAATGAGGAGAGAAAGAGGTGGTCTCGGATCCAACATTATTCATCAATAATTTGACTGGTAATGGATTACGGAAATGTCGTCATCGACCCAAGAGGCAAAAATGGAACAAAATGCCCAATAACAAATGAGAAATAAAATCTAACTAGAAAATATAATGCTTAACTTCTAAAAAGAAAATAGAATTGAAAATATAATATACATAATATATTCTAAAGAAAAGTTAGAAATATAATACTAAAACTAATATATTTACAAAATACATAGAAATTGTTTTTTAGAAACTAAATTATAGAATATTATATCTGAAAACAAAAATAAATAATTACAATAATAATAATATTACATAAAAAATAATTTGAAAAAAACAGGGGAGGGGTTTGTTAATGAAACAGGGGGGCGGTAAACCCAATGGGCCGTGAGGCCCACTAAAGCTCAGCCAAAAAAAAACAAAAGAATAAAAAACTTCTTCTTCCAAACTCATTCAGTTTCCTCTCTCTCTCTCTCACTCTCACTCTCAATCCATCATCATCTTCATTAACAACACAACAATCTCAACATCTTTCCCCAGATTTTTCTTTGAAATCACTCCCCACTTTGGACGCTCTCTCTGTCCTCTCTCCAATCTATTTCTGTTTCAGCTTTTCTTTGAAATCTCTCTTCACTCTGTTACCGTTTCCGTTTTCGAGTTGTTTATTGCTTCCGGAAACTGAAAAGGGTTAGTAGTTCGTAGGGATTTGAAGTGGGTTTTCAAAGTGTTGTTTTCTGGGTATGAAGATTTTCTTGGTTACTGATGGATTTTTGAAATGTGTTTTTGTGGAGATTTAAAGTGGAGGTTTGTGTGTGGGTTTGGATCGTGGTTCTAGGAAATTTGGAAGGTGAAAATTTGGTTGGTTGTGCGTTTCAGAGAGGGTTTCGAAGAAGTAGTTTCGAAGGTTTGTTGAAGGTGGTGATGATGAAGGTTGGAAGAAGGTTCGATGGTTGTGGATGGATGTTGAAGGGTTTTGGAAAATGGGTCATGGAGTTTACAGGTTTTGTTGTTCTGGGTATTTGCGTTTGGAGTGGTTTGAAGAAATTTTGAAGAACATGGAATGGGTTTTAATGGTTGATAAATCTGGGTGATAGTTGGATTTGAGAGTTGAAGATGGGTCATGAGGTAGGTTTGCGTGTGATGTTGTTTGGAGTTTAAAGTTGGTGTTTGTTCATGGTGAGAAGATGAAGGTGATGAAGATCTGGATGATTTTCTGGGTTGGTTGAAGTTGAAGGTTCGAATGAAGAAAAAATGGTGAATATGAAGACGAAGGAGGAAGAGTGAATTCTGGGTTTGTTTGTTGTTAGTTGAACGGCGAAAAACGGGTTTATAAATTTGGAGGCTCATTGATGAAAAGTCATGAAAAACGGGTTGTTGTGATTAAGAAAAATGGGTTTGTGAAGTTGTTCTTCTGGGTTTAACAGAGGTTGAGAGAAGAGGGAAATGGGGTTTGCTGAAAAAAATGTTGGGGATGATGAATAGTGAAAACGGCAAACTAGGGTTTCTGGACCAAGAAGAAGATGAATAGTGGACATATATATAAAAACATGACACGTGGCGTGGTTGATGATTGTGATTTGTTGATAACGCTGTAATGATGTTGTTAAGGAATAAATGTTGATCTATTTAATTAATGCTATTAGTTAATGAATAATAAAGTTGACTTAATTAAATGCTGATCCTAATAACTAACTAAAATCCTAATTTAATTAAAACTAAATTGAAATTTATTCTAATGAAAATTCTAATATTTATTCTAAAAAATAAAAATCTATATTCTAAAAAAAAGCTATTTCTAGAAATATAACTATTTAAAATAATCTATATTAAAATAACTAATTTACAATTCTAATGAAAAACTAAATAGATTCTATTTCTATTTCTATAAAACTATTCTAAAAGTCTATTAAAAAAATCTATAAAAACTATAAAAAGAATATAAAGCAGGAAAAATCCACAAAAAGCAGCGAAATAAACGGAAAAAAGGACGACCATCGAAATGCACTAAAATTATCGGCACAGACTGAACCAATAGAATGAGAACAAACTCCGCTCGATTTCGACATAAATCTCCTTATTTGTACTGGTTTGAATCGTCTGAAACATGAGCAAAGGGGCTGTAATCCTGATAAATCCAATCCGACTGATAACATGCACAAAATGCGAGGAATGAACAACCTAAATGATATGCAGATGAAATGCGAAATGAAATGGAACACAAGCCAAGTTAAGAAGAAAAGGTTGGTCAAATTTTGGGGTACAACACCCGACAGGTTGGGATTACATGTGATCAAGGTTATCCTCAGCAGGTCGAGATTGATATCTCCGGCAGAGCAGAGTTATCCTCAGCAGGTGGAGCTTGTACACCTATCCTCAGCAATCCAAATGCATATATCTTATCCCTTAGCAGTGAAGTCGGCAGAGTGGTTTTCTTCCCCGCAGAGTGGGATTGACCCAGAGAATTGTCATTATCCATCCTCAGTAGAGAAAGTTTGGGATAATTCCCCAGTAAATATTATCCCTAGCTAATAGCGGATTCAATCTTTAGCAGAGCGGGATCTCCGGCAGAATGGAGTTTATCCCCAGCAGTTTGCCTTGTACCTTAGAAGATTTTTTGGTGTTCTAGGAGGCCGTCCAGGGTTGATTTCCCCAGCAGAGTGGATTTGTTTTCCCCAGCCAAGTCGTTTGTTCCCCAGAAGGGTTGTATTCTGGTAGGCTATCCAGGGTTGTTTTCCTTAGTAGAGTTAGATTTGATCCCTAGCAGAGTGGATTTTGTTCTCAACAGGGCAGTTTTCCCCAGAAGAGTTCTTTTCCAGGAGGCCAACCAGGGCTTGTTTTCCCCAGCATAAGTCCAATCGTACTTGGCGCACCCGGTCATCCCTAGCGGAGTTAGCCTCGTCTCTTCAGCATTTATTTTGTTGGAGTGGTTCCTTTGCATTTGCACTATGCATAGCATCCTTCCAAACGCGTAGCATTTCCATTTCGTATGGAGCATTACGCCATATTCAAACATATGCATTTGAAGCATAAGCCAGGTTGTTACTTCGTGTTTCCAGTTGTATCTCCAGCAGACAACGATGTTTTTCTCTCGAGCCTGCGTGGTATCTAGACCCCGGCAAGAGTTAATATTAGATGTGTTCATCTTACCGATATATATATTCTCTCGAGCCTGTGTGGTATCCAAACCCCGACTGATATCGATATATTTCCTCGAGCATGTGTGGTATCCAGACCCTGGCTGATATCGATATATTTCCTTAGCTTGTGCGGTATCCAGACCCCGGCCTCCACCGGTTTATTTCCTTAGCCTGTGCGGTATCCAGACCCCTTCTTCCACCGGTTTATTTCCTTAGCCTGTGCGGTATCCAGACTCTGGCTTCCACCGATTTATTTCCTTAGCCTGTGCGGTATCCAGACCCCGGCTTCCACTGGTTTATTTCCTTAGCCCGTGCGGTATCCAGACCCCAGCTTCCACTGGTTTATTTCCTTAGCCTGTGAAGTATCCAGACCCCAGATTTCACCGGTTTATTTCTTTAGCTCGTGCGATATCCAGACCCCGGCTTTCACCAGATATATTGGCTCAAGCCCGTGCGGTATCCAGACCCCGACTTCCACCGGTTTATCTTTTTTCCTGTGCGATATCTAGACCCTGGTAGATTATGATGTTTTCTTTATCCCGTGCGGTATCCAGACCCCGGCCGATGATTTATTTTTGCCTGTGCGGTATCCAGACCCCGGCAGATTGGCATGTCCTTGACAGATGCGTTCATCCTATGGATCATAACCTATGAAGGAGATCCGGGAAAAAATAGGGATAAAACAAAAGAAAGGAAAAGCTCGCTAAGTCAAAAACCTAGAAAGGCGGCTTAGACAAAAATGAGCAACAAAGGCATTTCACTGCATCAGGAGTTACCACTACTGCAGAAGATCGTCAAAAAAAGGCTCACTTTCCACTACTCTCATCAGAGGCAGCATTTCAGACCGACTCTTAGCTAGTTAGGACTGAATGATCGTTGGATTTTTGTAAACCTTTACCTATATTGCCATTTTTCCAAATTGTAATTGTTCCATGGGACTTTGCCTTTCACGTGTTTCCATCTTTGAATAGAATCAGATTAGGACCAATGTTTGTTTATGCTCTATTATACTCTACCTTTTTGTTATGCAAAAAATCACTTATTCGTTAAATAATGATTTTTGAAAGAAAATTTTTTTGAAACAACAAAATTTGTTTTGAAGAAAGTTAATTAACAAGCAAAACGTAACTTTGATTGTGACATGACGGTGTAAATTTAGACTCCTCTCATGAGAACATAATGGTTGAAACCTTGATACCATCATTTCATTAATATGAGATTCTATAGATATTTCTTTCCCCACGTCGCCGCGCTACGAAGTGTCGATATCTCTGAATAGTTATTTTGTCAGATGTATTGAAGTTGTGACCTCTCTCCAGCAAGTTTGCAAGAACAGGGGTTGCTTCCTCTCTAGAGGATTAAGACCATTCTCCAACATTAGGGTTCGGTGTGATTCTTTTTGCCTCAGTGTGATAGATCATTATCTATCTTTCTTTGCTTTCCCCTGCGAGTCGTTCGACATTGCATCTGCATCATACTTTTAGCATATGCATTTTTCAGCATACCTCTCGTTTTGGTCTATTCTGGCTGTAGCCTTTGTCCAGTTAGACGGTTTTCTTTGTCAAGAATTTGTCAGGTGTTCCTTCCCCAGTAGCTACTGGATATCGTCTTGAGATCCTTTGGTCGTTACCAAACTCCTTTGCTTCAGACTTGTTGTCACGAGCTTACTCTTTTGTTATTACCTTAACTTTGTCAAGTTATCTGGCTTAGGTATTATTGTGATAAATACATAGATCCCCGAAAAGTCCAGTAGTTACTGGTACCCCTCAAAACCCAATTGTTATTGGTATTACTGATTTAGTCATTACCATTTAAAGCCCAGTAATGTTTTAACTGGTGTTCTGTGTGAAAATATAATTGTTACTGGTGTTGTGGATTAGGGTTATCACCTTATCCCTAGTAAGTCTAGTAATGTTTTGACTGGCATTATTTATAGTCCAACTATTGTTGGCATCTTGGTTTTGGTCATGACCATATCCTTTTAAAAAGACCAGTGGTTATTGGCAATATTCATCTAGTGAATCTCAGGACGATTTGTTGTTACCAGCATTCTTAGTGCATCTCAGGATGTTTCGTTTGTCACATACACCTCCAGTTGTTTCCTGAAGATCCCGTTCGAACTCTTCACTATAAGGAAATCTTCTATTTTTGGTTTAATCCTCAGGGAAGGTTTTATTTCTCTCTGGATTCCCCAGGAAGTATAGTTGTTACCAGCTCCCTATTGATTTTGCTTTTCTGGTCGTCACCAGATTCCCCTGTGAAGTCTAGTCGTTACTAGCATTCCTCAGAAAGTCCAGTAGTCACTGGCATTGTTTAAAGCCCAATTGTTATTGGTATTACTGATTTGGTTGTCACCATATTTATTAGAAAGACCAGTAATGTTTTGATTGGCATCGTTTAAAGTCCGATTGTTGTTAGTACCTCGGTTTTGGTCGTTACCATATCCTTTGAAGGCCCTATGGTTATTGGTGATGCTCTTCTAAACCTGATCTCAGGATGGTTAGTTGTTACCAGCATCCCTAGTGAACCCCTAGATATCCCCATGAAGTCTTGGAGGTCTAGTGGTCACTAGCATCCCTAGTTGGAGTCCGAGTTTGTTGATCTTTATTCCCCTGTGTGTTTTCCTAACCTTGTTTCCTTTGATGAATCTTCTAGTCGGATATACATTTCCCCAGTGGATTTGTTTTCCCCAGTGGAGGTTTGTCTTCCCCGATGGTGTTTTTGTTCCCTGTCTCCTGTGTGGAGGATCCTCGTAAAGTACCATCATTAGTCATGCCTGAACTATTGGTTAGTTTGCTTTGGGTCTCTCCCCAGTGTGTCTGTGTTCCCAGTGAGTGGTTACTCGTTGTTTTGTTCTTCTTTTTTCTTTTTCTCGTGTGTCAGCATTTTCTTGCACTCAAACATCATTCTTAGAACTCATTTCATGACCAACATTTGTCCTTTTGCATACCATCGTATCTAAGGGAAAAATATTTGGTTTGTTATATTTAAATACCTTTCACTATGATTCTATTGGAGATAGTTATCTCTCATTGTCGTTTGGTAAAAGATATTTAAATAGGGGCAACTGTCATACCCCAAATTTTGACCCCTAGATTCCATTATCATTTTAGGTGCATGAGGTGATTTTGATTGAGTTTATTATTTTACTCTAATATATGTGATTATTTTGCCATTTAATTGTGGGGTAGAAAAAGGGTGTTACATTAGTGGTATCAGAGCAGGTCGGTCCGTCCGGCCAAGTTTTTATGTTATTAGTCCCCTGTCAGTCAATAGTGTGAGAACACTATTTAATGAGTTGTTTTCTTCTAACCCTATTGGTGGTTGCACATGGCTGGAAGAAATGATCGTGCTATTGCTGATGCGCTTGAATCACTTGCCCAAGTGATGGCCCAGAATGGTGGACCTCCAGATGCGTTTCGTGCTTTGGGAAAGTTCCAGAGGAACAATCTGCCGACTTTTGTGGGAACTCATGATCTTGATGGTGCGCAGAAGTGGCTGAAAGTGATTGAGAAGATTTTCCGAGTTATGGCGTGCACTGATGCTTAACAGCTGCAGTTTGGTACGCATATGCTAGCAGAGGAAGCTGAGGACTGGTGGGATAACACTCGTCAAAGATTGGGAGGTGCTAGCATTGCAATAAGTTGGGCTGTGTTTAAGGAAGAATTTTTTAGGAAGTATTTTCCTGAAGATGTTCGGGGCAAGAAAGAGGTGGAATTCCTTGAGCTGAAACAAGGGAATATGACAGTGGCTGAGTATGCGGCAATGTTTGAGTCCTTAGTAAAGTTTTGTCCGCATTACAATCGTGTTGGTGCGGAGATGTCAAAGTGTCTCAAGTTTGAGAATGGGTTGAGACCAGATATTAAGCAAGGAATTGCGTACCAACAGATTTGTCGGTTTGCAGAACTGGTGGACAAAAGCAGAATTTATGATGAGGATAACCGAGCTCGATCTACTCAATAGAAGCAGTTGAGTGAGAAGAAAGAGAAAGGTAAGTATAGAGGGAAACCATATGTGACTTTTGGTGATAAAGGGAAGCAGAAGGCTTCATATGGGAAGAAGTCAAGTGGGGGAGCGACTACTGCTCCAGGCAAGTCTTATAAGTGCGGCGAGCAAGGTCACCATGCTGAGGTTTGTAGGGCGCTGAGATGTCATTATTGTGGCAAGAGAGGTCATAGAGCTACCGAATGTAAAGACGAAGCTCCGACTTACTTCAACTGTGGAGAGAAGGGTCATATCAGTACCCAGTGCCAGCAGCCAAAGAAGACTGCTACTGCTGCTCAAATAAATGGCAGAGTGTTTGCTTTGAGCGGTGCTGAAGAATCCAAGACAGATAACTTGGTCATAGGTACTTGCTTTATTAATGATGTTAAATTGATTGCTATGATTGATATTGGTGCTACTCATTCATTTATTTCGCTTGAATGTGCTAAGAGGTTGAATTTGAAATTATCTTCTATGGTTGGGAGTATGGTTATCGATACCCCGGCTAATGGTTCGGTGACTATTGCTTTAGTATGTTTGAGCTGCCCTTTGACCATTTATGATAAGAATTTTGTGATGGACTTGGTCTGTCTACCTTTGCATCAAATCGATGTTATTCTCAGAATGAACTGGTTGGAGTACAACTATGTTCATATCGATTTCTACAACAAGACTGTGAGGTTCTTATAGTTTGGTGATGGTGGAGAACAGATGTTTGTATCTGCCAAGCAAGTAGAAGAACTCTTAGAAGATGAGGCTCAGATGTTTGCATTGTTTGCATCACTTTAAGTTTATTATGAAGCAGTGAGCATGGAACTACCAGTTTTTCAGGAATTTCCAGAGGTGTTTCCAGACGACATGAGTGACTTACCTCCTAAGCGTGCGATAGAGTTTACTGTTGATGTGATATCGGGCACTAGTCCTATGTCGACGACTCCTTATCGAATGTATGCATCTGAGTTAGAGGAATTGAAGAAATAGTTGGAAGAGCTGCTTGAGAAGAAGTTTATTTGACCGAGTGTTTCTCCGTGGGGTGCTCCTGTGCTGTTGCTGAAGAAGAAAGATGGTAGCATGAGATTATGTGTGGATTATCGGCAATTGAATAAAGTAACAATCAAGAATAAGTATCCACTTTCGAGGATTGATGATTTGATGGATCAATTGGTAGGTGCTTGTGTGTTTAGCAAGATTGATTTGAGGTATGGTTATCATTAGATTCGCGTTAAGCCTGATGATATTCTGAAGACAGCTTTCAGGGTGAGGTATGGACACTATGAATATACTATGATGTCGTTTGGTGTATCTAATGCACCTAGTGTATTCATGGAGTATATGAATAGGATTTTTCATCCTTATTTGGATCAGCTTGTGGTACTGTTCATTGACGATATCTTGATATATTCTAAGACCGAGGAAGAGCATGTGCAACATCTAAGAGTGGTATTGCAGGTTTTGAGGGACAAGAATCTTTATGCCAAGTTATCCAAGTGTGAGTTTTGGTTGAAGGAAGTGATTCTCCTTTGCCATGTGATTTCTAGTGGAGGAATTGTTGTTGATCCGTCGAAAGTTGATGTTGTGTTGTAGTGGGAGACTCCAAAGTCTACTACTGAGATTCGAAGTTTCCTTGGATTGGCTGGTTATTATCATAGGTTTATAGAAGGATTTTCAAAGTTGGCACTGCCATTGACTCAGTTGACTCAAAAGGGTCAAGCTTATGTGTGGGATGTTGCTTGTGAGAAGAGTTTTGTAGAACTCAAGAAGAAGTTGACGACCGCTCCAGTGTTGATTTTGCCAAATCCGAGTGAGTCTTTTATGGTGTATTACGATGCATCGAAGATGGGTCTTGGAGGCATATTGATGCAGAATGGTCAGGTCGTTGCTTATGCTTCCAGACAAATGAAGTTTCATGAAAGGAATTATCCTACGCATGACTTAGAGTTGGTCGCCGTAGTGTTTGTGTTGAAAGTTTGGAGACATTATCTTTTTGGGTCTAGGTTTGAAGTATTCAGTGATCACAAGAGCTTGAAGTATTTGTTTGATCAGAAAGAGTTGAACATGAGGCAGAGAAGATAGCTTGAACTTCTGAAGGATTATGATTTTGAATTGAGTTACCATCCTAGTAAGGCTAATGTTGTGGCTGATGCGTTAAGTAGGAAGTCCTGACATATATCGATGCTTATGGTTCGAGAGTTAGGACTAATTGAGCAATTCAGAGATATGAGTTTGGTTTGTGAAGAGACTCCTAACAGTGTGAAATTGGGTATGCTGAAGTTGACTAGTGGTATTCTCCAACAAATCAGATAAGGTCAAAAATATGATTTAAGTTTAGTGGATCGTCTCACGTTAATCAATCAAGGTAACGGGGGTGATTTTTGGATCGACGAGAATGGTGTGGTGAGGTTCAGAGATAGAGTGTGTGTTCTCGATGTGCCATAAATCAAGAAGAGCATTCTTGAGGAAGGTCACAGAAGCGGGCTAAGTATTCATCCTGGTGCCACAAAGATGTATCAAGATTTGAAGAAATTATTTTCGTGGCCAGGTATAAAGAAGGGAATTGCAGAGTTTGTGTATGCTTGTTTGACTTGTCAGAAGTCAAAGATTTAACATCAGAGACCATCGGGTCTGATGCAATCGCTGAATATTCCAGAATGGAAATGGGATAGCATTTCTATGGATTTTGTAACCGGTTTACCGAAGACTTTGAAGGGATATGATTCGATTTGGGTGATTGTTGATATATTAACCAAATCGGCTCATTTTATATTGATGAGGATCAATTATTCGTTGCAAAAGCTTGCTGAATTATATATTGATCAGATTGTGAAATTGCATGGTCTTCCTTCAAGTTTTGTGTCTGATAGAGATCTGAGATTTACATCGAGGTTCTAGGAAAGTTTGCAGATAGTTTTGGGTACTAAGTTGAGGTTGAGTTCTGCCTATCATCCGCAAATGGATGGACAGACAGAGAGAATTATCCAGTCTTTAGAGGATTTTCTGAGAGTTTGTGTGTTGGATCAAGGTAGATCATGGGATAGTCATTTTTCATTGATTGAGTTTACCTACAATAATAGTTATCATTCTAGTATCGGAATGACACCATATGAAGCTTTTATGGTAGGAGGTGTAGGACTCTTTTATGTTGGTATGAGTCAGACGAGAGTGTTGTACTCGGACCTGAGATTGTGCAAGAGACGACTAAAAAGATCAAGATGATCCAAGAAAATATGAAAGCGTCGTAGAGTCGTCAGAAAAGTTATCATGATCAGAGGAGGAAAGCACTTGAATTCTAAGAGGGAGATCACGTATTTTTGAGAGTTACGTCGGTAACTGGTGTTGGCCGAGCTTTGAAGTCTAGAAAGCTCACATCCCGTTTTGTTGGTCCGTATCAGATTTTGCAAAAGGTGGGGGAAGTAGCATATCGGATTGCTTTACCGCCGTCGCTTGCGAATTTACATGATGTGTTTCATGTGTCTCAGTTGAGGAAGTACATTCCAGATTCGTTACATGTGATTCAAATGGATGATGTACAAGTGAGAGATGACTTGACTGTTGAGGCGTTGCCAGTTTGGATTGATGAACGAGAAGTAAAGCAGCTGCGAGGTAAAGAGATTTCCTTAGTAAAGGTAGTTTGGGGAGGACTAGCTGGAGAAAGTTGGACTTGGGAGCGTGAAGATCAGATGAGGGAGTCGTATCCGACTCTGTTTCCTTGAGGTAATTTTTGAGGGCGAAAATTCTTTTAAGTGGGGGAGAGTTGTAGCACCCCAAATTTTAATTGGAATATTTATTCAATTTATTTAAGAATATTCTCATTTCGGTGATTTTCGGGGGCTGTTGTGGAATATTGAGAATTATGGAATTTGGGTTATTTATTTAAATAGTAGTATATAATATAAGTATATTAGTATTATTATTAATTTAAATAAATATAAGTTAACTAAGGGTCTGTTTGGTTGGGGGGTTTTGGAGGGGAGGGGAGGGAATATTTAAAAATAGGTGTGCTTGGTTCAATTTTTTATGAGGGGATGGGAGGGGATTGAAGGTAATCATAATCCCTCCTAGAGCATTTTTTCGTTCCCTCCAAATTGGGGGTTTTAGGAGGGGAGGGGAAGGAGAGGAGTTATGCTAACATGTATTTTTATTAAATTGACAAAATTATTCTCACTTTTATTTAATAAAATTTTTAATTGTCTTTATTAATATTATACCTTAATTTTTGTCACCTTATTATAATTCCTTCATTTGTTTAATGACAACTCCATTATTTTTATTATTATTATTCAACTTTTTTTCCCATGTGTTTTATTCTATTAATTTTTATTTAATATTTTGCTTGTAATAACTTAATTATTTTATAATTTATTGTACTATATTACATATCAATATATAATTGTAGTATGAGTTATATATTATGTAGAATTTAATCTTATAAATATGTTATAGGGTTAAATGGATCATCAAGATGAGAAAATGGTTCATATGATCATTGAACATATAATTTGATTTTATGACGTTTATCAATATTTTATTTTCATTTTAAGATATTTTAGAGTATTTTAAATGTTAAATATTTTGTGTTTAATTATCTATGTTTTTTATGAATTAACAATTTTTTTTGGTGAATACTTTTTTTAAAAAATTTATTTAATGGTTGTTATAATATTTTAAGGGTAAAAAGGTAAGTTAGGTTTTAAACCCCTCCCCTCCCGCTGTGAACCAAACATATATTTGAATAAAACTCATCCCTCCCCTCCCCTCCCCCTCTTACGAACCAAACATACGTTTAATTAAAATACATTCCCTCACCTCCCCTCCCCTCCCCTTTATTAAAATCCCTCCCCTCCGTTGAACCAAACGGACCCTAAGGGAAAATTGGACAATTTAGGAGGAGTTAGTGAGGGTAATATTGGAAAGCTCAATTTTAAGGCCCAAGGTTAGGTTTAACAAAAAGTAATTGTGATGAGATTAGGATTCATTTTGTTAGACCGTGAAAAGAATTGAGGCCAGAGTTCTGAGGAGGATGTTTGAGGCAAAAGCTTCGAAAGGTTTTCTGAAAGATTAGAGAAGGCTTAGAGTCGGCAATTAAGGTATGAGGAGTATTGCCTTCACTGTTTTCAATGTGTAATTTCAATGTATTTAAGGCCGATTTAAGGGTTTAAAGGTTTTGGGGCTGATTATGAGAAAAAAGGGAATTTGGCCTTCGTGGCCTAAATCTAATATTGAGATTTCAACCGTATGGATTTATTTGGGTGAAAGGGAAATTAGGCCTTTGTGGCCAGAACTCTGATTTGACATTTGTCTAACCCTGTAGGGAAATTTGATAGTGAGAAACTCTGATAATTGTGGTGTAGTGGTAAGGGTTTATGGGATTTAGAGCGTGAATATGATACGAGATTGGCCTAATAAACCGTAGGTTTTGTGCCTTTATCGCTGTAAGACCTTAGGGATGATTTAGGGACGTTTTGGGGGAATTAGGGAAGTGAATCGTGGGGCTTTTGGGCTGATTTTAGGTTCTGGTGCGTAACAACGTTTTGTTGTCATCGCGTTATTCGCACAACGAACAATTTCTTCCCAAACTCGCACTGCGAAGAAATTCTTCGCACAGCAAAGAAACTCGCCCCAGACTCGTACAACGAACTTGCTAACGAACGTAGCAGAGTTTCCCGAATGCTGATGTTGTGCAGCGATGCCTTGATGTCTGATGTTGGGATTTCTTTGACGAATTAAGATGAGTATGACTGTGAATTCTCTGTGATTTGTACATGATTATATGATGATTCCATGATGTAATGATTGATGAACTATGATGAGATTTCCATGAGTTTTGATGATGACATGATGACATGATTTTTTATGATGATGATTATGATGAATGATGATGCACCTATGATGTAATTATGAGGATGAGTATTGACGTGTGCATCATGCATTCATGTGAATCTGGACTTCAGTTCAGGACCTTGATTACTTTGGCTTCAATCCTATTGTGCGGATGTGAGGTATTTTGATGTACTCTGGTTCTCGAGTAGAATTGATCCTATTGATGGGGATCTATGGAGGGTTGATGGCCCAATGTCCATCGAGCTGTGATGATTGATACCACATGCATTGAGTCTTGTTGGATTTGCATTTATGAGATGATCTTGAGTAATTTATGATGTTGTGACCTTTGATGCCTACTGATGAATATGATGATGTTGAATATGAAAATGACTCCATTTTATATATTGATTTCCTACATTGATTATTATGAATCGTTTTACTCACCCTGCCTATTTGAATGTTCCCTCCTCGTGGGTAACATGCAGATGACCATGTTTAGCCGTGGATGCCGTTGAGGACTTTTGAAGTTTTTAGTTGTTGGCCTTTTGGTTAAATTAGAGGGTCTTGCTCTGATAGTGTAACATCGGGTTGGGGTCTTGAGTTAAACCATGTTTTATTGTGTTATTTTGATTATCTTTCTGTATAAGGAAAACTTTGGGATTATGCCTTTTGAGTTCCGCTGCCTTTGTGAAATTTTTGATATCTTTTGGGAAAACCCGTTGTTTACGGAGCCTTGACCTATTTTTAATTTATTGGGAAATGTACGCCCTTTGAGGTGATTTTGGTTGAGTTTATTATTTTACTCTGATATGTGTGATTATTTTGCCATTTAATTATGGGGTAGAAAAAGGGTGTTACACATACTCTGCAGGGAATAGGAAACTCTGACTTTTCACCGTCTCTGAGCCGCTTGGGAATAAGGAGCTCTCCTACACTACTGAGGATAAGCACTCTCATAAAGAAACCTTATCTTCTGGAGGATGGTTCTTTGCTGCTTGTGGAGGACTACCACTCCCAAATCCTTGCTGAAAGGATTTCTTGTGTCTGTTGGGGAAGAGCTATATTGCATCGAGCTCTATCTTGGTGCTCCCAGTCTTGCACAAATAGCTGGATTCTTGTCAATGTGAATGAACAACGGTTCTTGCAAGTGAAAATTAACAAGTTGTGCCCCAGAACATTGTATGGCAGCCTCGTCTACCATCCAGGACGCTTTAACTTTCAAGTTACTTTCCCATGTTTTTAGCATGTTACTGTGAAGCTTTAATTTTTTAAATGCAATATTTATAAAAAAAAACTCTTACGTTTTAACAAACAAAACAGGAAGTTAATTACGCACAAAGATTTTATTCATCACAGTTGGCCTACAAATAGACTTTTACATTCGGAATCAAATCCTAAAAGAGGTAATTGCGCAAAGATACGAGAGAATACAATGATGGAAATGTGGAAACATACTTTCATCGAGTCCTGATTATATTATGGCTCCTATGTCTTGGAAGCTCTCAATACTTTGCCTTCTGAAGAGGATGATTTGACTGATTTCTATCCTTCGGGGTTTCCAATTGTCGCAAGAGGTGAGATCACAGATCATACACAGTTTGCAGCCTCTCGCTTTCAAAACCCTAACTTTTGCCTGGATTTCCCTTTGCGGATTTCCAATCCACCGGGATACCCTTTTTTACCTAACTTTCCTTTTTTGGGTTTTCAACTTAGTGGGTTGATTTAATTATTTTCATTGTTTTTATCCCTAATTTCTGCCCGAACCTTCTCTTTTTGTGGTTCGTCGGGAAGCCTTTTTTTGCTTGGACTTATTCTTTTTATGGTCTATCGAGTCTATTTATGTGAAGTATTGTTTGATTGTGTCTGCATTCACAGGGGACGTGAAGTCTTCTCCATCCATAGTTGAGAGCAACAAGGCTCCTTCAGAGGAAATATTTCTCACAATGTATTGGCCTTTCATAATTCAGAGTCCATTTACCTTTGTGATCTGTCTAAGGAAGCAGGATCCTTTTCAACACCAAGTCACCAGTCTAGAAGCACCCACGACGCACCTTCTGATCAAATGCCTTATTAATCCTCCTATGATATAATTGCCCATGGGAGATGGCTTCCATTCTCTTTTCTTTAATGAGGTTTAACTGATCAAATCTTGTTTTCACCCATTCAAATTCATCAAGCTTCACATCCATCATGATCCTCAACGAAGGGATCTCGACCTCCATTGGCAGAACCGCTTCCATACCATATACAAGCGAGAATGGGGTTTCCCCTGTCGAAGTGCGCACCAAAGTACGATATCCATGCAAGGCAAAATGCAGCATCTCATGCCAATCTTTGTATGTTACTACCATCTTTTGCACAATCTTCTTAATGTTCTTGTTAGTTCCTCAATAACACTATTCATCTTTGGACGATATAGAGAAGTATTGTGATGTTCAATTTTAAAGCTTTGGCATAGCTCCTTCCTCATCTTATTGTTAATATTGGAATCATTATTAATAATGATCCTCTCGGGAATACTGTAAGGACAGATGATATCTTTCTTTATGAATCGGGCAACCACCTATTTGGTGACATTTGTGTAGGAAGCCGCTTCTACCCACTTGGTGAAATAGTCAATGGCAACCATCACGAAGCAATGTCCATTGAAAGAAGTTGGCTTAATAGGTCCAATCATATCAATGCCCCGCATAGCAAGGGGTCAGGGAGAGGTCAAGACATTCAGGGTCTATTTGGTTCAACGGAAGGGAGGGGAGGGGAGGGATTTTAATAAAGGGGAGGGGAAGGGAGGGGAGGTAAGGGGATGTATTTTGATTAAATGTATGTTTGGTTCATAAGAGGGGGAGGGGAAGGAGGGAAAAGTTTTATTCAAATATATGTCTGGTTCACAAGGGGAGGGGAGGGGTTTTAAAACTAATTTACCTTTTTACCCTTAAAATATTATAACACTCATGCTAAATACATTTTTACAAAAAAGTATTCACCAAAAAAAATTGTTAATTCATAAAAAACATAGATAATTAAACACAAAATATTTAATATTTAAAATACTCTAAAATATCTTAAAATGAAAATAAAATATTGATAAATGTCATAAAATTAATTTATATGATCAATGATCATATGAACCATTTTCTTATCTTGATGATTCATTTAATCATATAACATATTTATAAAACTAAATTCTACATAATATATAACTCATACTACAATTATATATTGATATGTAATATAATACAACAAATTATAAAAACAATCAAGTAATTACAAGCAAAATATTAAATAAAAATGAATAGAATAAAACACATTGGAAAAAAAAGTTGAATCATAATAATAAAAATAACGGAGTTGCCATTATACAAATGGAGGAATTATAATAAGGTGACAATTAAGGTATAATATTAATAAAGACAATTAAAAATTTTATTAAACAAAAGTGAGGATAATTTTGTCAATATAATAAAAATAGATGTTATTGTAACTCCTCTCCCTCCCCTCCCCTTGGAAAACCCCCAATTCGCGGGAACAAAAAAGTGCTCCAGGAGGGATTCTGATAAAAATAGATGTTATCAGAGCATTTATCGCGTTTTTATCAGTTTCGATATGATTTGATCTCAAGCTTGAAATTCTCTGGTTTTCTTTGCTTATTCTCACTACATTTCACTTGCAACAATCACCAAGGCAATCCTCTGCCTTGTAGGTTGGTAATTCTTGCTCGATTTACTATTTCCGATCACTTTTGCATGTTCATAATGTAGATTCAATGTCTTTTTGATATGAATTAATCATTCATTTTTTTGATTGTTGATCTTGATATTTGATGGATTTAATTAATGCTTAATTGTTGCTACTTGATGTGATTTTCGTGTACAATTGCATGCCATAACATGTGGATGATTGGGCAAGTGATTAGTTGCTGGAAGTGCTTTTGAAAAGTTTTTTTTCTGTCACTCTTACAGGGTTAACCGATTAACCATTTGCTAGGCAAAATGTGTTAATCGATTAACACCTCTGTTTTAGGCAAATTCTGTTGTTTCCAAAGAGTTAATCCATTAACCATTTGCAAGGCAAAAATGGTTAATAAATTAACATTGTGCCAGAAGCTGTTTTTTGTGATTTTTCATGCTTGTTTGGATTTCTTTCCTCATTTAACTTCCATGGCTTGACATACTTGATATTTGTGGATGTTTCTTGAGTTGTTTAGCCTCTGGCTGAAGTATATATGCGGAAATTTAATGCACGGTTTATCAAATATGAAATTGTTTGCATTCTTGAAGTTGTGTAATCATGTTGTTCTTTGCATACTTGTGTTTACATGATAACATGATTAGTGATGCATGCTAATTAATGTTTGTTAATGCTTGGAAATTTCTTTCTTGATTGCATTAAGTTTTTTCTTTGTTGAACAAATTTAATTTTGTATAATCATTACTTCACACACCTATTTTGATGATTTTTTGACTCGCTTGAAAGATTGTCGGCTTGTTCTTTCCCTTTGATCGATTGATCGAAACCTTGTTTCAATAATTTAATCTTCCCTCTCTCTTCTCCTTAGGATATTTTTAGAGCTTCTTTTTCTTGGTCCCCTGCAGAGTCGGAGGTCTGCACAACGCGTTGGAGCACTGTACAAGATTGCGCTGTTACTCTGTCGGATTTCAATTTTTGCATTATACTCTGAGTGATAGAGAAGGGATGAGAGTGGAGAATTCTTACACTCATTATGATTATTTTGGGTAGGGGACGAATGACCCTGTGCCTGGAATAATCATCTTTATCTCTAGATTGTAGTGTCTCCCAATTCCAAGCCGAATCGATCCTTGATCATTCACACCCTAATCATTGTCTCTTGAGTTAATCACAATTCGCCCATTAATTACCAGTTTTCCTCTTCCCCGGCAAGATTGCAATCCTTTTTCTTCAGTTAATCACAGTTTGTCTGTTAAATACCGAACCTCTGGCGGAGTTCGCAATCTTCTCTTGGTTCCTCTCCCTTTTTCGTTGGCTAATTAGTGTCTGTCAGTTAAAACACTGATTTTCCCTTTTTCCAGTTAACCATAGTCTATTTGTTAACAAACTAAACTTCTCTTGAGTTAATCACCGTCTCTTGGTTAATCATTCATTCTTTTCGGTTAACTATAGTCCGTCTGTTAAAATACCGAATCCCCAGCGGTTGGCAACCTTTCTTTGATTAAAACACTTGCACCATTGGGTTAGTAACCTTCTTTTGGTTCAAACACCCATTTCTTCGGTCAAGTACTCCTTGTTTAGTCAGTGTACCGAACTTCTTTAGTTCACAACCTTCGCTTGGTTCCACACCCGTCATTTTGGGTCACAACCTTCGCTTGGTTCTACACCCATCCTTTGGGTCACAACCTTCGCTTGGTTCCACACCCGTCCTCTTGGATCACAACTTTCACTTGGTTCTACACCCTTCCCTTTTGGTTAATCACTGTATGTCGGTTAAAAACCAATTCCTTTCTCTTTTCGGTTAACCACTGTTTATCAGTTAACACACTGAGTTTCTAGAGAGTCAAACACCTTCTCTTGTTTTCCCCATAGATTCATCACTGTCTTTGGTTAACCACTACCAGTCAGTTAATACACCAACTCCCTAGTGGATCTTACTTTATCTTGAATCAAGTCCTTTTCTCCTTTATTCTCTTGGGTTTGACGCCATCCCTTTGCTTTTTTCCTGGTTTTAACATCGTTTCCTTTTGGGATTCCTCAGTAGAATCTTTCTACCTCCTTTCGCTCTTGGTTTAGACACGGTTTATTCTCTTCCCCGTCCTAGTTCCCTGAACTATGGAGCTCTGACTTCTTCATTGCACTGTGAGGATACGTAGGCACGAGATCGTGAGATTTTGGCGAACTACCTTCTACCTTCTTCCATTCTTCTTCCTCGTCTCTCCTTTCCTTCCTTGGTTCCATGAACTACGGAGCTCTGAATTCCTCATTGCACTATGAGGATACATAGGAACGAAAGCCCCAATCCTTTGCAAGAACTTTCTTTCTTTTTTTCTTCCTATTTTCTTTCTTTTTTAGATAGTATCCTTTAGATAGATAACCCATCCAAGCCTAGAAGTAAGCAAAACGGTTCCCTTTGAGTACGACGAATGTGTGAGGTGCTAGTACCTTCCTCTCGCATAATCGACACCCTGACCCATTTCTCTTCCCCTTTAGTTTTATCGATATTTTCCCTATCCTTTGGGACTAAACAAAGTTTGGTGGCGACTCTGTTGTACCTTTGAGTGTGCGATCCACTCAGGTATAATCCCGCTAGCTTAAGCTGGCGACTCTGTTGAGGAGTCCTTGCTCTTACAAGTTGGGGTCTCACCTAGTTTTGTTTGCTTTTTTGTTTGTTGGGGTGTTTATCTTTATGCTTTAGTTGCTTTATCTTTATGTTATTTACTAGATTCTTTTATTGCTTTAAATATTCATATGCTGCACACTCTAGATATTTGTTGTATTTTCTGCTGTTATTGGGATGGGTAGATGTTACTTGAGAGATAAGCCCACTACACAGGCTTGAGAATACACACATGATAAATTCGTGGAAAGTCATGACGCCTGTGTTTTATGCGTTGGGTTGTCACAAGAGCCACACCCAGAATCGTTTCACTTGAGAATACCTTCTTCCTGCGAGAATTCTCTACGGCTGGGTATTTTCACTTGATTCCATGATTTTGGGAGACCTTCTAGGGACCACCTTTGGAAGACTAGATCACACCTGTGAGAGGGATATTGGGTTTTTACAGGAAACTAAGACTCTTCATACCTTTTGTTCTCTCACGCACGTCAGATCTTTGTACCGACATAGAATTATATATGCAGATATTCAAATTATTCAGACTGTGTTGGTTTCTTGATTCTTATGTTGCATATCATTTTATCATGACAATTAATTTTTGCATGTGCATTTCCAGATTATTAGAGGGCTTATTCTTTGTTGACATAATCATAGAAGATGAGTAATGGTTGTAGAGGTATTTTTAGCTACGAGTTTGTGGAGTCTAAGATGAAGACTTTGAGAAGTGTGGCATCTCGTTTGGTTGAAGATAACAAGGGTGTTTTCAAGGATGATTATGGTAACCTTTTGGCCATTCTCAACACTGAAGTCAATGTCACTGCCATTCATACACTTGTTCAGTTCTATGACCCGCCATTAAGGTGTTTCACGTTTCAAGATTATTAGTTAGCACCTACACTTGAGGAGTACTCTCATATCTTGGGGGTTGAAATCAAGAATCTTGTTCCTTTTGTCTACATGATTGCGACTTTCTATGTCTAATACAACTTAACTGCAAGTGCACAGTCTATCGCGTAGTAATAAAAGATATCGATCCCACAAGGACTCGTAATCAAACTAGTGTTCACGGGAGTTACTATGTTTAGCTAGGTAGATAATGTTTAAGGGAATAATTGCTATTACTAAAGGGAACTAAAAACGTTACTTAAATTATAATTACGCGAATCGATATGCAATAATTATGTTCTTCGGGGATTTGACAAGCTACCGGTATATAAAATATTTTCAGAATTTATTTAAGAAGAAAATAGTGATCTAAAGACCTTTGTCTCACGATGGTTGTTGATGCTAGTCGCAACTTTAAGGCGGAACGTATGCTGTCGCTATCCCGTTCGGGGTTAAAATCGCTTTTTGGAAATCTCTAAATTCTAATCTATTTTAAAATGCTTTCGCTGTTATTAAAACAAATGCCTAGTGTTTACTATCTGGTCCTAGCCACAGTTGTCGCTTGTTGGTTCGTACCTTAATTAATTTCCCACTGTCGTGGCAAAACTACTTTTAAATAAGTTCTCGCTGTCGCGACGAACGTTTATTCAGGAAATAAGTTTAAACACTTAGGCCATAAACAACTTTTGAAAAAGAAAGGTTTTAACTGGTTATTATCAAATCCTGTCTGAATTATTATTACATACCGATTACTCTGGTTTAGCTAGACATGGATTTGGAATAGGTAAAGCGTAAATAAAAGCAGAAATTTAGAACATACATACTGCTGGGAATTAAAGTTACAATTAACAAAATAATAAAAACCTGTAAAGTATCCAATTGGCTTTTGGCCAAATCCCAACGATGTCGGCGGGATTGTGTCTTCGAGCCAATAGAGCGTACAAATGAATATTGCAGTAATGGAATACAGGAAAAAGAAAGGAAAACAAAAACAAGACTTAAACTAAATTTGCTCTGGAAAATATTTGGGCAGCACTTCGTTATCTGAATGCGACTCTCTTTCTCAGCTCCCCTCCTTCTCCTTTTATAGAGGTGAAATACTAACGGTTACATCTTGCAGAAGGTGGACTTGGAGTCAGAGAAAATAGGAAGTAGTGGTCCATTATTTTGGGACTTGGAACTGATTTTTGCACGTTTACTAAAGTTCTGCGTTTTTTCCTGCATGACGGTCATCATGGTGTGTGACGGTCGTCATGGATGTGTGACGGTCGTCACAGCAGCAAAATTCGCATCTGCTGTTTTTCATGTTGTTTTCGTTTGGTTTTCGTCCATATTTCATCTGTAATTGCTTCTTTTCTTCATATTGCTTTGTTTGGACATGATCTTCAAATACCTGCAAAATATCAGACAAATAACATGGAAAAACCCGAAATCAGATTGAAACTAGTCAAATATTAGTTGAATTATATGTCAATATATATATATATATATATATATATATATATATATATATATATATATATATATATATATATATATATATATATATATATATATATATATATATATATATATATATATATATATATATATATATATATATATATATATATATATATATATATATATATATATATATATATATATATATATATATATATATATATATATATATATATATATATATATATATATATATATATATATATATATATATATATATATATATATATATATATATATATATATATATATATATATATATATATATATATATATATATATATATATATATATATATATATATATATACGATTTCGCGTTATCAAACTCCCCTGAGCTTGAATCTTTGCTTGTCCTCAAGTAAAAGCAGGAAGAATAAAAGTCGGCAAGCACGAGGCAGCTTCCTCGTTCAGAAAGTTGGGAAAAACCGGGATTCTAAATAGGAACAAAACGAGTACGATGACGACACTGGACTATAAGTCTTCGGAGGTCTCCTTTTTATGCAAATCGGTCCCAATCATGCTACTGCAGCTTGTTATCAAGGTTCTCGCGTCAAGTTTACCCTGTTTGTTCTAGCGCAATCACATTAAGCCCGTTGTCCATACACTTTCATGGCAAGTCAACCTGTTAGTGAATATGATCTCATTGTTGTTTTGATCTTTTCATTGCTCATAAGCTTATACTATTGATTTTTCAATGAGTTTTTGTACCGTTGGGCTAAATGCTCGGGTGAGGAACACCTAACTTAGAGGGGACATGTCTCTATACTCGGGCTATATGGCTTTCTTTTCATGATTTTTCATCTTTTTAGAGATCATACACTTATTTGCATTGGTCGCTCGCTTAGAAGTGTTTAGGATGGTGCTGACTGCTTGTATAAACTACTTGGGGCTGAGTTTGCGTAGAAACTTGAAACCTTGGTACAAGTAGGTAGTGAAACCGACTCGCATAAACCGGAGGTCTAAGGTGTCAGGACGGTACTGGTTTTGTTAGAATTTTCGTCTCGGAGTTTCAAAACTTGGTTTGAACTTTGGCGCATTCTCGTGATGCTTTTGAGGAACAACTGAAAAAATTTTGTTTATGTCGAATAAAGTGGGGAAGTTTGCGTAACGGAAAAAAAACATATAAATGAGCTTTTATTTGCTAAAATGGGAAAATGCTTGAATTGAAAGTACAAGGAAACGGGAAATAAACGCTCCGCTCCCACACTATCTCAATCAGTGTCCCCACTGATTTGAAAGGATGCGAGATGGAAATACAGAGAAAATGAAAATACAGGAAAGGGAAAAATACAGGAAACAAATAAAGAAAGAAAGAACTAGTCACGACCTCTGCCTTGGTCACGTCCTCTGTCGCGACCTCTACCTCTGGCATGTTCGAGTCGGGCCTCAAAGTTCAGAGCTCCGGTGTGATAGACATAATCTCGGAGTCCTTCGAATTGCAAGGTAAGATTTGCCAAGTTCTCAGTGATGGCTTCCTGGCCAGTTTGGAGTTGTTACATCGTGGTTCTCTGCCAAGCTTCGAATTGCTCTACTTGCTGATTTTGTTGCTGCATCATGGCGAGTATCTGTGTTTGTTGGTCGAGGGATCGGCGGAGGTCTTCTACAGAGAAGTCGGGCTCGGGACGGTGGCGGCGACGACGGTAGGATGTGCCTTCAGAAGGAGGTGGTTGTGATGCCTCAGGTTGCTCAATTCTGTCCAACTCATCTTGCATTTCGTCAACAGACCCTTGGGTATTGGTTTGAGTTGGGGCAGCGGTAGCAGCGAGGGCATTCGGGTCAAAAAGCCAGTTGGCACGATCCTGTGGGTGCATCCGGGTACGTGATGGCATGATGATACTTCTGATGGTTTTGCCACGCACGAACGGATGGTATTTGCCATCGGACCTGGAGCGGATAAGGTGAGAAGCTCTGCAATGGTCGGTGTCGAGAAACACCGAAGGGATTGTATGGAGATTCTGGAGTTGGTTACCGAGGTTCAGGCCTAGTGCAATGGAGGTAACAATCCCGCCAAAGTAAAATGGCTTAGAGCCACGGTTGCAGTTGGCCTGAATGTGGGCCAGGAGGAACGGAGCGGCGTTGATGGGTTCGGAATTGAACATGCAGCGGAGAAAGAAAAGTTCTTTGGAGTTCACCTTGTGGTTGCTATCTCTTGTGAAGATGGTATTGCTCAGTACTCTATGGAAATACCGGATGGCTGGGTTGTGGATGTGTGTTGCATGCAGAGAATCCCAGCTGTCGGCATCGATTCCGGTCAATTGGGACCAAAGCGCAAAAGCTTCATGTTGAAATTGTTCGGTAATGCGGCGGTGAGCATCTTCGCCGCGAGGGAAATGTAGGATGTCGACAATCTGATTTTGATTCAATTGGTAGTTCGTGCCGAACATACGGAAGCAAGCGGCGCCAGAATGTTGGCTAAGGTCGCCGCTAGAGGTGAAGTAACTGAACGAACTGAGGAACTCAAGTGTGAGTTGTTCGTAAGTGGGCTGCGGATAGTGGGTCGGTTGTAGCGACCGTTGATGGAAGGCTACGTAGTTTGCTCTCTGTTTCTCTCCGGAGTCGCCGTCGCTGAAAATGATATTGCTAAGGTCAGGGGTTTCATTGTTTCTTGCCATTTGCTAGATGATGTTGATGAAATGGGGGAAGAATGCGGTTTCTGCGGAGTGAGAAATTGCACGAAATTGGTTAATGAAGATGAAATGGGAGTTGGGATTATATGTAGTAAGGAGGGAAAACGAAATTTTGAAATGGGGTTTGGATGTGTGGTGATGGGAAGTTGATAAGATGGGAGTGGGGGAAGAAACGTAACCTTTGTTATAGCAGATATCAGATTTTGGACTCGTGACGGTCGTCACACATCTGTGACGGTCGTCACTCGTGTGACGGGCGTCATGGTTCTGTGACGGTCGTCACACCAGTAAATTCTGCAGAACGCAGAATTTTGCTACAGGGGTGCTTTTGACATGTTTTTAAGGCTTGCAATTGATACCGCAATGTAATAAATCAGCCAAGAGGCAAATAATAACATAAAAAACAGAATAAAGGAATAATGAGTAAAATTGAAATAACATTTAATTAAAATGATTGTTTTTAATGTAATACATAAGTGAAATGAAACAATGCGAAAATGAAAATAATTGAAAGTGTACAGAAAAACAGGAAAAATAAACTAAACGAAAGCTAAAATCTCAATCCTTTTGTACCTTCAATTCGTCAAACTTCCGGGCATAGTAATCGAGCTGGTCACAAACTAAGTCCATGAAAACTGATAATTCACTGTGTATGCTTGTTATTTCTTCTCTTATAGTGGTCAGAGCTGCGTCGAAGTTGTCTAATCGGTTCAGAACAATATCCATTTTGTCAGTGGTTTCTTCAGGAATGGGCTCAGGATAGGTGTTGTAATGTGGAGGGGTCTTAGGGTCTACCTCAGCTTCGGATACAGCATCCTCATAATACATATAATCATGTGCTTCAGAGATGTGATCACTGTCGTACATGTAATCCTGTGGTGTGGATTGAGGTGAAGGAGGTCCCATAGGCTCATCCAATTCATAAACCCAATTGTCCTTGTTATGGATACTAGTCATCTGATGATTTGGCAATGTGAATAGCTGGACAGGTTTGTCATTGATAAGGTACTCGTAGGGTCCAGGTCCCATGGTTCTTAAAATGCGCCTGTTAAAGCAAAACTGGATATTCATGGGTCAGACGGTGCCAAAACTAGTGCTTGCATTTAGGTGGAATCTAAGGCCAAGCTCGTGGGCAATCATTGTCATGAGGCCTCCTATTAGAATGGGTGATTGTGATTCCTGAGTGAGGCGTAGGAAGGATCTCATCATAAAAGCCACGACATTCACCGAACGGCCCTGAGATGCACAGAATAAGATAAACAACTCTTCTTTAGATACTGTAGTAATGTTTTCTTCCTTTCCGAAAAGGGTGTGGGCTAGGATCTTATGAAAGTATTTGAAAGCGGGGTTATGAATCTCATCGTTATACATGCCATTTGGGTCAGGGTGATAGTCACCTGTGATTTTACCCCAGAACTGGTTTAGTTCAAAATCAAGATCGTCATCTTCGGCACTGATGAACACATGTGGTCCGCTAGGAAATCCTAGGAGGTTAGCTAATGACATACGGCTATGGGTTTGGTCCATTCCAAACATTCTAAAGGTGATCAGCTCTGTGTTTGATCCAAAACCATAATTGAGTAAGTACCTGAAGGAACTAAGGAATTCGTAGGTGAGGTCCTTATAGGTAGCAAAACGGGTTTTCAAGGAGGTGTTCTCCCAGCCTAATTGATTAAACAGGAATTGAATGCTATCAGTAATTCCTAGCTTCTCCATGGTAGACTTATCATAATATAGTGTTAAGGTTATGTCTCTCTCAGTTAATGCTTCAAATCTTGCCTTTTGAGCTAATCCTCGAAAATGAACCTTTGTGAAGTCGTACTCGGCCATACTCGCAGGTTAGTCGGAGAAAAACAGGAGGAAGGTATGAAGGCTTTTAAAATCCTGAAAAGTTTAAAACAGAAATTTTAAGTCAGAATTTTTAGAAACAAAAGGTGGTAGAAATAAAAACAAAGTTTAAATAAAAGAGAAAATAATGAAACAAAAAATAAAAATAGTAGCAATTTAAATTTAAAATTTTGTTAAAATTTCAAAGTAAGATTTCAAATAAAAAATGAGAATGAAATACAGTAAAGAGGGAAATACGGGAAAATTGGGTTGCCTCCCATTAAGCGTTGTTTTTAACGTCAAAAGCCTGACGATAGCTTGGTGACAAGCTATTCGGGTGTTTGAGCAGGAAGCTCGAGCAATGTTATACTGCTGACTTGAGGGATGTTTTCGTTCTTATTATAATGTTTTAAACGTTGCCCGTTTACGATAAACGGTGCATTCGTCTTATCGGTAATTTCAACAGCTCCACTTTGAAGTACTTTAGTCACTTCAAAAGGTCCAGACCACCTAGATTTTAGTTTACCTGGGAAAAGTTTCAATCTTGAATTAAATAGAAGTACGATGTCTCCCACACTGAATTGTTTCCGGACTGAACGTTTATCATGCCATTTCTTAGTTCGTTCTTTGTAGATACGAGCATTTTCGTAAGCGTCCAATCTAAGTTCTTCTAATTCGTGTAAGTTCAAGATTTGTTTCTCTCCTGCCTCAGCGTAGTTGAAATTAAGTGTCTTAATGGCCCAGAAGGCTTTATGCTCTAATTCTACAGGGAGATGACAGGATTTACCGTAAACTAATTTGAAGGGTGTAGTACCTATTGGTGTCTTAAAAGCGGTCCTATAAGCCCATAAAGCTTCATTCAGCTTTGATGACCAATCTTTCCTTGAGGTAGCGACAGTCTTTTCCAATATTTGTTTTATTTCCCTGTTCGAGACCTCTACTTGTCCGCTAGTTTGCGGATGATAAGGTGTAGCTACTCGGTGTCGGACTCCATATTTAGAAAGAAGTTTGTCAAAAATTCGCGATATGAAATGTGATCCACCGTCACTAATGACGAGTCTGGGTACACCGAATCTAGGAAAGATTGTGTTTTTGAAGAGTTTGATTACTACTCGTGCGTCATTTGTTGGAGCGGCAATGGCTTCTATCCATTTAGACACATAGTCTACAGCGACGAGTATGTAGTTATTCCCAAAAGAAGACGGGAAGGGTCCCATGAAATCTATTCCCCATACGTCAAAAATTTCTACCTCTAAGATTCCTTTCTGAGGCATTTCATCACGTCGTGAGATGTTGCCAGTTCATTGGCATCGATCACATTTTAGCACAGCGATGTGAACGTCTTTCCAGAGGTTAGGCCAGAATAGGCCGGCTTGGAGAATCTTAGCGCACGTCTTGGATGTACTGGCATGACCACCATATGGTGCTGAATGGCATTGGGAAATGATGTTTTCTATTTCTTCCTCTGGGACACAGCGACAGTATATGTTGTCGGCCCCTCTCTTGAAGAGTAGAGGTTCGTCCCAATAATAGTGTTTCAGATCGTGGAAGAATTTCTTCTTTTGCTGATAAGTGAGATCCGGTGGAAGCACGCCTGCAGCTAGGTAATTAACGATGTCGGCATACCAAGGTAATGTGACTTGGGCATAGACGGCTTCTACGGCTTTTTCGAGTTCTTGCTCTTCCGAGATTAAGTTAGGCATGTCACTTTCCAATTTGGCTATCAGATGTTCGTATGGAAAATCATCATTTATCGGTACTGGTTCATGTTTAATGCCTTCTATTCGGGATAAGTGATCTGCAACTACGTTCTCGGTTCCTTTCTTATCTTTAATTTCTAAGTCAAACTCTTGTAATAATAGGATCCATCTCAATAATCTTGGTTTGGCATCCTTTTTGCGTATTAGGTACCTAATGGCAGCGTGGTCTGTGTATATGGTGATTTTTGCTCCTACTAAGTAAGAACGGAATTTGTCAAGCGCAAATATAACTGCTAGAAGTTCCTTTTCTGTTGTGGCGTAGTTCATTTGGGCAGGATCTAAGGTTCTACTGGCGTAATAGATGGCATGAAGCTTCTTGTCCTTCCTTTGTCCTAGAACTGCGCCAACAGCATAATCACTCGCATCGCACATGATTTCGAACGGTAGTCGCCAATCGGGTGGTTGCATAATTGGTGCGGTGATAAGGGCTGATTTTAATGTTTCGAATGCTTTTAGACAGTCGTCGTCAAAGACGAACTCAGCATCTTTCATCAACAGGTCGGTCAGAGGTTTTGTGATTTTTGAAAAATCTTTTATAAATCTGCGGTAGAAACCGGCATGTCCTAGAAAACTCCGTATTTCGCGTACGGATTTTGGAGGTTGGAGGTCTTTTATAATTTCTATTTTAGCTTTGTCGACCTCAATCCCTTTATTAGATATGACATATCCTAGAATTATTCCTTGTCGGACCATAAAATGGCATTTTTCCCAATTTAGGACGAGGTTCACTTTTACATAACGTTCTAATACCATTTCTAAGTTTTGTAGGCATCCTTCGAAGCTTTGTCCACATACTGAGAAATAGTCCATAAATACTTCCATGATGCATCTTTGAAAGGTTGCTGGAGCATTACAAAGTCCGAACGGCATTCGGCGGTAAGCAAAAGTACCATAAGGACATGTGAATGTAGTATTTTCTTGGTCATTAGGATGAATGGGAATTTGGAAAAATCCCGAATAACCATCTAGATAGCAGAAATATGAATGTTTGGCTAATCTTTCCAACATTTGGTCTATGAAGGGCAAGGGGAAGTGATCTTTTCGTGTGACTTTGTTAAGCTTTCTATAATCAATGCACATTTTGCTTCCAGTCACGACTCTTTTTGTTATTGATTCGCCTTTTTCGTTCTTAACTACTGTGACTCCTCCTTTCTTAGGTACGACATGAACTGGGCTGACCCATTCACTATCGGAGATTGGATAGATGATTCTTGCATCTAGCAATTTCTTTACTTCGTCTTTGACTATAGTGCTTAGGATGGGGTTCAGTCTCCTCTGATGCTCTCTAGAGGTTTTACAGTCTTCCTCTATTGTAATTTGATGCATACAGATCGAAGGGCTTATACCTTTTAGATCGCTTATGTTATAGCCTAACACGGTGGGGTACTTCTTTAGGACTTCTAATAGCTTTGCGGTTTCTAGTTGTCCTAAGTCGGTGTTGAATATCACTGGTCTTTTTAGTTCATCGTCTAGGAATTCATATCTAAGGTTTTTGGGTAGTGTTTTAAGTTCTAAAGATGGGTTCTTCGGACCTGGCATATGGTTTGGGGTTAGTGCTAAGCTTTCGCTTAGACTGTCGCCTTTATACGGTTTACGCCAATCATCGTCTTCAGAAATATCGGGTATTTGAATCTTTATTATTTCTGAATACGTGGTCTCTTCATTTTCAAGTTCTCTTATGCATTCGTCAATTACATCTACTAAATAGCAGGTATCGTCTATGGCTGGTGCTTGTAAGAACTTGGTGAGAATGAACTCTATCTTTTCTTCTCCTACTTCAAATGTTAGCCTTCCTTTCTTTACGTCTATAATAGCTCCGGCTGTAGCTAGGAATGGTCTTCCTAAAATAATTGGGGTAACAGAGTCCTCTTTGATGTCCATGATTATGAAGTCGGTTGGGATGTAGAATTGTCCTATGCGTACTGGAACATTTTCTAGTATTTCGACGGGATATTTGACTGATCGGCCAGCCAATTGTACGGACATTTTGGTTGGTCTTAGTTCTCCCATATTCAGCTTTTTGCATATAGATAAAGGCATAACACTGATACTGGCTCCTAAATCGCACAAGGCTTTGTCTATTACGAATTTTCCAATGACACAGGGTATGGAGAAACTACCTGGGTCTTTTAATTTAGGAGGCATGTGGTTTTGAATAATAGCGCTACACTTTGCAGTAAGTGTAACTGTTTCGTTATCCTCGATCTTTCTCTTATTTGACAGGATTCTTTGAGAAATTTAGCATACGAGGGCATTTGAGTGATAGCTTCTGTAAAAGGAATAGTGATATTCAACTGTTTAAGGAGCTCTACAAATTTCTTAAACTGCCCTGTAGTTTTGGAGTTTATTAGTCTTTGAGGATAAGGAATCGGTGGTTTATATGGCGCTGGAGGTGCTTGAGTTTTTTCACTTGCGGTGTCCTCCTTCTCGTTGTCTTCCTTCTTCTCTAACTCGGATTCCTTTTCTGCTTGTTCAGTTGGTTTTTATTGCATGGCTGAGTTTTCAGTTCTCGGATCGATTGGTTCGTCCAATTCTTTTCCGCTTCTTAATATGACGGCATTTTCTTGCCCTTTTGGATTTTGTTCGGGTTGTCCAGGAAATGTGCCAGCGGGTGCGGCAGCAGAGGCTTGTTGTTGAGCCACTTGTGATATCTGTGTTTTTAGCATTTTATTGTGGGTGGCTAAAGCGTCTACTTTTCCGGTCAGCTGTTTAATTTGCTCGCTAGTGTGTATGTTTTGATTTAGGAATTATTTGTTTGTTTGAGCTTGAGTAGCTATGAATTTTTCCATCATCAACTCGAGGTTTGATTTCCTAGGTGCAGTCTGGGCAGCAGCTGGTTTCTAATATCCTGGCGGAGCAGCAGGCATCTGCAATGCATTATCGCTTTTGTAAGAAAAGTTTGGATGGTTTCGCCAACCTGGGTTGTAAGTATTCGCATAGGGGTTTCCTTGAGCGTAATTTACTTGGTCTGGTGGGATTCTGGCCAGCAATGGGCACTCGGGCGCATTATGAATGGCGATTCCGCATAACTCGCAGTTTGGAGTTACGGCAGCGACGGTTGCAGTGGGGGTTAACGGTCAGACTGTCGATCTTCTGTGCTAGAGCATCTACTTTAGCGTTGAACTTTTCAAGGCTGCTGATCTCGTACATCCCACCTTTCGCTGCGGGTTTCTCTGCTGGAATGCGTTCACCTCCCCATTGGCAGTGGTTCTGAGACATGTTTTCGATTAGTTGATAGGCTTCGTCGTATGTCTTATCCATAAGTGCACCGCCCGCGGCGGCGTCTACCGTTAATCTGGTGTTGTATAGAAGCCCATTATAGAAAGTATGGATCGTCACCCAGTCTTCTAGACCGTGGTGAGGACATGTTCTCATCATATCTTTGAACCTTTCCCACGCTTCGTAGAGAGATTCAGTATCTTTTTGTCGAAATCCGTTGATTTGAGCTCTAAGCATAGCAGTTTTGCTTGGCGGAAAATGTCTCGCTAAGAAAACGTTCTTCAACTGTTCCCATGTCGTAACGGAGTTGGATGGTAAGGATTGTAACCATGTCCAAGCTCTATCTCTAAGAGAGAAAGGGAAAAGACGAAGTCTTATTGCGTCTGGAGTTACTCCATTTGCTTTCACCGTGTCTGCGTATTGCACAAACTTCGTTAAATGTTCGTTCGGATCATCAGTTGCATTTCCTGAGAATTGGTTTTGTTGTACAGCTGACAGCAATAACGGTTTTAGCTCAAAATCGTTTCGAGTTATAGCTGGGGCAGCTATGCTACTTCTAGGCTCCATCTGAGAGGGTGTAGCGTATGCCTTCAACGGTTTGTCTTGAGGTCCTTCAGCCATTTTTTCTTCTTTAACTGGAGGATGAGCTAGAAGATCAGGAATGTTGTGTCTTCGTTGATATTCGACGATGCGCCTTCTTACATGTAAGAAGCGCTCTAGTTCAGCGATTATAGGTTGTAAGATTTCTCCTTGTGAGCGAGTACTTGGCATACAATCGAAGAACGAGTAGAGGGAGAGAGAATTTTTAACCTAGTCTATACTGTGTAACAAAGGATTACACTATTGACTAAACGGGTCCCCGGCAACGGCGCCAAAAACTTGATCGCGACTTTCTATGTCTAATACAACTTAACTGCAAGTGCACAGTCTATCGCGTAGTAATAAAAGATATCGATCCCACAAGGACTCGTAATCAAACTAGCGTTCACGGGAGTTACTATATTTAGCTAGGTAGATAATGTTTAAGGGAATAATTGCTATTACTAAAGGGAACTAAAAACGTTACTTAAATTATAATTACGCGAATCGATATGAAATAATTATGTTCTTCGGGGATTTGACAAGCTACCGGTATATAAAATATTTTCAGAATTTATTTAAGAAGAAAATAGTGATCTAAAGACCTTTGTCTCACGATGGTTGTTGACGCTAGTCGCAACTTTAAGGCGGAACGTATGTTGTCGCTATCCCGTTCGGGGTTAAAATCGCTTTTTGGAAATCTCTAAATTCTAATCTATTTTAAAATGCTTTCGCTGTTATTAAAACAAATGCCTAGTGTTTACTATCTGGTCCTAGCCGCAGCTGTCGCTTGTTGGTTCGTACCTTAATTAATTTCCCACTGTCGTGGCAAAACTACTTTTAAATAAGTTCTCGCTGTCGCGACGAACATTTATTCAGGAAATAAGTTTAAACACTCAGGCCATAAACAACTTTTGAAAAAGAAAGGTTTTAACTGGTTATTATCAAATCCCGTCTGAATTATTATTACATATCGATTACTCTGGTTTAGCTAGACATGGATTTGGAATAGGTAAAGCGTAAATAAAAGCAGAAATTTAGAACAGACATACTACTGGGAATTAAAGTTACAATTAACGAAATAATAAAAACCTGTAAAGTATCCAATTGGCTTTTGGCCAAATCCCAACGATGTCGGCAGGATTGTGTCTTCGAGCCAATAGAGCGTACAAATGAATATTGCAGTAATGGAATACAGGAAAAAGAAAGGAAAACAAAAACAAGACTTAAACTAAATTTGGTCTAGAAAATATTTGGGCAGCACTTCATTATCTGAATGCGGCTCTCTTTCTCAGCTCCCCTCCTTCTCCTTTTATAGAGGTGAAATACTAACGGTTACATCTTGAAGAAGGTGGACTTGGAATCAGAGAAAATAGGAAGTAGTGGTCCATTATTTTGGGACTTGGAACTGATTTTTGCACGTTTACTGAAGTTCTGCGTTTTTGCCTGCATGACGGTCATCATGGTGTATGACGGTCGTCACCCGTGTGACGGTTGTCATGGATGTGTGACGGTCGTCACAGCAGCAAAATTCGCATCTGCTGTTTTTCATGTTGTTTTCATCTGGTTTTCGTCCATATTTCATCTGTAATTGCTTCTTTTCTTCATATTGCTTTGTTTGGACATGATCTTCAAATACCTGTAAAATATCAGACAAATAACATGGAAAAACCCGAAATCGGATTGAAACCAGTCAAATATTAGTTGAATTATATGTCAATATATATATATATATATATATATATATATATATATATATATATATATATATATATATATATATATATATATATATATATATATATATATATATATATATATATATATATATATATATATATATATATATATATATATATATATATATATATATATATATATATATATATATATATATATATATATATATATATATATATATATATATATATATATATATATATATATACACGATTTCGCGTTATCACTACACCAGCAGTTGCCCAAAGTCTCCTCTTATTGTTGAAGCTCTTTGCATTAATAAGAAGGATGTGGAAGCTAATCTCAAGACTAAAGAGAATGGTATTCGATGGTTTGCTTCAAAGTTTCTGGTAGACAAGGCCATCTCTTTTACTGAGGCTTGAAGCTGGAAGGCTTTCAATGTTTTGTTTGCTTTGCTGGTGTATGAGATTGTGTTGTTTCCGAACATGGAGGATTTCGTGGATCAAGCTGCCATTAGTATCTTCTTGTCCAAGAACCATGTTCCTACGCTTCTTGTTGATACCTATTATTCTATTCATTTGAGGAATGAAAAGAAGAAAGGAACTATTGTCTGTTGTGTTCCTATGTTGTACCGTTAGTTCATGTCTCACCTTTCGCAGAAGGATCCCTTTGTTGAGAATAAGGGAAATATCAAATGGTCTCAAAGGATCATGTCTCTTACTACTGATGACATCTCTTGGTATTCTTGAGTCTACAACAACACTAGAGTCATTCTTCATGGTGGTAAATTCTCCAATGTACCTCTCTTGGGTACAAATGGTGGAATTAACTATAATCTGAGACTCCCTTTTCTTGAAGTTGCGATAATCATTACTTGTCTTTCCTGATTACTCTAATTCATGGAATTTCTTGCCCCCCTTTTAAATCTTAGAAAGTTAGGATTGTACTTCGGTTTGAAATCGAGATAAAGCATTATGGAGAAAGTGGTAGGAGTCGTTGCGGAAGGAAGAAGTTTCGTTGAGTTTGAGTATGAAGCAGGTTTGGGGTCGCAATGTTGAAGCTCGTGTGAGAGCCAGAGCTTTGTGACGAGTGAGAAGGATGGTGTTCGTCGGCCGTAGATGGAGAGATGAAGAAGAGGAATCGAGGGAGGGTCGTTTTGGGGAGAAATGGTTTCATTTGATTTGCTAATTCTAGGGTTTGTTAGGTTTTTTTGTTTCACGTGGAACCAATTGGGCTTACAAAGCCTTTGGCCCACGACCCTTTCCTTTTATTTTCTTCATACCTCAGTCTGTTCACGTACTCCGCCCCCCCCCCCCCCCCCCCCCGGTTGCTAGTTCAGTTCTAATTTCTTTTTTGCTTTTTAGTTAATTGAGTTTTTTCTAATCGCTTAAGTGAAATTCAAATTTCTGGTTAATTAATGTTTTTTTATTGATTAAAATATATCTTAATTGATCTAGAGGCTTTCTTTAACTATTAACCTTGCAGCTTTTGAAATCCTGATGATTGTTAAATAATCGTGATGTGCGCTCTTAGTGCTTTGTGATTTCCATGCTCCTTTGGTTCTTAATTCAACTTTACCCTAATTAATTTGAATTAAAATAGATATCAGGATTAACCCTACTGCATGATAACATTAGGCCAGAAGCTCCCCTTTCAATCTCGACTGTGTGATCAATCTTGCTTGACTACTTATTTTTTATTACTTATTTTATTTGACAATTGTTTTATGGTCCTCACTTTTATTATTTCTTATACTATATGTCCAAGAGAAGAACCTGTGTATGCCTTTTTTAAGTCATATTCTCATACCCCAAATTTTACCCTTAGATCATTAGGTTAATATCGCATTTCATTTCATTTTGCATTTCGTTTTAACTAACCGCTAACAGGTTTGCTCAGTGTGTGTGTTGTTGCAGGAAAATAACACGGTGTGCGCTTTAATTTATGAAGGGAAAAAGGGTCAATAATTTATAGTCTATTGACGATTACGAGGAAAAGTCATTATCAGAGATTCCTCAAATAATTAGGGTTTCTATCCTTGAGTCACGCAATTTTTATTTGAGAATGGGTTGAATTTTTGACGTCAGATTCCTCGTGACGCGGTACATTTTTGTTCAAGAACCAGAAGTAGTCGTCAGTTGGGTTTTGAGATGATGTTTGATTCATAAGTCAGATAGAGTTGAAGGCATTGAAATTTGGGTTGAATCTGTGCGAGAATCAACTTCAAGGAATTTATTTTAACAGACTCACGTTTTCCTGCTTTTTCTGCTAGTTACAAGTTAATATTAGAGGAACAGTGGAATTGCTGTTTCCACTGAATTCGTGATAGAATACCGGTCGGTTTGGCTACGATTATCAATCAAGTTGATTCAGGTTACCGAGTTAGACTGTTCCAGAGGAAATTTGAATTTTAAAGGGGGATGGAAGTTTATTTTCGCCGTTAAAATGGATTTATCTGTCCGTTCAAGGTCGTATTCACCAATTTTATTTCCGCGTGCGATTAGTTTTCAAGGGGTATGGTTGAACTCAGAAGGACGTATCTACTTTCAAGTATTATGCATAATGGCTAATTTGTCGAATTTAAATTGGAAATGTCGAGTATTTGAAGGAAAATAAGGATTGAATTGGAAAATAATAAAAGCTCATTCTTATTTAATTATCTTCAATCTTTATACAATTTTCGATTACATTTGTTCAAAATTACAAAATTAAGTCCCAAGGTCTAAATCCTAATTTTTCCTAAAAATTCTTCACGCCCGATCTTCCCTCTGCGAATCTTCGGACCTGCAAAACAGAGAACGGCATGAAAATAATCGTCATCTGGTTAGAATTAAATTTCATCAAAAATGGTTTTTAATTATTCCGACACCCTCAGAAAAGTTTCATCACTGGGCGTGTCGGGAGGGCAACAACGACGAGGTCGCCGCCAACTCCCGACTTTACTTTCTGACCCCGACACGACCCGACAATATCTATTCAACATTTTTCTGTCTGTGTGTGTGTGTGAGAGAGAGAGAGAGAGAGAGAGAGAGAGAGAGAGAGAGAGAGAGAGAGAGAGAGAGAGAGAGAGAGAGACAGACAGACAGAGAGAGAGAGAGATAGAGAGAGAGAGAGAGAGAAGTTGAGAAAAAGATTTTTGCGGGAAAAATGAATTTTTGTGTCAAAGCCAAACAAGACTTAGGGAAATCCAGCATATCTGTAACACGGTGGGAGAACTGACTTTAAACAATGTTGCGGATAGCAAGAGTCGCCACCGACTTTTATTTTATCCATAAGGAAAGGTTATAAAAGAACAGGAAAGACCTTAGAGAATATTTTGGGTCCGGGGGGTAGGTTATGAAAAGGGAAGGTGTTAGCACCCTTTTCATCCATGGTTATCCATGGGCTCTTAGGTACTTAAGCTCACTTTTGAATTGTTTTGAAATTGTAATGTGTGAATAGAAAATTTTCAGAATAGTTAATAAATAATCCATGTAAGGATGTGTTAAGAACTTGTTTGAAAACTTGTTGAAAATTTGTTTAAGTGTGAAACAGTTTTGAAGTGAGCAAGCACCTAGGAGTAACCTACCCTAATGTTTAAAGGTCTTTCTTATTCTTTATTCTTTCCTTTAGTAAGACTATCCCTACTATAATGGAGTAGGTAGTCCTTACTTTGGATGTTAAGGGACATGTGAGGGACAATTTGACTTTGAAGGCCATTGTGGGATGTAATAAGCACATATAAGGGACCATCATCATTTTTCGAAAGGGACTCGATTCGTAAAGGCAACCATAAGGGACTTTGATGATTTTTCCATTTGAGGGACTTGCTTTATACACCCCACTTAACCATTATTCGTAGGCAACTTGAGGGATATCCTTAGGAAGTGAGACGGCGATTAAAATCGACTTGCGTGTGTGACGTGTTTATTTTAATTATCTTTATTTAAAAGTGATCTAAATTTATTTTAATATTACATACATGTTGTTACACTCCCTAATTACTAACCATAATAATAATTAAATAATTAAACAACTTTACATCCAAGAAACAATTACAAAATAATAAGCAAAATAATTAAATAGCAAAGATAAATAAAATATAAATAAGCAATAATAAATAATAAAGGGGGTTAATTCTAAGTTTACTCGGCAAGACATCGCATCTTGTGCCTACGTATCCTTACGGGAGTGGAATCAGAGTAATCGTAGTTCCCCTCAATAGGGAGGTTAGAAACTTCTTGACTGTGGTCAAGGTCTCAAGGGGAATAAACGCATCTTAAGGACACGCTTACGTGGAGTGTAGAAACTCCAAATCTCTACGTTGAAATGTTAAGTTGTAATTAGGGTTAAATTAGGGATTCCACGGCGGGAAACCCTAAAATGAGCGCGGCGGCTCTTTGACCTAATGCTAAGGGTAAAATTGTAATTTTGCCTGCGGCGAGGCATTTGTGAAAATTAGGGTTTGTAGTTTGTAGTTTTGAGGATTTGAAATTGAATGTGTGAAGTTTTACGGACTATTGGCGCGGCGGCCAAACAGTTAGACCTAACCTTCGGATGTGTGCAATGTGACAGAAATAATAGTAAACGCGTGAGATAATTGAATCATGCAAACAGAGAGATAATGTCATAATTTAAACCATGCAAGCAGAAATTTAAAGGCAGAATTTAAAGAGCGATTGTTAAGTTCGCGAGGTTACATGAGAGGAGCAGATACAATATGATAATGAAATTTGAATTGAACAATAATAAAATAAAATAAATAACGGTTCTAGTTATTATTTTAAAAAAAAGATTTTAGTTATTATTTTAAATTTATCTAAAAAAAAGTTTTTCTTAAAAATAATAGGTTTTAATATTAATTTGGAAAAGATGTTAATGTTATTTATTTTAAAAAAACAGATTTTTATATTATAACAAATTTTAATAAATTAATGATAACAATAATAATAATAATGGTAATAATAATGATAATAATGATAATAATAATAAATAATGATAATAATAATAATAATAATAATAATAATAATAATAATAATAATAATAATAATAATAATAATAATAAAGCAATAATGAATTTTAAATGTGCCAAATAACCCAACAATGTTGCTAACGCAGAAATGCGCTCATCGCAACCAGATCTAAATCGGACGAGACAAAATTTATCGCAAAGAAAAAGAAATTAAGCAAAAAATAGTATTATTGCTCACACAAAAATGCGATCATCGCAACCAGATCGAACTAACACAAATGTCACGCGTCATGCACACAAATGTGCAAACATCGTATCGACATAATTCGATCAAAAATCTTATATATATAAACTCTAACAATTTAAAAATTATATATATATAAACGTAACAGTAATAGATAAAGGAAAAGAAATAACGGTAATAGATGAAGAAAAAGAAATAACGGTAAAAGATGAAGAAAAAGAAACAACAGTAATAGATGAAGGAAAAGAAATAACGGTAAACGATGAAGAAAAAGAAACAATAGTAATGGATGAAGAAGAAAACCAAATAACGGCAAACGGCACTCACTCCTCTTAGGTTTTTTTCATTCTCTCCCTTTTTTCCAACAAGGCAACACATGTATATATAGGGAACAAATTAGGGTTAACACCAAATTGTCAATAATGTCCCTAAAGCCCATTTTAAAGCCCAAACTAAATAATTAGTTAAGAAAAAATAAAATTTAAATAATTTAAAATAATTAAAATAAACTTAAAATAAAAACTAATAATCCTATTGATTCCTAAAATAAAAAATATTATAAAAAGAACAAAATTTTTTTCAATATTTTTTATTTTATGATTTTTTGGATATTTTTATGAATAATTTAGAAAAAAGTGAAAAAAATAATATTTTAAAAAATGATTTAATTAAAATACGAAAATAATAATTAAATAATAATAAAAAACTATTTTTGTTATTTTTTTAATGAAAGATAGAAAAATTTAGAGTAAAAATAATAAAAAACAAAAAAAATGACAAAGGTGAGATTCGAACTCTCAACCTCTCACACTCATAACTCCTTACACATGTCCTCCTGCCAATTGTGCCATTTTTACTTTTTAGAAAAAAAATGCATGCCATATGATATTTACCTGCAAAAAGTCAAACGACTCTCTTTGATGTTGGCAAAAAAAAATCATGAAGTTTGACTTTGGTTTGACCACAGTTGACCTCAGTTTGACCTTTTAACTGCATTGACTGCTTTTGACTTATCTGATCATCTGACTGAGCAAACTTTTGAGAAAAGTCTTGAAACTTGACATGGGGGTTCTTATACACATATAAGATGTTATGAAGCTCACTTGAAGTCTTGGAAGTCCATTTAGCCTGATTAAAGTCAAAACCCTAGTTTTGGATGCACTGCTTAGGAGGTGCATTGTCTGAGGGAATTGTCAACTCTTCTGACCAATTGTGAATTTTGTGAACCTTGTGAACCTTCTTGGAACACAAAGTCTTGTATTGTGAGGGCAAATTTTGGGGTGCAACAGCTGCCCCTGTTCAATTTTCTGAAACCTGAGGGGTTAGATTGGTATATTTGCCAGTCGTAACCTGGAAGGTTGAAGGGGATTGAACACAAAAGCCCAAAAATTTGCACTCACCAGCGCATGGAGTGATATTGATGGTTGGTTGAACATGATTGAGTGGGCTTAAAGATGCCACTAGGGGAAAGTTCTTCAGTAGTATAATGAGAACTGTCAGGAGTCTGGAGTAATACTGATGTAACAGCATGTCTTCATGAGGATAGAGCAATCAATAATGATAACCATAAAGCAGTCTTGAAGTGATAAATCTGACCTCAGGAGGATAGAGCAATCAATAGCTCTAAAGCAGTCTTGAAGTAATAATGGCTTCAGGAGGATAGAGCAATCAATAGCTCTAAAGCAGTCTTGAAGTAATAGAATGGCTTCAGTAGGATAGAGCAATCAACAGCTCTAAAGCAGTCTTGAAATAATAATGTGATATGTCTTCAGGAGGATAGAGCAATCAATAGCTCTAAAGCAGTCTTGAAGTAATGATTTCAGGAGGATAGAGCAATGGATAGCTCTAAAGCAGTCTTGAAATAATAATGTAATTTCAGGAGGATAGAGCAATGGATAACTCTAAAGCAGTCTTGAAATAATTAGATGGCTTCAGGAGGATAGAGCAATGAATAGCTCTAAAGCAGTCTTGAAGTAGTAATATGACCTCATGAGGATAGAGCAATGAATAGCTCTAAAGCAGTCTTGAAGTAATAGGATGATTTCAGGAGGATAGAGCAATCAGTAGCTCTAAAGCAGTCTTGAAGTCATGAGAGGCTATCAGGAGGATAAAATAACCCTGAGGTTACAATAAAGCAGTCCCAAAGTAATAAGAAGCTCATCAGGAGGATAAAGTAACCCTGAGGTTACAATAAAGCAGTCCCAAAGATCATAAGATTGTTTGTTGGATAATTAACCTGAAAACAAGGTAGCATTCTGTATAACAACATTAGTTTATGCTTTATGTATGCATGTATGACATGATGCACTTAGGTAATGTATTATAGACATATATGTTATGGTATGATGTAAATGATGTATGTATGCTATGACACTGCTGGAAGTGTCTGGATATCCTTGTATAACAACTGCTGGCCAAGGAAAATAAATCCCGATTCGTTGTTGAAGAATATATAACCCTCCGTCTGCTGGGGATAACAAGGTATAGATAACCTCCCGTTGTTGGGGATAGTAGGGTATAGATAACCTTCGTTTTCGTTTGATAGTAGGATAAGTATAACATCCCGTCTTCGTTCATCGTGCCCTTATTGGAAAGTAATTTCCCGTATATCCGTATGAGGATAAAAGAGATGGATATAAATTCCAGGGGAGATTAGACTTTGTGAAAATGGATTAGTCCTACTGATGGTTTGTAACTGTCTTGTAAAGATGAACCGGCGAAGCTTCTTTGACATCCTTCCCTCGTTCGTCCTTAGTAAATACTATTACTGCATTTTCATGCATTTCTGGTAAACATCAATCATATTAAAAGCATACATGCATTTCTGGTAAACATCAATCATATTCAAAGGCATACATACATTCAAACACAACCAATAGACGTTTCGCTTATGTAAATAGGGTAAAAGTGAATCTGGATTCAAAAGATGGAATTTATTTATATCAAAAGTGACCCATACACGGGTAAGTTTGTACAAGGAGACATAAACCCTAGTAAGAGAATTTTGTCATGAAGTTTTACAAAAAGAATCAGCTATGTGGGAAATAATCCTATTGAGTTTCAATTCTACTATTGCCACTCAAGTATCTCATCTTCTTGCTGTTGAGACGGAAACGATTGGATTGAGCTTTATCTGTTTGAGCTTGAGTAAGTAGTACAACTGGTTGCAGTTTCATGAGTGATCCAAACGAGACATAGTCATACGCTTTAATCCCTAACTTTTGCCTGGATTGCCCTTTCAGGTTTTCAATCCACCGGGATACCCTTTTTTGCCCAAGCCGCCTTTTCAGGTTTTCGACTTGCCGGGTGTACATCTTTTTATATATATATCCCTAATTTTTGCCCAAACCCTTTTGGTTTGCCGGGATGCCCTTATTTTTGCCTAGGCCTGTCAACCTAGCGGGTCTCTTTTTATGCGTAGTATTTTTTAACTATGTCTGCGTTTACAGGTTGTGGGAAGTCTTCACCATCCATTGTAGTCAGTATCATGGCACCTCCTGAGAACACTGTCTTGACTACAAATGGTCCCTCATATGTTGGAGTCCACTTGCCCCTAGGATCACCCTGTGGTAATATGATACGCTTGATTACCAAGTCACCAGCCTGATATACCTTTGGCTTAACCTTCTTGTTAAAAGCTTTGATCATCCGTTTCTGGTACATCTGGCCATGACAAACTGCTGCTAACCTTTTCTCATCAATCAAATTTATCTGGTCAAGTCGAGTCTGAATCCACTCATCTTCATCCAAGCCTGCATCCTTCATAATTCTCAAGGAGGGGATCTGAACTTCAATAGGCAGAACTGCTTCCATACCATAGACTAAGGAGAATGGGGTTGCCCCTGTTGAAGTACGTATTGTAGTACGATAACCATGCAGAGCAAATGGTAACATCTCGTGCCAATCCTTGTAAGTAACAGTCATCTTCTGTACAATCTTCTTAATGTTCTTATTAGCAGCTTCAACTGCCCCATTCATCTTTGGACGATACGGAGAAGAGTTGTGATGCTTAATCTTGAACTGCATCTTCGAAATCAACAAGGTAGTATGGGTCAACATATACTGTCTTAGTCGGCGAGCAGCCCATGCCAAAGCGCAGCAAGTTTTCTCGAGCAGTGAGTATCTTGTTTCACAGTCGGTAAACTTTTTGCTAAGGTAGTATATTGCCTGCTCTTTTCGACCAGACTCGTCATGTTGCCCCAATACACACCCCATTGAGTTGTCTAATACTGTTAAATACATAATCAAGGGTCTTCCATCAACTGGTGGCATTAAAATTGGGGGTTCTAGCAAATATCTCTTGATTTCATCAAAGGCAGTCTGGCACTCATCATTCCATTCCATCACCTGATCTTTCTTCAACAACTTGAAGATTGGCTCACAGATGGTAGTTAATTGGGAAATAAATCTTGCAATGTAGTTCAATCGTCCCAAGAAACCTCTAACCTCCTTCTCAGTACGGGGAGCTGGCATCTCTCGTATAGCTTTCACTTTTGCAGGATCCACTTCAATACCTTTTCCACTGACAATGAAACCCAGGAGCTTTCCAGATCTAACTCCAAAAGTACACTTGTTTGGATTTAATCTCAACCTGTATTTCTTCAACCTCTCAAACAACTTGTGCAGATGATCAAGATGCTGTTCTTCATTCTGAGACCTGGCTATCATATCATCCACATATACCTCTATCTCATGATGAATCATATCGTGAAACAAAGCCACCATAGCACGCTGATATGTTGCCCCTGCATTCTTCAAACCAAATGGCATTACCTTATAGCAAAAGGTGCCCCACTGTGTCACAAATGTAGTCTTCTCCATATCTTCAGGTGCCATCTTGATTTGATTGTAACCAGAGAACCCATCCATAAAAGAGAATACCTTATGCTGAGCAGTGTTGTCTACCAGAATATCAATATGAGGAAGTGGAAAGTCATCTTTAGGGCTAGCCTTGTTCAGATCTCTGTAGTCTACACACATACGTACCTTACCATCTTTCTTAGGAACTGGTACCACATTTGCAACCCACTGAGGATAAGAAGTTACGGCCAAGAACCCTGCATTGAACTGTTTCATTACCTCTGCTTTGATCTTTTCTGACATTTCAGGACGCATACGGCGAACCTTCTGCTTCTTTGGACGACAATCTTCTTTCACTGGCAAACGGTGAACCACAATGTCCGTATCCAACCCTGGCATATCTTCATAAGACCAAGCAAAGATCTCCACATAGTCACGTAGCATCTGAATCAACCTGCTCTTGACATTGTCCTCTAAATCAGCCCCTATCTTGACCTCTTTTCTGTTTTCTTCAGTTCCCAGATTCACAACTTCGACTGGCTCTTCATGTGGCTGTATAGCTTTCTCTTCTTGTTGTAACAACCTAGCAAGCTCTACAGGTATTTCACAATCGTCCTCGTTTCCGTCTTCAGTTTGATAGATCGGATTCTCGAAATTGTAATTGGCAATAGTAGAACTGTTATCAACTGGATCCAGAGTGGATGAGGATCTGCATTTTAGTGACGTGGGTGTGTGTAAGAACACATAGCTGATAAAGCAAAAATAAAAGAGAAAGAAAGACAAGGAACACAATATTTACGAAAACGAAACGTCCACTGATTTTATTGAATGAAGTATGCAAATGAAATGACAACCCGTAACAAGCACACCATTGTGCCCCGGGTAAGGCACATGGCTTGAAAGTTTTAATTGTTCCAGAAATTATAAATTTAAAAACATAACACAGTAATAGTATTTACTCCTGATTAAAGGAGATAGGGATAACATCTTCAGCTGTCCAATTATTGAGTCCAGCACCCACAGTAGGAAAAATCCATGCCTCCAAGTTGTAGTCTTCATCTTGATCTCCCACAGCATTGATAACCCCTTGATTGGTGATACGAACAGCACGGGCACGACGGACAGCCTTCTGGGACTCTGCAGTGAAACCCAAACCAAACTTGTCAGACTTGTATGGAATATCAGGAAGCTGACCCCAAATAGTACAACCACCTTCTTCCACCACAGCTTTTGCATCATTGAGGGAGGCCATTGCCATTGTTGGAGGGCTTCTGATGACCACAGGAACCTTCTTCACAGCAGGAGGAGTCACACAATCCTTAACAGCCCAGGGAACCACTTCAAATGATTGACATGGAGTTTCAATGTATTCACCTTCTACTTCCAGATACTTGAAAGTGTTTACATGGCTGACAAAGTATTCTTCCTCTCCAAAGACAGTAACAACTTTTCCATTCACCGGATATCTCAACTTTTGATGTAATGTGGAGGTCACAGCACCTGCCCCCATGGATCCAGGGACGACCAAGCAGACATGAGTACGAAGGACGAATATCCATCACATAGAATGTAGCAGTGAACACCTGAGAGCCAACCTTGATTGGAAGATCAATTTCCCCATGCACTACTCTTCTAGAACCATCAAAAGCCTTTACCACAATATTACTGGGCTTCAATACCGTATCTTCAGGACTCAGCTTGTTCAGGACTTCCTTAGGCAACACATTCAGAGAGGAACCATTGTCTATCAGTACATGAGACAGGGTAGTGCCCTTGCATTCAATTGAAATATGCAAGGCCCTGTTATGATCCCTCTTGGCAGGGGTCAAGTCAGCATCAGAAAATCCTAACCCGTTGTCATAGGTCAGGTGAGCAACACAATTCTCAAACTGGTCCACAGAAATTGCACTGGGTACATGAGCCATCTTTAGAAACTTGATCAATGACTTGGCATGAGCCTCAGAACATAATAACAGGGAGAGCATAGAAATCTTTGAGGGAGTATGCCCCAGCTGATCAGCAATATCATAATCACTCTTGCGAATGATTTTCAATACTTTTTCCATCTGCTTAGAGAGGTCATCAGCAGCTGGCACATCAGTAGATACAGGCTCAATAACAGGACCCTTGCCCCGAGCATCAGTGGTGGAAGTAACAGCAGGAGTAACTGCACTCTTAGAAGCAACTGGAGGAGAGAAGACTCTTCCACTACGAGTGATCTTGCTAGATCCAGCAATATTATCAATGTCAACAGGCATATCAGGTAAAGGCTCCTGCTTGACACCATGGATGTAAACATCAGACCCATAGTGCCAAGGCACAGCTTTGTCGGATGTATAAGGAATAGGACCAGGAGTGGTAATGATCAGAGGAGCTACTCTGGCTTCAGCAACAACTTTCACAGGACCTTCAGCAGTAATCTTGATTGGGCCCTGATGAGTGATTTTAATGGGATCCTTTGAAGTGATTCTTAGTGGTACTTTGTCAACCATGTCAACCTCTTCAATCTTCTTACCCTGAGTCAGATGATCCACCATACTTTCTACAGATGCTGGTCTTCTTTCAAACACTATAGTATATTTATCCATGAGACGTTGAATCCCATCTCTCAAAATGAAGCAACTATCCGGCTTATAGGTACAATATAGACAATCTTCATGACAACCTGGAAAGATCCCAGCTTGTACTAACCTCTTTTTGATAACAGACAATGGTGTGCTCAACTCCATAACTGAATAGACATGCAGATCTCCATCAATATCTTCATCAATGGCGTTGACAGTCTTCTCGTGATTTGGCATTGGAGCTGTAATCACATTTGGAGTACCTGGTGGATCAAACTCAATTTCTCCAGCATCAATCATATCCTGAATTTTGTTCTTCAAGACCCAGCAGTTATTAGTATCATGTCCTGGACAGTTTGAATGATATGCACATCGTGCATTGGGATTGTACTTGGGAGAGGTAACATTGGGATTCTGAGGAGCCTCCCCCAGGGTAATAAGTTCAGCCTTCAACAAGTGTTGCAATGCCTGAGCCATTGACATGTTGATCTTCGTGAACTGTCTTCTAGCCCTCTGTTGGTTGCCTTGAGGCTGCTCTGTTGTTGCAGGAGTTGGATTTGAAATATGAACTGCACTAACAGACTGATGCCTTCTGTTACGATCAGGCTGACCATACACAGCATTAGATTCTTTCTTCCCAGTGGGAGGTTTCTTTGCAGCACCTGATGAAGAAGTGCCCACTTGGATCTTACCACTCTTGATACCATTCTCTACTCGCTCTCCTGTCATGATCAACTCAGTGAAGCCAGATGATGAGCTTCCAATGAGATGACTGTAAAACGGACCATTCAGCGTACACATGAACATATCAACCAACTCCCTATCAGTCAAAGGGGGTTGAACTCTTCCGGCTAAGTCTCTCCACTTCTGAGCATACTCCTTAAAGCTTTCTTTGGCACCCATAGACATGCTTTGAAGCTGCATGCGAGTGGGGGCTAAGTCAGCATTGTATTGATACTGCTTGTAGAAAGCTTCAGCAAGGTCATTCCAATCTCTGATGTTGACACTCTCCAACTGATAATACCACTCTAGCTGAGCTCCAGTTAAACTCTCTTGAAAGAAATGGATCCACAACTTTTTATCAGCAGTGTGGGGTTGAATTCTTCTGACATAAGACCTCAGATGCAATTTGGGACAAGAGACCCCATCATAGACAACAAATGTAGGAACTTTGAACCCAATGGGTATGACCACCCCAGATATCAAGCTCAAATCCTCAAAATCCAGCCCAGATGATTTCTGTAATTCCATAGCATCCATTCTATCCACCAGCATCTTGAATTTGTCTTCGTTAGGCTCATGGTAGTAGTTAGCCTCAGAATCAGAGTCCCCCATAGTGTTGTGGAGACTGCCTCTCTCCTGCTCAGATTCTTCAGATTCATAGTCTCCAACATGTTCCTTGGTCTTGACAGGACCTTTGAACCTTCTTCCCATGTTGAGCAACCCAGCAGACCTTCTAGCCTTCTTAGTCTTCTTGGCCAGCAGTGTCTTCAATTCATCCTGCCCCTTGGATAGGTTCAGGATCAGCTCTTGGAACTGTGCATTCTGTGCCTGGAGATCCTTAACTGATTGTTCAAGAGCCATTGCTGAAATAAACAGCGAGAAGATGAGAAACCTGTGCACAATTATAAACCTGTGATGCAATGATATGGGAATGCATATGCAATGTTTTCAAGGACCGCAGGATTTAAATTTGCTTAAACAAACAAGAAAGTAACTTTTTATTAGTAATAACTTGTTTTGCCTTTTATGCTTACAAAAAATGAAAACGAAATAAGTACAAAAGATGGGGTTTTAAGTCTCCCATGGACGTTTCCTCTTTGTGTTGAGGTATGAGTTGAGGTTTCGTTCCTCATGAAGTAGCTTTGTTAGCTCTAGGATCCTTGCTTGGCTTGCTTTGTAATGAGCCTCGAAAGTATCCCTTTGCTCTTTCAGTTGGATCCATGATCTCTGCAAGTCTTCCATATCAGTAGGCATGTCTGGGTGAAGGATGGTATAAGTTGTGTCTCCTTCAGCAACAGGTTCCATGGTAACTGGTAGGACGGCAGGATATGGCATCATGAGTGTCTGAGCACGAGATCGTACCCATCTGAGATAAGCCTCCATAGGAATAGTGTACTTAGGCTCCAGTGTCTTGCTGTCAATCCTGTTTACCTTTCCCCAAGCTCGTATGAATCTCTGACGGTAACCCTGAAGATCGTTGTCGTAGTCAAACACAATGCCCTGAATCAACATGTCGTGTGGACCATCGCTCCGGGCGTAACCAAACTGTCGTAAAGCTAGAGATGGGTTGTAGGTGATGCCTCCTCTTATGCCTAGAAGTGGCACATTAGGAAACTCCCCACAATGGTCAATGATGGTGACATTCTCCATAGATCTGGAGCACCAATGGATGTCTGAGTGAGAAAGTGACATGATCCTCTTGGACCATCTGAACCCTTGCTCATTCTTCATTACTGAGCGAGGAAGGTGAGAAATAAACCACCTAGAAAGTAAAGGTATGCAGCACATCAAAGTTCCTCTTGCCCTTGTAGTACGGGTGTGAAGAGAATGTAGGATGTCTCCAAGTAAGGTAGGCACTGGATTGTGACTCAGGAATATGTTGATGGCATGAACGTCTATGAACTGATCAGGATTGGGGAACAACACTAAGCCATAAATCAATAAGGCTAAGATCTCCTCAACAGCACCGTAGCTCATAGCCTTCAAGAACATTTGAGCTTTATCCACTAATACCTTGGCAAGAATACCTTTAACTCCACTTCTCGTCTCTAGAACAATGTCAGACTTCTTCAGATGTAGAGTTGCAGCAATAACTTCTGGTTTAAGCTCCTTCTCTAAGCCTGTGAATGGCTTCTGATCAAGAACAGGTATACCCAGAAGTTTAGAGAACTCCTCCATGGTTGGAACCAGCTGATAATCAGGAAATGTAAAGCAATGGTGCTTAGGGTCAAAGAACTGAAACAACACACTCATCATGTCTTCACTGAACCCTGAAGTAACTAGATCCAATAAGTGACCATGTCTCTTGTTGAACTGGGAATGATCAGGCACTAGGGAAACCAACTCCTTGAGCTTAGCAGGTATCCCTACAAAGTTGATCCTGATGGTGTTTCTACGAGCAGAAGCCATGACCTGCAACAAAGAACAAAGATAAATCCTTTGGTCCTTGAAATGGTTAGGGAAAATGATATGCTTATGATGCATGATGATGTCATGATGTCATGCTCAATCACAAACATGTGGCACACACAAACAAGTCACACCATAGCCCTAGGTTTAAAGGCTTGCATGAGGTTCAAAGGCAAGTACCCTCCCCTGAAGTTAGATGGTTCATCCTGTCCTACAAAAGTAACCAGGTTCTAAGGGATCTCAATATCATTGATCTTTCACAAGGGTGGTTGTTCAGAAGGCAACTTACTTGCCAACCAAAACCCTCCAAGTTTAAGATCTCAATGAGCGTAGTATCGAGTGTCAACCAACTTCAGTCTGCACCAAAGCCGGTTACCTCACTACTTTCTAAAGGCCAAGATGAGTTAACTAGGGTTCTAAAAGTCAGTTAGTGCATTGACAACATATGGCAGCCTCAATATTATCCTCAACTTGACTTAAGGAATATAAGCACCAACCAAGAAGTCGCACTAACTATGGCCACCAGATCAACCGTATCGATATACGTCGTACAGTTTCCTTGGTCTATTGCCATTTACCTAAGGTACACTAGATCCGGGTTAGGACCTTTCACACATAAGAGCACCCCAACAATATAATAATAAAGCAAACAAGGCAAACAATTTAAAGTGATCTTAATTCCTAAAGGTACCCCTCTTAAATAAATCCCCAGCAGAGTCGCCAGTTCTGTAACACGGTGGGAGAACTGACTTTAAACAATGTTGCGGATAGCAAGAGTCGCCACCGACTTTTATTTTATCCATAAGGAAAGGTTATAAAAGAACAGGAAAGACCTTAGAGAATATTTTGGGTCCGGGGGGTAGGTTATGAAAAGGGAAGGTGTTAGCACCCTTTTCATCCATGGTTATCCATGGGCTCTTAGGTACTTAAGCTCACTTTTGAATTGTTTTGAAATTGTAATGTGTGAATAGAAAATTTTCAGAATAGTTAATAAATAATCCATGTAAGGATGTGTTAAGAACTTGTTTGAAAACTTGTTGAAAATTTGTTTAAGTGTGAAACAGTTTTGAAGTGAGCAAGCACCTAGGAGTAACCTACCCTAATGTTTAAAGGTCTTTCTTATTCTTTATTCTTTCCTTTAGTAAGACTATCCCTACTATAATGGAGTAGGTAGTCCTTACTTTGGATGTTAAGGGACATGTGAGGGACAATTTGACTTTGAAGGCCATTGTGGGATGTAATAAGCACATATAAGGGACCATCATCATTTTTCGAAAGGGACTCGATTCGTAAAGGCAACCATAAGGGACTTTGATGATTTTTCCATTTGAGGGACTTGCTTTATACACCCCACTTAACCATTATTCGTAGGCAACTTGAGGGATATCCTTAGGAAGTGAGACGGCGATTAAAATCGACTTGCGTGTGTGACGTGTTTATTTTAATTATCTTTATTTAAAAGTGATCTAAATTTATTTTAATATTACATACATGTTGTTACACTCCCTAATTACTAACCATAATAATAATTAAATAATTAAACAACTTTACATCCAAGAAACAATTACAAAATAATAAGCAAAATAATTAAATAGCAAAGATAAATAAAATATAAATAAGCAATAATAAATAATAAAGGGGGTTAATTCTAAGTTTACTCGGCAAGACATCGCATCTTGTGCCTACGTATCCTTACGGGAGTGGAATCAGAGTAATCGTAGTTCCCCTCAATAGGGAGGTTAGAAACTTCTTGACTGTGGTCAAGGTCTCAAGGGGAATAAACGCATCTTAAGGACACGCTTACGTGGAGTGTAGAAACTCCAAATCTCTACGTTGAAATGTTAAGTTGTAATTAGGGTTAAATTAGGGATTCCACGGCGGGAAACCCTAAAATGAGCGCGGCGGCTCTTTGACCTAATGCTAAGGGTAAAATTGTAATTTTGCCTGCGGCGAGGCATTTGTGAAAATTAGGGTTTGTAGTTTGTAGTTTTGAGGATTTGAAATTGAATGTGTGAAGTTTTACGGACTATTGGCGCGGCGGCCAAACAGTTAGACCTAACCTTCGGATGTGTGCAATGTGACAGAAATAATAGTAAACGCGTGAGATAATTGAATCATGCAAACAGAGAGATAATGTCATAATTTAAACCATGCAAGCAGAAATTTAAAGGCAGAATTTAAAGAGCGATTGTTAAGTTCGCGAGGTTACATGAGAGGAGCAGATACAATATGATAATGAAATTTGAATTGAACAATAATAAAATAAAATAAATAACGGTTCTAGTTATTATTTTAAAAAAAAGATTTTAGTTATTATTTTAAATTTATCTAAAAAAAAGTTTTTCTTAAAAATAATAGGTTTTAATATTAATTTGGAAAAGATGTTAATGTTATTTATTTTAAAAAAACAGATTTTTATATTATAACAAATTTTAATAAATTAATGATAACAATAATAATAATAATGGTAATAATAATGATAATAATGATAATAATAATAAATAATGATAATAATAATAATAATAATAATAATAATAATAATAATAATAATAATAATAATAATAATAATAATAATAATAATAATAAAGCAATAATGAATTTTAAATGTGCCAAATAACCCAACAATGTTGCTAACGCAGAAATGCGCTCATCGCAACCAGATCTAAATCGGACGAGACAAAATTTATCGCAAAGAAAAAGAAATTAAGCAAAAAATAGTATTATTGCTCACACAAAAATGCGATCATCGCAACCAGATCGAACTAACACAAATGTCACGCGTCATGCACACAAATGTGCAAACATCGTATCGACATAATTCGATCAAAAATCTTATATATATAAACTCTAACAATTTAAAAATTATATATATATAAACGTAACAGTAATAGATAAAGGAAAAGAAATAACGGTAATAGATGAAGAAAAAGAAATAACGGTAAAAGATGAAGAAAAAGAAACAACAGTAATAGATGAAGGAAAAGAAATAACGGTAAACGATGAAGAAAAAGAAACAATAGTAATGGATGAAGAAGAAAACCAAATAACGGCAAACGGCACTCACTCCTCTTAGGTTTTTTTCATTCTCTCCCTTTTTTCCAACAAGGCAACACATGTATATATAGGGAACAAATTAGGGTTAACACCAAATTGTCAATAATGTCCCTAAAGCCCATTTTAAAGCCCAAACTAAATAATTAGTTAAGAAAAAATAAAATTTAAATAATTTAAAATAATTAAAATAAACTTAAAATAAAAACTAATAATCCTATTGATTCCTAAAATAAAAAATATTATAAAAAGAACAAAATTTTTTTCAATATTTTTTATTTTATGATTTTTTGGATATTTTTATGAATAATTTAGAAAAAAGTGAAAAAAATAATATTTTAAAAAATGATTTAATTAAAATACGAAAATAATAATTAAATAATAATAAAAAACTATTTTTGTTATTTTTTTAATGAAAGATAGAAAAATTTAGAGTAAAAATAATAAAAAACAAAAAAAATGACAAAGGTGAGATTCGAACTCTCAACCTCTCACACTCATAACTCCTTACACATGTCCTCCTGCCAATTGTGCCATTTTTACTTTTTAGAAAAAAAATGCATGCCATATGATATTTACCTGCAAAAAGTCAAACGACTCTCTTTGATGTTGGCAAAAAAAAATCATGAAGTTTGACTTTGGTTTGACCACAGTTGACCTCAGTTTGACCTTTTAACTGCATTGACTGCTTTTGACTTATCTGATCATCTGACTGAGCAAACTTTTGAGAAAAGTCTTGAAACTTGACATGGGGGTTCTTATACACATATAAGATGTTATGAAGCTCACTTGAAGTCTTGGAAGTCCATTTAGCCTGATTAAAGTCAAAACCCTAGTTTTGGATGCACTGCTTAGGAGGTGCATTGTCTGAGGGAATTGTCAACTCTTCTGACCAATTGTGAATTTTGTGAACCTTGTGAACCTTCTTGGAACACAAAGTCTTGTATTGTGAGGGCAAATTTTGGGGTGCAACAATATCCAACAAAATATGGATATCCAAATCCATCAAAGAAATCCATAACCCCAAAAAAATATGGATATCCAATCACCAAAATCCATATCTAGTTCAGCCAAGAACAACAACACTTCCGCAAGTTCCTCTGAACCAAAACAACCAAAACAAATCAACAGAGAAAAACACAAGCATCTCCATTCCAAAACAAATCAGCTCGTGAAAACAGCAATGAATCCGTGAGATTGAGTCAAAGAAATCTAACAACAAAAGCATGAAAATCGTAACAATATGATGGAACCCAGGCCCAAGAAATCATAATATAAAAACTCAACATCATCAGTTCATCAAGGGGGGCACCAGATAAAATGTTCATCGGTTCATCAGAAGAAAGGAGTTTTTGAAGAACCCAAAAGCACTAACGAACCCACGACGACCTCAACATCATCATCAGCCGTCGTTCGCGCATCAACCGAGCCAGCACCGCGAACACCATCAAAGCAAGGAAACCACCATTGTCCAAATCACCAGGCTCGGAGACGAAAATCTTCGTCACCATCATCGTCCTCCACTGCCAACAACACAAGCGAAGCCACCATAGCACCACCGTCATTCGCTGCAACTCAAATCGCTTCAAACCTAACAAAAAAGGTGAGCAATTTGTGCTAACGGAGTGTGTTTTAATCTGTTTTTTGCAGAATCATCAAGAAATTCAGAAGCAGAAAAGCAAGAATGGCTACGAAGAAGAAGAAAAAGCCGCGAAAAGCTCAGCAATGGAAGCACTGTTCGCACGAGGAAGAAGAAGAGGGTTCAAAACTTTAGTCACAATTTCAACAACAAATTTGCCCTTCCCACTTTTATATTTCTATTTTTTATGTTCATTTTTATATTTCCTTTTTTAGTTTAGTTAAATTATTATAAATCTTAATTAAATTATTAAATTAAAACCTATTTTTTAACATTTAATTAAAACTTATTTTTTAATAACTTAAAATTAAAACCATTTTTTTAAAAAAAAACTTAATAATTAAAACCAATATTTAGGACTTATTTTCAAAACTTAATTAAAAATCAATTTTTATTTTCTAATTAAAAATCCCAAATTGTTATAAAAATTAATTTCTAACACTTAAAATAAAAACTTTTTTTATAAAATAAGACTAATCTTCAATTAATTTCAAAACTTTTTCTTAAAACGTGTTTAACCGGATTTTTAAGCATTTCGCTGTCGATTTCGAATAGAGTTGTCGCCTAACTGCGGATGTGACCTCTTTACCTTGCCCCGTTTATTTTCTTCTAATCTTTATGCTAACTTTCATATTTCTCAATTGTACTTGTTTACTAACCTCATACTTTTCGTATTTCATTTTCATGGTTGTAATGTATGCGAGGACATCGTCGCTTATCAATTCCGTTATTATTCTGGCACATTTTTCCATATTTCGATACTGCTACTTGGTAATTATTTTTCATTGCATTATTTACCGTAATTTACCCTTTGAAGGATAGGTCTAGCCGTTTGACCACCGCGTCAATAGTCCTTACCTTTGACTCTTTCATCTTTCAAACCCTAATTGCCTAGGCGTCCCGTCGTGGACCACTTTACCCTTTACCCTAGCATTAGGATAAGGAGTCGCCGCACTCCATATTAGGTTTCCCGCCACAGAATACCTATCTTACCCTTTTCAATTCAATTCAACTTCAACGTAGAAATAGGAGTCACCGCACTCCACGCAAGCGCTTCCTTAAGAACGTTTGCATGCCCATGAAACCTTGACCACAATCAAGAAGTTTCTTACCTCCCTTTCAAGGGGAACTACGATTACTCCGATTCCATCCCCTACCTCGGATACGTAGGCACAAGATGCGAATCTTGGCGAGTAAACATAGGACTAACCCTTAGGTCTTTCTCTTTATCTTTAACCCTTAGCATATCCCTTAAGCAGATAATTTTAGCAAAATAGCAACATTAAAACAAGAGGTTCCTGTAGAGTACTACAGAAGTTTAGGGTGCTAATATCTTCCCTAAGCTTAACCAACCCCCGAACCTAGATCTTTCCCCGCATTGCGTTTACGATGCAAAATAGGTTTTTCCTTTCTTTAACCTTTCCTTCGGATAAATCAAAGACCGGTTGTGAACAAAAGATGTGATTCAAATTAATTAATAATTTGATATCCTATTCTCACCGCAACAGAAAATGGCGACTTCACTGGGGAACAGTCATATCTTTTGAGGGTTATCCCTACCTTGTTTTTGTTTCATATTTTTGCTTTATTATTTTCTTGTATATATATCGGTTGTACCTTGCTTGGGGTACCCTTTGTTGTGAGATAAGTTCTACACTCGGACTTGAGTGCAATTTTTATAGGAAGGTGATATATTCGACGAGGCTTATAGGGAGTTGAATCCCGACCAAATTGACTTGAGAATCACCGCTCAGTTGAGGCCCTCTTGAAAACTAGTATTGTTGAACGAGTAATCGTGAAACCATTCACTATTTTCGAGTGGAGTCTGTGATACTGGGGATCGTAGTTACCTAACACCACTTTGGCCTTATCTAGGACGTAGTGCGAGGACTATGAGGGAGTATTCCCAAAATAGTTACTACACGATACTACACTCAAAAGAGGTTCTCTTGAGAATATTATTAACCACCGAGTCAGCCGTGAAATTGATAATATCCGAAAGATGGACTGATGACTTTTGGCACCTCTTTGGAACCCGTGTTCTGCAGGTACAATTAACCCTTAGTACATACCTTTTGGGATGGGTAGACCTTGGCTCCGCTCATGCTCCTCTAACCTAGGACTTTTGTTTGTTTGTGTGTGTTTGTACATTGCATCCATAAAGCACCATATCATTCCTAGTTTCAAGGAATTTAATAGTCCTTTGCAATTTCAAAAAAGTCCTACATTTTAAAGTCTAAAACCTTTTTCAGCTTTCCTAAAAAGGAATATTTTCAATCGACCATTGAAATTCTTGAAACCATTGCATTGTATAAGCATCCTGTCTTTGCATTGCATTTCTACCTCCGGTTTCTCATTCTCGGTTCTCTCGCCTCCCCCCTATTATTGTTGCGAATGTACCTCCTTATGGTCTTCAACCCGATTTGGTGACTCCTATTGCTCAACCAATTCGACGAGTTATTCCTCCAAAGTTCAAAACTCCGAGCTTTGACCGTCATGAAGGAGCTACGCGCCCGAGGAATCGCTCGATCGGGTATAACCGTTAAATGGCTACTCATCAACCTTGGCAACATCAGCAGAATTATGTTCAACAACCAGGTTATTCCGTTCAGTATGCTCAACAACCATATATGGCTACTGTTACATCTACCTTCAATCAACAAGTTCCTACTTATCAGACGGTGCAACCGACTCTTGTCTATTAGCCTCCGGTATATCAAGCACCTCCCAACTATCAACGAGTGTCCAACTCTCCTGCCCATCAACAGCCGCAGAATCAAGCACCTCGTTAGGATGGTCTGAATAGGGGACAGTACAAGCCGTGTCCTCCAATTCCGATTATTTTTACCGAGTTGTACCCATCATTAGTGCAACAAGGTCGGATCACCACTAGAGCTGTGGGTCCACCTTCAGATCCTTGACCTACAAATTACAATGCTGCCGCTCATTGTTTATTTCATGAGGGTGCGCCTAACCATGATTTGGAAAACTGTTACGCTCTCAAGTCCATTGTTGGGGAATCAATGGAAAAAAAGATCCTGTCTTTTGATGATCCTCAGCCAAATGTCAAGAATAACCTTCTACCAAATCAAGGATGTTAATGTTATTGATGATATATATGATGCTTCTTAGATCAGGACTTCTCACAGGGTTTTCCATTTGCCAAGATCAAGCTCTGCAAAGCCTGTTTTCACCATATCTAAGCCAACTACTCCTACAGCGAATCATACGAAGCCGGTAATTATTCAGAAGCCTAGTCTGTTTCGTTTCAGTGATCCTTAAGATGATGTGACCATGAATGACAAATAATCTGGGAAGATCACCCCGAAGGAAGATTTGAAGACTGATAATGACGATGTGACAGATATAGTTGGGGCAAGCAAGATGACTCGCAGTTTACACTCCCTGATTCAATGAGACTCCGCCAGAGGAAACCACTACTACTGTGTCGGTCTTGGATACAAAGACTTCTTAAACACCTTTAGCTAGGCTTGTCAGACAGTTCAGTTGTTTACTTATGTGTATTTTTTTCTTTGATTATAAAAGCATAATTAGCATGTACGAACTTGTCTGTTTTGAATAATTAATGCAACGCATATGTTTGTCTTGAATAAATCCATTTGTATTCACTCACAAAAATCATTTTTCATAACTTATAATGCCAACTTCACCCGATCTCTTGCTCTAATAGAGAATTGGAAGGAGGATGATGAACCAAAAACATCAGATCTCTTGTCGTATGCTTTCGATTGAAACCCAGTTGATGATGTATGGCATTATTTCAAATCCTAAACACTAGAAATATAAGGATGATTATCCCTCTTTAAACCCTTTGAGCCTTGAAGTAGAAGTTTTCCTTTCCAAATAAAAACCCTCAATCTTAACCTGGGGCAGGGTAGTTTTCCAGTTAAACAGATCGAGCGCTCAGACTCTTAAAAAGGAGGAGTAAACACTCTAGAATCCATTTTATCTATCCCTAACATATTAGGAAGTTAGAAACACAATGACTATCCCTCGACTACCTAAGGAGTTGGGCAGTCACAAGCCTTTCAAAAGATTCACACGACTTGTTCATAAAAAAAATAAAAAAAAAAGCTCGTTAAGTCAAAACCTACAAAGGAGACTTAGGCAAAACTGGGGCATCCCGCTGGACTCCAATGTTAAATTCAAGACTACGTCCAGACAAAAGTTAGGGAATTAAAAAAACAATAAAGAATTCGCAGTAAAGAACACAGTCATGTGATCAAACACCAAAAGAAATAGGTGAGTGACGGCCATGTCCAAAGCCTTGATGAGTTCTAGACCATATCAAATCCTCTTAAGAGACGAGTGCTCGCATCCAGTTAACTTAACATAGGATCGGAGAACATCATGAAGAAGGGGTGGGTACAAACAAACTTTGAGCCTTTATCTTTTGTTTCTTAAACCGTGAACCAAGCCACGATACAACCTTTAAAAGTCCTAATTGAAGTAGGATCTCTTTTGAAAGCATACTCGACGAGTTTCCTGACTCCTACGAGCTACGCTCAATTTAACGTTGGCATCATAAATTAAATTCATATCCTAACTAGTGATTTCGGTCATAAGTTATTGCGATATCCTGTTTCAAAAAAAAACTTCAAGACAAATATATATGTGCATTAACAATTTCAGGATTAGCATTTCATGCGTGTTGATTTTGCATGATATCTTAGAAACTTACATATAGACGTCGTCAAAGGAACTCGAAGATCCTGCTAAACAGGAGCGGGTGGTTTCCAAGTCGTTTACTGATGCAAGTCTGACTGCTATTTCTGGAGGACCCAGTCATAACACTGTCGATCCGGACCTATCGCGTCGAGATCTGACAAATCTCTCCAAGAGTTTGAAAACAGTGGGGCAATTAGACTCCATTTTCTCTGTAAAATCCTCTCGAGATGACTCTCTCATAAAGCAGGTACTCTGGGGCATTATGTTTTTCAAAATGGCGACTACTACAAAGTCCATTAAGATCAAAACTAGCATGTTTCACAACCTTCTTCATGCACCCGATGAATCTTACTCCAGGTGATCTTCATTCCCCAGTAAGTCCCATTGTTGCAGAAACAATTATGAACCATTTCCTTAGCACCAGTCCCCAGCGAGACTATAAGTTGACAACACTTTGGACTGATCCGGTAATCTCCAGCGATTTTCAAGACTGCAGAGATCATATCAGTATCTTCCAAGTGATGCACATTTTATTTGAGGACCCACTCCCAGTGGAATCATCTTTTCCGCACCGAAGCTGCCATTATTTCCTCAGGAAATGTTCCCCAGAAGATTGCCATATTTTCTCTAAGAAGTCCAGTTACCTTCCCCAAGGAAGCTGAGGTACTTTCCCCAGGAAGTTGGTGTACGTTTCCCAGGAAGTCGCTACATTTTCTCCATGAAGTCGCCCAGCTCCACATCTTCCCCATGAAGCGGATATTTATTTTATCCCCGGAAGTCTTAATCGTCAGCTTTTCTTTGGCTGATTATGATTCATGATAGCAATCCCTCTAGTGAAGCCATGATATCGTATCCCCATGAGGAAGCCATGATATCGTATCCCCAAGTGGATTATTTTCTCCTCAGAGAAGTTGGAACTTTGAAGCAAGATTGAGTTCCGCTGTCAACTTTTCCTATCCTTCAATAGATGTACCATTGCAGAGGTCACCGGGTATCCCCGTCGAGATGTTTATTTCATCTCATGTTTCCTCCTCTCATATGTTTTGTCAGCATATGTATATGCATGAGCATAAGCATGGCATTTTCATACACATTAACATACACATTAACACACGCATTAGCATCTGCCTGTTTACTATCCGTGTCACCCTTTGTCGTTACCGCCGAGTAACTGGGTTTGTCCATTCTCTCCAAGTAGATCGCCAGTCCTAAGCATAAAATACTTATTTGTTCCAGTATCCCCCATAGAGTTCAACCCTCGTGGGCAATGGTTATTTCAGTTATCTTTCCGCACTAGGATAAGATAATCCCCATTTGAGTTCATTTCCTCAATGGATTCTTGTTTGACAGTTCTTTCTAACTCGATTCTAAATCAAACTTCGGTCCTGTCGGGCGCCGAACCCACCTGGACGTGCATTTATATTGCACTATCTTTCAAGAAGAGCCTTTACAACCCTTTGCAGATATGCGACAGTTCTCGTCTGAGAAGCGTATCATTACATTTAACAGCCGATAAGCGCCAGTGCTCATCCGAGAAGCTTATCATCATTACACTTTACAACCTTGATATCATTACATTCTACAACATCGATATGCGACAGTTCTCGCCCGAGAAGCCTATCGTTACATCTTATAGTGACAAGCGAGGGTTCTTGTCTGGGAAGCTTATCATTATTACATTTTTATAGCAGTATATAACAGTTCTCATCCGAGAAGCTTATCATTATATTTTACAACATCGATCAGCGACATTTCTCGTCCTAGAAGCTTATCATTACATTTTTACAACCGATCAGCGACAGTTTTCGTCCGAGAAGCTTATCATTACATTTTACAACCGATCAGCGACAATTCTCATCCGAGAAGCTTATCATTACATCTTCAACTGACAAGTGATAGTTCTCGTCGGAGAAGCTTATCATTACATCTCACAATACCGACAAGCGACAGTTCTCGTCCGAGAAGCTTATCATTACATCTTACAATACTGATAAACGACGGTTCTCATCCGAGAAGCTTATCATTATATCTTTACAACGGTAAATGACAGTTCTCGTACAAGAAGCTTATCATTAAATTACATTCAATCGATAAACAACAGTTCTCATCCAAGAAGCTTATATTGCTACCCTTGCAAATAAGCGACAGTTCTCATCCGAGAAGCTTATCATTTCTACCCTTGCAAATAAGCGGCAGTTCTCATCCGAGATGCTTATCATTGCTACCCTTGCAAATAAGCGGCAGTTCTCATCTGAGAAGCTTATCATTGCTACCCTTGCAAATAAGCGGCAGTTCTCGCCTGAGAAGCCTATCCTATCTTCATCATGACTCGCAGCAAGAGGCCATCTCCATCGAGAAGCGGGTTTCCATTGCCCTTTTCATCTTGAAGCATGGGGAAGTTTATTTTACCCTTTAGTAAAAGAAGAAACTAAGACCTATTCAGGGAACACCAGACCTTGAAGCGTGGGGAGGTTTATTTTATCCTTTAGTAAAAGAAGAAACTGAGACCTATTCAGGAAACACCAGACCTTGAAGCATGGGGAAGCTTATTTTACCCTTTAGTAAAAGAAGAAACTGAGACCTATTCAGGGAACTCCAGACCTTGAAGCATGGGGAAATTTATTTTACCCTTTAGTAAAAGAAGAAACTAAGACCTATTCAGGGAACACAAGACCTTGAAGCGTGGAGAGGTTTATTTTACCCTTTAGTAAAAGAAGAAACTGAGACCTATTCAGGGAACACCGGACCTTGAAGCGTGGGGAAGTTTATTTTACCCTTTAGTAAAAGAAGAAACTAAGACCTATTCGGGAAACGCCACACCTTAAAGCATGGGGAGGTTTATTTTACCCTTTAGTAAAAGAAGGAACTGAGACCTATTCAGAGAACACCAGACTTTGAAGTGTGGGGAGGTTTATTTTACCCTTTAGTAAAAGAAGAAACTGAGACCTATTTAGGGAACACCGGACCTTGAAGCGTGGGGATGTTTGTCTATCCTTTCTAAATGAATCATTTAGTTAAAGAAGAAGTTGAATCATGTTTTGATCGTAGAAGCTTATTTTCACCAGATGAGCAACAGTCCTTCCAGAGGAGCTTATCATTTCTTCATCCCTTATCCTCAGATAAGCGACATTCTCTTTATTTGAGAGCTTATCCATCTTAGCATATAAGTCCCTTCCAACGATAAGTGGCAGTTCTCTCTCGAGAAACTTATTAGGGCAGTCCCCCCTTAAAGTCCATTTATTGTGGCATACAGCAGGTTTCTACCCTGTATATTTTCTAATGATTCCTGAAGATTCCGTTCGATCCCGTCACGTAAAGAGTTTCCAGAAGTTTGGATGTTATTCTTGCTTAATGCTCCAGCATTCTGTTTACTTGATCCTACCGCCGTGTGGATCCTGTTTGCCTTTTATCCTAGAGTATCAAGTCGGTCATGCCTGAACCTATTGAACACTACTCTCAGATATTCCCTAGTGGAGGCCGTCTCGCCAGTGCCATCTCCATTAAGGGCCCCCTTCTTACCGTTCCTTCTAAAGTGACAATTGGTCGTGCTTGCCCATCACTTTAGATTTCCCCAATGTCGTGTTGTTTCCCTAGTGCGTCATATTCCCCGGTGTGGTTTCTCGTTGCGTCTGTTCCTCGCGTCGTCTGCGTCCTTACATTTATCATTTCCATCATATACATCATATTAGATTCATGGCATTGTCAGCATCATAGTTCGTTTTGTTTTGTCCATAGCATTACATATCACTGCATCTAAGGGCAAAATTTTCGGTTATTTGTATTTAAATCCCTTTCACCATGATTTCTCGAGCCTCCGTCGCTCAAATCATCCGGTGAAGCTATTTAAATAGGGGCAACCGTCATACCTAAAATTTTACCCTTAGATCATTAGGTTCATTTCGCATTTCATTTCATTCTGCATTTCGTTTTAACAAACCGCTAACCGGTTTGCTCAATCTGTGTGTTGTTGCAGGAAAATAACACGGTGTGCGCTTTAATTTATGAAGGGCAAAAGGGTTAACAATTTACAGTCTGTTGATGATTACGAGGCAAAGTCATTATCAGAAATTTCTCAAATAATTAGGGTTTCTATCCCTGAGTCATGCAATTTTTATTTGAGAATGGGTTGAATTTTTGACGTCAGATTCCCCGTGACGCAGTACATTTTTGTTCAAGAACCAGAAGTAGTCGTCAGTTGGGTTTTGAGATGATGTATGATTCATAAGTCAGATGGAGTTGAAGGCGTTGAAATTTGGGTTGAATCGATGCGAGAATCAGATTCAAGGAATTTATTTTAACAGACTCACGTTTTCCTGCTTTTTCTGCTAGTTACAAGTTAATATTAGAGGAGCAGTGGAATTGCTGTTTGCACTGAATTTGTGATAGAATACCGGTCGTTTTGGCTATGATTATCAGTCGAGTTGACTCAGGCTACCGAGTTAAACTCTTCGAGATGCAATTTGAATTTTAAAGGGGGGGAAGTTTATTTTCGCCGTTAAAATGGATTTATTTGTCCGTTCAAGGCCGTATTCACCAATCTTATTGCCGCGTGCGAATTAATTTTCAAGGGGTATAGTTGAACTCAGAAGGACGTATCTACTTTCAAGTATTGTGCATAATAGTTAATTTGTCAGATTTAAATTGGAAATGTCGAGTATTCGAAGGAAAATAAGGATTGAATTGGAAAATAATAAAAGCTCATTCTTATTTAATTAGCTTCAATCTTTATACAATTTTCAATTACATTTATTCAAAATTACAAAATTAATTCCCAAGGTCTAAATCCTAATTTTTCCTAAAAATTCTTCACGCTCGATCTTCCCTCTGCGAATCTTCGGACCTGCAAATTAGAGAACGGCATGAAAGTAATCGTCATCTGGTTAGAATTAAATTGCATCAAAAATGGTTTTTAATTACTCCGACACCCTCAGAAAAGTTTCATCACTGGGCGTGTCGGGAGGGCAACAACGACGAGGTCGCCACCAGCTCCCGACTTTACTTTCCGACCCCGGCACGACCCGACAATATTTGTTCAACATTTTTCCGAGAGAGACAGAGACAGAGACAGAGAGAGAGAGAGAAGTTGAGAAAAAGAGTTTTACGGGAAAAATGATTTTTTGTGTCAAAGCCAAACAAGACTTAGGGAAATCCAACATATCCAACAAAATATGGATATCCAAATCCATCAAAGAAATCCATAACCCCAAAACAATATGGATATCCAATCACCAAAATCCATATCCAGTTCAGCCAAGAACAACAGCACTTTCGCAAGTTCCTTTGAACCAAAACAAATCAACAGAGAAAAACGCAAGCATCTCCATTCCAAAACAAATCAGCTCGTGAAAACAGCAATGAATCCGTGAGATTGAGTCAAAGAAATCCAACAACAAAAGCATGAAAATCGTAACAATATGATGGAACCCAGGCCCAAGAAATCATAATATAAAAACTTAACATCATCAGTTCATCAAGGGGGGCACAAGATAAAAAGTTCATCAGTTCATCAGAAGAAAGGAGTTTTTGAAGAACCCAAAAGCACTAACAAATCTACAACGGCCTCAACATCATCATCGGTCGTCGTCCGCGCATCAACTGAGCCAGCACCGCGAACACCATCAAAGTAAGGCACCCACTGTCGTCCAAATCACCGGACTCAGAGACCAAAATCTTCGTCACCATCATCGTCCGCCGCTGCCAACAACACAAGCGAAGCCACCATAGCACCACTGTCATCCGCCACAACTTAAATCGCTTCAAACCTAACAAAAAAGGTGAGCAATTTGTGCTAACGAAGTGTGTTTTAATCTGTTTTTTGCAGAATCATCAAGAAATTCAAAAGCAGAAAAGCAAGAATGGCTACGAAGAAGAAGAAAAAGCTGCGAAAAGCTCAGCAGTGGAAACGTCGTTCGCACGAGGAAGAAGAACAGGGTTCAAAACCCTAGTCACAATTTCAGCAACAAATTTTCCCTTCCCCCTTTTATATTTCTATTTTTTATTTTCATTTTTATATTTCCTTTTTTAGTTTAGTTAAATTATTATAAATCTATAAATATAAATCTTAATTAAATTACTAAATTAAATCCTATTTTTTAACATTTAATTAAAACTTATTTTTTAACAACTTAAAATTAAAACCAATTTTTTAAAAAAAACTTAATAATTAAAACCAATATTTAGGACTTATTTTCAAAACTTAATTAAAAATCATTTTTTCTTTTCTAATTAAAAATCCTAAATTGTTATAAGAATTAATTTCTAACACTTAAAATAAAAACTCTTTTTATAAAATAAGACTAATCTTCAATTAATTTCAAAACTTTTTCTTAAAACGTGTTTAACCGAATTTTCAAGCATTTCACTGTCGATTTCGAATTGAACCGACGCCTAATTGCGGATGTGACCTCTTTACCTTGCCCCATTTATTTTCGTCTAATCTTTATCCTGACTTTCGTATTTCTCAGTTGTACTTGTTTACTAACCTCATACTTTTCGTAATTCATTTTCATGGTTGTAATGTATGCGAGGACATCGTCGCTTTTCAATTCCGTTATTATTCTGACACATTTTTCGATATTTCGATATTGCTGCTTGATAATTATTTTTCATTGCATTATTTACCATAATTTCTCCTCTGAAGGATAGGTCTAGCCGTTTGACCGCCGCGTCAATAGTCCTTACCTTTGACTCTTTCATCTTTCAAACCCTAATTGCCTAGGCTCCCCGCCGTGGACCACTTTACCCTTTACCCTAGCATTAGGATAGGGAGTCGCCGCACTTCATATTAGGTTTCCCGCTACGGAATACCTATCTTACCCTTTTCAATTCAATTCAACTTCAACGTAGAAATAAGAGTCGCCGCACTCCACGCAAGCGCTTCCTTAAGAACGTTTGCATCCCCATGAAACCTTGACCACAGTCAAGAAGTTTCTTACCTCCCTTTCAAGGGGAACTACGATTACTTTGATTCCATCCCCTACCTCGGATACGTAGGCACAAGATGTGAATCTTGGCGAGTAAACATAGGACTAACCCTTAGGTCTTTCTCTTTATCTTTAACCCTTAGCATATCCCTTAAGCAGATAATTTTAGCAAAATAGCAACATTAAAACAAGAGGTTCCTGTAGAGTACTACAGAAGTTTAGGGTGTTAATACCTTCCCTAAGCTTAACCAACCCCCGAACCTAGATCTTTCCCCGCATTGTGTTTACGATGCAAAATAGGTTTTTCCTTTCTTTAACCTTTCCTTCGGATAAATCAAAAACTGGTTGTGAACAAAAGATGTGATTCAAATTAATTAACAATTTGATATCCTATTCTCATCGCAACTCATACGCACTGTATTTTCATTTGCATCACCTACCCCTGCTTGTTCCCTGACTCCCTTCAGGTCAAAGAGCTTAGTACATCCTTTTACCCTTAAGATTGATTCCCTTAATATTTCCAACTTAGACAAATTATGGTTTACAATCCTTTTTCTCCCACAAGAGAATTAGACATAAGTCATCTATATGTCGAGATATAATTCTCCTATCCCACAACATAGTCGAGAAAGATGCAGAATCTTTTCCGCTTGAGAGAGGTGTGTGGCGTACTCGTCGATTATAGATTTGAGTTGGAGCCCTTTTTCCAATGTGAAGCAAAGACCGTCTTCCGCATGTTTGTGGTGGTTTAAGTTGAGGATTCTCCTTAAGATGACGACTTGTCTCTTCTCCTAAAATCAATCAACAAACTTCTCCCCCTGGAACCTTAGCCACAATCATGAGTTCCTCATCCCTTTAGGGGAACTATGAATGCTCTGATTCTATTCCCGTCAGGAAACATAGGCACAAGATGCGATTTCTTGGCGAGCATACTTAGAAATAAACCCTCTAGGTCTCTTACCCTTAGCAAACAACAATAACACTATAAAATAAAAGGTTCCTATAGAATACTACAGATACTTAGGATGCTAATACCTTCTCTGGGTTTAACCAACCCCCGAACCTTAGACTCTCTAGCTTTGCATTGCATTGCATACTCATGGGTTATTCAATCTTTTTCCCTTCCCTTGGACAAATTAAAAGACTGGTGATGAATAATGATTTTCCATTAAAGTTAGTCAATAGCTTGATATCCAATTCTCACTGCGACAAATAGGTTATCATATTGATCTAAAAGCTAGCTTGCACGGTCAAAATAAGTGCAACCTGATCAATTTCAATAGCGTTGGTTTCAGAAGGGGGATACTGTGGCAGCCATTGATGATGCTAGTCCTAGCAACCAGAGTGCAAGCCTTGTACGCAAGTGTACGCTGGGTTTCAAGCTCAACAATTGGATATCTATTGTGGTTCTCGTGGTTTTCCCTACAAACATGTAATGCATTTTGCTTTTCTGCTCCCTCGTCCTTTCTCGAGACGAGTGGATAGCTTGTAAAGGGCTTCCCACTTTTGACATATTATGTGATCAATAAATAAAAGTTTTTTGCATTCAAATCATGCTCTTTTTATTTCTTTATTTTACTTTTCCACAAATAACAAATGGCAAAAGTTTATTTTATTTTGACTTTTCAAATAAGCTCATTCTAAAACAATTCATGAACATGCAGAATAAATAAATGCATTGATAACAATATGGCAAACACCCATTGTAATTTTGAGACTCCAATTAACTAAGCTGAAGAAGAAGGTGAGGAAAATTGTGAATTACCGGCTGAACTGGCAAGGCTCCTTGATCACGAGAAGAAAGAGATTCAGCCACACAAAGAGCTAGTGGAAGTCGTCAACCTGGGTGCTGAAGAAGTCAAAAAATAAGTCAAGGTTAGGGCATCTCTCGCTAAGCATGTACACTCCGAGTTGGTCAAGTTATTACAAGAGTATGTTAATATATTTGCCTGATCTTATCAAGATATGCCCGGGTCGGATGCCAACATCGTTGAATATCACTTACCGCTCAAGCCTGAATGTCCTCCTATCAAGCAGAAACTTAGAAGGGCCAGACCCGACATAGAACTTAAGATCAGAGAAGAGGTAAAGAAACAGTTTGATGTTGGGTTCCTAGCTACTTCTGAATATCCTGAAAGGGTTGCTAATATCCTCCCAGTTCCTAAGAAAGATGGGAAGGTCAGAATGTGTGTGGATTATTGAGATCTCAATAAGGCAAGCCCGAAAGATGATTTTCCTCTGCCTCATATTGATGTCTTGGTGGACAACACTGCACATTTCTCTATCTTTTCGTTCATAAACAGTTTCTCATGGTATAATCAGATCAAGATGTCCCCAGTTGATATGGAGAATACCACATTCATCACTCCTTGGGGTACATATTGCTACAAAGTTATGCCATTCAGTTTGAAGAACACATGGGCAACATACCAACGTGCCATGACAACTCTATTTCATGATATGGTTCATAAAGTGGTTCAGGTTTACGTGGAAGATATGATTTTCAAATCCAGAACTGAAGATGATCATTTCGGCCATTTGAAGAAATTATTTGGCAGACTCCGAAAATTTAGACTGCGGTAGAATCCTGCAAAGTGTGTAACGCCCATTTTGATTATTTCGTTTTTCTGTGTTGTTTTGTTTTTTGCCGTGTTTCGTGGGGGTGTTTGATTTTGATTGTGTGTGGCTTTTGAGTTGGATTTTAATCGATGATTTTGGACCTTAAGTTAATAATATAATTATTAATGATAATAATAATTTAGCGAATAATAGTGATATTAGTAATATTCATATTATTAATATTATTATTATTATTATTATTATTAATATTATTGTTAATAAGATTTGGATCAATAAGAAATTAATTGGAATTAAGGGTATTAGTGGAAGAATAGAAGAGAGAAAACAGAAAAAACACGCTTGGAGGAAGAGGAAGAGCAAGAACACGGTGAAAGTGAGAAGTAGGAGAATCACGATCAAGAGAAGAGGAATTGGAGCAAGAAGAAGCTGAAGATCATCTTTGGAGCAAGAATTTCATCATCAGTTCGGATTATTGAGGTTAGGGGGGGAGATAATCGGGCCAATTCGGTAATTGCATGAATACTAGGTAGAAGGGGATTTCCCTAACCCCATTAGATTTTGATGATGATATGGTATGAGTATTTGATTCTGATGTTTGCTGATAGTGTGTTGATTCTGTTACATGCGATGAAGTTGGATTGTTTGGTGATTTTGGGAATTTCGGTAGTTGCAGTGTTTATGCCGAAAGTTGTTTAATTGAGTAGAATTAAGGTTATGTCGGGTTAAATCGAGAGTAGATTTCGTAATTAGGTTGTTGCATGTTGAGCCGATGTTTTGGGAACTGAGTTGAGTAGAATCGAATGATTTCGGAAAGTTGTGCCACTGCTGCACAGTGGATTATTTTTCTGATTTCGCAGACGCTCGCCAGCTGCTTCGCTGGGCGAGCTGTTAGCGAACCTTCGCTGGGTGTTCGTTGGGCGAGCTGTTAGCGAACCTTCGTTGGGTGTTCGTTGGGCGAACTGGGTAGTGAGTGCTCCCAAAATGTTTCTGTTTGGCTTCGCGAGGGTGCTCGCTGAGCGAGCGAGTAGCGAGTGCTCGCTGATGCTTCGCCTAGCGAGTGAGCTAGCGAGCATGACAGCATTTTTTTCAATTTTTGTGATGTGTTGTGCTATTCTCTTATATTGTTTAACCCTTGCTGGTTGTGATTGATTCTATGTTTGGGGATGAACAGTGAGAGTGTATGTGATGTAGAGATTGAATGCTTGATACTCGTTTAATTTGAATGATTGAATTGATGTATGTTAGTATGCATGGATATGAGGATGCGTGATATATATATATATATATATATATATATATATATATATATATATATATATATATATATATATATATATATATATATATATATATATATATATATATATATATATATATATATATATATATATATATATATATATATATATATATATATATATATATATATATATATATATATATATATATATATATATATATATATATATATATATATATATATATATATATATATATGCATATGATATGTGATGAGATGTGGTCAGGGGACCGTGTGCACCGTGTGTGCTAGTGTTGTTGTGCGCATGGAGTTTGCATATGCATGTTTACAAGGTGAATCATTGCTCAGGTGGAGCGTATGTGATTCACTCGCGTGCTCCAAATGGGGAGCGTGGTAGGGATAGATCGTTGCTCAGAGGGAGTGGATGCGATCTATCCTGAGTGTGATTTTTCCCGGTGCTCCGGAAGGGAGTGGTAGGGATAGATCGTTGCTCAGAGGGAGTGGATGCGATCTATCCTGAGTGTGAATTATCGGGGCTCCAAATGGGGAGCGTGGTAGGGATAGATCGTTGCTCAGAGGGAGCGTATGTGATCTATCCTGAGGATGGTTGACGAACCAGTGATGTTGAGTCGGTACCGCATATCATGGGTTGTGTTGCATATATTTGCATGGTTGTGAGTGATGTGTTGGCATGAGACAGTAGGTCCAAATTGATGTATATGAATGAATATTTTATATGTTTCTGCCTATTTATTCATGTACGTTATTACCGTTATGATTTGATCGTGATTTCTCACCCCTTTACTTTTCTTGTGGTCTGTGCTTCTTCAGAAGTACAGATAATCCAGGTATGTAGCTAGCTTGGATTGTGGCGAGTCGTAGGAATGCTTTGATACGTAACACCGGGGCTTTTTGGGAGTTTATTGCTTATTGATAATTTTGTGTGCCCCTGTGGCATATCATGTTTTGTTGAACCCGTTGTGGTGGATGTATTTTGTATATTTTAGCGGTGGCCGTACATTTTGATTATGACATTTATGTATATGATGTGAATCTATGTATATAATTCTGCTGCTTAATTATCGAAAATCATTAATGAAGATGTTTTCTTGATGTGTATTTTCTGTGACATCCCATTGTGTATGTGAATACTCTGATATTCGTTTATTTTATTGCAGTTATTTGTGTTTTTGGGAACGGGGTGTTACAAGTTGGTATCAGAGCTGGTCGGTCCGTCCGGCCAGTGTAGTGTTTTGAGTCTGTCTGTAGGATAGAGTTGGTTGTTTTCTGTTAACCTGGTGTTGTTGTTGTTGAGCAGTATGGCGGGAAGGAATGATGCGGCGTTGGCTGCGGCTATGCAAGCGATGGCGCAGGTGGTTACCAATCAGAACCACGCTGCGGGTGCGCAGTTCAGAGACTTGGCGCAGTTTCAGAGTAATAAGCCGCCAACGTTTAAAGGAGGGATTTTGGATCCTGAAGCGGCGCAGAAGTGGGTGAAGGCGATTGAGAAGATCTTCAGAATGATGGGTTGCAGTGATGAGCAGAAGGTGAGGTTTGGTACTCACATGCTAGAGGATGAAGCGGAGGCTTGGTGGGACAATAGTCACCAAAGATTGGAGACTGCTGGAACTCCAATTACTTGGGATGTTGTCCGCACTGGTTTTCTGGAGAAGTATTTTCCGGAGGATATCAGAAATGCTAAAGAGATAGAATTTTTGGAGTTGAAGCAGGGCAATATGACCGTGGCGGAGTATGCCACTAAGTTTGAGGAACTAGTGCAGTATTGTCCCTATTACAATACTGATGGAGCGATGATCTCTAAATATTTGAAGTTTGAGAATGGGCTACGTCCGGAAGTGAAGATGGGAATAGCTTGTCAGAAGATCAGGGATTATCCTAAGCTGATAAGAAGAAGCAGGATTTATGACAATGACAACAGGGCGAGGATTGCGCATTACAAAGCTGCTAATGACCGTAAGGGTAAGCAAAGGTTTTGTGGTACTCCTTACAGTGTTCCGACTAATAAAGGAAAGTTCAAGGGTGCTGATGATAAGAAGCCTAGAGAAGGAAGATCGTTTGTTGGTGGAAAGTGTTTTCGGTGCGGTGACACGGGTCACCGTGCCATTGCGTGTCCTCAGGAGGTGAAAAAGTGTTTCAAGTGTGGTAAGCCAGGCCACGTGATGGCTGATTGTCAGGTCGTGATGCCTACCTGTTACAACTGTGGTGAGAAGGCCACATCAATACTCATTGTGAGAAGCTGAAGTTGTCTCAGGTGCCTCAGACCAGTGGCAAGGTGTTTGCAGTGGTGGGAACCCAAGCTGCTACTGAGGATCGTTCTATCCAAGGTACTTGTTTCATCAATAATGTTCCCTTGTCTGCTATGATTGACACGGGTGCGACCCACTCGTTTATCTCTGTTGATTGTGTGAAGAGGTTAAGTTTTGGTGCCGACTACTCTTGAGTGGCGGATGACTGTTGAGACTCCCTCTATTGGTTCAGTGACTACTTCTTTGGTGTGTTTGAAGTGTCCACTGACTATTTTTGGTCGAGACTTTGGTGTGGATTTGATTTGTTTGCCACTTGGTGGTTTGGATGTTATACTGGGTATGAACTGGTTGGAGTTCAACTGAGTATACATCGATTGTTTTCGGAAGGTGTTATTGTTTTTGACTCCAGAAGAGGAAGCTTTGGCAGATTCCTTATCTAGTAAGAAATTGAGAACTTTTTTGGAAGATGAAGCTAAGGTGTTTGCTTTATTTGCATCGTTGTCGGTTGACAGCAAGGCGTTGTTGGATGAGTTGGCTGTGGTGAATGAATTTCTGGAGGTGTTCCCGAATGATATTTCAGAGTTGCCTCCGAAGAGAGAAGTTGAGTTCAGCATTGATCTTATCCCTGGTACGAGGCCTGTTTCTATGGCTCCGTACAGGATGTCGGCAATGGAATTGGCCGAGTTGAAATCTCAGATTGGAGAGTTGTTGGATAGAAAGTTCATCAGGCCAAGTGTGTCATCGTGGGGAGCTCCAGTGTTATTGGTCAAGAAGAAGGACGGTAGTATGCGTTTGTGCATCGGTTACTGGCAGTTGAATAAAGTGACCATCAAGAACAAATATCCTCTTTCAAGGATTGATGATTTGATGGATCAGTTGGTGGGAGCTCTTGTGTTCAGTAAGATTAACTTGAGGTCGGGTTATCATCAGATCAGAGTGAAGGAAGGTGATATTCAGAAAATGGTGTTTAGGACTCGATATGGACATTACGAGTATGCAGTAATGCCTTTCAAAGTGTCTAATGCGTCGGGCGTGTTCATGGAGTATATGAACTGTAACTTCCATTCTTATTTGGATCAGTTTATTTTCGTGTTCATTGATGATATACTGATATATTCCAAGTCTGAGGAAGAGCATGCAGAACATCTGAGGATTGCTTTGCAAGTGTTGAAGGATAACAAGTTGTTTGCTAAGTTATCGAAGTGTGAGTTCTGGTTGAAGACGGTGAGCTTCTTAGGGCATGTTATTTCTGGTGATGGTGTTTCGATAGATCCATCTAAGGTGAGTGCGGTGTTACTGTGGGAACCACCGAAGACGGTAACATAGGTTAGAAGCTTTTTGGGTTTGGCTGGTTACTACCAAAGATTTATTGAAGGTTTTTCTAGATTGGCGTTTCCATTGACTCAGTTGACGAGGAAAGATCAAGTGTTTGTGTGGGATGTTGCTTGTGAAGAGAGTTTTGAAGAGTTGAAAAAGAGATTGACTTCAGCGTCGGTGTTGGTGTTACCGAATCCGAGTGAGCCTTTTGTGGTGTATTGTGATGCGTCTAAGATGGGATTAGGCGGAGTTCTTATGCAGAATGGGAAAGTGGTAGCTTATGATTTGCGGCAATTGAGGGTGCATGAGCGGAATTATCCTACCCATGACCTTGAATTGGCTGCGGTAGTTTTTGTGTTGAAGATCTGGAGACACTATTTTATATGGTTCAAGATTTGAGGTGTTCAGCGATCACAAGAGTTTGAAGTATCTGTTTGATCAGAAAGAGTTGAATATGAGGCAGAGAAGATGGTTGGAGTTCTTGAAAGATTATGATTTCAGTTTGAGTTATCACCCAAGGAAAGTGAATGTGGTTGCGGATGCCTTGAGCAGGAAGACAATTCATATGTCAGCTTTGATGGTGAAAGAAATGGAGCTTATTGAACAGTTCCGAGATTTGAGCATGGTTTGTGAGTTTACTACAGATGGTGTGATGTTGGGAAAATTGCAAGTGAAGAATGATTTCTCGGATATGGTCTGGAGAACATCAGAAGATGGATGTGAAACTTGTGGATTTGATGCAAGGAGCCAGAAGTGACTCCGGTGGTGATTTCAAGTTGGATGATGCGGGTGTGTTGAGGTTTCGGGGCAGAATTTGTGTGCCGGATAATGATGAGTTGAAGAGGTCAATTTTGGACGAAGGACATCGTAGTAGCCTGAGTGTTCATCCAGGAGCTACGAAGATGTATCAGGACTTGAAAAAGCTGTTTTGGTGGTCGGGTATGAAAAAGGATATTGCCCGTTTTGTTTATGCTTGTTTGATATGTCAGAAATTGAAAGTGGAGCATCAGAGACCTTCTGGGATGATGCAACCGTTAGAGATTCTGGTTTGGAAGTGGGATTGTATCGCCATGGATTTTGTTACGGGATTGCCAAATACGACGAGAGGATTTGATGCGATTTGGGTGATTGTGGATCGGCTTACAAAATTTTCACATTTTGTGCCGATTAGTATCAGTTTTCCGTTGGAGAAGATGGCAGAGATCTATATTCGGGTAATTGTGAAGCTGCATGGTGTGCCGTTGAGTATTGTGGTGGATAGAGATCCTAGGTTCATTTCAGTATTTTGGAAGAGTTTGTAGGAAGCTTTGGGTACCGAGTTGAAGCTGAGTTCGGCTTATCATCCGCAGACGGATGGTCAGTCGGAGAGGACTATTCAGACTTTAGAGGATTTGTTGCAGGCTTGTGTTTTAGAGAAAGGTCGTACGTGGGATACTCATTTGCCATTGATTGAGTTCACGTACAACAATAGTTACCATTCCAGTATCGGGATGGCACCATTTGAAGCTCTTTATGGTAGGAGGTGTAGGACTCCTCTGTGTTGGTATGAGTCGGGTGAGAGTGTTGTGTTGGGACCAGAGTTGGTGCAGCAGACTACTGAGACAGTGCAGATGATCCGTGAGAAGATGAAAGCAACTCAGGATCGGCAGAAGAGTTATTATGACAACCGAAGGAAATAATTGGAATTCAGTGAAGGTGACCATGTATTTTTGAGGGTTAATCCAGTGACTGGTGTAGGACATGCATTGAAGTCCAAGAAGTTGGATCCGAAGTTTATCGGGCCGTGTCAGATTTTGCAAAGGATTGGTGATGTGGCTTATAGAGTGGCGTTGCCGGCGGAGCTTTGGAACTTGCATGACGTGTTCCATGTGTCGCAACTTCGGAAGTATGTACCTGATCCGTCACATGTGATTTAGAGGGATGAAGTACAAGTTAGAGAGAATCTAACTGTGGAGACGTTGCCATTAAGGATCGAGGATCGCAAGATGAAGCAACTCAGAGGGAAAGAGATACCTTTGGTGAGAGTGGCTTGGGGAGGTACTGCAGGAGGCAGTGTGACCTGGGAATTGGAAAGCAGGATGCGGGAAGCGTATCCAGAATTGTTTTCATCAGGTATTTTTGAGGACAAAAATAATTAAAGTGGGGGAGAGTTGTAACGCCCATTTTGATTATTTTGTTTTTCTGTGTTGTTTTGTTTTTCGTCGTGTTTCGTGGGGGTGTTTGATTTCGATTGTGTGTGGCTTTTGAGTTGGATTTTAATCGATGATTTTGGACCTTAAGTTAATAATATAATTATTAATTATAATAATAATTTAGCGAATAATAGTGATATTAGTAATATTCATATTATTATTATTATTATTAATATTATTGTTAATAAGATTTGGATTAATAAGAAAATAATTGGAATTAAGGGTATTAGTGGAAGAATAGAAGAGAGAAAATAGAAAAAACATGCTTGGAGGAAGAGGAAGAGCAAGAACACGGTGAAAGTGAGAAGTAGGAGAATCGCGATCAAGAGAAGAGGAATTGGAGCAAGAAGAAGCTGAAGATCATCTTTGGAGCAAGAATTTCATCATCAGTTCGGATTATTGAGGTAAGGGGGGAGATAATCGGGTCAATTCGGTAATTGCATGAATACTAGGTAGAAGGGGATTTCCCTAACTCCATTAGGTTTTGATGATGATATGGTATGAGTATTTGATTCTGATGTTTGCTGATAGTGTGTTGATTCTGTTGCATGCGATGAAGTTGGATTGTTTGGTGATTTTGGGAATTTCGATAGTTGCAGTGTTTATGCCGGAAGTTGTTTAACTGAGTAGAATTAAGGTTATGTCGGGTTAAATTAAGAGTAGATTTCGTAATTAGGTTGTTGCATGTTGAGCCGATGTTTTGGGAACTGAGTTGAGTAGAATCGGCTGATTTCGGAAGGCTGTGCCGCTGCTGCACAATGGATTATTTTTCTGATTTCGCAGACGCTCGCCAGCTGCTTCGATGGGCGAGCTGTTAGCGAACCTTCATTGGTTGTACGTTGGGCGAACTGGGTAACGAGTGCTCCCAGAATGTTTCTGTTTGGCTTCGCGAGGGTGCTCGCTGATGCTTCGGCTTGCGAGTGAGCTAGCGAGCATGACAACATTTTTTTCAATTTTTGTGATGTGTTGTGCTATTCTCTTGTATTGTTTAACCCTTGCAGGTTGTGATTGATTCTATGTTTGGGGATGAACACTGAGAGTGTATGTGTGTTGTAGAGCTTGAATGCTTGATACTCGTTTAATTTGAATGATTGAATTGATGTATGTTAATATGCATGGATATGAGGATGCGTGATATATATATATATATATATATATATATATATATATATATATATATATATATATATATATATATATATATATATATATATATATATATATATATATATATATATATATATATATATATATATATATATATATATATATATATATATATATATATATATATATATATATATATATATATATATATATATATATATATATATATATATATATATATATATATATATATATATATATATATATATATATATATATATATATATATATATATATATATATATATATATATATATATATATATATATATATATATATATATATATATATATATATATGCATATGATATGTGATGAGATGTGGTCAGGGGACCGTGTGCACCGTGTGTGCTAATGTTGTTGTGTGCATGGAGTTTGGATATGCATGTTTACGGGGTGAATCATTGCTCAGATGGAGCGTATGTGATTCACTCGCGTGCTCCAAATGGGGAGCGTGGTAGGGATAGATCGTTGCTCAGAGGGAGTGGATGCGATCTATCCTGAGTGTGATTTTTCCCAGTGCTCCGGAAGGGAGTGGTAGGGATAGATCGTTGCTCAGAGGGAGTGGATGCGATCTATCCTGAGTGTGAATTACCGGGGCTCCAAATGGGGAGCGTGGTAGGGATAGATCGTTGCTCAGAGGGAGCGTATGCGATCTATCCTGAGGATGGTTGACGAACCAGTGATGTTGAGTCGGTACCGCATATCATGGGTTGTGTTGCATATATTTTCATGGTTGTGAGTGATGTGTTGGCATGAGACAGTAGGTCCGGATTGATGTATATGAATGAATATTTTATATGTTTCTGCCTATTTATTCATGTACATTATTACCGTTATGATTTGATCGTGATTTCTCACCCCTTTACTTTTGTTGTGGTCTGTGCTTCTTCGGAAGTACAGATAATCCAGGTATGTAGCTAGCTTGGATTGTGGCGAGTCATAGGAATGCTCTGATACATAACACTGGGTTTTTTTGGGAGTTTATTGCTTATTGATGATTTTGTGTGCCCCTGTGGCGTATCATGTTTTGTTGAACCCGTTGTGGTGGATGCATTTTGTATATTTTGGTGGTGGCCGTACATGATGATTATGACATTTATGTATATGATGTGAATCTATGTACATAATTCCGCTGTTTAATTATCGAAAATCATTAATGAAGATGTTTTCTTAATGTGTATTTTCTGTGACATCCCATTGTGTATGTGAATACTCTGATATTCATTTATTTTATTGCAATTATTTGTGTTTTTAGGAACGGGGTGTTACATAGTGCACCTTTCGAGTTTGATCGGATAAACTGTTGGGCTTTATTGTGAGTCAGAAAGGCATTGAAATTGATCCTGACAAGATTCGAGCAATTTCAAACATGTCGCCTTCCAAAACTGAAAAAGAAGTCTGTGGCTTTCTGGGTCGACTTAATTACATCTCCAGATTCATTTCTCATTTGACGGCTACCTGTGAACCGATATTCAAATTGCTAAGAAAAATCAATTGGTTGAATGGAACAATGATTGTCAAGAAGCATTTGACAAAATAAAAAAATATTTGCAAGAAGCAACGATCTTTGTACTGTCGGTTCCTAGTAGGCCTTTAATCATGTGTTTCACTATTCTTGATGAACCTATGGGTTGTGTATTAGATTAGCATGAAGACACTGGCAGAAAAGAACATGTGATTTACTCTGAGCAAGAAGTTCACCGATTGTGAGACCCGATACTCACTCTTGGAGAAAACTTGTTGCGCTCTGGTCTGGGTTGCTCAACGTCTAAGAAAATATATGATTTTTCATACTAATTTATTGATATTTAAAATGGATCTGATAAAGTACATATTCGAAAAGTCGGCTATCTCTAGACGAATTGCTCAGTGGCAAATGCTGTTAACTAATTATGAAATCTAACATGTTACCCAGAAAGCAATAAAAAGGAGTGTCTTGTCTGACTACCTTGCTCATCAACCTATGAAGGGTTATCAACAAATGAAGTTTGAATTTCCAGACCCTGACATAGGACCCGAACCAGGGGCGCAATGGACGCTCGTGTTTGATGGTGCCACCAATGCTAAAGGTCTTGGAATTGGTGCTAACATCATCTCCCCGACAGGTTTTCATCTTCCCTTCACCACCAGATTATGCTTTGCATGTACTAATAATATGGTTGAGTACGAAGCATGTATCTACGAAATTGAAGCGGTCATTGACATGAGAATCAAGATTCTTGAGGTCTCTGAGGATTCTTCCCTGGTGATTAGCCAAGTCAGAGGGAATTTTGAGACTCGGGATTCCAAGTTGGTTCCATACCAAAAGCACATCACGAAATTGATTACCTATTTTGATGAGATCTCTTTTTATCATATTCATAGGGAAGAAAATAAACTAGCTGATGCTCTTGCCATCCTGGCATCCATGTTCAAAGTCAAGTGGAATAACAAAGCTCCTGATATCCGCATTGATCATTTGAACAAATAAGCCTTGGTTCTCATGTCTGATGACAAGCCTTGGTTTTACGACATCAAAAGATATCTGGAAAAATAAGAATATCCCGAGGGTTTCACTATCATTGATAAGAAAACTCTTAGACAGCTCTGCACCAAGTTCTTCTTGAATGGTGGTGTATTATATAAGAGGAATTATGATTATGTGTTGCTCAGATGCGTGGATAGACACGAAGCAGACACGATTATAAGGTCCATGCATGAGGGTTGCGAGGGCGTACATGCAAAAGGGCCTGCCATGGCTAAGAAGATTCTTCAGGTTGGTTATTACTGGATGACAATGGAGGTTGATTGTTACAACTTTTCCAAAAGATGTCACAAGTTCCAAATATATGGTGACAAGATCCATGTGCCACCAACTCCATTGAATGTTTTGACTTCTCCTTGGCCCTTCTCCATGTGGGGTATTGATATGATTGGGATGATTGAGCCGAAAGCGTCCAAAGATCATCGCTTTATTCTAGTTGCTATTGATTACTTCACCAAATGGGTTGAAGCTTCTTCTTATGCAAACATCACACAACAAGTGGTTTCCAGATTTATCAAGAAAGAGATAATCGGTCACTATGGTATTCCTAGAAATATTATCATTGACAATGCAAGCAACCTGAACAACAAGATAATGAAGGAGTTGTGACAAGAATTCAAGATTGGGCACCATAACTCTTCACCATATTGGCCCAAGATGAATGGCACCGTCGAAGCAGCAAACAAAAACATCAAGAGGATTGTCCATAAAATAGTCAAAACTTACAAGGATTGGTATAAAATGCTTCCTTTTGCATTACATGGCTACATAACTTCAGTACATACTTCTACTGGGAAAACTTCATATTCGCTTGTCTATGGTATGAAGGTCGTTCTACCCATTGAAGTAGAAATTCCTTCGCTCAGATTCATCATGGAAGTAGATCTTGATGCAGAAGAATGGGTCAAGTCTAAATACAACCAACTGAATCTCATTGAAGAGAAGATCCTGACAGTCGTCTACCACAGTCAATTGTATAAGAGATGCCTCAAGCGAGCTTTTGATAAAATAAATCTCCCTCGAGCGTTTCAAGAAGGCAAACTCGTGCTCAAGAGGTATTATCCTGTTCACTCGAACCCACGAGGCAAGTGGACTCCCAATTACGAAGGACCCTTTATTGTCAAGAAGACCTTCTTAGGCGGAGCCCTGACCCTCACCACCATGGATGGGGAGGAGTTTCCACTACCTGTGAACTCCAACGCATTCAAAAAATATTATGCCTGGAAAAAAAATTAAAAGAAGAGGTAAAGAGCCCGCTAGATTAACATTCGACAATCTAGGGAAAAATGGGTGTCCCAATGGACCAAAAAAAAGAATAAATGTCCAGGAAAAAAGTTAGGGATAAAGGCATTTGACTGTGAACACTTGAGTCTATCTTCATCATAGCTAGACTTCAGATGGTAAATGAGCAATTAAATCATCGTCAATCGATGCAAAGCGTTGGAACCTAGACTTACTGTGGATGGTAGCCAATGTTGTAATCAATGCAAAATGTGATTTCACATTGCCATTTACTTTTATTTTTCAATTTATTACAGATTTCCTCATCAAGGATTTTTTCCTCCTTGTACACACCTTATGTACAAATATTTTCATATTCAATCAAATTCATCGTTCGATTTCTTAATTTTGTTTTCAAAATAAAATGATTAGTGATCACATAATACTATAAAGCATTGAGAATAATAAAAAGCTAAATCAACAGAGAAAGCATTATGTATTGCATGCCTTACCGAAAATCCCTAAAGGATGATTGGTAGTCTCCCTTTGCAAGCTTGATCCCCAGTGATCCCCGTCGTGGTTGTTTAGGAAGGCTATTTGCTTTCCTTTTCCCTAGTAGAGCCATAATTGTTCTCCCCGGCAGATTTCAGCCAAACTTCTCACTTAATCAATCCCTCTACATATTCACCTTTTCATCTCTTGCCGTCAGCCAAATTTTTAAGCTACTCTTTTATTTAATCCCCTTCCACCTTGAATAACCGAAAAGCTGACGCAATTCAAACATTCAGGTCCAAGAGGATTAAATAGGGGCAGCTGTCGTAACCCAAACTTGACATCACCTTTTGCCTCTTTGCATAAGCATGTGCATTCGCATTGCCGGCATACACATTGGCATTTTTTCTTTGTAGTTTTGTTACAAAAGTATTTAAAATTTTAGAGCCTGATTTATTTCATCCTCACAAAGTCATCATGTTATCAATACGAGCAAAATACAAGGGTTTCCATGCCTATTTATCAAAGCAAAGAGTCGAAGATCAGAGCCATGGTCATAGCACCTTGCTTCAAACCAAATTGGGCAAGTTTTGGTTGTGTTAATCGATTAACCATTTGCTAGGAAAAATGTGTTAATCGATTAACACATGTAATTTGGCAGATGTTCTCAATTTTAATGACAACAACTTTTCTTCTACTTCTTTGGGGTTTACTTAGTTCTAGTATCATGTGGAATATTCAAGACACTTCAAGAACTCACTTGCATTTGCTACAATACATCATTTTCAATTGTGCTCACCATACACCTTTGTTTCCAAACATGTGAACCATTGGATTTTGGACTTGCATTGGGATGCTCCCACCGAGTTAACAAATAACTAACCGAGTCAACTTCCTACTCAGTGAGTTAGATGTAAATAACTCTAAAGCTAGCTCCAAAGAAAGCTCCGAAGCAAACTCCAAACCTAGCTTCTATATGAAGAAACCTTCACATTTGCAAAGAGGACGCTAGAACATTTAACCATTTTCACTCTCAATTCTCTCTCACTTTCACTACTCTACTTCAATTATCTCTGAATTTTCTACAATTCATCTTCATCTTCTTCCCCAAACCATACACAAAAACTCAATTTCCACCATTAGAGTGTAACAATCTTCATATCAAAATTGTTATATCTCTTGAGATAAACCTCCATTCCATTACATTTCTACTTGGATTTCTGGGTTTACAGTAGCTTCTACTTCAATTTAAGTAATCATCTCAAACTTTTTGGCGCAAATTGGTAATCAAAGCATTTATCGTGTTTTTATCGGTTTCGCTATGATTTGATCTCAAGCTTGGAATTCTATGGTTTTCCTTTTCTTATTCTCACTACATTTAAATTGCAACAATCACCAAGGAAATCCTCCACCTTGTAGGTTGGTAATTCTTGCTCAATTTACTATTTTTGGATCACTTTCGCATGTTTGCAATGTAGATCCAATGGCTTTTTGATGTGGATTGATCATTCATTTATTTGATTGTTGATCTTGATGTTTTATGGATTCAATTGATGCTTAATTGTTGCTACTTGATGTAATATTTGTGTACAATTGCATGCCACAACATGTGGATGATTGGAGAAGTGATTAGTTGCTGGAAGTGCTTTTGAAAAGCTATTTTTTTGTCACTATTACAGGGTTAATCGATTAACCATTTGCTAGGAAAAATGTGTTAATCGATTAACACCTCTGTTTTAGGAAAATTCTGATGTTTTCAAAGGGTTAATCGATTAAGCATTTGCAAGGCAAAAATGGTTAATCGATTAACACTGTGCCAAAAGCTCATTTTTTGTGTTTTACATGCTTGTTTGGATTTCTTTCCTCATTTAACTTCCATGGCTTGACATACATGATATTTGTGGATGTTTCTTGAGCTGTTTATCCTCTAGTTGAAGTATGTATGCGGAAATTTGATGCACAATTTATCAACTATGAAATTTTTTGCATTCTTGAAGTTGTGTAGTCATGTTGTTATGTGCATACTTATGTTTACATGATAACATGATTAGTGATGCATGCTAATTAATGTTTGTTAATGCTTGGCAATTTATTTCTTGATTGCATTAAGTTTGTTCTTTGTTGAACAAATTTAATTTTGTATAATCATTACTTCACACGCCTACTTTGATGATCTTTCAACTCGCTTGAATGATTGTCGGCTTGTTCTTTCTCTTTGATTGATTAATCGAAACCTTGTTTCGGTAATTTAATCTTCCCTCTCTCTTCTCCATATGATATTTTTAGAGCTTCTTTTTCTTGGTCCCCTGCAGAGTCGGAGGTCTGCAAAACGCGTTGGAGCACTGTACAAGATTGCGCTGTTACTCTATCGGTTTTCAATTTTTGCATTATACTCTGAGTGCTAGAGAAAGGATGAGAGTGGAGAATTCTTACACTCATTCTGATTATTTTGGGTAGGAGATGAATGACCCTGTGTCTGGAATAATCATCTCTATCTCCAGACTGTAGTGTCTCCCAATTCCCAGCCGAATCGATCCTTGATCATTCACACCCTAATCATTGTCTCTTGGATTAATCACCTTTTCTTGGTTAGTCACTCGTTCTTTGGTTAATGACATTTCTCCTGTTAATTACCAGTTTTCCTCTTTTCCAGCAAGGTTGCAGTCCTTTTTCTTCAGTTAATCACAGTTTTTCTGTTAAATACCGAACCTCTGGCAGAGTTCGCAACCTTCTCTTGGTTCCTCTCCCTTTTTCGTTGGTTAATCACTGTCTGTTAGTTAAAATACAGGTTTTCTCCTTTTTTTCAATTAACCATATCCTATTTGTTAACAAACTAAACTTATCTTGAGTTAATCATCGTCTCTTGGTTAATCACTCATTCTTTTCGGTTAACTATAATCCGTCTATTAAAATACCGAATCCCCAGCGGTTAGCAACCTTTCTTTGGTTCAAACACTCGCACCTTTGGGTTAGTAACCTTATTTTGGTTCAAATACCCATTTATTCGGTCAAGTACTACTTGTTTAGTCAGTGTACCGAACTTCTTTAGTCCACAGCCTTCGCTTGGTTCCACACCCGTCATTTTGGGTCACAACCTTCGCTTAGTTCTACACTTGTCCTCTTGGGTTAAAACCTTCTCTTAGATCTACACCCTTACTTTTTGGTTAATCACCGTCTGTTGGTTAAAAACCAATTCCTTTCTCTTTTCAGATAACCATTGTTTATCAGTTAACATACCGAGTCTCTAGAGAGTCAAACTCCTTCTCTTGGTTCAATACTCTCCTTCTGGTTCATCATAGTCTGTCTGTTGACACCAACCTTTGTTTTCCCCACAGAGTCATGATCCTCTTTTTCTTTGGTTAACCACTGTCAATCAGTTAATACACCGACTCCCCGATGGATCTTACTTGATGTTGAATCAATTCCTTTGCTCCTTTATTCTCTTGGGTTTGACGCCATCCCTTTGGTATCTTTCCTAGTTTTAACATAGTTTCCTTTTGGGCTTCCCCAGTAGAATCTTTCTACGTCCTCCCGCTCTTAGTTTAGGCATCGTTTCTTCTCTTTCCCATCCTAGTTCCCCAAACTACAGAGCTATGACTTCCTCATTGCACTGTGAGGATACGTAGGCACGAGATCATGAGATCTTGGTGAGCTACCTTCTACCTTCTTATGTTCTTATTCCTCATCTCTCCTTTCCTTCCTTGGTTCCATGAACTATGGAGCTCTTAATTCCTCATTGCACTATGAGGTCTTCACTCAATCCTCTCTCTTTAGTTCAATACAAGGAGGACATTACTCATTTTATTTAAGATGTATTTTTCTTTGGATGGTAAGAGTTTTTAGACAGTGAACCCTAAAGGTTGTGTTAAACACTCGGGATAGGACAAGGCCTTCGCCTAACCACTCCGCAACCATCCAAGTTTATTAAGAAAAGACTTTGAAAATGCACTTGGTACAAGACTAAGGTTTTCTCTTAGGAAGAAAACATGATGAAAGAGAAAGGATGAAAGGGTGGTGATTAGATCAAGGTAGGTTAATGGCGATGCAAAAGGCAATCGACTTATAAGGATGAAATCATACAAGGCTTGCTTGGGCTTATGAGATGAATTGGAAAAGAGAGAGGAAATGTGATGGAGGAACCCTAAGGTGAAGTATGATAAACAATCCATGTTAATAAGTTTTAAAAATGACTTGACGTTGGGTCAAGCCTTATTTGTCTTTTGTTTTGAAATTTTTTTTAACCTATTTTATATTATCTTTCTTAACAAGCAAGCAAGCGATCAATAATGAAAATAAATAAAACTTAAGCTATTACATTGTAATGGGGAGAGGTAACCATGAGAAACCCACCATGGGGGGATAAACTTAATCTAAGGCATAAAGAATAAATGAGATGAACCATGAATGTTCAACAAAATGAACAAAGTTTCAAATGTCCAAGTGATGAATTCTCCTCAAATGATACCTCACAAAACAAAGTAACACAATTAGCATATGAGATGAGATAATGAATGTATGAGATGCACAAGGTGAAAATTAAAGCATGAATTTCAAGGGTGAATCATAAGATCAATGGCAAGTAAGCATAATCATGGTTGAAATGCACGTAAAGCATCGAGATGAATTCATATGGATAATAAGATTCACACAAATAACCACACATGATGAAAGCTCAAGGAATAAAACATGAAATATGAGAGGAAATAAGATCATAAACTAGGGTTTAGAGGGAAAGTTGTCTTAATGTGATCATGAATATATGAACATCCTAACATCCTTAATTCAATTTAATCAACTTAAACAAATCAATTAAATTAAATCATGGAATTTCTAAGGAAACATGTGAGTCAAACAGCAAGTCAACAATCACAAAAGATCACAATAGCTCAAACAATCAAACAATACCAAGGCATCATCATCAAGCATTTTTCAATATTACAAGTTCAAAATAAAGAAGAAAATGAAATGTAAAAAGCAACCAAACAACATCAACTTGATCCAAATGAAGCCTAACTAAAAAAGCAAACTATCTAAGATGAAATAGGATTAAATTTGATGCAATTTGAAAAAATAAAATCATTAAAAGCATTTAAAATGATAAAGTTAGGAATAAAAGAGAAATGGGGGTGAAATAGCAACCAGGGTGTGTAATTAGTAATTTGGGCCCAAAAGCAACAAGAAGCGCTAGCACATAGCAAAAAGGGAGGTGTGGTGCAGTAAAATAACAATAAGCCCGTCATATTTGTGCCCAGCGTTATTACTTGGTTCTGCAAACAAAAAAGGGGTTTATGCTATACACCACACGCGCATTGCCCTTTTGATTCAGATCAAGTGGTTCACACTCCAAAGGTCATGATCAAATATCAACCATCAGATATCCATGACTAAACAAGTAAACCAAATCAAAGGTTAAGGAAATGGGATCCACACATACACAACATCCAACAAACACACAGTAATTGATAACATTTCCTTAAATCAAAAGTAAGCAACATGCTGACATGGACCATAAATAATGTTAAATCAAAAAAGTCAAAACAATAGAACTCTAGCCATGGATGACACGAGCTTCGTCTTCTTCATGAAGCAAAAAAAATTGAAGCTCCAAAACAAACAATATAAATGCTAAGGGAAACATGTTTCTAAAGCAAATTTTCATGAGGAACACGAATATGCAATCCATTTTCATTGATCTCAACTAGTTATGGTCATTATCATACAAACTCAACACAAATCCTAATTGGTTTTAAACTCGTGAAATAATGAATATGCCATGAAAATGCAAAATAAGACAAGATTTAGAACTAGGAGGGCAAGGCAATCATGTTAGCATCAAGAAACTTGAGAAAAGCTCGTGAAATTACCGGTTCCGTCGTGATCAAATTGCTTTAAAGATGTGCTTTTTTCTCACTCCATAATCCTTCTCCTTGATCTTGTCGCGTTCTTTTCCTTGATCTTCCTATTTGAGATCTAGGCAAAGAACTCTCACTGAGGTTGCTTGGATTGTGCTCACAAGTTCCATTTTCAGAGGTGTTTGGACATGGTTTGAGCAGATTTTTCTTGGATTTTTAAGCTTGTGAAATGCAATGCATTGGCTCTCTATTTATATAGAAGTGAGGTAGGGTGAGGGAGAGTGAGATTAACTTGCCTTTGGAATGAAAATGAGAGTGTGAGATCCATTCTCTCTAACAACTTTTGCCACCTCACTTGGATTCGTTGGAAGGAATAATCATGTGCTTTTTGAGTGTATAATGATGAGGGAATGATTTTTTAATGATTAGCAATGATGAGATGTCCAGGATCTAGAAGATTCTCATGATTTGTCTCTAGTGAACTTGATGGGTGCAACGCGTTTTTGTGCTCTTTGTTGCTTGCTCACTTGCTTATTTCTCCTCTATTTGGGCAAAATTTTGATGCTACATGAAGTGGGATATAATGTGAATCAATGGTCTTTAGAGTTGTCTTAAATGGTTTCTTGAGTGGGAAGAAATAGTGGCTTGAACATGGTGCAGTGAAAATGTCATGAGCTCGTGTTCACACTTGAAGTTGTCTTGCATTTGAAGATTATGGACCTTTGGACTTAAAGTATGGATGACATATAACCTCAAAATAGACCTATAACTTTTACCCTTGGTGAATCGACCATCATGTATAACTTGGCAGCAAGAAACATTAATGATCCAAAACATGTCAACATGGCTACTTTGGAAGGCCATAACTTGATGAAAGATGATCTAATTGAGGCAATCTTGGTATTTTTGGAAAGGCCTTGTTGCAATTTATAACCTTCATATTGGAACGTTTTTTAGATAATGCTTGCATATTAAAACACGAAGGCATGAAGTTGGGCTACCACCACTGTCTGACACTTAGAAAAAATCCCAAGTCTTTGGCCATTTTTGCATTATGTTGAACCCTTCACTTTAGCTTCAAATATCTCCCACTTAGGGAATAATTCTTGGACCAAATCTTGCATCATCGTGTAGTATCAAATGCCCTCTTCAATTTCATACTCCATGTGTCTTCATTGAATGCTTGGATCAATCCCAAGATGCCTTGAAAGTCATGAACATAAACATGCTTCCATACTTAGAAAATTTTCTAAGTTTTTGGAATTTACACAAAGAGTGAAACCTCAACTTTAGCACCAAATATGTCCCAAATGGAGTGAGTTTTTGAGTTCAAATCATTTACCAACATGTATTATTAAATGAGATCTTAATTAGAAACCCTTATTTGTAAACTTTGAATGCTTGAGTCAATCTCCACAACCTTGAAAAGTTGACTAAATGACCATACTCTTTAGTACTTAGAAAATATTCAAAATACCTCCAAATTGCACTTTTTTTTTTATTTTCATGCTTCCTCTTGATTAAAATTGATCAAAAACTCACATTCTCATGAATCTTGCCCTGAAATGTTCATAGTTGACCAAAAAACCCAAAAGTCAAACTTTGACTTTGGGCATCAGTTGACTTTTGGCAATTGAATCAATTTTCTTCAATTATCAACACCTCCATCTTCTCAAGCTAATTGAGCCATATGAATGGGCCAAAATGGTGTGTTGGGACACCTTGAATCATGTCTTGAACCATGAGATCATGTTGTGGTAAAAATTCAATATCATGTTGACTTTGATCACAACCCTAGTTTGGTGTTTAATGCTCCCCTATCAGTGCAAATCTCTAGCTTGGCCTTGATTTGAGGAAGCACTTGAACATAATGAGTGATGGTACTTAGGGAGAGATGATCAAGATCTTATGAAATCATACTTTTCTTCCACTTGAATGAGATAACTTCCTAACACATAAAAATCTTGCTCCAAAGAACTTCTTGATTGTATGCCTTAAGAATCCATAAAGATGCATGATTGTGAATGTCATGACCTAGTAGGGGATGCATATGAATGCAAAGCATAAGCCAATTATGGTTAGAAATGGTGAGGGTAAATTTTGGGGTACAATAGACAGGCTTGGAATTTGGTATGGAGGTAGTTAAGTGAGGCTTGGCATTTGGTTTAGAGTTAGTTAGATCCAACTCACTAAGACGGGGTCTAACTCAGTTAGTTATTACTTGACTTGGTTGGGGATCCACATGAAGTTCAAAGATCAATTGGTCCAAAATGAGTGAAAATGAAGGTGTATGGTGAACCTTATTAATAATGAGGTAGTGGAATAAATGTAGCTGATATTTTTGGTGTGATTACATGTCTAGAACCTTCTTCATGATGCTAGAATGAAGTGTGAAGAAGAAATGGGGCAGAAGTTGCTACAGCATGGAAAAGCAGCTGAAAAACAGAAAAACCCACAGGTGTAACCAGTTACCCTGATGCTGGTAACCGATTACCAACACCCAATCAAGTTATCCTGGGCTAGTCAATGATGGTGTAACCGGTTACACTGATTTGGATAATCGGTTACCACAGTCAAAAATTGTATTTTTTTGGCTTGAAATGAGGTGCTTTGGGTATGGCTTCGTGCTAGGACCCTGTGCTTAGATAGATAGACATATAAATCCTTATATTTTCCCATATTGACGCCTTAATGACTTTTCTGGGATACAATCAATCATCGTCGTGCCAGTATCAATTTCATAGCCTCGAGACCTTCTGAGAATTTGGATATCCCTGAAATAAATTCATAGATAAAAATGTTGATGCATATGCTGTGAATGCAAGTGCACATGTTTATGCAAAAGGGAAAAAAGGTCAGACATGAGAGGCCAAATTTTGGGGTACGACACATAGGACCTCCAAGGGTAATAGAACTATTGTAAGTTGTGTACCTCTATTGTACAAGTGGTTTATTTCGCACTTGCCACAATCTCCTATCTTCAAGGAAAATAAGAGTTGTCTGAGGTGGTCCCAAAGGATCATATCTCTTACCAATGCTGACATCACTTGGTACTCTTATGTATTTAATAATGTTAAGATTATTAATAGTTGTTGGGAGTTCTCTAATGTACCTTTTCTTGGTACACAAGGGGGAATCAACTATAATCCAATTATAGTAAGATGTTAGTTTGGGTTTTCTTCGAAAGATAAACCTAATAACATTTTGTTGGAGGGTTTATTTTTCTAAAAAGGGAAGGATACTCAAGGGTTAAAGAAGAGGATGGTGCATGTTTGGCACAATATCCATAGAAAGGGGAAGGGTGATCTTGGAAACTGGAAATGTGTAGCTTTGTAGCTTTATACTCATTGGGTGAAAGAGATAGCAAGGGAGCTCAAGATGTCATATGCTTATGAGAAGCCCATGTTTCAAGTGGTGGCCAAACCACCTACCATTCCCATTGAAAACATGGAAAAGTTTCAAGAAGCTTTAGCCAGGATGAAGCAAGAGAGGGAAACTTGGGAAGGCAAGTTTCATGCTTCAAATCTTGAGAAGATAGAATTGTGGAAGAAACTGGAAAAAAAGGATGATTTGATAGAAATGCTTGAGAAGCATGTTGAGAAGAGGCAGAGGGAGTAAGAGGATTTACTTACCTCTAGCATTCCACTATCTCAAAGTATTCATCTTCCTACTTCAGGTGCTTGGGAAGGCATTATGAGAGAGAGATCAAGAGGTTTAAGAGGAAGTATCAGCATGGAGTTGGATCGTCTTCAGATGTTGTTTCTTAGGACCCTTAAGATCTAGCTATTTCCTCTTGTATTTTGGATCTTTCGAAACATGTACTTCAAATTGTAATCCTTTCAACTATTAATGAAATAAGGATATTCAATATTTAAAAAGTGTTATTTCTTTATGGTGTTTGCAATTGCTTTATGATATCTTAAGTTCCTTAGAAACTAATAATAAAAATAAAATATTTGCATTGCATATCATGCATCATTTTGCATTTGGTTTTGCTTTTTAAGAGTTTTTCAGGGGTCTTATTTCATTTGTCATGGTCTTCTCATAAGACAAATTGTCTCATCAGTATAATACTAGAGCTAATTATCATAGGAAGATGGAAACTATTCAACAAGAGCAATGAGAGCTTCGTGAAGAGGTCAATTCTTTGAGAGATGGAATGGATCAAATGACCACTTTGTTAGAATCTCTGGTGGCTTCCCAGAATTAGCCTCCGCCTATTTTTCAACCTTAGGTTCCTATTATTTTAGAGATTGTAACTACTCCAATTGTGCCTGCTGGTCCCCAGCATCATAACCAAATTCCTGATGGGTTTCCTTGGGGTATACCTCCCTACTTTATGCCAGAGAATTATGTTAATGCTATTGAGACTCTGTTGGTGAGTCAAATTCCTCTTGTTCAACCTGTGACAGTTACTGCTCCTCCAATTGTGCATGATTTGCCACAAATGGATAACCTTGTTTTTCACATTGCTCCAAGTGAGAATCCAGATGTGTATGAAAGGATAAATGAGTTCCAAGATCAGTTTTAAGAGATGCAGAAAAAGCTGAAAGCAATGAAGGTTAAGGATTTGTTAAGTAAGAATGCTTGTGATTTGTGTTTGGTTCCCAATGTTAAGGTCCCTGTGAATTTCAAAGTGCCTGACTTTGAGAAGTATAAGGGAAACTCTTGTCCACAAAGTCATTTGACCACGTACTGTTGAAAAATGGCTACCCATATTGACGATGATAAGTTGTTGTTTCCCTACTTTCAAGGCAGTTTAACTGGTTCCGCTTTGAAATGGTATATGGGATTGGATAGTGCTCATGTCAGTTTACTAAATGATCTAGTAGACGCGTTTATACGCCAATACAAGTACAATTTGGATATGGCTTCTGACCATGACCAGTTGCGTGCTATGTCACAGAAGTACAAAGAATCGTTCAAAGAGTATGCCCAGAGGTGGCGAGAGGTTGCTGCTAAAATTACTCCTCCGATGAAAGAGAAAGAGATGACCAAGATATTCTTTAAGACTCTGAGTCCATTTAATTATGAGAAAATGGTTTCCAACGCTCAAAGTGACTTCACTGAAATGGTGGGTATGTGAGTTAGATTGGAGGAAGTTGTCAGGCCGTTTGACCAAAGAAGTCGATTCATCTAATTCAACAAAGAAGTACGATAATGGTTTTCAGAAAAAGAAAGAAGGTGATATTAATGCCATTTCTCAAGGGGGAAGGCAAAGAAGATCCATAAGTGGTGGTAATCATAGTCAGTCTCAATAATATTATCAACAGTTTCACATTGCTGCAGTTACTCTGATAATTAGTATGATGTCTGCTGTTCAGACTTACTTGTCGCATCAAAATCAACAGTCTAACCGTAATCAGCAAGATCATAGGAGGCCTCAGTTTGATCTTATTCCTATAACTTATTTAGAATTCTATCCAGTTTTTTTGCAGAAAGGGTTGACTCAGAATATAGATCCTCCAGTTGTCCCAAATCTACTTCCTTCATGGTATAAGCTTTAGGTTCATTGTTCCTTTCATTGGGGAGCACCTGGGCACGATCTCAATAATTGTTTTTCTTAGAAATTTGAAGTTCAGAGACTTGTTAAGAACAATTTATTGAATTTCCGTGAAGCAGGGCCGAATGTCCAAGCTAATCCATTACCCAAGCATGGGGAAGATATTGTGAATATGGTTGATGGTTTTCCTAGGGGCTACCTTATCTTTGATATTAATTTGGTTAGAGGATCTTTGGTTGAGATGCACTCCAGTTTGTTCGAGCTCAGTTATTATGAACATGATCATGCTTCTTGCAGAGTTTGTACAAGGAATCCTCGTGGATGTTATGTTGTGAAGAGAGATACTCAAAAGATGATGGATTAGAGACTTCTCTATGTTACTAGAGCAAGGGCTGATAACCATGAAGTACACATGGTTGGTGATTACTTTGGAGAATGCCATGTATTTGATTTCAATATGGTGACAACTCTTTTGGTTGGTGTGCATGCCAAGTTATGTCAAGTTGGTTTGTTCAAGAGTGAGCATTCTAATTTTCAATTGTGTAAACAAAATTCGGAAGGATGTGTTTTAGTGAAGGAAGATATCCAAGGTTTGACGGATCGTGGTATTTTGCAAAACAGTGCCAAGTGTAGAGATGATGAGGTAGCTATTGTTGTTCCTCAATTTGATGTTCCAGAGCCTGTTGAAATCACTTATCAGTGTAAGGGTAATCATGTTGATCCTTTAATTTTTTTCCTGGGTCATTTCCTTATGAATCCAATAAAGTTGTTCCTTAGAGGTATGGTGCCATTGTGATACAAGATGATAATAAAGTGATAGTTGAGTCAGCTAGTCCAGTTGAGAATATAACGGATGTTAGTGGTATGACTCGAAGTGTTCGTTTATTCACTCCAGCGCCTCTACAAAAGGTTGATGTTGCATCAGCAAGTTAGAAAGTGCACGGTAAGGACTATGTTATTAATCTAGAACCTGTAGTTGTTATACCGTCTGTTGAATCTAAGAGGAATGACGATGCTGAGGAATTGTTAAGATTGATAGGAATGAGTGACTACAAAGTGGTAGGTTAGCTTCTTCAAGCTCCTTCAAAAATATCAGTGTTATCTTTGTTGTTAAATTCCGAAGCTCATCGGAAGTCTCTGATGAAGGTGCTATATTAAGCTTATGTGAATCATGATGTAACAGTTGATCAGTTTGATGGTGTTATCATAAATATTACTGCTTGCAATATTCTGGATTACAGTGATGAAGAATTTCCGCCATAAGGCAAGAAGCACAATCATGCTCTGCATACATCTGCAAGGTGTCAAGAGCATACTCAGTCCAATGTTCTTCTTGATACGTTTCGTCATACAGTGTTATTCCAAAAGCGAATTTGTACAAGTTGGTTTACCAAGGTGCTCCCATGAGACATAGTGGTGTTTTTATCAAAGCTTTCGATGGTTCTAAGAGAACAATTATTGGTGAAGTTGGTTTTCCTATGACGATTGGTCCTCGTGTTTTCCAAATCACTTTTCAAGTGATGGATATTTACCCTACTTATAGTTGTTTATTGGGAAGGCCATGATACACGACGCTAGGAAAGTGACATTTACTCTATATCAGAAGCTCAAATTTGTGAAGAATGGTAAGCTTGTGATTGTTTATGGTGAAGAAGCTTTGTTGGTTAGTCACCTTTCCTCTTTCAGATACATAGATACGGATGATAAAGTTGTTAGAACCCAGTGTTGCACCCCAAAATTTGACCAACATTTATTTATCTATCAAGTGTTTGAAAGTTGATACCTTCACCAGAAAGTTCAGGAGAATTGGTTGAAACCAGGGTTGTGTGCTTCATAGCTTGAGAGTTGTGGGTGCTCCTCAGATGATTCTGAGACTTTGAGAATGAACTTGATGCTTTGAGAAAGTCTATGAGATGTCTTGAAAGCCATCATGAAGTCCAGAGAAGTCATTGTGCAAGAGTTCAGAAGATTCAACCATGAATGGTAGAATTAGGGTTTTGACTGGGTCAACCCTAGGATAACTGAAAATTTGGAGAAGGTTGAGACCTAATCCAAGGGCCATGAGATCATGGAATGATGCATAGAGATGTTATAAAGATGATTCCTAGACCAACTCATCATGATTGAGGAGTTTGAGAAGTTTCAAGTCAGGGTTTCCAAGGATTGTCAGTGAAAAAACCCTAATTTGATCCCTATTTTCCAGGCAGTTTTAGCTCAAGATGTGGTTGATATCTCATCTTCCCCACAACATGAATGTTGTAGAGCTTGTTCTTAGCTTTAATTTGAGTGGTGGAACTCCTTGATAGGAGTTGCAGAGCTCAAGTTATGGTTTTGACAAATTACAGGTCAGCTGAGGTGTGTGAATCTGGGTCCTTGAAAGTCACCCAACTTGCAGACAACTTTTGCCCTAGTAGGATGATTCCTATGATCTCTTGGTCAACATGAATGTTGAGGGGCATCTTCTTAGCTTTAATTTGAGTGGTAGAAGTCCTTGATAGGATTTGTGGAACTCAACTTATGGTTTGAACAAGACAGGGGTATTTTGGTCATTTGGCAGTTATAGGTCATTTTAAGCAAAGGCCATATCTCCTATTTCCAAGCCTCAAATGGAAAAACTCAAAACATGAAAGTTGTTCAAAATGGCATTTTAAGCCTATAAAAAAGGGTGTGAAAGTGTGGAAAAGCTTAGAGCATGGATTTTCATGATTGGTTAAAAATGAACTAAAAAAGGCATATAAGTTAATTCAAGTGAATTTGAAAATTGGTTTGGAAGATCTATGAATCCAAAATAGGTCATCCAATATATCATTTTGATTGGAAACATCATTTTGAGAACATTGGTTTAAACACAATTTTCATTTGAGGCATTAAAATGGGACATGCTTTGTAATATTGTTACTTGCATATTAAGGCATCTTTGCAAAACTCAACATAAGCCAAGGGTAAGCTTGTTTTTCACACATATCTTCTCAATATCTCTTATGATGATATTTTAAAGCCAATTTGCAAGGTTTAAGGCATGAGATATGAGATGTAGAACTTATCATTAAAGGAGAAAATCAAGACTTTTCTAGGTGATTCTAGAATGATCTAGTTGTTTCCATCCATCACTATAAGAAGAGTGATCCACAAGGTATTGAGGGTTGGTCAGGAAGAGAGTTTTCAGAGGAGAGAGAGAGAGAGACATTTCCATTTAAGATCTTCCTTCAAGATCAAGCAACACACGATTTCTTCCACCACAAGGCTTCTCATTCAAGATCAGTGCAAACAGAAGTTTATTCATCTTCAAAGGATCACATTGAAGCCCTTGCAAGCTCTGAATCAAGCCCTAGCTACAATCACCATCTCTCTTTGACAGGTTGGTTTTCCTCCATGGATCTCCTTAATTATGCACTTTCAGTTCAGTTTCTAGGTATAGAATTAATGTGCTAGGCTAGTTGATCTTACCCCGTGAGTTTGAGAGCTCTGTATGAGATTTCATGGCAGGTGCAAGATTCTTTAATTTCCAAGAGCAAGCTTTGTAGTGAGTTTTAGTTAGCATAGATTAGATTAGAATGGTCAGGATAATATGAAGAACAAGTTAGCACCATTAGATTGAAGTTTTATTAGGACTGATCTCAGAGAAATGTTTTCGAACCAAGATCTTCTAGCTTTCTGTTAGGATGATCCAGGAAGAATTAATAAAAATCACACATATAGTCTTGCTCCCCGTAATCAGTAGATCATTTTCCTCTTTGGAATTTTTGAATTTCATCAAGTGTGGAGAGAGAACGAGCCAGGAGAAGTCCTTGCATGGAGGCACGATTTCTGAAAACCCTAGGTATTCATTGGGGACGATGGCCATCAGCCCTTGGATTAGATCCTGAAGCTTGACTTATTCGTGCGATCCAACGGTCCTTGTTTAAATAAAAACAGAGGGAATTTTAAAAGAAGCCAAAACGCTGCCGTTTAGATAAGTGGAAGACCATGGGCTCAGCAATGAATTGCTTTCCACACACCCCTCGTTAGGCCCATTAGGAAATAACGCATGATATCCTTACTATCCTCACCCCCTCGCGCGTTTTTTTATTTTCTTTTATTTCTGATTGATAATGGGCTTTATCCCAGTTCCTATCCGCACCCCACCATCATAGCCCAATCCCCAAAATGAACTGAGGCGTCTTGCTTTTCTCACCCCCCTCCCCTTAATTGATTTCTTTTATTTTTTTTTAATTTCCTTTAATATTTCTTGCACTTTAATAAATTCATAAAAAATAGAAAATTAAATATTTTTTTAATTCTTGTTTTTCTATAGGTTAATGAATTTGTCTAGAAAAATATAAATAAATAAAATTTCCATTTTATTTTCTTTTCATATTTTTAGCATATTTTTCATTTTAATAGCTTTTTAATATGTTTAGTTTGGTATCCAATTTTGTAGAATTTGTTTTAGGACCTTCCCTTAGTCTTTTTAATTCATTCTTTTTGGTGTGATTAGATATTGAATCTTAGTTCCCCATAGGATTTAATTCTTGTTTTTTAGTTTAAAATTTGATTAGTTTAATCAGGTTAGCATTAGGGTATCCTAATTAGGGTTTATGTTATGCATAGGTGAAATAGTTCATTTTCTTTAGATAGTTTTGTCTTGATTTTTGGGTAGTGGGTATATAGAGATGTTATGGATAGATGTTGTGGACCCTTGTGAATAATTGTTAGATTTTCCCCCCTTGGTTTAGTATTTTTAGGTATTTTCTGAAGTTGACTGGTGATTTTGTCTGTTCTGTGGTTATCTGTTCATCTCTGGGGTTTATTGTGGGGAATTTGTTGTGGGGCTTAGTTTGTTTTGAAGATCTTATTGAGGAGCATGATGAAGAGAAGATTGAAGATCAAGACTCAGAGACCCAGAGCTTGGAGCTTATTCCCTGTTTGTGAGGTTTGAGATCCTGAAGTTTGAAGGGAGTTCATGGTACTTTCCTGAGGAAGGCACTATGAATGACTTTCATTCTTTCTTCTCACCTCTTTCTCAAGTATCCAATGATGTTGGAGCCAACTTGTGAGTTTAATTTCTCCTGAGGAGGAATGTAAACTGATCACATGTTGTTGAGCCAACATGGGATACAATTCCTAAGTGGAAGCCTCCTAGTACTTTCCTGAGGAAGGTCCTATGGGTCTATTCACTTAGTTCCATTAGTTTATCTAGGATTTCTCAAGTATCCAATGATGTTGGAGCCAACTTGTGAGTTTAATTTCTCCTGAGGAGGAATGTAAACTGATCACAGTTGTTGAGCCACATAGGATACAACTCCTAAGTGGAAGCCTCCTAGAACTTTCCTGAGGAAGGTCCTATGAGTCTGCTCACTTAGTTCCACTAGTTCAGATAGGATTTCCTAAGTATCCAGTGATGTTGGAGCCTGCTTGTGAGTTTAATTTCTCCTGAGGAGGAATGTAAACTGATCACAGTGGTTGAGCCACATAGGATATGATTCCTGAGTATACACCTCCTAGTGCTTTCCTGAGGAAGACACTACGAGTCTGCTTACTTAGCTCCCTGTCTTTGGTGAGCTTGTTCTGAAGCTTGAAGACTGGGATTGTTTTCTTTTGGTTAGGTTTTGCTTTAGGGCTTTGCTTAGATTTGATCAGGATTCTGTTTTAGGATTAGAGAGTAGATGATTCTTTCTCAAGCATGTGTTTTGTTTGCCTGATGGCACTTCATTTCTTTTATCTGTATATTGCTTGATAGCATGTTGTTTATCTTCAGTATGATTACTGTTATTTCATGACTGGCTTGAGGTCGAGACGAGCTTGTGGAGGCTGCAGCCCCACACAAATTTCCTCCCTCACTTGCATTGCATGCATTTTACTGTTAAGCTGATGCTTTGTCTGTTTTGGTGTATCATTGACATGATCCCTTAGGACTCTCATTTCCTCTGATGAGGATTTGATGATAGACTTTTAGGTTGAAACCTATGCATGACAACTTCTAGGAGTTCCCTGTTCAAACCTCAACCATAGGATGAATCCATGGCATGACAACAGTAGGACTTGATAGTCTCCCTCCTAGTTGGGCCTGTTCTCTTCTCATCTCGAAGCAGTTTAAGATACAGTAATCATGAATGATTTCTTTCGCACTTACGAGCCTTAAGCTATCTGAGGTGGGATGTTTAGTATGGTACCCTTTGGGTGACATGCGATGCATTCACTCTCAGGTCACAGTCTCTAGTGCGGTTGAGATTGCAAACAATAAAAAACACTTCTTTCAGGAGATAACCCGTAGTTTCCCGAACTACGTTTGCTCTGATCTTTCATACCAGATGAAAGTACGTAGGCATAGGATGCAACGTCCTAGCGAGCAACCTTCAACCTTTCCCCCGTAATCCTTCGTAGGCCGAACTACGTTGACTCTGATTTCTCATTCTCTGATGAGAATACGTAGGCATAAAGTGCGACGCTTTGCCGAGTCATTTTTCTTTTCTTTTTCAGCCAGCCTTGATAGGTAGATAGATTATAACCAACCCGTCCAAGTAAACAAACAAGCGTGGATCCCGTCGAGTACGACAGACGTGAGGGGTGCTAATACCTTCCCCTTGCGTAACCGACTCCCGAACCCAGACAATGGTTGCGACGACCTTGTCTTACCCTTATTCGTCAGGTTTTTTTCTGATTGTTTCCTTTCCCGCTCTGAGGGATAAATAACGAAAGGTGGCGACTCTTCTATCATGCCGGCACCTTATTTTCGCGCAAGCGACAGCTGGCGACTCTGCTGGGGACCGAACCCAGAATCTCTGGTTCTCCGGTTCCCTATGAGAGTCAATCCTAGCGCGCGTATGTTTGCTTGTTGGGTTGCGTTTATTTATCGCATTTTTACTTCTCGCATTTTATTTCCCGCATTTTATTTCATGTTTGATATGATTATCTGTGCTGCTGTGGGAGAGGGATGTTACTATGAGTGAGAAGCCGGACCTGGGCTTGAGTACACACCTAGACATAGTTGCGGAGAAGTAGTAGACGAACCTGTCTGCTGAGCAGGCACAGTTCCCTACGAAAATCTGCGCTCAGACGAGATTCTTGCAGAGGTGCTCCTTTCCGGTCCTGAGGATCTGAGGGGAGCCCAGACGTGAGGATTGTCGACTCTGGGGACCGATCATTTGGAAGTCAGCTAAGTGAGGCCTCTTCATGACTTGATGATGCCACTCCTTCTGGGAATCGTATCGTCACTCATGAAAGTCTGTGACGCTGACGACCGCATAGGATGCCGTACCTTTGTCCGTGGATTAGGTCCATACCTGTGAGCGGGATTGGGATATTGCAGGAAACTTATACCTTCAGGCTACCTGGTTTTCTTGACAGTGAATCAGTTATGATGGTACCAGGGTTCTCGGTGGCAGGTTTGACTGTTCTTGACAGAGCGAGTTTTTGATCAGAGGATTTTATCATCGGGTGCATGTCTGTTCTTGATAGAGCAGGTTTTGATCAGAGTATTGTCATCAGAGGTTTGTTCCGGATAGAGCAGATTTTTGAGTGGGGTCTGAGGATCTCATCAGCAACTGTTGTTTGTTCTTGATAGGGCAGATTTTGAGTGGGGTCTGAAGATCTCATCAGCAGCTATGCATTTGTTCTTGAGAGGGCAGATTTTTGATCTGGGGTCTGAAGACTTCAGCAACAGATATTTCTTGACCATATACCCCGGGTCCTTATTATCAGGCACTTACTCTTGACAGAGCAGAATTTTGATCTCGATCCTATCAGATGGTTATTCTCAGCGAATCGGATTAGTGGTTTTACACCGGGGTTTCCTTCTCATCAGTGACTGTTGATACCGAATCTCCACAGCAGCCACCTGGATATATTATTGCATGCCTGCATTTTGCATTAGCTCGCATATTCATGTTTGCATTCCATTAGCATGTGTCTGTGCTGCAGGCGCATTTCGTACCCTGATTCTGGTGTCCCGAGCAATATGAGATATTTTCTTCCATGAATGGATCTAGTCTTATCACTGCATTGACACTATGTTGGCCCGTTGACACCAGAATTAGGGGTGATCTCCTAAACGTACAGACACCCATGGCATTAGCATAAGTCATCTTGCATGGCAGAAGCCGGGGCTTGTCTTCTAACCCTTGTGTTTGCAGGTTTGACTCAGAATCGAGCAACTCGGACTAATGGAGCAGGTACAAGCTGAATTGGGGAAAATCCAAAGCCAGCTGGGGCAGGTCATGAATGACATACAGGCAGTGCGTCTGGACCAGCAGGTACTCAGAGAAGAGAATCAGCAGCTGCAGAATCAGTTGAGCTTTCTCATGGGAGTGGTGAGAAATATGCTAAAAAAGTAGAGTGGTCAAGCACCCAAGGAGGAGACCAAAGTGCTTCCTCCATTGCCGTCAGCGCCGCCTATGCTGAAGCCAAGCGGACCTCACAGATCCTCTGCACAGCATGAAGCTCAAGACCTGTCTCGCCAGCAGCCGCGTCGGGCATCTCAGAATAACCCTGAAGGTTATAATCAAAAGAAGAAGCTGCTTGATAGAACTGTGGACCCAATACCTGTGAGTTATGCCCAGCTGTTGCCACTGTTGGTTCAGAACCGTGTTCTCAAGCTTCGGACCTCGGATCCACCAAATGACGTGTCACCAGACGTTGATCTCAACATACGTTGTGATTTCCACTCAGGAGCACCAGGGCACCATGTTGAAACATGTAAGGCTCTCAAGAATAAGATTCAAGACCTTATTGACTCAAGAACAATTAGGCTTGTGCCGGGCGGCATGAGAGCATCGGGAAAGTTTATCCCGTACCCTGCAGGAGAGGTGAATGATTCCACTCCTTTGCCTGAAGCTGAGAAAGATCTTTAATATGTCCCGCGACTTTTGGTGACTGAATCGCCTCGCTCGCAGTTTCTACCTGGATCAAGTTCAAGGACGCAAGCGCCTAAACAAGGGACCGTTGCCATTCAGAAACGATGACCTCTTGCTCCTGGGCAGAAAGAATACCAACACCAGGATCACAAGAGACCTCGCAACCACTTAGAACAAAGGAATGCTTCTCTCCATCCAGTGCCTGTGTCGTATAGCCAGATTCTTCCACAGTTGATTCAGAATTCTTTGGTGGAACCGAAAGCTCTCAAGCCCGTGCCAGAGCCTTACCCTCCAGGGTACAATCCTCATGTTCAGTGCGGTTACCATGGTGGATCTTCGGGGCATTCAACTGAAGATTGCAAGGCCTTCCAGGCGAAAGTGCAACAATTGATCGACCAAGGGTGTATTTCCTTCCCAGACGGAGTTTTGGTTGTGCGTAACAACCTCTCAGCTGTTTGAGCTCGCAGATTCAGAGGGTTATTTCCAGAAGCCAGTGATCCAGACAGGCAGACGTCCTCAACATGGGCAGTCCTCGGACTTTTTACCATTTGCATTTGTAGTTTCTTTTCAGTTAGTTACTACTTGCTGTTAAACATTGTATGTTTCGAATGGTGATGTTAATAAAGTGACTATGCATTTTTTCTGAACTAATTATGTCGCTGTCACTCATTTACTGCATTGCACTGACGCTTGCATTTTATTTACTCCACTTTATCACTATGATTAGCAATGAGTAGAGGGAGGATGATGAAACTGAATACTCATAACCAATGATCGTATTGCTTTCAGATAAAACCTTGTCGATGACGTATAAGGCATTGTTTCAAATTCCCTAAACACCAGAGAGATAAGGAAGAGAATCCCTTGTTAACCACTTCGAGCCGAGAAGTAGGAGTTTCCTTCGGAATTTTTAGCCCTCACATCTTAACCCGGGGTAGGGTAGCTGTCAATTAGCTTGATCGAGCGTTCAAGTCTTATAGAGGAGTGTTGTCCTTCGAGGACCAATCACATCATATTCCTCGCCAGAGGTCGTACCTCGTCAACCACAATGGTTAAACCTCACCAATCAGGAGTGAGACGGTTATAATCCTTTCGAAGCAATCAAGACAGCCAGTGTCACACGACTCGTTCCAAAAGAAAAAAGAATAAGAAAGCCCGCTAAGTAAAAAAGAAAAGCTAGAAAGCAAATACTTAGGCAAAAATCAGGGCATCCCGCTGGACTTCAAAAGAAAAATCGAAAAAAAACTCTGAAGAGTCAGTCCAGGCAAAAATTAGGGAATCAAAATAATGAAAAGGAAAGGATATAAAAAAGAAAAATCCTCGAACAAGGACGAAGTCATGTAGACACAGACGCCGAAAACGAAAAAGGAGTAACCGTCACTCCGAAACACCTCGTGAAGTCTTTAACCAGTGTTCCCAATGATCAACATACCTCTCGAAGAGGCGAGCGCTCGAGCTAAGTTAACTGAACTTTAGGATCGGAGAACATCACGTAGAAGGGGTGGGTACAAATCATGATTTGAGCCAAATATCCTTTGTTTCACGAACCGTGAACCCGACCATGATACAACCCTTAAAAGACCTAATTGAGGTAGGGTTATTCTGAAAGCGCATTACGATAAGGTTGAGTAACCTGACTCCTTCATGATTTGCTAATCGTATCCTTATTGTATTTTTCACTGATCACATCAGCACTACGTTTGAACCCTTTGGTTCATTCGTCACTCACTAGCATGACGCGTAAATGAGTGACAGTACAACATTTTTTCAAAATTTGCATGAACACTGCATTAAAATTACCATTCGTGAATACACAATTTTAATTGCAGGTTAGTAGCTGATACGAAGGAACTTCAGCAGGGAATAGTCAATCAGGACCAAATCATCGGAGGTCTGGGTCAGAATGGTATGCTGTGAAACCCTGTGAATATGGGGCATCGACTTCCAGTGAGTTTGGAATCGGTTTGTCTGAGGACAAGTCCCGGAGCATCAGTTGATTATGGGGCGGTTTATGCAAGAAGCGGTTGATCGGAAGTGAATCTTCTCGAGACCCAATCAGGGGCAGTTATCCAGAATTCTTGCGATTGGAGGACAGATCCCTCCAGTGATCAATCAGAGCATGTTGAGTCGCTCATCGCTCGTTCAGGGGCAAACTACTTCAGAGGTATTGAAGCCGACCATGCTGAGAGTTGATTAGTTGAGGATGAATCCTCCCGTTGTGCAGATGCTGGGGCAAGCCCTCTAAAGATTGTCTTGTTGCCAGTTGTTTTCGGCTCAGAATGAATTATTCCCAAAGGTCGGATTGGGGCAAGTTGAATTGCGCTGGGGCAAGTTGTTCAAATGAGTTTGTTCACCCTAGCAAGAATTGAGTATCGGGGAATCGTGTCATTACCCTGCCAAAACCTGAACCTTCTGAAGAAGCCTTGCGGTCATTGGATTGTTGTCCTACAGCCTAACCTGTTACTTGACTCCCTGATTGGTAGCCTGTGTTCCCTGCGTCGACATTGTTGAACCAGGATTGTTTCTCAGCAGAGATGCACGGTTTGAGGTTGTTCCCCCCGTACAGTTTGAGACCGCAGCAAACTGAGATGGCGTTTATCCCTTATCAGATTAGGGTCAAGATTACCCTCAGCAGACCAGAATTGATATCCCCGAAGCAGGGCGAGTCCTCCTTCTCCAGCAGAGTTCAGTAGTCTCTCCTCCGCAGAATCTGAACGCAAGAAAGCGAGCATTGATATGTCTCCCCGGGCAGAGATGATTCTTTTCCCCAAGCAGACGCATCCTGAAGGAACGTCACCTCATCAGCTGAGTCGCACGCAGCAGCTCGTATTCTCCCCAGCACCGGGTCACAAGTGCAGAGTTCATAGAAGTGTTCGGGTACCGAAGCTCATGTTTTCCCCAGTAAAGTCGCCGAAGCAGGTGTTGCCCCAGCACCGGGTCACAAGTGCAGGATTCGCAGGAAGTTATTCATACTCTGAAGTATGCAGTAACTGATGGTGCCAGACTGAAGTCTCCAGCGGAATTGAGACTCCCCACTAGAGCTGTATTCTCTCCTAAAGTTGGATGATTCCCTCTTCCCCCAGTAGAGTGTTGGAACAGCTGATGTTGTATTCCCCTGCAGAAGTGTACTCTCCCCCGAAGTCAGATGATTCTTTCTTCCCCAGCGAGATCGAAATTCCTCATCAGAGTTATACTCTCCAGTGAAGTAGAATGATTTCTCTCTCCCCGGATGAGTCCGCAGACCCCCAAGAAAGCAGAATCCTTGGAAGCAGTTGAGACCGTGAGTGGTTTTCCTAGCAGAGCATTGAACAGCTGATGCTGTATTCAACCAGAGTCGTACTCTCTCCAGCGAAGCAGAATGACTTCTCCTTCCTCAGCCGTGTTTGCAGATGTCCAAGAGAGCCGAGTCCTTGGAAGTTGATCAGATCATGATTGGTTTTCCCCAGTGGAGTGTGGAGCAGCCGAAGTTGTTTCCCCACAAAGCGGTTATCCCCAGAAGAGTAGCCATGGCGGCCACGCAGTTTATTCTCGCGATTGATATCAACAAGTCTGGTTTCTCGTAGAGCTTCGTCCCCTGCAGTAATCAACTGAAGTTGTTCTCCCTGCAGCAGTCAACAGAAGATCGGTTCCCCAGACGGAGTCCGATCGATATTGGCGTGTCCACGTTCTCCTCAGCAGGATGATTCCTCTATCTGAGCAGTTTTTTCTCCTTGACAGGAGAATCTCCCCTCGGCATTTATTTTGCTGACGAGATCGCATCATTGTGCATGACTGCATAGCATTTAACATTGCATAGCATTGTGCATGATTGCATAACATCTAGCATAAACGCATAGCATTCCCACCGTGTGGGGCATGGCGCAGAAACATATGCATCATAAGCATGATCTAGGTTACTATCATTCTTGTTTTACAGGCTTTCCACCAAGAGACCAGTTGCTCAGGATGATTCCTGGTATTCTCTCCAACAAGGTCGCTTTCTTAAGATGATTCTTAAGACCCCGGTGTAATCCTCACAGTCGCTCGCTCAAGATGATTTTTGAGATCCCCAGCGAAGTCTTCAGTTCAAGACGATTCCTGAATTCCTCAGCAGGGCCGTTTGCTTAAGATGACTCTTAAGACCTCAGCGCAGTTTCCCGATTGGTTTGCTCAGGATGATTCTTGAGTTCCCCGGTAGCGTCCCCAGCAAGAGTTCCCCAGGAAGATTCCTGGAATACCCAGCAGAATGAAGTCTCCAGAATGGTTATCGGTTCAGGATGATTCTTGAAGGTGCCCGATGGAACTGTTTGTTCAGGATGATTCTTGAAGTCCTTAGCAGCGTGATATGTATGCTCCAACAGTGATGTCTAATCTGAAGATGGACTTCGTAAACGCCTGAAGGCGGTATCAGAAGGTTCCTGTGGATTCAGGTTTCCGTACTGATGAATCAGCGCTTGTCTGAAGACAAAGTTCAAAAATTTGTATATACAGCTTTTGTTTGCAAAGTGATCCGTGTTGGCCTGAAGACCAAGTCAGTCGTCCTGAGGTGATGATTGATTGCGATCAAGTGAATAGTGTCTCTTCTGACTGAAGTCGAAGATGTTTCTCCAGCTGAAGCGGAGTTTTGCCGGAAGGCAAAGTGTTTGAATCCCCGTAGAGTCATGAATGGCTCAGGATACCACTTCTCTGACTGAAGTCACAGATTTCCCAAGCTGAAGCGAGGGTGCCTGAAGGCAAGGTTATCCCCAAGGTCATGAATGGCCTAGGATTCATTTTTTGGACTGAAGGCCGAAGTGTATCCCTGACCGAAGTCACGGATGCTCTATAGAGGAGGCGGAGTTGCCTGAAGGCATATCCATGTATCCTTGAAGGCCAAGGACCATTTCTTCAGACTGAAGTCGAAGATACCTCCTGCAGAGTTGTCGACAGGCAAAAGTTTACATCCTTGAAGGCCAAGGATGCTTATCTTCAGAAATACTTGAAGATTTTTCTAGCTGAAGTTGGAAGTGGCCAGGGGCCAGGGTTTCATATGTCTTTGATGATTGAAGTGCTACGGTGGGCAGTGCGCAGTAGTATTCCGATGCTCGTTATGGTTCTGATGGTGAACCCCAGATCAGAGTGTGCTCGGTTGAGTCTCTCATTCCCAGCGGAGTAGTTTCAAATACGCAAGTGTACCTTTTGTTCCATTTACCAGGGGTGAACCCCAGGTTAGATTTGTTCAGATTATATTTTGTCCGGCGGCGAGGTTGGATGTTTGTTCGACGGCGAGGTTGGATGTTTATTCGACGGCGAGGTTGAATGTTCGTTTTCAGATTATATTTTGTCCGGCAGCGAGGTTGGATGTTTGTTCGACGGCGAGGTTGAATGTCTGTTCGACGGCGAGGTTGAATGTTCATTTTCAGATTATATTTTGTTCGACGGCGATGTTGAATGTGTTCGACGGCGAGGTTGAACGTTGTTTGACGGCGAGGTCAGATTATGATTGGTTCGACGGCGATGTTGGATTTGTTCAACGGCGAGGTTGGATGTTTGTTTGACGGTGAGGTCAGACTCTTTAAATCCCCAGTAGAGGTGATGTTTGTACGACGGCGATGTCGAGTGTCTCTAAGAGGATGTTTGTTTCCGACGGCGATGTCAGGTTCAGTTTTCCAGCGGCGATGTTGGGCATGTCAAGTTGATCCAGTCTTCTGACGGCGATGTTAGGTGATGCAGATCCTTTAGTTCTCCAACGGCGATGCGGGATATTTTGATTGTCCGACGGCGAGGTCCGACGTAGTTCTCCAGCGGCGATGCAGGGTATTTTGTCAGATTCATTTCTCCAGCGGCGATGTGGGGTATTTTGTTCAGTGTTGTATTTTGATTCTCTGGCGGCGATGCGGGGTATTTTGTCAGACTCAGTTTTCCAGCGGCGATGTTGGGTGTGTCAGTTAATTCAGTTCTCCAGCGGTGATGTTGGATGGTTCGTTCTCCAGCGGCGATGTTGGGTATTTTGGTGATTCAGGTTTAGGTCTCCGGCGGCGATGTTGGATGCTTGTTTCCCCGAGTTATGGTTGTTCTTGACGGCGATGTCAGGTGATTTGGTGTTCCAGCAGCGATGTTGGGTGTTCCTCAGAATTTTGTATGACAGTAATGACAGGTGGTTTAGTCTTCCAACGGCGATGTTGGGTGTTGTGGTTGTCTGAAGGAAATATCAGAAGAAGTTAATGTGGATGACTGACGGCGATGTCAGATCAGTATTTCTCCAGATAGTTGCCGTGCAGCTATTATTCCAGTGTTTGACGAGTTGAGCAGTTGGCAAATTTTCGGGTTTACCGGTATTCAATCGTCTCGCACCTTGATTGGTTGAGAGTCGTTCGCTTCTCACCCAGTCAAGTTCAAGCCGTTTGAATAGGGGCAGCTGTTGCACCCCAAATTTTGACCAACATTTATTTATCTATCAAGTGTTTGAAAGTTGATACCTTCACCAGAAAGTTCAGGAGATCCTCAGGAGAATTGGTTGAAACCAGGGTTGTGTGCTTCATAGCTTGAGAGTTGTGGGTGCTCCTCAGATGATTCTGAGACTTTGAGAATGAACTTGATGCTTTGAGAAAGTCTATGAGATGTCTTGAAAGCCATCATGAAGTCCAGAGAAGTCATTGTGCAAGAGTTCAGAAGATTCAACCATGAATGGTAGAATTAGGGTTTTGACTGGGTCAACCCTAGGATAACTGAAAATTTGGAGAAGGTTGAGACCTAATCCAAGGGCCATGAGATCATGGAATGATGCATAGAGATGTTATAAAGATGATTCCTAGACCAACTCATCATGATTGAGGAGTTTGAGAAGTTTCAAGTCAGGGTTTCCAAGGATTGTCAGTGAAAAAACCCTAATTTGATCCCTATTTTCCAGGCAGTTTTAGCTCAAGATGTGGTTGATATCTCATCTTCCCCACAACATGAATGTTGTAGAGCTTGTTCTTAGCTTTAATTTGAGTGGTGGAAGTCCTTGATAGGAGTTGCAGAGCTCAAGTTATGGTTTTGACAAATTACAGGTCAGCTGAGGTGTGTGAATCTGGGTCCTTGAAAGTCACCCAACTTGCAGACAACTTTTGCCCTAGTAGGATGATTCCTATGATCTCTTGGTCAACATGAATGTTGAGGGGCATCTTCTTAGCTTTAATTTGAGTGGTAGAAGTCCTTGATAGGATTTGTGGAACTCAACTTATGGTTTGAACAAGACAGGGGTATTTTGGTCATTTGGCAGTTATAGGTCATTTTAAGCAAAGGCCATATCTCCTATTTCCAAGCCTCAAATGGAAAAACTCAAAACATGAAAGTTGTTCAAAATGGCATTTTAAGCCTAGAAAAGAGGGTGTGAAAGTGTGGAAAAGCTTAGAGCATGGATTTTCATGATTGGTTAAAAATGAACTAAAAAAGGCATATAAGTTAATTCAAGTGAATTTGAAAATTGGTTTGGAAGATCTATGAATCCAAAATAGGTCATCCAATATATCATTTAGATTGGAAACATCATTTTGAGAACATTGGTTTAAACACAATTTTCATTTGAGGCTTTAAAATGGGACATGCTTTGTAATATTGTTACTTGCATATTAAGGCATCTTTGCAAAACTCAACATAAGCCAAGGGTAAGCTTGTTTTTCACACATATCTTCTCAATATCTCTTATGATGATATTTTAAAGCCAATTTGCAAGGTTTAAGGCATGAGATATGAGATGTAGAACTTATCATTAAAGGAGAAAATCAAGACTTTTCTAGGTGATTCTAGAATGATCTAGTTGTTTCCATCCATCACTATAAGAAGAGTGATCCACAAGGTATTGAGGGTTGGTCAGGAAGAGAGTTTTCAGAGAAGAGAGAGAGAGAGACATTTCCATTGAAGATCTTCCTTCAAGATCAAGCAACACACGATTTCTTCCACCACAAGGCTTCTCATTCAAGATCAGTGCAAACAGAAGTTTATTCATCTTCAAAGGATCACATTGAAGCCCTTGCAAGCTCTGAATCAAGCCCTAGCTACAATCACCATCTCTCTTTGACAGGTTGGTTTTCCTCCATGGATCTCCTTAATTATGCACTTTCAGTTCAGTTTCTAGGTATAGAATTAATGTGCTAGGCTAGTTGATCTTACCCCGTGAGTTTGAGAGCTCTGTATGAGATTTCATGGCAGGTGCAAGATTCTTTAATTTCCAAGAGCAAGCTTTGTAGTGAGTTTTAGTTAGCATAGATTAGATTAGAATGGTCAGGATAATATGAAGAACAAGTTAGCACCATTAGATTGAAGTTTTATTAGGACTGATCTCAGAGAAATGTTTTCGAACCAAGATCTTCTAGCTTTCTGTTAGGATGATCCAGGAAGAATTAATAAAAATCACACGTATAGTCTTGCTCCCCGTAATCAGTAGATCATTTTCCTCTTTGGAATTTTTGAATTTCATCAAGTGTGGAGAGAGAACGAGCCAGGAGAAGTCCTTGCATGGAGGCACGATTTCTGAAAACCCTAGGTGTTCATTGGGGACGATGGCCCTCAGCCCTTGGATTAGATCCTGAAGCTTGACTTATTCGTGTGATCCAACGGTCCTTGTTTAAATAAAAACGGAGGGAATTTTAAAAGAAGCCAAAACGCTTCCGTTTAGATAAGTGGAAGACCATGGGCTCAGCAATGAATTGCTTTCCACACACCCCTCGTTAGGCCCATTAGGAAATAACGCATGATATCCTTACTATCCTCACCCCCTCGCGCGTTTTTTTGTTTTCTTTTATTTCTGATTGATAATGGGCTTTATCCCAGTTCCTATCCGCACCCCACCATCATAGCCCAATCCCCAAAATGAACTGAGGCATCTTGCTTTTCTCACCCCCTCCCCTTAATTGATTTCTTTTATTTTTTTTAATTTCCTTTAATATTTCTTGCACTTTAATAAATTCATAAAAAATAGAAAATTAAATATTTTTTTAATTCTTGTTTTTCTATAGGTTAATGAATTTGTCTAGAAAAATATAAATAAATAAAATTTCCATTTTATTTTCTTTTCATATTTTTAGCATATTTTTCATTTTAATAGCTTTTTAATATGTTTAGTTCGGTATCCAATTTTGTAGAATTTGTTTTAGGACTTTCCCTTAGTCTTTTTAATTCATTCTTTTTGGTGTGATTAGATATTGAATCATAGTTCCCCATAGGATTTAATTCTTGTTTTTTAGTTTAAAATGTGATTATTTTAATCAGGTTAGCATTAGGGTATCCTAATTAGGGTTTATGTTATGCATAGGTGAAATAGTTCATTTTCTTTAGATAGTTTTGTCTTGATTTTTGGGTAGTGGGTATATAGAGATGTTATGGATAGATGTTGTGGACCCTTGTGAATAATTGTTAGATTTTTCCCCCTTGGTTTAGTATTTTTAGGTATTTTCTGAAGTTGACTGGTGATTTTGTCTGTTCTGTGGTTATCTGTTCATCTCTGGGGTTTATTGTGGGGAATTTGTTGTGGGGCTTAGTTTGTTTTGAAGATCTTATTGAGGAGCATGATGAAGAGAAGATTGAAGATCAAGACTCAGAGACCCAGAGCTTGGAGCTTATTCCCTGTTTGTGAGGTTTGAGATCCTGAAGTTTGAAGGGAGTTCATGGTACTTTCCTGAGGAAGGCACTATGAATGACTTTCATTCTTTCTTCTCACCTCTTTCTCAAGTATCCAATGATGTTGGAGCCAACTTGTGAGTTTAATTTCTCCTGAGGAGGAATGTAAACTGATCACATGTTGTTGAGCCACATGGGATACAATTCCTAAGTGGAAGCCTCCTAGTACTTTCCTGAGGAAGGTCATATGGGTCTATTCACTTAGTTCCATTAGTTTATCTAGGATTTCTCAAGTATCCAATGATGTTGGAGCAAACTTGTGAGTTTAATTTCTCCTGAGGAGGAATGTAAACTGATCACAGTTGTTGAGCCACATAGGATACAACTCCTAAGTGGAAGCCTCCTAGAACTTTCCTGAGGAAGGTCCTATGAGTCTGCTCACTTAGTTCCACTAGTTCAGATAGGATTTCCTAAGTATCCAGTGATGTTGGAGCCTGCTTGTGAGTTTAATTTCTCCTGAGGAGGAATGTAAACTGATCACAGTGGTTGAGCCACATAGGATATGATTCCTGAGTATACACCTCCTAGTGCTTTCCTGAGGAAGACACTACGAGTCTGCTTACTTAGCTCCCTGTCTTTGGTGAGCTTGTTCTGAAGCTTGAAGACTGGGATTGTTTTCTTTTGGTTAGGTTTTGCTTTAGGGCTTTGCTTAGATTTGATCAGGATTCTGTTTTAGGATTAAAGAGTAGATTATTCTTTCTCAAGCATGTGTTTTGTTTGCCTGATGGAACTTCATTTCTTTTATCTGTATATTGCTTGATAGCATGTTGTTTATCTTCAGTATGATTACTGTTATTTCATGACTGGCTTGAGGTCGAGACGAGCTTGTGGAGGCTGAAGCCCCACACACATTTCCTCCCTCACTTGCATTGCATGTATTTTACTGTTAAGCTGATGCTTTGTCTGTTTTGGTGTATCATTGACATGATCCCTTAGGACTCTCATTTCCTCTGATGAGGATTTGATGATAGACTTTTAGGTTGAAACCTATGCATGACAACTTCTAGGAGTTCCCTGTTCAAACCTCAACCATAGGATGAATCCATGGCATGACAACAGTAGGACTTGATAGTCACCCTCCTAGTTGGGCCTGTTCTCTTCTCATCTCGAAGCAGTTTAAGATACAGTAATCATGAATGATTTCTTTCGCACGTTACGAGCCTTAAGCTATCTGAGGTGGGATGTTTAGTATGGTACCCTTTGCGTGACATGCGATGCATTCACTCTCAGGTCACAGTCTCTAGTGCGGTTGAGATCGCAAACAATAAAAAACACTTCTTTCAGGAGATAACCCGTAGTTTCCCGAACTACGTTTGCTCTGATCTTTCATACTAGATGAAAGTACGTAGGCATAGGATGCGACGTCCTAGCGAGCAACCTTCAACCTTTCCCCCGTAATCCTTCGTAGGCCGAACTACGTTGACTCTGATTACTCATTCTCTGATGAGAATACGTAGGCATAAAGTGCGATGCTTTGCCGAGTCATTTTTCTTTTCTTTTTCAGCCAGCCTTGATAGGTAGATAGATTATAACCAACCCGTCCAAGTAAACAAACAAGCGTGGATCCCGTCGAGTACGACGGACGTGAGGGGTGCTAATACCTTCCCCTTGCGTAACCGACTCCCGAACCCAGACAATGGTTGCGACGACCTTGTCTTACCCTTATTCGTCAGGTTTTTTTCCGATCGTTTCCTTTCCCGCTCTGAGGGATAAATAACGAAAGGTGGCGACTCTTCTGTCATGCCGGCACCTTATTTTCGCGCAAGCGACACCCAGTTCCAAGCTCTTGATATTGTAATTGTTGTTCAGAAGAGTGGGTTATCCATGGCTTCATTAAAAGATGCATAACAAATTGTAGAAAGCGGTCCATTAGATGGTTGGGACCAGATTGTAGAGCTTGTTGAGAATAAAAACAGAGCTAGTTTAGGATTTTTGCCCGGTACAACTAGAAAAGAATTGAAACGCATTCAAGAAGTGTTTCATAGTGTTAGATTCATCCTTCCTAGAGATCGTATTGTTTCTACCATCAGTAAAGATGCATCAGATTCTGAATGGCCTTGCTTTGTGACGCACGGAGAAACTAGCCAGAATTTGACTATTGTCGATGTTCCTTGTGTTGTTCATTGTTCGAAGTAATTTGTTTTCTTTTTTCAAATATATCATTTCACTTTGCCCGAGGTGAAAGTGGCTTTGTTAGGGCACCTTTGTTTCAAACTTTAAGATCATTAATAAAATTCATTTTGTTATCCAATAGGTGTTTTTATTTACTGCATTTTTTTGAAAAATGATAACTTAAAATTCTGATAAAAACAATTTCATTTATTGCATTTTCTCTTTGCATTTGTATTTTTTTCTAAATCAAAGCATAAATCATGTGAAGATTAAATAAACCCATTGAAAACAATGACTTTGTGCCCTCTTCCAGCTTTGAACTCCCTGTATTTGATGCGGAAGAAGAGAGTGAGGAAGACGGTGATATTCCTAAAGAAATTACTTGGATGCTTGAGCACGAGGAGAAGACTATTCAGTCATACAAAGAGCATGTCAAATTGATCAACTTAGGTTTTGAAGAAAGTAAGAAAGAGGTTTAAATTAGGGCACTGCTTAGTGAAGAGGTCAAGAGAAGGGTGACAGAGCTTCAGAAAGAGTATGTGGATGTGTTTGCTTGGTCTTATTAAGATATGATAGGTTTTGATACTGATATTGTTGAGCATCGGTTGTCGCTTAAGCCAGAATAACCGCTAGTGAAACAAAAATTGAGAAGAACTCATCCTGATGTGGCTATCAAGATCAGAGAAGAGGTAAAAGAACATATTGATGCCGATTTTCTTGCCACGTCTATTTATCCTCAATGGGTGGCCAATATTGTGCCAGTTCTGAAAAAAGACGGAAAAGTCAGAATGTGTGTTGATTATCGAGATATGAATAAAGCAAGTCCAAACGATGATTTTCCTCTGCCACATATTGATATGTTAGTACACAACACAATAAAATTCAATGTTTTCTTCTTTATGGATGGCTTTTTTCGGATATAATCAAATTAAGATGACACCAGAGGACATGGAAAAAACAATGTTCATCATCCCATGGGGAACATTCTGCTACAGAGTTATACCCTTTGGCCTGAAGAACATTGGTGTTATGTACTAGCAGGCTATGACTACCCTATTCCATGATATGATGCATAAGGAAATCAAAGTCTATGTTAATGATATGATTTCTAAGTCCAAGACTGAAGAGGACAATTTGAAATATTTGTTGAAGTTGTTTCAGCGTTTGAGAAAGTACAGACTCTGTCTAAATCCAGACAAATGCACTTTCGGTGTTTTTTCTGGAAAGTTGTTGGGTTTCGTTGTCAGCCAGAACGATATAGAATTGGATCCTGATAAAGTCAGAGTTATTCGAGATATGCCTACACCTAAAATAGAAAAACAAGTCAGAGGGTTTCTCTGATGTTTGAATTATATTTCCAGGTTCATTTCTCACATGACTACCACGTGTGAGCCAATCTTTGAATTATTTCTTAAAGATCAGATTATTGTATGGAATGAAGATTGTCAAAGAGATTTTGATAATATCAAAGGTTATTTGCTTGAACCTCCTATTTTGATCCCACCTGTAGAAGGTAAGCCTCTGATTATGTACTTGACAGTATTGGATGGCTTGATGGGTTGTGTCCTTGGACAACAGGATGAGACAGGTATAAAAGAGCATGCTATCTAATACCTGAGTAAGAAGTTTACAGATTGTGAATCCTGGTATTCTTTGCTTGAGAAAACTTGTTGTGCTTTTGCATGGGCTTCCCGGCATCTCTAACAGTATATGTTGAATCATACTACTTGGTTAATATCCAAAATGGATCCTATCAAGTATATTTTTGAGAAGCCTGTGCTGACAGAGAGAATTTCCCTTTGGTAGATATTATTGCCTGAATATGATATTGAGTATCGTACTCCAAAAGCTATAAGAGTAAGTGTGTTGGCAGATCATTTGGCTCATCAACAGATTGAAGATTATCATCCTATCCAGTTAGACTTTCCTGATGAAGATGTTATGTACCTCTCGATAAAGATAAAAAAACTTTAAGGAGGTTGGCATATAACTTCTTTCTCAATGGAAATGTGTTGTACAAAATAAATTACGATATGGTATTGCTCAGATGCATGGATAGGAACAAAGCAGACATGTTAATGCAAGAAGTTCATGAAGGGTCCTTTGGTACCCACGCCAATGGGAATTCTATGGCTAAGGAGATGCTCTGAGCTGGTTATTATTAGCTGACAATGGAGTCTGATTGTTGTCAATTTGTAAATAAATGTCACAAATGTCATATTTATGCAGACAAAGTGCATGTTCCTTTAACTCTACTCAATGTTATTTCATCTCCATGGCTTTTCTCCATGTGGGGAATTGACATGATTGGCATGATTGAGCCTAAAGCTTCACACGGACATTGTTTCATTCTGGTAGCTATTGACTATTTTACCAAATGGTCTGAAGCGGCATCATATGCTAATGTGACCAAATAGGTGGTAGTCCGGTTTATCAAAAATCAAATCATTTTCTGGTATGGCATTCCTAGTAAGATCATTACTTATAATGGTTAGAATATTAATAACAATATGATGAAAGATCTCTATGAGAGTTTTAAGATTGAACATCACAATTCTTCACCTTACATACCCAAGATGAATGGGGTTGTTGAAGCGGTAAATAAAAATATCAAGAGAATCCTGCAAAATATGGTTGTAACCTACAAAGATTGGCATGAAATGCTTCCTTTTGCTTTGCATGGATATCAGACCTTTGTCCACACTTCAATAGGGGAAACCTCTTTCTCTCTAGTTTATGGCATGAAAGCAGTGCTCCCCTTAGAGGTTGAGATCCCATCAATTCGAGTCTTGATGGAAGCCAAGTTGATAGAAGATGGATGGTGTTATAATAGATATGATCACTTGAATTTGATTGAAGAAAAGAGAATGACAGTCATGTGTCATGGTCAATTGAATCAGAAAAGAATGAATAATGCATTTGATAAGAAGGCTCGTAAGTTCATAGAAGGTGACCTCGTGCTCAAAAAGAACTTTCCTAACCACAATGATTCCTGTGGCAAGTGGACTCCCAATTATGAAGACCCATATGTTGTTAAGAAAGCCTTCTCTGGAGGTGCATTAGTTCTTACAACTATGGATGGTGATGAGTTCACTCATCAGGTGAACATCGATGCAGTCAAGAAATACTTCGCCTAAAAATCAAAAAGAACAACTCGCTAAGTTGAAAATCTAAAAGGGCGGCTTAGGCAAAAATGAGCGTCTCAGTGGATTGAAAATCCGAAAGGGCGGTCTAGGAAAAAATTAGAGACATAAACAAAAATAATTCATCCTGGTAGATTGAAAACCCGAAAGGGAAATCTAGGCAAAATTTAGGGATTACATGGCAAGTAACTACATCAGGTAAGGCTTGATCACTCAAAGAAACGCCATCATCATTTTGGAAGTCTCAGTTCAATCTCTCTCAATAGAAGCTAAACTACAGGAATTCAAAGTTGTTAGGGAGAATATGGTCATTATATTTCAAAGTAGCCTTTCTAATTACCATTTTCCAAATTTTGTAATGATCTATAGAGTCACGTCTTTTGCGGACTACCATTCTATCAATAAAATCCTGATTTTTTCGAATCAATTTTGAGTTCTTATACTTGTTTTTGTGCAAAATATCATTTATTTTATATAATAACTTTTGAAACAAAGTTTTTTTATAACAAACATGTTTTGAAATCCTTGGTTTGGTCATTTTTCTCTCTCCATCAGAGTTATTGCCAGATTTGTTGATAGATATGGGTTTTCCCCCAACAGTATCAGTGTTGCATTGACCATTTTAGTGTATTACTGCATTAAACCTAGAAAGAGTGTTATCTCCAGCAAAGATTGATGATTGACAAAGAATTTTGTCTCAAGTTCCCAACGGAATTGTTACCAGACTTGTTATTAGTTTATGGTACTTCCCCAAGCAGTGTTTGTTGTTGCAATGTTGTTTGGTCAGCAGAATGCTATCTCCTCAAAGAGTTTCAAATTTTATAAGAACTTATTGATTCAAGTTTCCCTCAGCAGATCTTTTATCCCCCATCAAGACTTCCATTTATTTTGGAAGGTGTTGATTTCTCTAGCAAAAGATAAGCTCTATTGCAGAGTCTCTATCTGGTTGAGGGTTGGTCGAGTACCCAATTGTGGTTTTGTTTCTCCTAGTTTCTTGAGCATCCTATTTTTTCAGCATAAGCATGACATATCGTCATCATGCATATCTGAAGGCTAATTCATACCCATATGCATATTTCTTACTCTTGGTCATGTTTTCCCCAACAAGTCTATCCTATGTTTCCCCACTGAGTTTATGCCGCTTCAAAGATTTATATTTCAGTTTTCCTACCCAACTCATCTTTCCTGGATGGAACAAATCCTTGGTTCGAGTTTATTCCTCATTGGGTAGAGTCTTATTTGACGATTTCTTTCCTGGAGTGAACTTTGGTCCCCTTGAAGCATTGCTTTTGATATCCCCGAGATGAAATCAATATAACAGGAAGGCGTGCTTTTTACCTTTTAAAAAAAATTTCCTCGGTAGAAGAACTTGTTCAATGACGAAGATATCATCCTCAGTAGTTATTGCTTCGGTAGTCTCCCTGAGATTTATTTTAGCAACAAGTGGCATTCTCTTTATTTGAGAAGTGTGTTTGTCCCTGGTAGATCAATCCTTATTTTAACAACAAGTGGAAGTCTTTTTATTTGAAAATTTTGTTCGTCCCAGACATCAATTCTTATTTCTACAGCGATTGGTTATCTCTTTAGATAATCTCCAATAGAGAAGCTTGTTGTGATTCCACATATCAAAGACAACAGATTGTTCCTCAACAGATGGTTGTCACTTTATTTAAGAAGCATGTTGTGATTCCCCAATCAAAATCAATCTCCAACAAGTTAAGACCGCTTTAAGTTGAATACTAGAAGATGATGAAAGCTTGTTTGTTACCTTTTCCAAGTGGAATACTTGGTTAAAAAAGAAACTGAGACTCGTTCTAGGTTTTATACCGGAAGTCATAAGAGGTTTACCATCCTTTCCAAGTGGAAGACTTAGTCAAAGAAGAGACTGAGACTTGTTTCTGGTTTAACACCAGAAGTCATGGGAGGTTTATCATCACCTTTTCCAAGTGGAATACTTGGTCAAAGAAGAGGCTAAGCCTCATTCCAAATGGAAGACTGAAAGTTATGGGAAGCTTGTTATCAATACAAAACCAGCCACTACCTTCGGCTATGAGTTGGTAGTTAACCATCGTCTATGAGTTGGTATAATATTATATTATTTCACTACCTTCAGCTATGAGTTGGCAGTATACTGTCATCTATGAGTCAGTATTATCTCTAGGTTCTGTTTCACTACCTTCGACTATGAGTTGGTAGTTTACCATCGTCTATGAGTCGGTATCATTTTGTTTACTGCCTTCATCTATGAGTTGGTAGTAATTCCCTATTCAACTGATTACTCAGGTGTTTCCCTATTAATTTAAATATTCTCCTGCTGGTTGTTTCCTCGGTAGATATTTCCACTATCGCATTTCATTTCTAGCCATCCTTTAGGTTGTGTTCCCCAGCATGTGCCCTTGTGGTTTATTTCCACTCCTCAGTGAGTTGTGTCTCCCTGGTGGACTTTTTTCAAGCTTTTCTCTAGCAGTATCCCTGAAAATTTTTGTTATGTGTGGTGTTTTCCCTGCATAGTATGTTTTCTTTCATTCATTCATATCATAAGTATTGTGCAGCATCTTAGGGCTAAAAATTAGGTCTTCTGTATTTAAGTCTCTTCGATTTTGTCGATACAAAGATTTCCAGTCTTCGTATGTCTGAATAGAAGAAACTTAAATAGGGGCATCTATCATACCCTATTTTTTACCCCTAAGATTCCACCTATCATGTTCATCTACATTTCATTGCTCTGACACAGTCCCCAGCGAGACTATAAGCTGACAACTCTTTCTTGGGTAACTCGAAAGTGTCCCTCAAGTTTTCTTCTCCCCATGTGAAGACGTGATACTGTGCACCCAAGCAGATTACCCTCTCCCCAGAGAATTCAGAATTTTGAAACAAGAGTTGGTCCTACCATTCCTCCCCATGATTGACGTATTGGTTGCAGAGAACGCAGGGTATCTCCGTCGAGATGTTTATTTCATCTCTCGTCCCTAGTCTGTTTCGTCAGCCTACGCAAGGGCCTAAGCATCACATGCCTATTTCATTACATATTCATTACATATTCATTACATACTCATTACATACTCATTTCATAACATCCTGCATATTTAACTACATAGACATTGACATACATTCACATCAACATACATTCACATTAACACATGTATTAGCATTCACAGGTTCATTATCAGTTGGTTGTTACCGCCGAGTAACTGGGGTTTGTCCATTCTCTCCAAATAGATTGTCAGCCCTAAGCATAAAATACATATGTGTTTCCAGTTTCCCTACGGAGCTCGATCCTCGTGGATGACGGTTACTTCAGCTATCTTTCCTCGCCAGGATAAGATATCTACCCTTCGAGTTCATTCCCTCGATAGAGTCTTGATTACCAGTTTTCTTTCTAGCTCGATCCTAGATTGAATCTCAGTTTTGTCGGTCGTCAAGCCCAACCGGACGTGCATTTATTTTGCACCGCCTAAAAATCTTTCACCATACCTTGGCAGATACGCGACTGTTCTCGCCTGAGAAGCTTATCACTGTACCCGGACGTGCATTTATTTTGCACTATCTTTCAAGAAAATCAATCGCAATCCTTTACAGATACACGCCAGTTCACGCCTGGAAAATCTATCAGTACAACACTTTACAATCCTACATGTTACAACATCGGTATACGACATTTCTCACCTAAGAGGCCGATCCTATCTTCGTTATGACTCGCAGCAAATGGCCATCTCCATGGAGCAGTTGGGCTTCCATTTTCCCTGTTGTCTGGAAGTACGGGGAGGTTTGAACCAAATCGTATTCAGGAGAGCACGATCTTGAAGTACGGGGAGGTTTGAGTGGAATCATATTCAGGAGAGCACGATCTTGAATTACGAAGAAGTTCATTTACCCTTTAGTAAAAGAAGGAGCGGAATCATATTCAGGAGAGCACGATCTTGAAGTATGAAGAAGTTCATTTACCCTTTAGTAAAAGAAGGAGCGGAATCATATTCAGGAGAGCACGATCTTGAAGTATGAAGAAGTTCATTTACCCTTTAGTAAAAGAAGGAGCGGAATCATATTCAGGAGAGCACGATCTTGAAGTATGAAGAAGTTCATTTACCCTTTAGTAAAAGAAGGAGCCGAATCATATTCAGGAGAGCACGATCTTGAAATATGAGGAAGTTCAGTTTATCCTTTTCATATTCAGGAGAGCACGATCTTGAAGTATGAAGAAGTTCATTTACCCTTTAGTAAAAGAAGGAGCCGAATCATATTCAGGAGAGCACGATCTTGAAATATGAGGAAGGTCAGTTTATCCTTTTCATATTCAGGAGAGCACGATCTTGAAATATGAAGAAGTTCATTTATCCTTTAGTAAAAGAAGAATCAGAATCGTATTCCAGGCGCCGACCTTAAATATGAGAAAATTTATATATCAGATAAGCAGCAGCCTTTTTATTTGAGTGCTTATCCATTTTGGCACATAAGTCCCTTCCAACGGTAAGTGACAGTTCTCCCTCGAGAAGCTTATCAGGGCGTTTCCCATTAAAGTCCATTTATTTTGGCATACAGCCGGTTTTCACCCTGTATATTTGCTACGGATTCCCGAAAAGTCCGTTTGATCCTGTCACGAGAGATAGTTTACAGAAGCTTGGATGTTATTCTTTGCTCAATGCTCCATGCATTCTGTGATCGATCTTGCAGTCGTACATGATCCAGTTTTACTTTTAGATTCCCCAGTGGAGGCCGTCTCATAGGTACCATCTCCATTTGAGAATCTCGTCCCTTTTCTAAAAAGACAATTGGTCGTGTTCGCACCAGTTGACCATCTTTTTTGGAATTCCCCAGTGTTGTGCTGTCGTCCCAGCGCGTCGTTTTCCCCAGTGTGTTCTTCTCGTAGCGTCTGTCCCTGTGTCGTCGTATTCGTCAGCATTTTCGCACTCATCATTCCAGCATACGCATCATATCATGTTCACGGCGCTGCCTGCATTAGTCTTGTTTGGTCCATAGCATTGCATATCGCCACATATAAGGGCAAAATTTTCGGTTATCTATATTTAAATCCCTCCACCATGATTCCTCGAGTCTCCGCCACTCAAATCATCCGGTGTAGCTATTTAAATAGGGGCAACTGTAATACCCCAAATTTTACCCTTATATTTAGTCAGTCATTTCGCATAGCATCGCATCTGTGCATTTGCTAACCACTATCAAGTCAGGGAGGTGTTTGTTTGGCAGGATTGGTTCCAGGGGTGTTTTGGTCATTTTACGTGGATTTCGCTAATTCCTTGAAGACGGGCTGCTATTGAGCTTTGAGACACTCGAGACACTATTTCTGAGGCATTTATCTATCACCGGGTTTGATTATATCAAGGCGTCAATTCCACGTGTTCGGTATCGAAGATTGTCGGGCACAACTGGATTTAAGATCCATTTCATCGCTCATGGTTTATTTCCAGAGCACTTCCGTTTCTGTTAATAAGGCGCAGTTTTAATGGGGTATTATTGGATTGTTGCTCTTAGCATTTGATCAGTGGAATTCAATTACGGGCTATGTTATCGTTGATACTGAATCTGTTGTGGTTACGGCGCACATCCTCATTTGGTTATGAAATTGCTGGCTAGAATTTGGGTTGGAATGCAAGTGAATTTAATCAAGCAGTGAGATCAAGGCCACGAGAGGAATGAACACAGGGACGAGAAGTTAAGTATGTATGGATGTCATTTGCGAATGTTCATACTTTACAATTAGGAAGTGAACTCAAATATTTGTGGATTTTTTATTCATAAATATTTGTGATTTACAACTAAGAAATAAATATGAATAATTTCAAAATTGGGTATTCAATTGAGAAAGAAATAAATATTTGTGGAATTTTATTTCATAAAGTATTTAATTTACAATTGAAAGGGAGGAATAATCTTTGAATTTCATTCATGAAGATTCATTTGTGTGTTTACAAGAAATGTCATTTACACTGAACATCTACTCTAACAAAGTCCTAAAAAGCCTAAGTGTTCTTCATGATACTCTTTTCTCCGCAAAATCTCCGATCAACCTGCACATCAAAAACAAAACAAAACAAAATGCAGGACTGGGTTAGAAATTGTTTTTGACACTCTCAGAACAGCGTCATCATCGAGTGCCGGGAGTGGCACAACCGAAGCTGCGTCCTACCCCCGTTACCGATCCAAGCCGTTGGCGTCAGATCAGGTAACACCTGTTCTTATCATTACGGGACATCCGAGAGATAGAAGTGATAAAAGAAGCGAGACTGATTCGCTCTTGCCGCAATTGAAGTTCCAAACTGATACAAAGGCAAATTTGGACTCAGACCCGGATGCCGGCAGGTCTGAGTCGTTTTGTTTTCGAAATTTCCAACACCTGAAAATCCACAACAGCATCAGTACCAGGTTCAGAATTCAGTACTCAAAGCAAGACAGTTCATAAGCTGCATAAACAAAACAGCCATAGGTAAGTGGAAATTCAAACTGAAAGTGCACAACCAAAAACTGCATCAATTCTGAGTTCATGAAAACCAAGTCCCAAACATGAACAGAAAGTAAAGGCTGCTGCTGGATCACAAACTGCTACCAAAAAGCAAGTTCAAACAGAACAGAAAACCAAACTGCATTGAACTGCATCAAACAATGTATCAAAGAGCTCAGAAAGCATCAGTTAAAGGCAAGTTTCAATCTGAACCAGTTCGAATTGCAAGTCACAAAAATGTGAATAACCACACCGAGTTGCATCAGACAACAGCACAAATCACAGCACAAATCATACCAGTCAAGCGAGGCGCATGAAAAGGACAAGGGCTCAGTCAGAGCATCATCGCCCTAAGAATCAAGAAATAGAGTTCAAACTTCGCAGTTGGGCACAAGCAGCGGACCTGATGTTAAAGATGGACCTATATCAGAAAAAAGACAAATCAGATTATCACAAGGCAACTCAAATGGAAGCGTAACAAATGCACATCTGATAAACCACAAGACAAAACCCGTATCCAAACATATCAGTTCAGAAGTGAAACAAGTTCACAAAACCATATCAGAAATAGTGGAAAAAGGTTCAGAACAAATATATCAGTTCAGAAGTGAAACAAGTTCACAAAACCATATCAGTTCATGAGCCCAGAAGCCCTGTTTTGAACCAAATTCAACAGAACACAGCAACTGTCAAAAGCAACCGCGGCGTCAAAACCAGAAGTAGCACCAGCAGGCTCAGAACATCATCATCATCGCCGTATACCCTACTCGGCAGCGTTTGACGCGACCAGAGCCATAGTATCCGTCCTGAAAGAAGAAGAAGAGAGGTTAACGTGTTCGAAACAGTTAATCCAGAAGCACAAGTCGAATTGGATACCCAGATACATGACAAAACAAAATCTTATCAGAAAGGAACCAAATCGTATCAGAAATAGATATCCAAAGATATGAGTTCCCCAAATGCAATCAAATCCACATCTGCAAAAATCCAATCAGTGTATCAGAAAAATGATCAAACAAAATCGGATCAGATAAAATGAACGAATCCAATCAAGTGACCCCAAAAATGGAAAGCTTTGAATCAGAGAAAAAATCATATCAGCTGGAAATCAAAAACCCCCAATCAAATCTTAAAATAAGATTCAATCAGAAAGCAAATAACGCAAATCCATTGTTAACAAAGGCCCAAGAGAGAAATCAGAGAGATATAAAAAGGGAACAATTTCACCTGTGAAAACCCTAAGAGGGATAATCAACGGCGCAAGCAGAAAACCCAAGCCATAAGGGTCCGTTCATCGACGAACGAGATATCAAACGAAGCTCATCGTAAAACCACGAGCGAACAAACCGAAGGAGACCGCCACCGCCGTTCATCGAAACGACGGGCAATCAACTTCGAGGCTCAGATTATAACATCATCATCGCCTTCATCATCGTTAACGATCACCGAAAACCCACCGTAGAACCATAAACGTAAGCCACAACGTGTTTTTTCTCATGATTTTTATGTTCTATTTCCATATTAGAAAAAAAGATGAAGAGAACACGAAGAGAACACGAAGAAAAATGAGGAGCGCCGCTGATGGGATCAAGGGCTCCAAACCCTAACGACTCCCTTTCATTTCGTTTGCAGGCCGGGTTGGGTCCGGGTGTGGTTACCGGCCCAACCCTTCTTCTTCTTTTTTTATTTATTTTTGTTTTTTGTTTTATTTGATTATAATTATTATTATTATTATTAAGTTTTTATTAATAACAAAATCCGACTAACTCAAAACTTTTTTTTAACTTAACTTATTAACTTAAAACCCTTTTACTCACTTAAACTTTTTTTAATAATAAATAAAATTTCTTTTTATAATAATGCTAGACTTCTTTTACTCTTTTACTCACTTAAATAATAAATAATAAATAAAACTCTGATACTCCCTTAAACTTTGTCTCACAATGCTTCTGACTACTGTCTGTCTCCGCTAACCTCGTTTGTTCGTTTTGCAGCTTATAACGTTTACCGTTATTTATTTTATTTTATTTCTCAATTCAAGATGTACTTGTATCTGCTCCTCATTTGTAACCTCGCGAACCAACAATCGTGTTTATCTTTTCTGCCTTTAAATTTCCGCTGTTTGTATGGTTTAACTCTCTCGCATTTTTACCATTATTTTGTCACATCCGGAGGTTAGGTCTAGCTTTTGGTCGCCGCGCCAATAGTCCTCAACTTCAAACCCTTACAACCTCTTACAAACCCTAATTTTCGCAAAATGCCTCGCCGCAGGCAAGATTACAATTTTACCCTTAGCATTAGGTCAAACAGCCGCCGCGCTCATTTTAGGGTTTCCCGCCGTGGAATCCCTAATTTAACCCTAATTACAACTTAACATTTCAACGTAGAAATTTGGAGTTTCTACACTCCACGTAAGCGTGTCCTTAAGATGCGTTTATTCCCCTTGAGACCTTGACCACAGTCAAGAAGTCTCTAACCTCCCTTTTGAGGGGAACTACGATTACTCTGATTCCACTCCCGTAAGGATACGTAGGCACAAGATGCGATGTCTTGCCGAGTAAACTTAGAATTAACCCCTTAGGTTTATTTTCTCACTTTTAATCCTTTTGTACATATACCTTAAGAATAATAAAGCAAATAGTAAACATTTGAACAAAAGGTTCCTGTAGAGTACTACAGAAGTTTAGGGTGCTAATACCTTCCCTAATCTTAACCAACCCCCGAACCCTAGATCTTTCCCCGCATTGTGTTTACGATGCAAAAATAGGTTTTCCCTTTTTGACCTTTTCCTTCGGATAAATCAAAGAGCGGTTGTGAATTGAATTGCAATTCAAACTCATTAATAGTTTGATATCCTATTTCCACCGCAACAGAAAATGGTGACTTCACTGGGGACTTTACTTAACTTTTGAGGGTTATCCCTAACTTGTTCATCCTTATTACTATCTGTGTTATTATTCATTTGCATGTATGTATTTGTGCTCTGATTTGGGGGATTGTTCCTTGTGTTGTGAGATAAGTCCTACGCCCGGACTAGTGACATTATTATAGGATGGGGATATATTCGATGAGGCTTATAGGGAGTGAATCCCGACCAAGTTGATTCGAGAATCACCGCTCAGTTGAGACCTTTTCGAAAATGGTTCGGTTGAACAAGTAATCGTGAAAACTTTTTCCATGGTCGATTGGAGTCTGTGATATTGAGGACCGTAGTACCTTTACACCACCTTGGCCTTATTTAGGACGTAGTGCAGGAACTATGTGGGAGTAGTCCTACAATGGTTGCTACGCGATACTACACTCAAAAGAGGTTCTCTTGAGAATATTATTAACCCCCGAGTCAGTCGGAAGGTTGATAATATCCGAAAGATGGGCTGATGACTTTGGGCACTTTTTAGAACCTTGTTCTGCAGGTACAACTAACCTATAGTACACTCCTTTTGGGGATGGGTAGACCTTGACTCCACTCATAACTTTTAACCTAGGGTTTTGTGTATTCATGTGCATGGCATCCATAAAGCATCCCATTGCATTGTAGTTCATGGAATTCAAGCATCATTTATATCGCGGGATAAAATAAAAATGAAAAAACAAGGAAAAAATTTTTGGTACCCCACGACATTCATAAATGTTTGAATTCCATGAAATCTTCATTTGCATCATAGCATCATATACTTTCTTGCATTGCATGTGTCTTCCGTTTTCTCATGTTCGGTTCTCTCGCCTTCCAGTTTCGTCACCCTGAGTTCTAGGCACCAGTACAACACCAGAGCTCAAACTCGGAAAAGAATGGAGGATCAGGCAAAAGAGATTGATCGCCTTAGCAATGAACTTGAAGACCTGCGAGGGGGTATGGGGCGTATGATGGAATTGTTACATGTCATGAATGCTAAGATGGATACCCAGCCCACTGTTGTTTCAGAGATTACCGGCATTACCGTGGACCCTCCACCGAATGTGACCGTAGCAAGGGACCCACCTTATGGTCTTGCTCCCGGTTTTGTGCCTCCTCAAGCCACTGTTCCGATTAATCAGCCTGTTCAGCATGCCGTGCCTTTATTTTCTGAAGTTTCTAGGGGGGCTCCTATCTTTGCACCACCTGTCGTACACACCCGTGTGCAACCGTATTTCAATGAGACAGGCTTTGATAATCTTGATGAGAATGTTGAAGGTTATGAGAAACATGACAAGCTTCGTGAAGAAGTAGACACTATCGCCCAGAGATTGAAAAAGGTAGAGGGCGATCAAATTTTTGGGACTGCTGCAAGGGACGTTTGTTTGGTCTCAGGTTTGGTTATTCCCCCGAAGTTCAAAACTCCGAACTTCGATCGCTATGAAGGTGCCACTTGTCCTAAGAGCCATCTGATCATGTATTATCGCAAAATGGCTGCCCATGTTGAGAACGACAAACTGATGATTCATTTCTTCCAAGATAGTTTGAAGGGTGCTTCTTCCAAGTTGTATTTAACTTTGGACCAGTCTCGCGTTAAGAGTTTCCAAGATTTATCTGACGCTTTCATCAAGCACTACAAGTACAATATGGATTTGGCTCCTGACAGAAGACAGTTGTTGAGTATGTCACAAAAGAGTTCTGAGTCATTCAAAGAGTACGCTCAAAGGTGGAGAGAGATTGCTTCGCAGGTAGAGCCTCCTTTGACCGAGAAAGAGTTAGCTGATTGGTTTGTCGACACGGTCCGTCCAGAATTTTACGAGAGGATGGTGGGTAGTGTGACTTCAAATTTCTCTGATATCGTTGTTGTGGGTGTCAAGATTGAATTGGGTATGAAAAGCGGTAAAATGGCAAGTAATCATGGTGTTTCAAAGGATCAGCCGAAGAAACCTCCGTATAGCTCCCAGAAGAAGAAAGAAGGGGAGACTAATGCTATATCCTCTGGTAGACGAAGAGACCAATTTTATCAATATCCGCAAGGTTATGCTCAACCTCAAGGGTACCCAATCCAGTATGCTCAACGACCATATGTGGCAGTTGTTGCACCTTCTTTCAATCAACAGGTTCCTATGTATCAACCTATGCAACAATCTCCTGTTTATCCGCCTCCTATCAACTACCTATAGGCGCCCAACGCTCCTGCTCCTCAACAGCCAAGGAATCCAGCCCCTCGCCAGAATGTTCCGAACAAGAGGACGTATAAACCTTGTCCGCCGATTCCAATGACTTTCACCGAGCTGTATCCCTCATTGGTCAAGCAAGGTCTAATCACTACTCGAGCTTTGGGTCCACCTCCTAACCCTCTACCCGCCAATTACAACGTTTCCGCTCATTGTTTATTTCATGAGGGTGCGCCTGGTCACGATCTGGAGAACTGTTATGCTCTCAAAAATCTTGTCAGGGATTTATTGGAAAAGAAGATTTTGTCATTCGAAGATCCTCAACCGAATGTTAAGAAGAACCCTTTTCCCAACCATGAAAGTGTTAACGCCATCAGTGCCGATTCTGAGGAAGGTTATGTCCTTGATGTTGTTCAGATTAAGACTCCTCTTAAGATATTCCATTTGAAATTGTTCGAAGCTGGTCTGGTAGATACTTCCCACGTTACATGCGTAAGTTGTGCAGCCAGTGTTAAGGGTTGTGTGTTGGTTCAGAATGATGTTCAGAGGTTGATTGACGAGGGTGTTTTACAAGTGACAAGCCAAGCCAAAAAGGATGAAGTCGCTGTGGTTGAGCCTGTCTTCCATCAGCCTGAATCAAAGGGTAAGGTACCAGTGTTTAATCTGTCAGGGGCAGGTTCTGCCAATCCCGTGTTCGATATACCAAAGTCGTCTATCCCTGAGGTGAATCAGCCTAAGCCTATAGTTATTCGAAGACCAAGTCCGTTTCCTTTCAGTGATCCTAAAGCTGTGCCTTGGAAATATGACGTGACGATGATTGACAAGGAGTCTGGGAAGGTTATTCCAAATGAAGAGGTTAAGGACACTGTGACTAATATCGCAGAGGCAAGCAGGATGACTCGCAGTGGCCGTGTGTATACTCCCCGTTCCAATGAGGTCCCACCTAAGGAAACAACTAGTATCCCAGTGCCTGCCAAAGACAAAGGTAAAGGAGCCGTTACGAATGATGAAGATGCTGAGTTTTTGAGGATCATCAAGAAAAGTGACTATAAAGTTATCGATCAACTTCATCAGACTCCTTCCAAGATTTCGATTTTATCTCTGTTGATGAGTTCACCCGCTCATAGGATGGCCTTGCAGAAAGTTTTGACTCAAGCACATGTGGATCAAGATATCAGCACCAGTCGGTTTGATAGTGTGATTGCCAATTTGACCGCATGTAACACCCTTAGTTTCAGCAATGAAGAGTTACCAAAGGAGGGTCCGAATCATAATCGTGCTTTACATATATCAGTGAAATGTCAGGAGGACAACTTAGCTAGAGTGCTAGTGGACACCGGTTCTTCTTTGAATGTTCTGCCCAAGAGGGTTCTTGATAAGTTGGTTTTCAAAGAGACTGTGTTGAAACCTACTCCTTTGATCGTCAAGGCTTTCGATGGTTCTCGCCGGTCGGTAATGGGGGAGGTTGAGCTTCCTATCCTGATTGGTCCGCAAGCTTTTAATATCACGTTTCAAGTCATGGACATTAATCCCAATTACAGTTGTTTACTTGGAAGGCCGTGGATTCATGCCGCTGGGGCAGTAACCTCAACGCTACATCAAAAGATGAAGTTCGTGATCGATGAAAAGTTGGTTATTATACACGGTGAGGAGGATCTGATGGTCAGTAACCTGTCTTCTTTCCGTTACATCGAGGCCGATGATGATGCTTTGGAAATCTCCTTTCAAGCACTCGAGATCGCCAATGCTGTTCTATTAGAAGTCGAAGAGACAGCGGGTCAGGGTAATCCATCTTTTACATCTCTGAAGAGTACCAAATCAACAATTGACAGGGGCATTCCGGAAGGTTGGGGAGAGGTAATTGATGTCAAGACCAAGACTGATCGCTTTGGGTTGGGTTACAAACCGACTCAGAATGGAGCTGCCACAACTTTCGAAGGGCGCCCGAAGGTTATCCAAGAGGTATTTGTCAGCGGAGGTTTCCAAGTCAATGCCGTCAGTGACTGTGAGGAAAATGAAGATCTGAGCAACCTGGTGTTTAAGGGTGATGCAGCTTTGAGCAACTGGGAGGCCGTAGAGATCCCTGTTATTTTTCCATTGTCGAAGTAATTTTTAGCATTTTCACTTATGTTTTCAAATAAAAAGTCCGTAGCTCCGCCCAAGGCTATAGGGTCGTTTTTGTTGGGCCACCTTTCATTTTTAAAAAGGACATTAATAAAGGCATTTTGTTCAAATCCATTTTGGTTCATTTGCGTCTTTCGTTTTCACCTTTAAAAAATGAAGTTGGCAACCTTTTTCAAAAGTAAAACAAAAAATAGCATTTCATTTCTTATCCTACATATCTTTGAGCATTTTAATTAAGTAAGCCTTCCATCATGCAGAGACATCGTAAACCTTGTTGGATCCAATGACTTCATTGACACTCCTAACTGGGATGCACCCATCAATCAAGCTGAAGACGAGGGTGAAGAAGATTTTGAAGTACCCGCTGAACTGACAAGATTGATTGAGTACGAGTACACAGAGCTTCAACCGCATAAAGAGCAGGTGGACTTAATTAATCTTAGTACAGATGAGAGCAAGAAAGAGGTCAAGATTGGTGCAATGCTTGGGACAGAGGTTAAGCAGAGGCTGGTTGAGTTGTTAAAAGAATATATTGATGTGTTTGCGTGGTCGTATCAAGATATGCCGGGCCTGGACACGGATATTGTTGTTCACAAGTTGCCACTTAAGCCAGATTGTCCACCTATCAAACAAAAGCTTCGAAGAACGAGACCCGACATGGCTTTGAAAATTCGAGATGAGGTTAAAAAACAGTTAGATGCAGGTTTCTTGGCAGTTGCAAAATATCCAGATTGGGTTGCCAACATTGTGCCAGTGCCCAAGAAAGATGGTAAAGTTAGGATGTGCGTGGATTACAGGGATTTGAACAAAGCAAGTCCAAAAGATGACTTCCCTCTGCCACATATTGATACACTTGTAGACAATACAGCCAGTTTCGCGTTGTTCTCATTTATGGATGGTTTCTCTGGCTATAATCAGATCAAGATGGACCCCGATGATCGAGAGAAGACTACTTTCATTACTCCTTGGGGGACCTTCTGCTACAAAGTCATGCCCTTCGGTTTAAAGAACGCAGGGGCAACTTACCAACGCGCTATGACAACTCTTTTTCATGATATGATGCACAAAGAGATTGAGGTGTATGTGGACGATATGATAGCCAAATCTCAAAGTGAAGAGGAACATCTAGACCATTTGGTGAAATTGTTTGAACGACTCAGGAAATATCAGTTGAAATTGAATCCTGCTAAATGTACCTTCGGTGTCAGATCTGGAAAATTGCTTGGTTTTATTGTTAGTCAACGAGGGATTGAGGTAGATCCTGACAAAGTTCGAGCCATTCAAGACATGCCAGCTCCGCAAACTGAGACGCAAGTTAGAGGTTTTCTGGGACGCTTGAATTATATTTCCAGGTTTATCTCTAACACGACCGCTACTTGTGAGCCGATATTCAAGCTGCTTTGTAAGGGGCAGACGGTTGAGTGGAACCCTGATTGTCAGAAAGCATTTGAGTAAATTAAGAGTTATTTGCAAGACCCCCCTATTCTGATTCCTCCCGTACCCGGAAGACCATTGTTTATGTACCTTACTGTTCTTGAGAAGTCTATGGGTTGTGTGCTTGGGCAACATGATGAGACTGGAAGAAAGGAACATGCGATTTATTATCTGAGCAAGAAGTTTACCGATTGTGAAAACAGATACTCGCCATTGGAGAAAACTTGTTGTGCGTTGGCATGGGCCGCTAAGCGCCTCCGGCAATACATGGTCTGTCATACCATTTTGTTGATTTCTAAAATGGATCCGATCAAGTATATCTTTGAAAAACCTGCTCAAACCGGGAGGCTAGCCCGTTGGCACATGTTGTTATCCGAATATGACATCCAGTATGTTCCCCAGAAAGCAATTAAGGGTAGTATTTTATCTGATTATCTTGCAGATCAGCCAGTAGAAGATTATGAACCTCTTAAGTTTGACTTTCCGGATGAGGATATTTTGTTGATCAAGAGAGATTGTGAAGAGCCAGATCCGAGCGAAGGTCCGGAACCAGGTCTTTGGTGGAGGATGATGTTTGATGGTTCATCGAATTTCAATGGGCATGGTATAGGCGCCGTACTGATGAACCCAAAGGGTGGTTTCACTCCATTTACAGCCAGGTTAGACTTTGAGTGTACTAATAACGTCGCAGAGTATGAAGCATGTATTCTTGGCCTCGAGGCAGCAATTCACCTCCGGATCAAACTTCTCAAAGTAAGTGGTGACTCAGCCTTGGTTATTTACCAAGTACAAGGCAAATGGGAAACGAAGAATGAGAAGTTAGTCCCTTATAAGGACTACATTGTCAAGCTGATTAAGTATTTCGACGAGATAGAGTTCGAGCATGTTCCTAGATCTGAGAATCACGTTGCTGATGCTTTAGCCATGTTAGCATCCATGTGGAAAGTTAAATTCGTTAATGAAGCGCCTCTTATCCATATTGAACGCAAAGTTGAGCCCGCTTATTGTCAAGTAGTAGAAGAGGATGAGGTGGATGAAAGGCCTTGGTTTAATGACATCAAGAACTATCTCGTCAAGCAAGAGTATCCCGATGGTGCTACCGGTCTGGACAAGAAAACGTTGAGAAGACTGGCTTCGAAATTCTTTATCAGTAATGGTGTGTTATACAAAAGAAATCACGATATGGTTTTACTCAGATGTGTCGATAAACGGGAAGTGGACATGTTACTGCAGGAAATTCACGAGGGGACCTTCGGAACTCATGCCAATGGTTATGCTATGTCCAAGAAGATGTTAAGGGCTGGGTATTATTGGTTGACTATGGAAGCTGACTGCATCCAATACGCTAGAAAATGCCATAAGTGCCAAATTTATGCTGATAAAATGCATGTACCTCCATCGCCATTGAATGTTTTGTCGTCACCATGGTCGTTCTCAATGTGGGGCATTGACATGATTGGGGCAATTGAGCCGAAGGCTTCTAATGGTCATCGTTTTATCCTTGTTGCTATTGACTATTTCACCAAGTGGGTAGAGGCTGCCTCCTACACCAACGTGACCAAGCAAGTGGTTGCCCGCTTCATCAGGAAAGAAATTATCTGCCGTTATGAAGTTCCAAGTCGGATAATAACTGACAATGGCACCAATCTGAATAACAAGACCATGAAGGAGTTGTGTGACAATTTCAAGATCACTCATCACAATTCTTCTCCGTACCGTCCTAAGATGAATGGGGTTGTTGAAGCTGCGAATAAGAATATCAAGAAAATCCTGCAAAAGATGGTCGTGACTTACAAAGATTGGCACGAGATGTTACCGTTTGCTTTGCATGGATACAGGACCTCAGTGCGAACTTCGACAGGGGCAACACCTTTCTCATTGGTGTACGGAGTGGACGCCGTGCTCCCCATCGAAGTAGAGATACCTTCTTTAAGAGTGTTGATGGAAGCTGAACTTGAGGAAGCTGAGTGGGTTCAAGACAGACTGGATCAGTTGAATCTCATTGACGAGAAACGCATGACAGCTATATGCCATGGGCAGTTATATCAGAAACGGATGAAAAGAGCATTTGATAAGAAGATTCGTATCCGTGAGTTCCGTCAAGGAGAGCTCGTACTCAAAAAGATCCTGCCAGTGCATAAAGATCTGCGTGGAAAGTGGATGCCCAATTATGAAGGCCCATTTGTTGTAAAGACCGTTTTCTCCGGAGGGTCTCTGATACTTACAACAATGGATGGTGAAGAGCTAGCACATCCCGTGAATTCTGATGCAGTCCGAAAATATTATGCCTAAAAACCCGCTAAGTCGAAAACCTGCAAAAGGCGACTTAGGCAAAAGTAAGGGTTGAAAAAAAATAAATAATAATAAAAAGCTCGCTAAGTTGAAAACCCGAAAGGGCGGCTTAGGCAAAAAGGAGCGTCCCGGTGGATTGAAAACCCGAAAGGGCGGTCCAGGCAAAAGTTAGGGACAAAGGCATTTCATTGCATCAGAAAACACCGATCATTGCAAACACACTTTCCACATGAGAGCCGTTTTTCAGTTTCTTTCATCCTCGTCCAAAGCAAGATTCTGGATTAGTCTTAGTTATCAGTGTCAGTATGTGCCGTTGGATTCAATGTAACCTTTTCCCATGTTGCCAATTTCAAAACATAATCATCTGTGGAGCTATGCCTTTAGCAAGCTTCCACCCTTTAATAAAAGATACCATTTTGGTACTTATGTTCCTTGGTGCATTACTCTTTGTTTTCTATTGTTATGCAAAATGCATTTATTCTTAAAAACTTTGGAAATGGAAGGTGCTTTGAAAATTTTTAAAAAAATTGTTCTTCGAAAACGCAATTGAAATATAAGAAATTACTTTGACTAGTGGAAATTTCGGGATGATCTCTTCACTCCTCGAAAAATCTCATTGTTGCAGAAACACTTTCAAATCATTGCTCTGACACAGTCCCCAGCGAGACTATAAGCTGACAACTCTTTCTTGGGTAACTCGAAAGTGTCCCTCAAGTTTTCTTCTCCCCATGTGAAGACGTGATACTGTGCACCCAAGCAGATTACCCTCTCCCCAGAGAATTCAGAATTTTGAAACCAGAGTTGGTCCTACCATTCCTCCCCATGATTGACGTATTGGTTGCAGAGAACGCAGGGTATCTCCGTCGAGATGTTTATTTCATCTCTCGTCCCTAGTCTATTTCGTCAGCCTACGCAAGGGCCTAAGCATCACATGCCTATTTCATTACATATTCATTACATACTCATTACATACTCATTTCATAACATCCTGCATATTTAACTACATAGACATTGACATACATTCACATCAACATACATTCACATTAACACATGTATTAGCATTCACAGGTTCATTATCAGTTGGTTGTTACCGCCGAGTAACTGGGGTTTGTCCATTCTCTCCAAATAGATTGTCAGCCCTAAGCATAAAATACATATGTGTTTCCAGTTTCCCTACGGAGCTCGATCCTCGTGGATGACGGTTACTTCAGCTATCTTTCCTCGCCAGGATAAGATATCTACCCTTCGAGTTCATTCCCTCGATAGAGTCTTGATTACCAGTTTTTTTTCTAGCTCGATCCTAGATTGAATCTCAGTTTTGTCGGTCGTCAAGCCCAACCGGACGTGCATTTATTTTGCACCGCCTAAAAATCTTTCACCATACCTTGGCAGATACGCGACTGTTCTCGCCTGAGAAGCTTATCACTGTACCCGGACGTGCATTTATTTTGCACTATCTTTCAAGAAAATCAATCGCAATCCTTTACAGATACACGCCAGTTCACGCCTGGAAAATCTATCAGTACAACACTTTACAATCCTACATGTTACAACATCGGTATACGACATTTCTCACCTAAGAGGCCGATCCTATCTTCGTTATGACTCGCAGCAAATGGCCATCTCCATGGAGCAGTTGGGCTTCCATTTTCCCCGTTGTCTGGAAGTACGGGGAGGTTTGAACCAAATCGTATTCAGGAGAGCACGATCTTGAAGTACGGGGAGGTTTGAGCGGAATCATATTCAGGAGAGCACGATCTTGAATTACGAAGAAGTTCATTTACCCTTTAGTAAAAGAAGGAGCGGAATCATATTCAGGAGAGCACGATCTTGAAGTATGAAGAAGTTCATTTACCCTTTAGTAAAAGAAGGAGCGGAATCATATTCAGGAGAGCACGATCTTGAAGTATGAAGAAGTTCATTTACCCTTTAGTAAAAGAAGGAGCGGAATCATATTCAGGAGAGCACGATCTTGAAGTATGAAGAAGTTCATTTACCCTTTAGTAAAAGAAGGAGCCGAATCATATTCAGGAGAGCACGATCTTGAAATATGAGGAAGTTCAGTTTATCCTTTTCATATTCAGGAGAGCACGATCTTGAAGTATGAAGAAGTTCATTTACCCTTTAGTAAAAGAAGGAGCCGAATCATATTCAGGAGAGCACGATCTTGAAATATGAGGAAGTTCAGTTTATCCTTTTCATATTCAGGAGAGCACGATCTTGAAATATGAAGAAGTTCATTTATCCTTTAGTAAAAGAAGAATCAGAATCGTATTCCAGGCGCCGACCTTAAATATGAGAAAATTTATATATCAGATAAGCAGCAGCCTTTTTATTTGAGTGCTTATCCATTTTGGCACATAAGTCCCTTCCAACGGTAAGTGACAGTTCTCCCTCGAGAAGCTTATCAGGGCGTTTCCCATTAAAGTCCATTTATTTTGGCATACAGCCGGTTTTCACCCTGTATATTTGCTACGGATTCCCGAAAAGTCCGTTTGATCCTGTCACGAGAGATAGTTTACAGAAGCTTGGATGTTATTCTTTGCTCAATGCTCCATGCATTCTGTGATCGATCTTGCAGTCGTACATGATCCAGTTTTACTTTTAGATTCCCCAGTGGTGGCCGTCTCATAGGTACCATCTCCATTTGAGAATCTCGTCCCTTTTCTAAAAAGACAATTGGTCGTGTTCGCACCAGTTGACCATCTTTTTTGGAATTCCCCAGTGTTGTGTTGTCGTCCCAGCGCGTCGTTTTCCCCAGTGTGTTCTTCTCGTAGCGTCTGTCCCTGTGTCGTCGTATTCGTCAGCATTTTCGCACTCATCATTCCAGCATACGCATCATATCATGTTCATGGCGCTGCCTGCATTAGTCTTGTTTGGTCCATAGCATTGCATATCGCCACATATAAGGGCAAAATTTTCGGTTATCTATATTTAAATCCCTCCACCATGATTCCTCGAGTCTCCGCCACTCAAATCATCCGGTGTAGCTATTTAAATAGGGGCAACTGTAATACCCCAAATTTTACCCTTATATTTAGTCAGTCATTTCGCATAGCATCGCCTCTGTGCATTTGCTAACCACTATCAAGTCAGGGAGGTGTTTGTTTGGCAGGATTGGTTCCAGGGGTGTTTTGGTCATTTTACGTGGATTTCGCTAATTCCTTGAAGACGGGCTGCTATTGAGCTTTGAGACACTCGAGACACTATTTCTGAGGCATTTATCTATCACCGGGTTTGATTATATCAAGGCGTCAATTCCACGTGTTCGGTATCGAAGATTGTCGGGCACAACTGGATTTAAGATCTATTTCATCGCTCATGGTTTATTTCCAGAGCACTTCCGTTTCTGTTAATAAGGCGCAGTTTTAATGGGGTATTATTGGATTGTTGCTCTTAGCATTTGATCAGTGGAATTCAATTACGGGCTATGTTATCGTTGATACTGAATCTGTTGTGGTTACGGCGCACATCCTCATTTGGTTATGAAATTGCTGGCTAGAATTTGGGTTGGAATGCAAGTGAATTTAATCAAGCAGTGAGATCAAGGCCACGAGAGGAATGAACACAGGGATGAGAAGTTAAGTATGTATGGATGTCATTTGCGAATGTTCATACTTTACAATTAGGAAGTGAACTCAAATATTTGTGGATTTTTTATTCATAAATATTTGTGATTTACAACTAAGAAATAAATATGAATAATTTCAAAATTGGGTATTCAATTGAGAAAGAAATAAATATTTGTGGAATTTTATTTCATAAAGTATTTAATTTACAATTGAAAGGGAGGAATAATCTTTGAATTTCATTCATGAAGATTCATTTGTGTGTTTACAAGAAATGTCATTTACACTGAACATCTACTCTAACAAAGTCCTAAAAAGCCTAAGTGTTCTTCATGATACTCTTTTCTCCGTAAAATCTCCGATCAACCTGCACATCAAAAACAAAACAAAACAAAATGCAGGAATGGGTTAGAAATTGTTTTTGACACTCTCAGAACAGCGTCATCATCGAGTGCCAGGAGTGGCACAACCGAAGCTGCGTCCTACCCCCGTTACCGATCCAAGCCATTGGCGTCAGATCAGGTAACACCTGTTCTTATCATTACGGGACATCCGAGAGATAGAAGTGATAAAAGAAGCGAGACTGACTCGCTCTTGCCGCAATTGAAGTTCCAAACTGATACAAAGGCAAATTTGGACTCAGACCCAGATGCCGGCAGGTCTGAGTCGTTTTGTTTTCGAAATTTCCAACACCTGAAAATCCACAACAGCATCAGTACCAGGTTCAGAATTCAGTACTCAAAGCAAGACAGTTCATAAGCTGCATAAACAAAACAGCCATAGGTAAGTGGAAATTCAAACTGAAAGTGCACAACCAAAAACTGCATCAATTCTGAGTTCATGAAAACCAAGTCCCAAACATGAACAGAAAGTAAAGGCTGCTGCTGGATCACAAACTGCTACCAAAAAGCAAGTTCAAACAGAACAGAAAACCAAACTGCATTGAACTGCATCAAACAATGTATCAAAGAGCTCAGAAAGCATCAGTTAAAGGCAAGTTTCAATCTGAACCAGTTCGAATTGCAAGTCACAAAAATGTGAATAACCACACCGAGTTGCATCAGACAACAGCACAAATCACAGCACAAATCATACCAGTCAAGCGAGGCGCATGAAAAGGACAAGGGCTCAGTCAGAGCATCATCGCCCTAAGAATCAAGAAATAGAGTTCAAACTTCGCAGTTGGGCACAAGCAGCGGACCTGATGTTAAAGATGGACCTATATCAGAAAAAAGACAAATCAGATTATCACAAGGCAACTCAAATGGAAGCGTAACAAATGCACATCTGATAAACCACAAGACAAAACCCGTATCCAAACATATCAGTTCAGAAGTGAAACAAGTTCACAAAACCATATCAGAAATAGTGGAAAAAGGTTCAGAACAAATATATCAGTTCAGAAGTGAAACAAGTTCACAAAACCATATCAGTTCATGAGCCCAGAAGCCCTGTTTTGAACCAAATTCAACAGAACACAACAACTGTCAAAAGCAACCGCGGCGTCAAAACCAGAAGTAGCACCAGCAGGCTCAGAACATCATCATCATCGCCGTATACCCTACTCGGCAGCGTTTGACGCGACCAGAGCCATAGTATCCGTCCTGAAAGAAGAAGAAGAGAGGTTAACGTGTTCGAAACAGTTAATCCAGAAGCACAAGTCGAATTGGATACCCAGATACATGACAAAACAAAATCTTATCAGAAAGGAACCAAATCGTATCAGAAATAGATATCCAAAGATATGAGTTCCCCAAATGCAATCAAATCCACATCTGCAAAAATCCAATCAGTGTATCAGAAAAATGATCAAACAAAATCGGATCAGATAAAATGAACGAATCCAATCAAGTGACCCCAAAAATGGAAAGCTTCGAATCAGAGAAAAAATCATATCAGCTGGAAATCAAAAACCCCCAATCAAATCTTAAAATAAGATTCAATCAGAAAGCAAATAACGCAAATCCATTGTTAACAAAGGCCCAAGAGAGAAATCAGAGAGATATAAAAAGGGAACAATTTCACCTGTGAAAACCCTAAGAGGGATAATCAACGGCGCAAGCAGAAAACCCAAGCCATAAGGGTCCGTTCATCGACGAACGAGATATCAAACGAAGCTCATCGTAAAACCACGAGCGAACAAACCGAAGGAGACCGCCACCGCCGTTCATCGAAACGACGGGCAATCAACTTCGAGGCTCAGATTATAACATCATCATCGCCTTCATCATCGTTAACGATCACCGAAAACCCACCGTAGAACCATAAACGTAAGCCACAATGTGTTTTTTCTCATGATTTTTATGTTCTATTTCCATATTAGAAAAAAATATGAAGAGAACAGGAAGAGAACACGAAGAAAAATGAGGAGCGCCGCTGATGGGATCAAGGGCTCCAAACCCTAACGACTCCCTTTCATTTCGTTTGCAGGCCGGGTTGGGTCCGGGTGTGGTTACCGGCCCAACCCTTCTTCTTCTTTTTTTATTTATTTTTGTTTTTTGTTTTATTTGATTATAATTATTATTATTATTAAGTTTTTATTAATAACAAAATCCGACTAACTCAAAACTTTTTTTTAACTTAACTTATTAACTTAAAACCCTTTTACTCACTTAAACTTTTTTTAATAATAAATAAAATTTCTTTTTATAATAATGCTAGACTTCTTTTACTCTTTTACTCACTTAAATAATAAATAATAAATAAAACTCCGATACTCCCTTAAACTTTGTCTCACAATGCTTCTGACTACTGTCTGTCTCCGCTAACCTCGTTTGTTCGTTTTGCAGCTTATAACGTTTACCGTTATTTATTTTATTTTATTTCTCAATTCAAGATGTACTTGTATCTGCTCCTCATTTGTAACCTCGCGAACCAACAATCGTGTTTATCTTTTCTGCCTTTAAATTTCCGCTGTTTGTATGGTTTAACTCTCTCGCATTTTTACCATTATTTTGTCACATCCGGAGGTTAGGTCTAGCTTTTGGTCGCCGCGCCAATAGTCCTTAACTTCAAACCCTTACAACCTCTTACAAACCCTAATTTTCGCAAAATGCCTCGCCGCAGGCAAGATTACAATTTTACCCTTAGCATTAGGTCAAAGAGCTGCCGCGCTCATTTTAGGGTTTCCCGCCGTGGAATCCCTAATTTAACCCTAATTACAACTTAACATTTCAACGTAGAAATTTGGAGTTTCTACACTCCACGTAAGCGTGTCCTTAAGATGCGTTTATTCCCCTTGAGACCTTGACCACAGTCAAGAAGTCTTTAACCTCCCTTTTGAGGGGAACTACGATTACTCTGATTCCACTCCCGTAAGGATACGTAGGCACAAGATGCGATGTCTTGCCGAGTAAACTTAGAATTAACCCCTTAGGTTTATTTTCTCACTTTTAATCCTTTTGTACATATACCTTAAGAATAATAAAGCAAATAGTAAACATTTGAACAAAAGGTTCCTGTAGAGTACTACAGAAGTTTAGGGTGTTAATACCTTCCCTAATCTTAACCAACCCCCGAACCCTAGATCTTTCCCTGCATTGTGTTTACGATGCAAAAATAGGTTTTCCCTTTTTGACCTTTTCCTTCGGATAAATCAAAGAGCGGTTTTGAATTGAATTGCGATTCAAAGTCATTAATAGTTTGATATCCTATTTCCACCGCAACACCATGGAACTGAATTTTGGTCATGGGCCAGTTTTGGCAACTCAATCCATCAAATTGAGCCAATATTTGCATGTGTTTAGGGTCAGATGATGTTAAGTGATGCACAAAGATGCAAAACGACATAGAATCAAGAAGAATGTGATGTGTGTGGTATGATTTACACTCAAGTTTTGGTCACACTTTGCTTGCTCATAATTAACACGATTGACACTCAATTCTCACACATATTTCATCCTCTCAACTCAGCTATATAAAGAGCAAGCTATTCCTCATAATTTGAAGCTTAGAGAGCCTCTAGACCTTGTTGAAACTCAGAATTCTTCTCTAATTTTCTTAATCGTGTTTCCTTTTCAAGCTCTTTCAAAGCAATTTTTGCTTCACTTAGCTTCCTTGCCATCTCTTGAAGCTAAAGCAACAAGAATCAAAGCATGATACCCTCTAAAACATCCTAACCAAGTCCAACTTTCTTCACTTCTGATCATATTTGGACAAGGTAATTATGGGCTTCATTTTCACTCAAATAAGATGCCATTATGTTGGTGATTTTTCATTGATGCTCATCCTTGCTTTAGCTTTCATTTATCTTTTGATTTAACCATTTAATTTTGACTTTTGTTTTTGAAAATGTCACGAGTTTCTGCAAAATTCTCTTCACACCGTTTGAATAAATTTTAATGGAGGCTATGGTTGGATTCGCACCGATGGTACAGTTGTAATGGTGGTGGTTTCATGTCTTGAGCTAACCAATTACCAAACTTCGGTGAGCAACTCACCGGAGAAGATGACCGGAGGTGTACAGTGGTGGTCGGAGGTGCACTTTGGTTTCATTTCTCTTCATCTCTTTCTCTTTATTTTCTTTTTCTTTTCTATTGATCAATTAGATGATTAAGAGTCCATCTTGTTCATGAAGTTTGGATTGATGCTTAATGAACTTTCATCCTTTCAAATCTACATTCTAATTGATCATGGATCCTTTGAGTTACTTTAGATTGATGCATAAGTCTGTCCTAAGTTATCATGAAGGGTGATTGATGTAATGGACCAATCTCATTGCCTTAGTGTTTGATCCCTCCTTGGTTTTTACTTGTGCTACATGTTTTAGGAATATGGTTTATATCATATCTCTAACATGTATGGTATATAAATTGTTATTGATCAGTCTCTCATAGTATAATCTTTCTAATAGATTATGCTATGATTGCTTAACATAGCGCTAAAGTTGTCTTGAATCGATTCATTAACTCTAACATCAATACTAACATTATTATTGTGCTAACTTTAATTTATGTCATTTAATTTTCTTGCCATTTAATTTCTTTCCCTTTACTTTTATGCCTTTATTTTTAGCATTACATTTCATATTATTTATGTTTATGCTTCTTTTTTCTTTGTCCACTTGGGTGTTTATTTTTCTTTTAAAGATATTAATAAAGGAAGAACCCTCAAAAAAATTGGTTATGTAATCTTTGGACTAATTTTCATGATCCTTAACTTGATTTAGAGTTGGACTTTTGGAATTATGGACTTTGGTTACTTTTCCCTGTGCTATTGGATTGTTCTGAGACCTTGGTTCATTCATCTAATACTTGAGACTCTTGAAGACTTGGATTTGATACATAGATTTGACATTATGTCTTAAGCACTTCTTTTATATAATAAATAAGGGTATTTTAGTAAAATATACTAATTTTTTCATTAAAATCCATATATTTAATCATTTCCTTAAGAATCGCGCAGGGCTCAAATAAGACACTTATTATGAGACGGAGGGAGTATTTATTGGAAAACTAAACAAATAATAGGTGGTTTAACAATCCTCATTAGAAGTAAAGTACTGATCTTTATAAAATTATTTATCTGAAACCCAGTGATTATTATCCTTACTCCATTACTTATGCATACAACACCTGAATCTTATCACAATATTTTGTGACAACAGATTTGTCATTCATATTGTGAACATTCTTGTATTTCATGAGTAGATGAAGTACATTGAAATGGGTTTCTTCCTTAGTTGAGACCAAGTCCAAGACAATATAATACATCTCACACCTATTAAATCCCTCAATCAAATTGTTAACATTTTCACCAAAGCTTTGCACATTGTCATTGACCATTTCTCATCTTTAGTTCTCAAACTATTAAAATATAATGTATATTGTTATTAGAAGCTTAACCATCTTTCTAATTTAGTAGTTATTCGGTTAGGTATATAGTTTGTTTTCCCTTAGTCTTGGGCTGACTTGTATGAGGCCCAATTGTTATATATACATGGGCCTCAATCTATTCTAAATTAATTCACTTATTCTATTTTTCTCATTAGGTCCAATGGACATTTTCAATGCATTTCTCATTATGCAATATGGTATCAAGAAACCAAACCATTCCCTTCCAAAAAATTTCAAAATTTTGTTTCCCTTCTTCTTCTTCCTCCTTGTGACTCCATCGTTTCAAACCCTAAGCATTTCATCTTCACCTTTTCATGGCTTCCACCGTCGGTTCAGAATACGAAATTTCCACCATCAAAGACACCTTCTATAAAGACACCAATGACCAGAATGATTAAATCTTGAATCAAATAAGCTCTTTCTACCTTCATCCCAGTGAAAATTTAGGTGCAATCTTGGTGTCACCGCCGTTTGACGACAATAACTATCACAACTGGAGTAAATCATTATGTCGCTCCCTCACATCAAAGAACATACTAGACTTTATTAAGGGCACTCTCAACAAAACGAGCTCCTATGATCAAAACTTTGACCTCTGGGATCGCGCAAACAGCATGGTAGTGTCATGGATCAATCACACTCTTTCACCTCACATTGCACAAAACACGATCTGCTTGGATTCAGCATTCGATCTCTGGGAGGATCTTCGAGAACGTTTCACCAATGGCAGCCATTTTCATTTCTAAAGCCTCCTTCGTGATCTACATTCCATTAAACAAGCTGATCATTCACTTTCGCAATACTTCATTGATCTAAAGATTCTTTGGGATGAGCTTGTCGACTTATGCCCAACGCCTTCTTGTTCTTGCCTTGTTCCCTACACCTGCAATCTGGCTAAAGAGGTTCGCCATTACAAGCATATGGAATATGTTTCATGCTTTCTAAAATGTTTAAACGATAACTACCACAACATTCACACTCAAATTTTACTTCTTCATCTGCTTCCTAGTAAGTCGCATCTATTCACTCATTGTTCAATAAGAAATTTCTTTGCCAACCCCTCCCACTGCTACACCCACCATTATGGCTGTTGACAACACTCACAACCTTGCACGTGGTAAGGGAAAACGTAATGTCATGCAAAACGAATCACAAAGTGGAAACATGTTATTTCAAGCACGGTTTACCACCTGCCTATCGTACCAAGAACAACAAATATGCTGCAGAATCTAAGACCACACACGATTCTGACAAAGAAGGTGTCATTTCAAAGGAGGATTATCAACACCTTCTCCTTCTTCTCTAACAATCCAAGAAGGATTCTCAGACTTCCAAGGCTGATAAATCTTCCAATGGTGACAACCACATTATATCAGGTATTATCCTCTTTGGTACTGCATCTAATATATCAGATATTTGGATCCTTGATTCAGAGGCATCGGATCATGTATGCCCCTTCATCAAGTGTTTCTCTGATATCCAGCTTATTGCACCTATCTATATCACTCTCCCTGATGGAAATCGCATTGCTGCAAATTTTTATGGCACTATTATTCTTGACCAATGTTTTAGACTTGACAATGTGTTTTATATTCCATAATTTACATTTAGCCTAATCTTTATCTCTAAGCTTTGCCAAACCTATAATTACACCATTACTTTCTCACACAATTCCTGTTCCACTCAGGATGTGTTTACCAACAAGATGATTGGGCAAGTGGTGCACAATAATCACCTTTACATTCTTCACACGGCCCCTGTCCACAAATTTCTTGGCAACTTCACACACAATAATTCTTGTAATATTGATAGTTTGACACATGCTAATAGCTTTACAATTCTAGACCTATGGCATCATAGGTTAGGACATTCGTCTAATGAGGTCTTACATAATATGTCTCAAACTTTCTCTACGATCAAATATAATAAAAATTCCCTTTGTCATGTGTGCCACTTGGCCAAACAATGTAGACTGCCCTTTCCTATTAGTAAAACTACTACCTATACTTGTTTTAAACTTGTGCATATGGACATATGGGGGCCTATATTTGTGCCTTCTATGGATGGTTTCCGATATTTCCTTACCATTGTGGATGATTTTACATGTTACACTTGGACTTTTCTTAAGCATAATAAATCTGAAACATGCATTCACATTCAAAACTTTGTTACTAATTGTCATAATCAATTCTCATGTAAGATTAAAATCATTCATAGTGACAATGGAACTGAATTCATTATGCCTTCCTATTACGCTTCCGTAGGCATTGTTCATCAAAAATATTGCATTGAAACACCTCAACAAAATTCTATTGTTGAAAGAAAACATAGGCACTTGGTTAATGTCACTAGATCTTTATTATTTCATGCCAAATTACCTAAATGTTTTTGGTCATTTTCTCTTTGTCATGCCACATACTTGATCAATAGGTTATGTAGTCCCACTATCAATAACTATACTCCTTATCAACTGTTGTTTAAAAAACCTCCTTCTTTCATACATCTCAAAACATTTGGATGTCTCACCTATGCCATAACCATAACAATACATGGAGATAATCTTGATCCTAGAGCAGCCAAGTGCCTTTTTCTAGGATTCTCTAATGGCACTAAAGGTTACCTCATTTTTTATCTTAATACTAGGGTCACCAAAATTTCCAGAGATTGTGTGTTCTATGAGAATATCTTTCCTTATACCTCTCATCAAACACTTTACAATAGTTCTACATCTCTTCATGACAATACCTTATCCACCACCCCCTTCATTTTTCATTTCCCTCCCTCTATAGTTAATTTTAACACAAACAATCCCATTGAACCTACAACATACATTTCCACCACCCCTCTTAATGATCAACCTGATATTGAGCCTGTGCCACAACCTGACAACATACCTACCAATGAACATGTCCATCCCATTGATCATATGACTAATAATGAACCTTTCCATGACATTGACAACACTACTAACACTGAACTTTCTATCACTGACAGTGAACTTGCCACCACATCAAATAATACTCAACTTTCCTCTATTAGAAGATCTACTAGACTTAAAACCTCCCTTGCGTATCTTAAAGACTTTGTTTACACTACATATAATACTACACATCTTTATGAAATTTCAAAATATATTGCATATCACAATACTTCTCATGCATTTTACTCTTTCATTTATGCCATCACTATTACATGTGATCCTATCACATTTAGACAAGCTAGCATTCGTCCTCATTGGGTTAAGGCTATGAATGTTGAAGTCAAGGTATACAAGATCAAATTCAAGTCTGATGGCACCATTGAAAGACAGAAAGCCATGTTAGTTGCCAAGGGCTTCACACAAGTTGCAGGTATTGACTTCTTTGATACTTTTTCTCCTGTAGCCAAACTGACAATTGTAAGATTACTCCTTGCCTTAGCTTCTTCTTTAAACTTGCATCTTCATCATCTTAATGTTCATGGTGCATTCCTTCATGTAGATTTGGATGAGGAAGTGTACATGTAATTACCTCAAGGCATTATGTAACACCCATTTTAATTATTTAATCTTTCCGGTGTTATTTTAATTCGGCATGTCTTTTGTGGGGATTATTTAAGAAGCTATGGCCTTTAATATTAGTATAATAAAATTAATAATGATAATAATTTGATAATTAATAGTAATGATATTATTATTATTATTATTATTATTATTATTATTATTATTATTATTATTATTATTATTATTATTATTATTATTATTATTATTATTATTGGAATTATATTGGAATTAAAAGAAATGAGGAATAAGTGTTTTAAGGGGTATTAGTGAGTTGGAAAAGAAAGGAAAAGAGAAACACGGTCTATTTGGGAGAAGAGTGAGGAATAAGAACAAGAACAAGAGGAAGAAGAACAGGGAGAGTAATCAGATTCTTGGAAGTTTTCATCGACCGAAGCAACTAGTCGAGGTAAGAGGGGGAGAAACGGGTTTAAATTGGTAATTGTATGAATGGGGTAGTTGGGGATTCCTTAACCCCATAGGAATTTGATGATCATGATTAAGATGTTGTAATGTTCTGATTGTTGTTTCCATGGATGAATGGTGTTTATGTTGTTAGGAATTGGTGAAATTCTATTATGCTAGCCTTGCATGTGATTATGTAGGGATTTGTTGGGTGTTCTGAGTAGTTTACCGTTTAGGTCGGAAATGATTTAATTGGTAGAGTTGGTGTTTTATCGGGTAAGGTCTAGAATAAACAATGTGGTTTAGTCGTAGAATACTAGGCTAAGACTACTGGGACTGGTGTGGTGAGAATCGGACGATTTTTGAGATTCTGATGAATTTATGAACAGTGATATTTTTGTGAAATCGCAGACATTCACCAGCACCTTCGCTGAGCGAGCTAGTAGCGAGCATTCGCTAGGAAATCGCTAGGCGAGTTGGGTAGCGAACACTTCCAGTAGCCACTGTCTGCACTCGCTAGCAGGTTCGCTAGGCGAATGAGGCAGCGAGCGTTCGCTGAGGCCTCGCTAGGCGAGTGAGCCAGCGAGCGTGACAGAATGTGATTTTTTGTGTTGTTTTACCTTGTGATTCGTTTTGTAGGATTCCTTGGGTTGTGATACGTCGAGAGATGTTGTTTAGGGGTAAAGAGAGTATACTTAATTTGGAAAGGTGAATTATGAAATATTGAATTTAATTAACATGATTAAATGGTGGGTAAGACATATATATGTAATATGTATATGATGCATAGTGAGGTGATCGGGAGGATCGCGTGTACTCGGTGTTCGAGTGTGATTTCCCTATTATTTAACTTGATTGATATAATTGATTTGTGTGTGTATATATATATGTGTGTGTGTGTGTGTGTGTGTGTGTGTGTGTGTGTGTGTGTGTGTGTGTGTGTGTGTGTGTGTGTGTGTGTATGATGTATGGTGATGTGATCAGTAGGATCGTGTGCACTTAGTGTGCTTGATGGTTGTATGTCGTGCATTTGGGGTTGTGCATAGCATGGTGTCTTGGTAGGGTTGAATCATGTCTCAGGAGGAGCGTAAGTGATTCAACCATACTCTCTTTAGATGTTTATGAGGTGCTCCATTGTGGAGGGTTGATGGCCCAGTGTCCATCAGTGATTGCGGAGTTGAATCATGTCTCAGGAGGAGCGTAAGTGATTCACTCGTACTCCCTTATGAAGAATTGTGGGGATAGATCATGTCTCAGGAGGAGTGTAAGTGATCTACCCTGTTTATGAGGTGCTCCATTGTGGAGGGTTGATGGCCCAATGTCCATCAGTGATTGTGGAGTTGAATCATGTCTCAGGAGGAGCGTAAGTGATTCACCCGTACTCCTTTGTGGAGAATTGTGGGGATAGATCATGTCTCAGGAGGAGCGTAAGTGATCTACCCTGTTTATGAGGTGCTCCATTGTGGAGGGTTAATGGCCCAGTGTCCATCAGTGATTGCAGAGTTGAATCATGTCTCAGGAGGAGCGTAAGTGATTCACCCATACTCCTTTGTGGAGAATTATGGGGATAGATCATGTCTCAGGAGGAGCGTAAGTGATCTATCCTGTTTATGATGTGCTCCTTTGTGGAGGGTTGATGGCCTGGTGTCCATCAGTGTTGATGAGTCGGTACCGCATGCATGTGTTGGGTTGCATTCTTGCATTATGATATGTTGTGTTAATGATTGGACAGTAGGTCCTGTGTGATGTTGGTGGGGTGATGATTTGTTTATTTACTGCCTTTTTATTCATGTATTTTATTACCAATAATTTTGATCATGTTTTCTCACCCCTCCGTTGTTGTTGTGGTCTGTGCTTCTTCGGAAGTACAGATAATCCAGGTGCATAGCTAGCTTGGATAGTGGTGTTCGAGTCGAGTCGTAGGATGCTCTGATATGTAACATGGGACTTGGGAGTTTTTTTGTTTTATGATAAATTTGTTGTATTCCTGTGACGTATCGTATTTTGGTGAATCTTGATGATGAATGAATATTTTGTGTAACTTGGCGGATGGCCGTGTATATATATTAATGACAATTTTTCCGCTGCTTTATTTTGAAAATCATTCCATATAAAGAAGCGTTTTGTTGAAATTGTGAATGTAATATCCCACTTTTGGAATGGAAACTCTGATAATTATTTGACTTAATCGCATTTTATTTTGATTTGGGAAGTGGGGTGTTACAAGTTGGTATCAGAGCAGGTCGGTCCGTCCGGCCAGTGTGGTAGTTGAGTCTGTCTTTAGGATAGAGGTGATGTGCCTTTTTAACCTAGTGTTGTTATGGTTGAGCAGTATGGCAGGAAGGAATGATGCTGCTTTGGCTGCAGCTATGCAAGCGATGGCGCAGGTGGTTGCTAATCAGAACCAAGTTGCAGGTGCGCAATTCAGAGATTTGGCACAATTTCAGAGTAACAAGCCACCGACGTTTGAAGGGGGAATTTTGGATCCTGAAGCTGCTCAGAAATGGCTAAAGGCAATTGAGAAGATTTTCAGGACAATGGGTTGTAATGATGAGCAAAAAGTGAGGTATACTCATATGCTAGAAGGTGAAGCTGAGGCTTGGTGGGACAACAGTCGCCAGAGATTAGAGGCTGTAGGAACTGCTATTACTTGGGATGTGGTTCGAACTGGTTTTATGGAAAAGTACTTTCCGGAAGACATACGAAGTGCTAAAGAGATAGAGTTTCTGGAACTAAAGCAGGGTAATCTGACTGTGGCAGAGTATGCTGCTAAATTTGAAGGGTTGGTGCAGTAGTGTCCTCATTACAATAATGAAGAGGTAATGACTTCCAAGTGTTTGAAGTTTGAAAACGGGTTGCGTCTAGAGATTAAGATGGGGATCGCTTGTCAGAAGATCAGGAATTATCCTGCGCTGGTAAGCAGAAGCGGAATTTATGATAATGATAACCGGGCCAGAATTGCACACTATAAGGTTGTGAATGATCGGAAGGGTAAGCATAGATTTGGTGGTACTTCTTACAGTGTTCCTGCTGATAAGGGAAAACATAAGACTGCTGCTGATAAGAAGCCCAGAGAAGGGAGAGCGTCTGTTGGTTGGAAGTGTTTCCGATGTGGTAGTGCAGGGCATCGTGCCAATGATTGTCCTGATGAGGTGAAGAAGTGTTTCAAGTGTGGTAAGCCAGGCCATGTGATGGAGGATTGCAGGACTGCTATGCCTACCTGTTATAACTATGGTAAGAAAGGTCATATCAGTACCCATTGCGAGAAGCCGAAGAAGTCTCAGGTGCCTCAGGCCAGTGGTAAAGTGCTTGCAGTGGTAGGGACTCAATCTGCCGGCGAGGAGCGCTCTATCAAAGGTACTTGTTTTATCAACAATGTTCCTTTGACTGCTATGATTGATACGGGTGCAACCCACTCGTTCATTTCTGTTGATTGTGTGAAGAGATTAGGATTGGTGTCGTCTACTCTTGAGCAATGGTTGACTATTGAAACTCCCTCTATTGGTTCAGTGACTACTTCTTTGGTGTGTTTGAAGTTTCCACTGACTATTTTCGGCAGAGATTTTGGAGTGGATCTGATTTGTCTGCCACTTGGTAAGCTGGATGTTATTCTGGGTATGAACTGGTTGGAGTTCAACTGAGTTTACATCGATTGTTTTCGGAAGGTGTTGTTGTTCCTTACTCCAGAAGAGGAAGCATTGGTGGATTCCTTGTCTAATAAGGAATTGAGGACCTTGTTAGAGGACGAAGCTAAAATGTTTGCTTTATTTGCATCATTATCTGTTGACAGCAAGGCTTCGATAGATGAGTTGGCGGTGGTGAATGAATTTCCTGAAGTGTTCCCTGATGATATTACGGAATTGCCTCTGACAAGAGAAGTTGAATTTAGCATTGATCTTGTTCCTGGTACGAGACCTATATCTATGGCGCCGTACAGGATGTCGGCAGTGGAGTTGGCTGAATTGAAATCTCAGATTGGATAATTGTTGGATAGGAAGTTTATCAGACCGAGTGTGTCATCGTGGGGAGCTCCAGTGTTGTTGGTAAAGAAGAAAGATGGTAGTATGTGTTTGTGCATTGATTACCGTCAGTTGAATAAGGTGACCATTAAGAATAAGTATCCTCTTCCAAGGATTGATGATTTGATGGATCAGTTGGTGGGAGCTCTTGTGTTCAGTAAAATTGACTTGAGATCGGGTTACCATCAGATCAGAGTGAAAGAAGGTGATATTCAGAAAACGGCGTTTAAAACTCGTTATGGACATTACGAATATACTGTAATGCCTTTTGGAGTGTCTAATGCACCAGGAGTGTTTATGGAGTATATGAACCGAATATTCCATTCTTATCTGGATCAATTTATTGTTGTGTTTATTGATGATATACTGATTTATTCTAAGTCTGAAGAAGAGCACGCTGGACATTTAAGAATTACGTTGCAAGTGCTGAAAGATAACAAGTTGTTTGCTAAATTATCAAAGTGTGAATTCTTGATGAAGACTATGAGTTTCTTGGGGCATGTGATATTCGGTGATGGTGTAGCGGTGGACCCATCAAAAGTGAGTGCAGTGTTGCAGTGGGAACCGCCGAAGACAACAACGGAAATTAGAAGCTTTTTGGGTTTGGCAGGTTACTACCGAAGGTTTATTGAGGGGTTTTCTCGTTTGGCGTTGCCATTGACCCAGTTGACGAGGAAGGATCAAGTTTTTGTGTGGGATGCTGCCTGTGAAAAAAGCTTTGAGGGACTGAAAAAGAGATTGACTACAGCACCGGTGTTAATTTTTCCAAATTCGAGTGAACCTTTTGTGGTGTATTGTGATGCGTCTAAGATGGGATTAGGCGGGGTTCTTATGCAGAATGGTAAGGTGGTGGCGTATGCTTCGCGGCAACTGAGGATGCATGAAAGGAATTACCCCACTCATGACCTTGAATTGGCTGCGGTAGTTTTTGTGTTAAAGTTCTGGAGGCACTACTTGTATGGTTCGAGATTTGAGGTGTTTAGTGACCATAAGAGTCTGAAATATCTGTTTGATCAGAAGGAGCTGAATATGAGACAGAGAAGATGGTTGGAATTCTTGAAGGATTACTATCGCGGTCAAAATCGGATACAAAACTATTGATTAGTTTGAATCTTTAATTCATTTTGCAACCAAACTTTGATTTGTCCAAAGGAAGGGATAAAGATCAAAATTCCCACAATGCAATGCAAATGCAAGGTTTAGAGAGTTATAGGTTCGGGGGTTGGTTAAACTTAGGGAAGGTGCTAGCATCCTAAGTTTCTGTAGTACTCTACATGAACCTCTTGTTTTATGTTGTTTATTGCTAAGGTTTATCCGCTTACGGGTTAAAAGACCTAGGGGTTTAATTCTAAGTATACTCGATAAGATATCGCATCTTATGCCTACATATCCTTACGGGAGTGGAATCAGAGTATTTTGTAGTTCCCCTAAAGGGTTTGAGGAGTTCTTTGACTGTGGTCAAAGTTCCTACGGGTTTAGGGTAGTAGATTGATTGATTTTAGGAGAAGAGGTGTGTTGTCATTTTAAGGGAGATTTAACCGCCACGAGTTGTAGGAAAATAGTCTTTGCATCGTCTTAAGAGAAGGGCTCAAGTACTCGGATAGGGATCGACGAGGTACGCCTCTATCTCTCTTAAGGCAAAGTTCCTACGATATTGATTATATTGATGTGGGGTGGAGATTCTATCTCACTTAAGATGATTAACATCTATTTCTCTATTGTGTTTGAATATTTTTGTATTGTTGTTTGTTTGTTTTTCTATGTTGTAAAGATAAAGACACGGGTCCTCCTATGGGGTAGGATCTATCCTAGAGATCAACTTGAATGGGATCAAGGATCGAGTGGGAGTATGATGCAAATGATGTGCACTACACACAATTGTTGAATCATGTGTAGGTTTTTCCTTTGGACGGAATGCGGTGCGGTAAACTAAATTGCAATAATGTAAATTGCTTGTAAAATAAATTGCGGAAAGCGGATAAATAAGTAAAACATACACCTACTCATGAAAGTGTTGAAGTGTGTGAGAGTGAATCATGAAGTGAGGTGTGAGCGTGTGCGATTGATTGAGTTTTAGGCGAGTTGAATTGATTTTAAGCGGATTGATTTATAAGAAAATATATTATTAAATTTTTTAAGAAAAAAAAGAAGTTGGACAAGATATAAGGTAAATTATTTGAGATTTGGGTGGGGATAATGAAAAAGGATTTATAAAAGATTTATTAAATATGAGATAATATTATTAATAATTGTAAGTTACTATTTTTCGTTATAACATAAGTTCTTTATTATTAAAACAAACTTAGTTATTATATACTTATTATTTTTGGGAGATATTATTAAGTGAGTAAAGCTATGGTATAAGAGATTTTAAGTATTTTAAAAAAGTTTGAGTGATTGTTATATTGCTCAATAAATAAAAGGTTGATTTAAAAGTGAATTAATTAAAAAGGGTATTGGATTTTATTTTATTTTTTGTAAAAGGTTTTTATATCGTTCTAGCGAAGTTGAATTAGATTATAAAATTAAAAAAAAAGGGATTTCTGATTTTTAGAAGAACGACTAATTAATTATTATAAAAGTACAAAATTTCGGTTATTATTATTAAAAGTTAATTAAGTTGAAAAAGTTCCCAAATAATCTATTAATTAAATTTAAAATAGGTCCTTATTATATACTACTATTGAAAAGGTTGCTAAGTTGATGATATAAGATGAGTGTTTTATAAATTAATTAATTAGAAGAGAAAAGATTATTTAAGTAATTACTAAAGTATTTAGAAATATGACTTGATTAAAAGGTTGATTTGCTTAAATAAAAAAAGAATTAGTGGGTGATTAAGAAATTGTTATTTGTTTTAAAAACTGATTAACAAAAGGATTAATTATTAGTTAATTAAAAGAAAATGCTAATTAAGGGATTAATGGGGATTAGGTGATAGTTAGTAGTGTGTGTGGTGAGTATTGTGTGTGTGAAGCATAAGCAAAACAAAGAGGAACAGTAACAACAGAAAAATGAAAAGAAAAAAAAAACGAGACAAAGGGGAACCGTGAACCCCCATCTTCCGTCTCCCTCTCTCAGATCGTTCGATCTCTCTCACTCGCAATCCCCCTCGCTCGCCTCTCCCTCGGATTCATTCTCCTTGGCTCTCTTCAGCTTCCATTTTCTACGCGACCTGAAACATGACGAAAAGGATCAAAATGTTCTATAATTTCACAAGAAAAGATTTTACCGAAGGTTTGATAGCAGCGGTGCTGGGATGAAATTCCGTCGATTGGGTTTTGCGGTGGTTGGAGTTGATATAGCGAGCTTGAAAAGATGAGTTTCCTTCTTTCAATTTCTTGAATTACGAGTTTTAGGGTTTCTTTTCCGGTAGCTTCGGTTTTGTATGATAGGGTTTTTTCGTGAATCTTTTCTCCTTCTAATAGCCTCCTTTTATAGGTCTCAGGATGATAATGTCTTTGAATGAATTTGATTGCTGCCTTGAATGCTGATTGATGTTTTCCAAATTAGGGTGAATCAGATTTGAAAACATTCCTAATTCGTCTGATTGCTATAATGACTTATCGATCTCGAATTTTGTGATTTAATTGAAATTGGATTTGATTTTTCTAAACCGAATCTTTATTTCCTCCAGTGGATATTCTTCAATGATTTTTGCTGACTCTGAACATGACATGGCAGGTGTAGATAGCAACGGTTTTGGGCCAGAAGAAAATAGTAGCCCAGAAGAAAGAGTGTTTGCATCTGGTACGTCTGGTGAGGGCTTCCATGGAAAAGGTTGGTGATGAAGAGTAGAACTGCAAGCTGGACGCAGGGTATATTTTCTTTTCAATCCAATCTCTGTTCGTATGGTTTCTCCTTCAAACTGATATGTGTCTGAACATTTTCTTTTCATGGGTTTGATGATGATGTTTGCGGTAACGCATTTGTGCACGTCGCTATTCTCATCTTGGTTATCCTTTCCTATGCTCGTTGGCGAAGCAGACAGTTATCACAGGCTTCTTAAGGATAAGTTTAGCAGTAGTGGGAGTCCATATGTTTAGACATGTAGTTTTGTTTCAATATGCATTGTTCGTTTTCTCTCTTTCATGTTCATGAAGCCTGGCTGTTGTAACCTGGATGTTTGGAATTTGTATGACAGGTATCAGCAGTATGTCTATGAAATTTTGAAATTCTGCCCAAAAGCTTGATGGTAGCATAGTTTGCCTTTAGCTCAATAAACACGGCTATGGGGAAATTGGAAGTCAAACAGTAGGCGAAGTCTCCACAAGGCAAAGGGCATGGTCCAAGTCTTTTTGAAGCTAGCTTTCTTCATGAGCATATACAAATGAGGTTTCCTTTCACAACTCTTAACTAGTGTGAGTATCTGCTATGATTTGTCAGAAAAGAGATTGTGATAGCTGATAAGTTGTTCTCTTCTGATTTATCATGTAGGGAGCCTGGCCTGGAGAATCTCGTGGTGCTCTCAACAACTAAAAAAAAGAGGGAAGAGGTATGCCCAAAGGCTCCTCATAACCACATTGGCTTGCAGCTTGTTACTCACGACTGGTTTACTCCTGCTACTACCTTATCAGCATCTTCAAAAACCTTAGCATCCTAGACTGCCCATTAAACTTCGAATTGGGAGGAACGAAACAAGTCTCGTGATTTTCCGGGTGGCTGCAGAGGTATTGTATATCATTCTCTGTTTTCCTTAATTATGAATGAGTTTCTTTCATTTGTGATGACAATCTCTCCCTTTGTATTTGAAACAGCTTTGGAACAAAGGCTGCCTATGGCTTATATGATTGATAGCCTTTTGCCGCAATTTCCTCTCATCGTGAAATGAGTTTTCTCTGTGTTTTTCAAAGCCACAAGGTGTCTCCTCTCATACTAAAGTTTGCTGGCAGGAAGCAAGTCTCCACGTGATATTAGTTAGGTAGCGAATGAACACGCATTTATGTTGGTCCTTTCTTCCGTGACTGTTAATTAACATGCTAGAGAATGTGCCTATCCATTATTTGTTGTGAAGTCCCTGTAATTGTCTTGTGATGGTTATTCGTGACAACTTTAATATGTTTCTTTTGTAGCTCGCGCACAATCTTAATTGGGAACGGCCTTGGCTGGGCTTGGGAGCAGAAGGAGTGGTACCAGTGAATGATTAATCACTCCAGCATCAAAAACGTGGTAGAGGCCTCAGTTGAGATGTACGCACCAGCAGGTGTGCAAGCAGCCAAAACATCAGATCAACAAAAGCTAGAGTTCAACTGCCCGGAAGCTTTAACACCGTGACTCGAATTGGCATACTCATCGATGGTAGAACTACTCGCTAAAACCTTTCCCTTCATTCATAGAAGCATTAATGTCCATGTCACTTGATTGTTGTGATGCCAGGAAGTACATTTGATGCATTGTCGTCTTTCAAGGGAGGAACAGAAGTGCATATGGATTCAAGTGGCAGTTCTGTCACATCAACCATGGCCATTGCCAGTGCTAGAAGTTTCTGCGTGTGTAGGTACTCAAAATATGTTTTCTTTGATCAAGGTTGTCCTAGCTGGTTTTCCACAGATATGCAGGGAAGCCAACAATGACCAAACTCCCGGTGGATTTGCGGTTCCAGGACAAAATTTCCTTAGGCAGAGTTCTTTCTCGTACTCGTAGCGGTCTTTGAATATTATATTGGTCTTTGACAATTGTAACTTGAATTTAATCGGGCTTTTATACAAAGACCAGGTGAAAGTGCAAGTCACCGTGACTTTGAATTAGCGACATAAATGTATAAGCCTGTACTCCTTCATGTGAACACAATTGTTTCTTCTGTTTTTTTAGAAATTCCTTAATGGTTTTGCCATCTTAACCGAATGACCCTGGGCATTGACGTTGAATGGATCTGATGCTCTAAGGTTGCAATTAAATATGACTTTGTTGCAAATATCTTAGCACCTCACGAAACTTCAAAATATCCTTAAAAAAAGGGCCAAGCTTGCAATCCTGGGGCTTTAGAATTAATTAGGCTTAATTAGTCAACCTTGAGTCTTAGAGTTCAAACATGATCTAAATCACTTAAAATTCATATTCACGGCGAAGTTGAATCTCCACATAACCGGTAAAAGGCATCGTCATTTGATTTCGAACAATGAATCGGTTAGGTATTCGCGATGATGAATTCCATCTTAACTTCTCGCTAAATATGATAACTTAACTTTATAAACAAAACTATCCCTTTGTCCTGAACTTGACATGTATAATTCGAATTTGGGTACTCGACTTGAATGTTCTCGCATCCGCTGTCCATAATCCGTACTCCACGCGAACACGACCTTTAAAAGGATCCCTTACTCAGGGACATTCCTAACTTCAGCATACTCATTAATCTGAATCTTGAATCCACATTCTTGACTCGGAAGGCTACATAACCTGTCAAAGATACCCGAAAAAACAAAATGATCCTGCACACACTCGTTAGTCGTAAAAACATACGTATAAAAGTAAAGTCAAATAACTCATTAGAGGTGGGGTCTTGCGGTCACAAATTAGGGTGTGACAGATGCCCCTATTTAAGTTACTTCTATTCGGAGGTATGGAGATCAAAATCTCCGTCTCGACGAGATAGGAGGGACTTAAATATAAACATTGCACGAATTTTTGGCCCTAAGAAGCCACCGAATGCAAATGATATGGAAATGCAAGACAGACGGTCCTGTGGAGAAAAATATGCCATAGGGGAGAAAATTAGACACGACACACGGGAAGAACAGGCTCGACAAAAAGAGACTCCAAGGGGACAGGAAACAACCACCAATGGGAAATCTCCAGAAGACAATAGGTGAGAAACTTGTAATCGAGGGATGGATTTACTACCATAATGTAGTGGTCAGTAATAGTCTAAATGAATTTTCTTTGATCGAGTTGATAATTCGATTTTATTTCGTATTCTTTTCTCTTTTTTTTGTATATCCTTTTTTGAAATTCAACTGGGAATAGTAAAGTGTATAACCTCCCCGAGCGTCATAGTATGGGAACCATGAGCTGGTCTCAGTTTCTGATGTAGAACCTCCCCGAGCGTCATGGTATGGGAACCATGAGCTGGTCTCAGTCTTTGACGTAGAACCTCCCCGAGCGTCATGGTATGGGAACCATGAGCTGGTCTCAGTCTTTGACGTAGAACCTCCCCGAGCGTCATGGTATGGGAACCATGAGCTGGTCTCAGTCTTTGATGTAGGACCTCCCCGAGCGTCATGATATGGGAACCATGAGCTGGTCTCAGTCTTTGATGTATGACCTCCCCGAGCGTCATGATATGGGAACCATGAGCTGGTCTCAGTCTTTGATGTAGGACCTCCCCGAGCGTCATGATATGGGAACCATGAGCTAGTCTCAGTCTTTTATGTATGACCTCCCCGAGCGTCATGATATGGGAACCATGAGCTGGTCTCAATCTTTACTTGAAATGTTGAAAAATTTGTAGATTGTAGAATCATTGTAATTTGTAGTAGTAGTTGTTGCAGATGTAATTGTAGTTTGTAATTGTCATTGTAGACTGTAGATGTCGATGTAAGTTGTAAAACTCTGTAGATATAATTTGTAGATTGTATATTATGGATGGGATTTGTCAATATAGATGTGATCGTAGAGCTTCGGTTGTAAGCCATAATGTTATCGTAGATTGTAGAATTTCTTGGCTGTGAGCCATAATGTATTGTAGATTGTAAAATTTCCTGGCTGTGAGCCATAATGTATTGTAGATTGCAAAACTTCAACGGGGATCTTCGAAAGAGATGTAGGCCGGTTGAATTGTAATGTATGTCCCCTTAGATGAAGAGATTGATATGATAAACTTCTTCGGCTTTTCTGGGGAGATGTCGCTTGATGAAATAAATTTGTGTGATGAATTCACTGGGGAATGCATTCCTGCGGAATATTTCTTGTTGTAGTTGCAAAAATATGTGAAATCTTTGCAGTGAATATTCTTAAATGAAAAAGAAGCGTCTTGTAACGTCTTTGGTAAGCTTCTCTGATGAATTTATGAAGTGATGTCATTTGAAAAATTGATGATGTTGAAGGACCCTAATGAGGGTGAATGAACTGTCTCGTAGGAACTATCATTTGTCGTTTTGAATAAGATTTTAGTCAAAACGAGTTGCTCAAATAAAGAGACCGTTCATAGTCCGAATGTAGATGTTCGAGAAAATCCTGTGATGCCATTTTCGGAGGAATATCTGCCGATGAATATTCTTCCTGGGGAACGAAGAGTGCAAAATAAATGCACACTTAATCCATGTCTGACAATTGGAGATTGTCCATACTGTGATTGCCAAAGGCCGAAGTTCAATTCAGGGAGTAACTGAAGAGAAGCTGTCAAGCAAGACTCGACCACTGAGGTATGAACTCAAATGGAATTGTACTAAAAAAAACCATCTTCCATGAGGGTGGAACTTCATGGGGAAAATAAAACATCGTGCTCTTTCTGCCTATGGTCGACAAATCTATTTGGAGGGATAAGACACACCCAAACACCTAGGGATAACTACAGCCAAAGCGATAGAAGAAAACAAACACAAAGAATGCGGAAAAAAATGCACATGTCATGCTATCTACTTATATGCCATGCGGATGCTGACGGACTGGGAGAAGTGAAATGAACATCTAAGACGGAAAGGTACTCAAGCAAAATCTCCACAGACCTCGTACCACCTGTAAAGAAATCCTTGAACATAAACAGACCTCGTCTCTGGATAAAATAAACATATGCGATTGACGTTCTTCCATGGATGAAATAAACGTCCATGGTCATCCCTTTGTTATTCATATACCGAGTAAAACACGAAGTAGTGAAAAAGTTTAAATCAATTTGGATTTTGCTATCGAGAAAAAGATTTTGATAAATGAGAAACTTTATTGAATGGTGGTCAACAGAAAGGTGTGACCCCAATTTTACAGTGTTGGGAAATAATAGAGATTACATAAAGGGAATAACAACTTGCTCTCCCTAAGCGAAATACTTCTTGACAGCGTCCGTGTTCACAGGGCGAGTGATTTCTTCTTCGTCCATCGTTGCTAACATCAGAGCACCTCCTGATAGAACCTTTCTTACTACGTACGGCCCGTCATAGTTCGGGTCCCATTTTCCTCTGACATCTGTGAGGAAGGACTGAATCTTCTTGAGCACGAGGTCACCTTCTTTGAACACACGGGGTCGAACTTTCTTGTCAAATGCCTTCTTCATCTTCTGCTGATACAACTGCCCGTGGCATAGCGTAGCCATCCTCTTTTCTTCGATTAAGTTCAACTGATCATATCTGTTCTGGCACCATTCAGCTTCTGATAACTTGGCATCCATCAAAATCCTCATAGAAGGAATTTCTACTTCTATCGGGAGCACTGCTTCCGTACCGTAGACAAGTGAAAATGGAGTTGCCCCAGTCGATGTGTGTACCATCGTACGATACCCATGCAAGGCGAACGGGAGCATTTCGTGCCAATCTTTGTAAGTAACAACCATCTTCTGAATGATCTTCTTGATATTCTTGTTGGCGGCCTCAACAGCCCCATTCATCTTTGGTCTATAAGGAGAAGAATTGTGATGCTCTATCTTGAATTCTTCGCATAGCTCTTTCATCATTTTGTTATTCAAATTGGACCCATTATCTGTAATAATCCTGTTTGGCACACCATATCGGCAGATAAGCTGATTCTTGATAAATTTGACAACCACATATCGAGTTACATTAGTATAGGAAGTCGCCTCGACCCACTTGGTGAAATAGTCGATGGCTACTAAGATGAACCGGTGTCCATTAGATGCTTTCGGCTCTATCATACCAATCATATCAATTCCCCACATAGAGAACGACCACATGGATGATATAACATTCAACAAAGTCGGAGGCACATGGATCTTATCTGCGTAAATCTGACACTTGTGACATTTTCTAGCAAACTTGTAGCAATCTGATTCCATTGTGATCCAATAATAGCCAGCCCTTAAAAGTTTCTTAGCCATAGCATGTCTGTTGGCATGAGTACCAAAAGATCCTTCGTGAATTTCTGTCATTAACATATCTGCCTCTTGTTTGTCGACACACCTCAACAAGATCATGTCAAAATTCCGCTTGTACAACACATTGTTACTCAAAAGAAAATTTCCAGCCAACCTTCTCAAAGTTTTCTTATCCTTGTTGGAAGCCCCCAAAGGATACTCTTGAGTTCTAAGGAATACTTCAATGTCATGGTACCAGGGTTTGCCATCTTCGACTTCTTTGACGGCAAAGATGTAGGCAGGCCTGTCAAGACGTTTTACTTCAATCCGAGGACACTCGTTCCAAAAGTTCACCACAATCATTGAGGCCAAAGTTGCCAACGCATCTGCCATTCTGTTCTCATCACGAGGAATATGATGAAATTCGACCCTATCAAAGAACGGTAACAGTATTCTAGCATAATCTCTGTATGGGACCAAATTATCATGTCGAGTTATCCACTATCCAGTGATTTGGTTGATTACCACTGCAGAATCACCAAACACATCCAAATTCTTAATTCTCAAATCGATTGCTTCCTCAAGACCCATAATGCATGCCTCGTACTCAGCCTCATTATTAGTACACTGGAATGTGAATCTGGAAGTAAATGGGAAGTGGGTCCCTTGAGGAGTCACAATAACAGCACATATCCCTCTTCCATGAGCGTTGACAGCTCCATCAAAAACTAAGCCCCACTGAGATCTTGGTTCTGGCCCTTCACCGTGCACGGGTTCCTCACAATCCTTCATCTTTAAAAACATAACATCCTCGTAAGGAAAGTCATCGTTTGAGGGTTGATAATCCAAAATAGGCTGGTGAGCCAAATGATCAGCCAAAACGCTTCCTCTGACAGCTTTCTGAGTATGGTACTCGATATCATATTCGGATAACAACATCTGCCATCTAGCAATTCTCCCAGTTAAGGCGGGCTTCTCAAAAATATATTTGATAGGATCCATCTTCGAAACTAACCAAGTAGTGTGGTTCAACATATACAGGCGCAAACGCTTAGCGGCCCACGCCAAAGTACAACAAGTCTTCTCTAACATAGTGTACCTTGTTTCGCATTCAGTAAATTTCTTGCTCAAGTAATAAGTGACATGATCTTGCTTTCCTGTTTCATCTTGCTGACTGAGTACACAACCCATCGAATCTTCTAAAACAGTCAAATACATGATCAAAGGTCGTCCTTCAAACGGCGGTATCAGGATAGGTGGTTCAAGCAAATACACTTTGATACTATCAAAAGCCTTTTGACAATCTTCAGTCCAAACATACCCTTGTTCTTTCCTCAGAAGCTTGAAAATAGGTTTACATGTAGCAATCACGTTGGATATAAACCTGGAGATATAATTTAAACGTCCCAAAAATCCTCTGACTTGTTTCTCGGTGGTGGGAGCTGGCATTTCCCGGATAGCTTTCACTTTGTCGGGGTCCACTTCAATCCCTCTTTGACTGACAATAAAACCCAATAGTTTCCCTGATCGTACTCCAAATGTGCAGTTGTTAGGGTTCAGACGGAGCTTATATTCCCTCAAACGACCAAACAGTTTAGACTAATGTTTGACATGATCATCCTCAGTTTTCGACTTAGCTATCATATCATCCACATAAACCTCGATTTCTTTGTGCATCATATCATGGAACAAAGTGGTCATAGCTCTCTGATATGTTGCCCCTGCATTCTTTAATCCAAACGGCATAACTCTGTAACAAAAGGTGCCCTAGGGCGTGATGAATGGCGTCTTCTCTCTGTCCTCGGGAGCCATTCTAATCTGATTGTAACCTGAAAAACCATCCATAAAGGAGAACACCTCATATCTTGCGGTACTGTCAACCAAAATGTCAATGTGAGGCAACGGGAAATCATCTTTTGGACTAGCTTTATTCAAATCCCTGTAATCTACACACATGCGAACCTTACCATCCTTCTTCGGAACGGGCACAATATTAGCCAACCATAGCGGATACTCGACAGTGACAAGGAAACCTGCATCAATCTGTTTCTGTACTTCTTCCATAATCTTTAGAGCCATGTCGGGTCGAGTTCTTCTAAGCTTCTGTTTCACTGGCGGGCACTCTGGCTTCAAAGGTAGACGATGTTCAACTATAGCAGTGTCCAATCCAGGCATATCTTGATATGACCAAGCAAACACATCAACAAACTCTCCAAGCAAATCAATCAGCTGTTTCTTCACATCGGGTTTGAGCAGAGCTCCAATTTTCACTTCTCTACGGATTTCTTTTGTTCCCAAATTGATTACTTCCACTGGTTCCTGATGAGGTTGGATAGCTTTCTCTTCCTTCTCAAGCAGTCTGGAAATCTCTTCTGGGATATCATCTTCTTCGTCCTCAACTTCGTACACAGGAAACTCGAAATTCGGAGAAGGCACTGGATCATTATTCCCAGGAAGTAATTTATGTAGCAATCTGCGCAAGTGATGTGATTTTTAATAAGTTTTCATAAAGTGGAAAGTGTGTGTACGCGAGATGCTACTTATTATTTCCCAACGTTGTAAATAAGTATAAAACACAAATGAAAATGAAAGTAATTTATTGATGATAGCAAAACCAAAAAGACACGCCCAACAAAGTCACCTTTGCCTTGGGCAGAGCAAAGGGGATTATTAAAAGTAAGCCCTAATAAATGCAGTTTCGCCTTGGGCAGAGCGAAAGAATTTTAAAACAAATGCTTTACTTAGATATATTAACAATAGCATGGGCTTCAACTGCACTCCAGTTCTTAACCAAAACGCCTGGGGTCACAAAGTCTGGAATATCCCCATCTGAATCTTCCTCAGAGACAGCATAAACTCCAAAGGTATAGTCAAATTCATCTGAAACATAACCTGGATCTTCCATATAGGGTTCATAATCTTCGTAAGGAATGGAGGACCTTGCAGAACCATATGATATGTAACCTTCGAGCTCGTCCTCTGACACAACATTAACATGAGGATGATGGACGAATCCTCCACTATGGAACACTTCATTAATCAACGGAAACCCTGGACTTCTGGTGGTTTGTTGAGCAGAACTGTTGGTGAAACCGAGACCTTCTTTATTTTTGTTCTCTGGCAAAGACAACACCTTCCCCCAAATTGTCTGATGACCACTGTTCACTATTCGCTGCGTGTCTTTAAATGATGACATAGATGCCTGAGATTTCCGGACACCCTCGCCCATAATAGACAAAGCTTGAAATTACGTGTCGACCTCTTCCTCAGCTTCGACATATGAGAATGATGACAAGTGACTCACCACCAAGGCTCTTTCCCCACAAACTATAATTGTTTTTCCCTCAAAAGCATATTTCAACTTCTGATGCAGGGTAGAAGTAACTGCCCCATCTTCATGTATCCATGGCCTCCCTAGTAGACAGCTATAAGCGGCACGAATGTCCATGACTTGAAACGTGATCATAAAAGTCTGCAAACCAATGGTCATCGGCAAATCCACCTCACCAATTACTGTTTTCCTTGACCCATCAAAAGCCTTGACAATAACATGACTTGGCCTCATCGGCATTCCCTGATAGGATAGCTTAGATAGAGTAGTTCTAGGCATCACATTTAGAGAAGATCCAGTATCGACCAACACACTGGACAGAGAGTTGTTTCCGCAGTTCACATAAATATGTAAAGCCATGTTATGTTTCCTTCCTTCCTCTGTTAGATCATCCTCATTAAAACCCAGATTGTCACATGAGGTAATATTACCAATGATATTGTCAAACTGCTCCATAGTCACATCTTGTTCAACATACGCCTGTTCTAATATTTTCTGGAGTGCTTCCCTATGAGCCTCAGAACTCATCAGCAACTGCAACACAGAAATCTTTGACGGGGTTTGCAGGAGCTGATCTACAACCTTATACTCGTTCCTCTTAATCACTTTTAGACATTCATCTGAATTGGATAAATTGGATCCACCAGGTTGCCCCACAATCGGATCCTTTGAGCCTGGTTGTTCCAATGAGACCTCTTTTTCTTTCGGTGGTACAGTCGGGTAGACCCGACCACTCCTTGTTACTCTGCTGACATCTGCAATGTTAACTACTGAAGTTACAGTGGGCAAAGGCACTTCCTTTCCATTCTCCAACATCGTAGCGTTGTACCTGTAGGGGATAGCCTTACTGGAAGTATAAGGGACAGGTCCAGGCACATTGATTACCAACGGGGTAATAGCCGGTTTTCTGCTATTATACACGATTTCGATACGCTCCACTTCTTTAAAGTGAGGCACTATAACACACACCTCTTTGGCCCTTTCGACTAAAACTTTCTGATCATCACCTGCCAAACAGTCTTGAATCATGTTAACAGAGGGTGAACCATGCGGGGGTAACGGATTAACTTGCACATTAGGGTCGAAATCTTTGAAGGACCGGATTTCGCACTTAATGAGCCTCTGAATATCTGCTTTCATACCGAAACAACTCTCAATATCATGCCCTGGAGCACCCTGATGGTAAGGGAAAAACTTGTCAGCTCTATAAGAAGGAGGAGGATTTGCAGGAACCATAGGTGGAGCTTTTGTTTGAATATGACCATTCTGGACCAAAGCTGGAAACAAATCAGTGTATTTCATAGGAATAGGCTCAAAGTTTATCTTTCTATATGCACGACCCTGATTGTTGAATGGCTGATTCTGCTGAGGATATTGCGAGTTTTGCTGAGGCTGTGGGTGTTGAGCACTGGGGGATTGAGGTTGCTGATACGGTTGCCGACTTTGTTGAGGCTGATAAGCTGGAGCATTAAACACTGGTGATACGGCTGCAACTTGGTGTGATGGCGAATACCTCTTTCTAAATTGTCCCTTTTGAATGCCATTTACACCTTGCTCTTTTTTCTTCACAAAACCACTCCCATACTTCTTAGGAGCAATCTCTTCTTTAGCCAATCTTCCTTCACGAACACCTTCTTCTAAGCGCATTCCCATGTTAACCATTTCAGTAAAGTCACTGGGTGCACTGGCTACCATCTTCTCATAAAAGAAAGGACCAAGGGTCTTCAGAAAAATCTTGGTCATCTCTTTTTCTTCTAATGGTGGTGTGACTTGCGCGGCCAACTCGCGCCAACGTTGAGCATATTCCTTGAAACTCTCCTTATCTTTCTGAGTCATAGCCCTCAATTGATCATGGTCGGGGGCCATGTCCATATTATACTTATACTGCTTGACGAAGGCTCCCCCTAGATCATTGAAAGTTCGAATCTTCATACTATCCAGCCCCATATACCACTTGAGTGCAGCGCCTGTCAAACTGTCTTGGAAATAGTGAATGAGCAGTTGATCATTGTCAGTTTTGGCAGACATCTTCCTGGCATACATAATAAGATGACTCTGAGGGCAGGTATTCCCCTTGTACTTCTCAAAATCAGGGACCTTGAATTTCGGTGGGACTTTAACATTTGGAACCAAGCACAGCTCGGAAGCGCTCTTTCCAAACAAATCTTTCCCACGAAGGGCTTTCAACTCCTTTTGCATTTCAGAAAATTGGTCTTGAAATCCATCCATCCTCTCTTCCAAACCCACGGTTTCGTTCGGCGACCCATGTAAAATTGGTTCATCCAGAATATACGGAACGATATTCACATGTGGAGATGCAGTAGTCATCACAGCAAAAACTACTAGAGTAGCTTGAACAGAGGTCACAGCAGGGATCTCAGACACAGACGGGCGGTAACCGGTTGAATAGAAATTAGGAGACAATCCCCACGGGGAAACCTTGAGGCATACTGTAGGACATTTCAGCAACAGAAGACACCACTGGGATCGTGTTGGTGTCACTTCAGAGATCACAGTCCTCGAAACTTCTTGGTTGTTGATCGAGGCTTGATTGGACAAATCTTCCACTAGACCATTCAACCTTTCCAAACTTTCTTTCAGAACTGCAACTTCATCACGGAGCACTCTGTTCTCTTGCTCTAGTTGATCCATCTTTTGGCGTTGACTAGCTCGAGTGTTGTATCGGTGATTCAGCTTGTCTGCGGAGATGAAGCAAGAGTGAGACCCTGGAATGCAAACAATGCTATGCTTATGCAAAATGCAAATGAATATGAGACTTCAAGAAACTCAAATTATTTTTGGTATTGTAACGTTGGAGAAAAACTTATTTTATTTTGGTATTTGAAGCATTACAAAGCAGAGTACTCTTTTAAGAGTTTATTACATTGAACCAAAAGCAAAAGAGGACTCAGAGATCTACTCCCTACGCTCCTTCTGTGTGCGAAGTTCCTCTTCTAACTGACTGACACGTACTTGTAACTCGGCCTTCTCTCTGATGAGTCGATCGACACATTCCTTCCAAGCCACAGTATCTGGGGGAAGATCATCATTGGTGACAGCTTTTGAAAAGGTGTGAGAGGAAAATAAATCCTCTCGCGCCTTCCTTTTCCTTGCAAGTTCTACTTCTGGCAGCTTCTGGGACTTCTCTTTCTCTACCTTGAGCGTGAAAAACTTGTTCCTCCAAGCGGCTTTTAGTTTTCAAGCCTCATCCAAAGCGGCCTTCAATTGATCTACTTCGCTCACGTCAAACCAATTTGGATCGTGAAAAGCCAATACCATAGGTTCGTGAAAAGGAAACGGCATCTTGAGGTCGAGAGCTCTTTCTCGCACCCAATGTAGATATTCTTCAGAGACAGCACAATTGGGGTATCCTAAAGCAGCTTTTCCTTCCTTATTGATGTATCTCTATGCATAAATTATGACGGTCTTCAGGTCTGGATCTTCTCCTTCCTTAAGAAAGATCCCTTCTAACAGAGTTTGGTCAGGTACTTCGATCATAGGATGCCCAAATTGGAGGCGAGCCAAAGCAGGGTTGTAACTTATGCATCCTTCTCTCCCAATAAGCGGTATGTTAGTAAATCCTTCGATATTAGGAATCATACATATTCCTCCATAGGTAGGGTCGTACCACACAATGTCAGAGTGAGTAAGGGCCATAACTATCTCGGACCAATGAGGTGATTCCTCCTCTTCCCAAATAGACGGGTGTCGAGTTAGGCGAGCAATGAACCATGAATGCAACAGAGCGGTATAACAAACGATATGTCCTTCCCCTTCGGCATTCTTCGAGTGGATTGCATAATATGTGTCAGCTAGCAAGGTGGGGATGGGATTCTTGAGGATGAACAGCTTAATTGCATCCATATCGACGAAACCATCAACCTTAGGGAACCAAAAGATCCCATAGACCAATAAAGCAAAGGTGGCTTCCAAGATAAGGACTTCTTTTCTTTCAGCATGGTAATAGACTTTTTCAATCAAGAAGTCAGCTGGGAATCCAAGGACTCCTTCCTTGGTGGTTAAGTGCGCTTGAACATCTGCTAAGCTGAGATGAGTAGCGTTTGCAATCTCTTGGTGACTGGGTACGTCCTCCTGGCCGGTGAATATGGGACGGGCCGTCACAGACATCCTCAAGAAATCAGAATACTCTTCCAGAGTCGGCATCAACTGGTAATCCGGAAAAGTGAAACAATGGTACAACGGATCATAAAACTGAACAAGGGTCTCCAACAGCCCTCCTTTCATCTTGAGTTCGAGAAAACGGAAGACTTCTCCATATTCTGTGGCGAAGGCGTGACGGTTCTCGATGAGATCTGCTAGTTCCCTCAAGCTTTCAATGTTAGGACTCTGGAAAGTATACTCCAATGCTTCTCTCTTGAAATCCATGGTTACAATACCTGAGAAATAAAATTGAGTTTCTTGAAGTGAATAAAGAAAGAATGCAATGCAAGATGAGTAGGACTTCATGGGATCCCAACTATTTATAAACATTGTGGTAAAAGAAAACGTTTTTATTAATTTTGAAACGGAATACCAATAATTGCTTTTAAAAGTCCCAAATAAAAGCTAAATAAAAGCTAGTAAAGACACTAAAGAAGTTTTGAATTCTGCTGCTTGAGCTGCTCTTCTAATTGTGTCTTCTCACGGATAAGGTTGTCCACAATCAGCTTCCAAATAGTGCATTGTGGGTCGGAGAAAAATAAATCCTCCATGACTTTCCTCTTCTTGCAGGGGAGTAGCTCTTCATCCTTCAACTGTAGCTGCTTCTGAAGTTCATCTTTCTCTTTTTGAAGTTCAGCCTTCTGCTTCTGACATTCATCGTTTTCTGCAACCACTACTTGGTACTTGTTCTTCCATGATTCTAACTCACGTTGCGACTTCCTCAAGGCAACCTCTAACTTCTCAGCTTCAGACATAAAGACGTAAGTGGGATCCCTCCTCGGAGATAGAGGATCTTGACGAGAATAGGGCATTTTCAGCTTGACTGCCCTTTCCCTGACCCACCGAAGGTAGGGTTCTAAGGACACACAATTAAGTTTCCCAAGGCTTTCTTTCCCTTTCTTGTGCAAATGGTCCCATGCAACCAAAATCTTGTCTCGGAGTTCTTTGTCTTCCATGAAGAAAATGCCCTCCACTTGAACACTCTTAGGCGGCTCCTTCAATGGAAATCCCAACTGTCGGCGAGCTAAGACTAGATTGTAACTGATCCCTCCATGAAAACTGAGTAACGGCATATTAGCAAAGTCGCCACAACCATCAATAATTAAAGTTCCATCATATGCTCGGTTGTACCAAATGATGTCTGAGTGAGTCAACGCCATAACTCTCGAAGACCAAAGCCCTCTATCGAGATTCAAAAAAGAAGTAGACCTCGGCAAGTGCGAAATAAACCACTTGTAGAGTAAGGGCACACAACAGGTGATCATTCCTCCACCATAGAAGTTTCGGAGATGCACAGAATGATAAGCATTACCCAATAGAGTTGGTACTGGATTGTTCTTCAAAAAGATCTTAATTGCGTTGAGGTCGACGAACCCTTCAAAACTTGGGAACAAAAACACTCCATAAATAAGTAAGGCAAAGATCACCTCGAATGAAGTCTTGTTCGTATAATCGGCATAAAACATTGCTTTACTGATTAAGAACTTCGTAGTCAAACCAAAAATACCACCTTTACTAATCAGATTTCCCTTGATATCAGATACCTTTAGATAAAGGGCCTTAGCAATATCTCTTTCATCTGGTTCTTTCTCCAAGAAAGGGAAAGGAGACTCTTCTAAGATAGGTAGACCAACCAAAAAGGAGTATTCCTCCAATGTAGGCAATAGCTGGAAGTCTGAAAACGTAAAACAATGATATAGTGGATCATAGAACTGCAATAAAGTGGAGAGAAGTCCTTCGTCTACTTGGCGACTCAATAAAGATATCAGCTTCCCATACTTGCTCTTGAACTTCCCTTGGTCTTCAATCAGAGTTACCAACTTCTTTAGGTCATCCAATTTGGGACTTTTAAAAGTGTATTTCAAAGTGTGCCTTCTATTGGGATTCATAGTACCCTACAAAAGTAAATCCCATGAAGTCCAATGCGGTATGATGCTTTATGAATGCAACAAACACAAGTAAGCACATAAGGACACACAAAGATAAAACAAAGGGAGACCCTAGGTTTGCAACGAGTGTGGAGCCAAAGGTATACCCATTCCTAAAGGATTTGGACTAAAGGTGTATTGTACCTGCAGAACAAGGTTCTAATAAGGTTCCCAAAGTCATTAGCCCATCTTTCGGATATTATCAACTTCCCAAGTACTCGAGGGTTAATAATATTCTCAAGAGAACTTCTTTTGAGTGTAGCATCGCGTAGCACTATTTCGGGGATACCCCCTCATAGCCCCGCACTACATCCTAATAAAGGTCAAAGTGGGGTTAAGGTAACTACAGTCCTTAATATCATAGGCTCCAACATCAAATATAGTGCATGTCTTCGCGATTAAGGAATCGTTCAACAATACAACTTTCGAGAGGGCCTCAATTGAGCGTGATTTTCAAGTCAGCTTGGTCGGGATTCCACCCCTATAAGCCTTTTTGAACATATCACTATCCTATCTTAAGTTCACTCAAGTCCGGGTGTAGGACTTTGTCTCACCACTCAAAAGCATCAACCCAAAGGTAAGAAACAAACAAGTAAATAATTATACAAATAACAAATATAAAGCAATAAACAAGTAGAAACAAGATAGGGGGAACCCACTGAGGTGTCCCCAGTGAAGTCGCCATTTCTGTCGTGGTGAAAATTGGATACCAAACTATTGATTAGTTTGAATCTTTAATTCATTTTGCAACCGAACTTTGATTTGTCCAAAGGAAGGGATAAAGATCGAAATTCCCACAATGCAATGCAAATGCAAGGTTTAGAGAGTTATAGATTCGGGGGTTGGTTAAACTTAGGGAAGGTGCTAGCATCCTAAGTTTCTGTAGTACTCTACAGGAACCTCTTGTAGAGTATAAAACACAAATGAAAATGAAAGTAATTTATTGATGATAGCAAAACCAAAAAGACACGCCCAACAAAGTCACCTTTGCCTTGGGTAGAGCAAAGGGGATTATTAAAAGTAAGCCCTAATAAATGCAGTTTCGCCTTGGGCAGAGCGAAAGAATTTTAAAACAAATGCTTTACTTAGATATATGAACAACAGCATGGGCTTCAACTGCACTCCAGTTCTTAACCAAAACGCCTGGGGTCACAAAGTCTGGAATATCCCCATCTGAATCTTCCTCAGAGACAGCATAAACTCCAAAGGTATAGTCAAATTCATCTGAAACATAACCTGGATCTTCCATATAGGGTTCATAATCTTCGTAAGGAATGGAGGACCTTGCAGAACCATATGATATGTAACCTTCGAGCTCGTCCTCTGACACAACATTAACCTGAGGATGATGGACGAATCCTCCACTATGGAACACTTCATTAATCAACGGAAACCCTGGACTTCTGGTGGTTTATTGAGCAGAATTGTTGGTGAAACCGAGACCTTCTTTATTTTTGTTCTCTGGCAAAGACAACACCTTCCCCCAAATTGTCTGATGACCACTGTTCACTATTCGCTGTGTGTCTTTAAATGATGACATAGATGCCTGAGATTTCCGGACACCCTCTCCCACAATAGACAAAGCTTGAAATTACGTGTCGACCTTTTCCTCAGCTTCGACATATGAGAATGATGACAAGTGACTCACCACCAAGGCTCTTTCCCCACAAACTATAATTGTTTTTCCCTCAAAAGCATATTTCAACTTCTGATGCAGGGTAGAAGTAACTGCCCCATCTTCATGTATCCATGGCCTCCCTAGTAGACAGCTATAAGCGGCACGAATGTCCATGACTTGAAACGTGATCATAAAAGTCTGCAAACCAATGGTCATCGGCAAATCCACCTCACCAATTACTGTTTTCCTTGACCCATCAAAAGCCTTGACAATAACATGACTTGGCCTCATCGGCATTCCCTGATAGGATAGCTTAGATAGGGTAGTTCTAGGCATCACATTTAGAGAAGATCCAGTATCGACCAACACACTGGACAGAGAGTTGTTTCTGCAGTTCACATAAATATGTAAAGCCATGTTATGTTTCCTTCCTTCCTCTGTTAGATCATCCTCATTAAAACCCAGATTGTCACATGAGGTAATATTACCAATGATATTGTCAAACTGCTCCATAGTCACATCTTGTTCAACATACGCCTGTTCTAATATTTTCTGGAGTGCTTCCCTATGAGCCTCAGAACTCATCAGCAACTGCAACACAAAAATCTTTGACGGGGTTTGCAGGAGCTGATCTACAACCTTATACTCACTCCTCTTAATCACTTTTAGACATTCATCTGAATTGGATAAATTGGATCCACCAGGTTGCCCCACAATCGGATCCTTTGAGTCTGGTTGTTCCAATGAGACCTCTTTTTCTTTCGGTGGTACAGTCGGGTAGACCCGACCACTCCTTGTTACTCTGCTGACATCTGTAATGTTAACTACTGAAGTTACAGTGGGCAAAGGCACTTCCTTTCCATTCTCCAACATCGTAGCGTTGTACCTGTAGGGGATAGCCTTACTGGAAGTATAAGGGACAGGTCCAGGCACATTGATTACCAACGGGGTAATAGCCGGTTTTCTGCTATTATACACGATTTCGATACGCTCCACTTCTTTAAAGTGAGGCACTATAACACACACCTCTTTGGCCCTTTCGACTGAAACTTTCTGATCATCACCTGCCAAACAGTCTTGAATCATGTTAACAGAGGGTGAACCATGCGGGGGTAACGGATTAACTTGCACATTAGGGTCGAAATCTTTGAAGGACCGGATTTCGCACTTAATGAGCCTCTGAATATCTGCTTTCATACCGAAACAACTCTCAATATCATGCCCTGGAGCACCCTGATGGTAAGGGCAAAACTTGTCAGCTCTATAAGAAGGAGGAGGATTTGTAGGAACCATAGGTGGAGCTTTTGTTTGAATATCTGGAAACAAATCAGCGTATTTCATAGGAATAGGCTCAAAGTTTATCTTTCTATATGCACGACCCTGATTGTTGAATGGCCGATTCTGCTGAGGATATTGCGTGTTTTACTGAGGCTGTGGTTGTTGAGCACTGGGGGATTGAGGTTGCTGATACGGTTGCCGACTTTGTTGAGGCTAATAAGCTGGAGCATTAAACACTGGTGATACGGCTGCAACTTGGTGTGATGGCGAATACCTCTTTCTAAGTTGTCCCTTTTGAATGGCATTTACACCTTGCTCTTTTTTCTTCACAAAACCACTCCCATACTTCTTAGGAGCAATCTCTTCTTTAGCCAATCTTCCTTCACGAACAGCTTCTTCTAAGCACATTCCCATGTTAACCATTTCAGTAAAGTCACTGGGTGTACTGGCTATCATCTTCTCATAAAAGAAAGGACCAAGGGTCTTCAGAAAAATCTTGGTCATCTCTTTTTCGTCTAATGGTGGTGTGACTTGCGCGGCCAACTCGCGCCAACGTTGAGCATATTCCTTGAAACTCTCCTTATCTTTCTGAGTCATAGCCCTCAATTGATCATGGTCGGGGGCCATGTCCACATTATACTTATACTGCTTGACGAAGGCTCCCCCTAGATCATTGAATGTTCGAATCTTCATACTATCCAGCCCCATATACCACTTGAGTGCAGCGCCTGTCAAACTGTCTTGGAAATAGTGAATGAGCAGTTGATCATTGTCAGTTTTGGCAGACATCTTCCTGGCATACATAATAAGATGACTCTGAGGGCAGGTATTCCCCTTGTACTTCTCAAAATCAGGGACCTTGAATTTCGGTGGGACTTTAACATTTGGAACCAAGCACAGCTCGGAAGCGCTCTTTCCAAACAAATCTTTCCCACGAAGGGCTTTCAACTCCTTTTGCATTTCAGGAAATTGGTCTTGAAATCCATCCATCCTCTCTTCTAAACCCACGGTTTCGGTCGGCGACCCATGTAAAATTGGTTCATCCAGAATATACGGAACGATATTCACATGTGGAGATGCAGTAGTCATCACAACAAAAACTACTAGAGTAGCTTGAACAGAGGTCACAGCAGGGATCTCAGACACAGACGGGCGGTAACCGGTTGAATAGAAATTAGGAGACAATCCCCACGGGAAACCTTGAGGCATACTGTAGGACATTTCAGCAACAGAAGACACCACTGGGATCGTGTTGGTGTCACTTCAGAGATCACAGTCCTCGAAACTTCTTGGTTGTTGATCGAGGCTTGATTGGACAAATCTTCCACTAGACCATTCAACCTTTCCAAACTTTCTTTCAGAACTGCAACTTCATCACGGAGCACTCTGTTCTCTTGCTCTAGTTGATCCATCTTTTGGCGTTGACTAGCTCGAGTGTTGTATCGGTGATTCAGCTTGTCTGCGGAGATGAAGCAAGAGTGAGACCCTGGAATGCAAACAATGCTATGCTTATGCAAAATGCAAATGAATATGAGACTTCAAGAAACTCAAATTATTTTTGGTATTGTAACGTTGGAGAAAAACTTATTTTATTTTGGTATTTGAAGCATTACAAAGCAGATTACTCTTTTAAGAGTTTATTACATTGAACCAAAAGCAAAAGAGGACTCAGAGATCTACTCCCTACGCTCCTTCTGTGTGCGAAGTTCCTCTTCTAACTGACTGACGCGTACTTGTAACTCGGCCTTCTCTCTGATGAGTCGATCGACACATTCCTTCCAAGCCACAGTATCTGGGGGAAGATCATCATTGGTGACAGCTTTTGAAGAGGTGTGAGAGGAAAATAAATCCTCTCGCGCCTTCCTTTTCCTTGCAAGTTCTACTTCTGGCAGCTTCTGGGACTTCTCTTTCTCTACCTTGAGCGTGAAAAACTTGTTCCTCCAAGCGGCTTTTAGTTTTCAAGCCTCATCCAAAGCGGCCTTCAATTGATCTACTTCGCTCACGTCAAACCAATCTGGATCGTGAAAAGCCAATACCATAGGTTCGTGAAAAGGAAACGACATCTTGAGGTCGAGAGCTCTTTCTCGCACCCAATGTAGATATTCTTCAGAGACAGCACAATTGGGGTATCCTAAAGCAGCTTTTCCTTCCTTATTGATGTATCTCTATGCATAAATTATGACGGTCTTCAGGTCTGGATCTTCTCCTTCCTTAAGAAAGATCCCTTCTAATAGAGTTTGATCAGGTACTTCGATCATAGGATGCCCAAATTGGAGGCAAGCCAAAGCAGGGTTGTAACTTATGCATCCTTCTCTCCCAATAAGCGGTATGTTAGTAAATCCTCCGATATTAGGAATCATACATATTCCTCCATAGGTAGGGTCGTACCACACAATGTCAGAGTGAGTAAGGGCCATAACTATCTCGGACCAATGAGGTGATTCCTCCTCTTCCCAAATAGACGGGTGTCGAGTTAGGCGAGCAATGAACCATGAATGCAACAAAGCGGTATAACAAACGATATGTCCTTCCCCTTCGGCATTCTTCGAGTGGATTGCATAATATGTGTCAGCTAGCAAGGTGGGGATGGGATTCTTGAGGATGAACAGCTTAATTGCATCCATATCGACGAAACCATCAACCTTAGGGAACCAAAAGATCCCATAGACCAATAAAGCAAAGGTGGCTTCCAAGATAAGGACTTCTTTTCTTTCAGCATGGTAATAGACTTTTTCAATCAAGAAGTCAGTTGGGAATCCAAGGACTCCTTCCTTGGTGGTTAAGTGCGCTTGAACATCTGCTAAGCTGAGATGAGTAGCGTTTGCAATCTCTTGGTGACTGGGTACGTCCTCCTGGCCGGTGAATATGGGACGGGCCGTCACAGACATCCTCAAGAAATCAGAATACTCTTCCAGAGTCGGCATCAACTGGTAATCCGGAAAAGTGAAACAATGGTACAACGGATCATAAAACTGAACAAGGGTCTCCAACAGCCCTCCTTTCATCTTGAGTTCGAGAAAATGGAAGACTTCTCCATATTCTGTGGCGAAGGCGTGACGGTTCTCGATGAGATCTGCTAGTTCCCTCAAGCTTTCAATGTTAGGACTCTGGAAAGTATACTCCAATGCTTCTCTCTTGAAATCCATGGTTACAATACCTGAGAAATAAAATTGAGTTTCTTGAAGTGAATAAAGAAAGAATGCAATGCAAGATGAGTAGGACTTCATGGGATCCCAACTATTTATAAACATTGTGGTAAAAGAAAACATTTTTATTAATTTTGAAACGGAATACCAATAATTGCTTTTAAAAGTCCCAAATAAAAGCTAAATAAAAGCTAGTAAAGACACTAAAGAAGTTTCGAATTCTGCTGCTTGAGCTGCTCTTCTAATTGTGTCTTCTCACGGATAAGGTTGTCCACAATCAGCTTCCAAATAGTGCATTGTGGGTCGGAGAAAAATAAATCCTCCATGACTTTCCTCTTCTTGCAGGGGAGTAGCTCTTCATCCTTCAACTGTAGCTGCTTTTAAAGTTCATCTTTCTCTTTTTGAAGTTCAGCCTTCTGCTTCTGACATTCATCGTTTTCTGCAACCACTACTTGGTACTTGTTCTTCCATGATTCTAACTCACGTTGCGACTTCCTCAAGGCAACCTCTAACTTCTCAGCTTCAGACATAAAGACGTAAGTGGGCTCCCTCCTCGGAGATAGAGGATCTTGACGAGAATAGGGCATTTTCAGCTTGACTGCCCTTTCCCTGACCCACCGAAGGTAGGGTTCTAAGGACACACAATTAAGTTTCCCAAGGCTTTCTTTCCCTTTCTTGTGCAAATGGTCCCATGCAACCAAAATCTTGTCTCGGAGTTCTTTGTCTTCCATGAAGAAAATGCCCTCCACTTGAACACTCTTAGGCGGCTCCTTCAATGGAAATCCCAACTGTCGGCGAGCTAAGACTGGATTGTAACTGATCCCTCCATTAAAACTGAGTAACGGCATATTAGCAAAGTCGCCACAACCATCAATAATTAAAGTTCCATCATATGCTCGGTTGTACCAAATGATGTCTGAGTGAGTTAACGCCATAACTCTCGAAGACCAAAGCCCTCTATCGAGATTCAAAAAAGAAGTAGACCTCGGCAAGTGCGAAATAAACCACTTGTAGAGTAAAGGCACACAACAGGTGATCATTCCTCCACCATAGAAGTTTCGGAGATGCACAGAATGATAAGCATTACCCAATAGAGTTGGTACTGGATTGTTCTTCAAAAAGATCTTAATTGCGTTGAGGTCGACGAACCCTTCAAAACTTGGGAACAAAAATACTCCATAAATAAGTAAGGCAAAGATCACCTCGAATGAAGTCTTGTTCGTATAATCGGCATAAAACATTGCTTTACTGATTAAGAACTTCGTAGCCAAACCAAAAATACCACCTTTACTAATCAGATTTCCCTTGATATCAGATACCTTTAGATAAAGGGCCTTAGCAATATCTCTTTCATCTGGGTCTTTCTCCAAGAAAGGGAAAGGAGACTCTTCTAAGATAGGTAGACCAACCAAAAAGGAGTATTCCTCCAATGTAGGCAATAACTGGAAGTCTGAAAACGTAAAACAATGATATAGTGGATCATAGAACTGCAATAAAGTGGAGAGAAGTCCTTCGTCTACTTGGCGACTCAATAAAGATATCAGCTTCCCATACTTGCTCTTGAACTTCCCTTGGTCTTCAATCAGAGTTACCAACTTCTTTAGGTCATCCAATTTGGGACTTTTAAAAGTGTATTTCAAAGTGTGCCTTCTATTGGGATTCATAGTACCCTACAAAAGTAAATCCCATGAAGTCCAATGCGGTATGATGCTTTATGAATGCAACAAACACAAGTAAGCACATAAGGACACACAAAGATAAAACAAAGGGAGACCCTAGGTTTGCAACGAGCGTGGAGCCAAAGGTATACCCATTCCCAAAGGATTTGGACTAAAGGTGTATTGTACCTGCAGAACAAGGTTCTAATAAGGTTCCCAAAGTCACTAGCCCATCTTTCGGATATTATCAACTTCCCAAGTACTCGAGGGTTAATAATATTCTCAAGAGAACTTCTTTTGAGTGTAGCATCGCGTAGCACTATTTCGGGGGTACCCCCTCATAGCCCCGCACTACATCCTAATAAAGGTCAAAGTGGGGTTAAGGTAACTACAGTCCTCAATATCATAGGCTCCAACATCAAATATAGTGCATGTCTTCGCGATTAAGGAATCGTTCAACAATACAACTTTTGAGAGGGCCTCAATTGAGCGTGATTTTCAAGTCAGCTTGGTCGGGATTCCACCCCTATAAGCCTTTTTGAACATATCACTATCCTATCTTAAGTTCACTCAAGTCCGGGTGTAGGACTTTGTCTCACCACTCAAAAGCATCAACCCAAAGGTAAGAAACAAACAAGTAAATAATTATACAAATAACAAATATAAAGCAATAAACAAGTAGAAACAAGATAGGGGGAACCCACTGAGGTGTCCCCAGTGAAGTCGCCATTTCTGTCGTGATGAAAATTGGATACCAAACTATTGATTAGTTTGAATCTTTAATTCATTTTGCAACCGAACTTTGATTTGTCCAAAGGAAGGGATAAAGATCGAAATTCCCACAATGCAATGCAAATGCAAGGTTTAGAGAGTTATAGATTCGGGGGTTGGTTAAACTTAGGGAAGGTGCTAGCATCCTAAGTTTCTGTAGTACTCTACAGGAACCTCTTGTTTTATGTTGTTTATTGCTAAGGTTTATCCGCTTAAGGGTTAAAAGACCTAGGGGTTTAATTCTAAGTATACTCGATAAGATATCGCATCTTATGCCTACATATCCTTACGGGAGTGGAATCAGAGTATTTTGTAGTTCCCCTAAAGGGTTTGAGGAGTTCTTTGACTGTGGTCAAAGTTCCCACGGGTTTAGGGTAGTTGATTGATTGATTTTAGATGAAGAGGTGTGTTGTCATTTTAAGGGAGATTTAACCGCCACGAGTTGTAGGAAAATAGTCTTTGCATCGTCTTAAGAGAAGGCTCAAGTACTCGGATAGGGATCGACGAGGTACGCCTCTATCTCTCTTAAGGCAAAGTTCCTACGATATTGATTATATTGATGTGGGGTGGAGATTCTATCTCGCTTAAGATGATTAACATCTATTTCTCTATTGTGTTTGAATATTTTTGTATTGTTGTTTGTTTGTTTTTCTATGTTGTAAAGATAAAGACACGGGTCCTCCTATGGGGTAGGATCTATCCTAGAGATCAACTTGAATGGGATCAAGGATCGAGTGGGAGTATGATGCAAATGATGTGCACTACACACAATTGTTGAATCATGTGTAGGTTTTTTCTTTGGACGGAATGCGGTGCGGTAAAGTAAATTGCAATAATGTAAATTTTTTGTAAAATAAATTGCGGAAAGCGGATAAATAAGTAAAACATACACCTACGCATGAAAGCGCTGAAGTGTATGAGAGTGAATCGTGAAGTGAGGTGTGAGCGTGCGCGATTGATTTAGTTTTAGGCGAGTTGAATTGATTTTAAGCGGATTGATTTATAAGAAAATATATTATTAAATTTTTTAAGAAAAAAAAGAAGTTGGACGAGATATAAGGTAAATTATTTGAGATTTGGGTGGGGATAATAAAAAAGGATTTATAAAAGATTTATTAAATATGAGATAATATTATTAATAATTGTACGTTACTATTTTTCGTTATAACATAAGTTCTTTATTATTAAAACAAACTTAGTTATTATATACTTATTATTTTTGGGAGATATTATTAAGTGAGTAAAGCTATGGTATAAGAGATTTTAAGTATTTTAAAAAAGTTTGAGTGATTGTTATATTGCTCAATAAATAAAAGGTTGATTTAAAAGTGAATTAATTAAAAAGGGTATTGGATTTTATTTTTTTTGTAAAAGTTTTTATATCGTTCTAGCGAAGTTGAATTAGATTATAAAATTAAAAAAAAGGGGATTTCTGATTTTTAGAAGAACGACTAATTAATTATTATAAAAGTACAAAATTTCGGTTATTATTATTAAAAGTTAATTAAGTTGAAAATGTTCCCAAATGATCTATTAATTAAATTAAAAATAGGTCCTTATTATATACTACTATTGAAAAGGTTGCTAATTTGATGATATAAGATGAGTGTTTTATAAATTAATTAATTAGAAGAGAAAAGATTATTTAAGTAATTACTAAAGTATTTAGAAATATGACTTGATTAAAAGGTTGATTTGCTTAAATAAAAAAAAGAATTAGTGGGTGATTAAGAAATTGTTATTTGTTTTAAAAACTGATTAACAAAAGGATTAATTATTAGTTAATTAAAAGAAAATGCTAATTAAGGGATTAATGGGGATTAGGTGATAGTTAGTAGTGTGTGTGGTGAGTATTGTGTGTGTGAAGCATAAGCAAAACAAAGAGGAACAGTAACAACAGAAAAATGAAAAGAAAAAAAAAACGAGACAAAGGGGAACCGTGAACCCCCCTATCTTCCTTCTCCCTCTCTCAGATTGCTCGATCTCTCTCACTCGCAATCCCCCTCGCTCGCCTCTCCCTCGGATTCATTCTCCTTGGCTCTCTTCAGCTTCCATTTTCTACGCGACCCGAAACACGACGAAAAGGATCAAAATGTTCTGTAATTTCACAAGAAAAGATTTTACCGAAGGTTTGATAGCAGCGGTGCTTGGATGAAGTTCCGTCGATTGGGGTTTGCGATGGTTGGAGTTGATATAGCGAGCTTGAAAAGATGAGTTTCCTTCTTTCAATTTCTTGAATTACGAGTTTTAGGGTTTATTTTCCGGTAGCTTCGGTTTTGTATGATAGGGTTTTTTCATGAATCTTTTCTCCTTCTAATAGCCTCCTTTTATAGGTCTCAGGATGATAATGTCTTTGAATGAATTTGATTGCTGCCTTGAATGTTGATTGATGTTTTCCAAATTAGGGTGAATCAGATTTGAAAACATTCCTATTTCGTCTGATTGCTATAATGACTTATCAATCTCTGATTTTGTGATTTAATTGAAATTGGATTTGATTTTTCTGAACCGAATCTTTATTTCCTCCAGTGGATATTCTTCAATGATTTTTGCTAACTCTGAACATGACATGGCAGGTGTAGATAGCAACGGTTTTGGGCCAGAAGAAAATAGCAACCCAGAAGAAAGAGTGTTTGCGTCTGGTACATCTGGTGAGGGCTTCCATGGAAAAGGTTGGTGATAAAGATTAGAACTACAAGCTGGACGCAGGGTATATTTTCTTTTCAATCCAATCTCTATTCGTATGGTTTCTCCTTCAAACTGATATGTGTCTGAACATTTTCTTTTCATGGGTTTGATGATGATGTTTGGGGTAACGCATTTGTGCACGTCGCTATTCTCATCTTGGTTATCCTTGCCTATGCTCATTGGCGAAGCAGACAGTTATCACAGGCTTCTTAAGGATAAGTTTAGCAGTAGTGGGAGTCCATATGTTTAGACATGTAGTTTTGTTTCAATATACATTGTTCGTTTTCTCTCCTTCATGTTCATGAAGCCTGATTGTTGTAACCTGGATGTTTGGAATTTGTATGACAGGTATCAGCAGTATGTCTATGAAATTTTGAAATTCTGCCCAAAAGCTTGATGGTAGCATAGTTGGCCTTTAGCTCAATAAACACGGCTATGGGGAAATTGGAAGTCAAACAGTAGGCGAAGTCTTCACAAGGCAAAGGGCATGGTCCAAGTCTTTTCGAATCTAGCTTTCTTCATGAGCATATACAAATGAGGTTTCCTTTCACAACTCTTAACTAGTGTGAGTATCTGCTATGATTTGTCAAAAAAGAGATTGTGATAGCTGATAAGTTGTTCTCTTCTGATTTATCATGTAGGGAGCCTGGCCTGGAGAATCTCGTGGTGCTCTCAACAACTAAAAAAAAGAGGGAAGAGGTATGCCCAAAGTCTCCTCATATCCACATTGGCTTGCAGCTTGTTACTCACGACTGGTTTACTCCTGCTACTACCTTATCAGCATCTTCAAAAACCTTAGCATCCTAGACTGCCCGTTAAACTTCGAATTGGGAGGAACGAAACAAGTCTCGTGATTTTCCGGGTGGTTGCAGAGGTATTGTATATCATTCTCTGTTTTCCTTAATTATGAATGAGTTTCTTTCATTTGTGATGACAATCTCTCCCTTTGTATTTGAAACAACTTTGGAACAAAGGCTGCCTATGGCTTATATGATTGATAGCGTTTTGCCGCAATTTCCTCTCGTCGTGAAATGAGTTTTCTCTATGTTCTTCAAAGCCACAAGGTGTCTCCTCTCATACTAAAGTTTGCTGGCAGGAAGCAAGTCTTCATGTGATATTAGTCAGGTAACGAATGGACACGCATTTATGTTGGTCCTTTCTTCCGCGACTGATAATTAACATGCTAGAGAATGCGCCTATCCATTATTTGTTGTGAAGTCCCTGTAATTGTCTTGTGATGGTTATTCGTGACAACTTTAATACGTTTCTTTTGTAGCTCGCGCACAATCTTAATTGGGAACGGCCTTGGCTGGGCTTGGGAGCAGAAGGAGTGGTACCAGTTGTTGCACCCTAATTTTTGACCGTAGGATCCTACCTCTTTTTGCGCTTTTTATATTATTATTTGACTTTATTTTAATATTTTATATCTATGTGACTAACCAATTCGTGCAGAAGCAGTAATATCGAGTGGAGATAACATTCATTCTCATAGTCAATCATTATGCAGAGCTAACCGTTTTAACCAATTTGCCTGTTTTGTCTTGTGAAGTTAGGTTTACTGCTAAAAGTTCGGGAAGTCATAAAAGTTTTACGTGTACCCCTTATCCACCACAGGTCATACTGAATTATTATGGAAAATCTTACCCTCACTCTCATGGTCTCATATGTCAACACGAGGATTTCATTCCAAGAGCTCTTAGAGGTTTCTCACCTGTGGGTTGTGAGTTTGAGCTTCGAAAAACAAAGGGAGTATGTTCATGACAAGCTTGCTTTATGAAGAGGATTTATTTAAAAATGTGTTGAGGAGTCCATCTAACGAGACGTATTCATGAATTTGTTAAAAGGATTACAAGTGACACTTGATAATAAGTTTTTGAATACAAAGTCTTTGAAGTAATTTTATGTTGGGTCAAAGGGTTATTGTGTGATTATTCCGAAATGTTATTACAATATGTGTTTGAAATACTCAGTTGGATAAATACTCAGTTGGATAATGCACACCAAAAGTACGTTTTGAAATGAACTGAAGGATAAATTGACATAGTTACATTTTTCAACAAGTTCAAAAAGTACACAGGATCCTTCATTTTCTTGCATAACACAGTTGTTACAGCAAACCAGAGTGAAGTTCACTTTTCTCCACATTAGCATTGGTTTCAACTTTTGTTACATGATCCTACAAGCTACCTTATCCGTTCTACACGGCTCAGAACCACCATAACATGCCATCAATTTGTAAAATGCAAGCAATCTTGGATTTCGCAGCATCGCACGTTTCGATATCAGCAATGATTCAGCAAGAGTTGACTCAAGAGATTCATTAGGAAAGTGATAGATTTCTCAATCATCTTACCGCATTGCGTGGTGAAAGTCGCTACCAACAGTAGATTCCAAACTACGGGAATCTCTCGGTTATACCAGAAGATACCTGCAACATCAGCAACAACAGTTAATACATTAATGACAACAGTTTACTTATCAAGTATGCATCAAGGAAGACAAGGTTCTACATAGCAGGACATTTGTGCATTACCCTCTCAACTGATAACCACATTCTGCATTAAGGAAGTTAGTGAGTGAGTGTCTTATGTACGAATTGGCGGCAACCGGCATCCAAAGCGTATCAGACAAGCAAATTTATTCCTCAATCGGCTCAACACCAACCTGGAAATAGGCATGAAAACTCTCATCAATAGAACACTACTCATTGGAAATCTGACAGCATTGAAACACTTAGATCTCAGCTTTAACAAGTTAAGTGGAGCCAGTCCAAATAGCTATGCTAACGTGAGCAGTGCGAATTCCATATTTTGTAACTAGAAATCTTCTCACTGGATCAATGCCTCTTGCTTGGGGAATACATACTGATGTAGATTTTTCATACAATAATTTCACCATCAATCAAAAGAATCAGGTCCAGGCATCAACAAACTTAACTGGGCTGCAAATTTAGAGAACAATGTCACTTGTAGCTGCTCTGTAGCTGGTGACAATGTCTGCCGTGTTGTTACAATAATTTGGAACAAGCCAAGTCTTCCCGGCACTCTCCCATGAGAACTGAATGGGTTGCATCACCTTCAAATCCTCGACCTCTCTCGCGATTACTTGAACGGTACAATTCTCCATGTCTTATGCATTTAGTGTGATGGACATTGATATGAACAGGCAGCTACCGTCGCAGCTACCATCTTATAGTGATTTCGTTGGCAGCAGTGATGGACTATCTTCATTAAACTTCACACCTTATCCAAACCTACAAGAATTTAAGTACAATCAATGGAATTTCTGCAACAACACATGTGACATATCAGTACATTTTGAGTACACTCAGGTCAGAATGCAAGAGCAACATCATTCACCAAATTTGTAAGGATTGAAGACAGTGGAGATAATAAGATACAAACAGCCGCCATAACGCGCCCCAACCACCGCTATCAAAACACATGAAAAGGAAAAGTAAACACGTATCAGTTTGAACAAAACTTCAAGAACAGAGACGAAGTTTGAAATGTACCCCGTGTTCAGCTTGCAATCGCTACGTTTCACCACCAGTCTTTCCATGGAAGTTCTCGCTGATACGTCAAACAAATTTCCCTCTGGGTTTCTAATTCGTCACCCAGCCCAACATCGCATCTGTTATCCGCACCTGTTAAAAGGCAAAATCGGATTAGCATTTTACTTGGGGAGAATATTCCATAAAAATCCAATCAGATCCAATCTCGTTTTTGAATGAAATCAAAGATTGAAATCAAATCAGACAGAAGAGGAAATATTTCAAATCTCGCATGAACTAAGAATGGAAAGATCCAATCGGGGTTTTAAAGGCAGCAATCAATTCTCGGATCATAAATCTTGACCTAGAGCCTATATAAGAGGATCAAAGCCAAGAAAGCGAAGGGAGGGAAAAAATCGATAACAGCAGAAAGAACCTAGAAAACTCGTAACGGAGAAAGGAAACTCATCTTCTCAAGTTGCTGACGAAGCGATCCCAGTCTGCCACGGATCCAAGTTATCGAAACCTCATCATCACCATCCCAGACGCTGCCGCTGTCTACAATCGGTAAACCCTCACTCTTGTCAATACTAATAAATCATTGATGTGTCTAGTTTGCTTTCAGGTTTAAAAATGGCGAAAAGGAAAATGATGAATGAAGAAACGAGCTTGATTCGGAGAGAAGGATAGGGTATCGAAACGCGATTTGGGGGTGAAATAGCTAGGGTTCCGCCGTTATTCCCTTCTGCTTGTTTATCGTGTTTGTAATCTTTTGTTAAATCACTAACACCACACACACTCACTATACCACACGTTTCACCACTAATCAACTCCCTAATCTTTTATTAACCAATTAATTGAATCTTTTTAAAATAAACCAGCCTTAATCTTTTTCTAATCAGTTTAATCACTTAAAGTTAATTTAGTTTTTTTTAGTAATTGCTTGATTAATAATTAACTTTTATCTTTACTAATTAGCTTAGTTAATCTTCATAATCAGTTTTTTATTAAAAAATTAGTAAACCTTTATAACCTGTTTGACCCTTTAACTTATTTAGTTAATTAATTTTCTTTTATACCAATCTATCCAATAATTCAACTTTTTCATTAATGATTGAAATTATTTATTTTTAGGGCCTATCACATAATAACCTATTTAATTTTTAGTAATGATAACATCTTGTTTGATTGAAACTTTTATTTGATGATAACTAAAAAACTCCTTCACTAGAAGGAAATCAATCAACTTAATTTAAATTCATAGTTTAAAATTAATATAACATTTTTCTTACAAACCAAATTCATAAAAATGAATTGCAATCTTTCTTAACTAATCTCACTACAAACACAATATATTTTTCTCATAAGTAATTCAACTATAGTAGTCCACCTCACTATTAAGAATCAAATTAACACTTTCTTATAATTCAAACTAAAATCAATCAAACATTTTTCTCATAGTTCAAACTAAAAGCAACCAACAGCGTAAAACTTAATCATTCACACTTCACGACACATGCACTTACACTTAGCGCTTTCATGCGTATTTTCTAGTTATCTTTATCCGCTTTATCTTATCCACAATGCACACACACTCACTCAGCGCTTTCATGCGTTCGTGTATGGTTTATCTTTCTGCAATTTACTCTTCTGCAATTTATTCTATTGCATTTACATTATCATATTCATACATCGCATTCCGTCCAAAGGAAAAACCTACACATAATTCAACGTTGTGTGTAGTTGCACATCATATGCATCATACTCCCCACGATCCTTGATCCCATTCAAGTAGATCGCTTAGGATAGATCCTACCCCATAGGAAGGACTGTTCTTTATTTTTCTACAACATAGAAACAAAACAATCAAAACAATACAACTTTTCAAACACAAATAGAGAATAGATGTTAATCATCTTAAGCGAGATATAATCTCCACCCCCACAACAATACAATCAAACATGTAGGGACTTTGCCTTAAGAGCGATAAAGGCATACTTGGCGACCATCCGAGTATGTAAGACCTTTTCTTAAGACGATGCAAAGACCATTTCCTACAACCCCCTTTTACATTTGTGGTGGTTATATCTCCCTTAAAATGAAGACTCGTCTCTTCTCCTAAACCCAATCAAAACAACTACCCTAAACCCGTAGGAACTTTGACCACAGTCAAAGACATCCTCTAACCCTTTAGGGTGAACTACAACATACTCTGATTCCAATCCCGTAAGGATATGTAGGCATAAGATGCGACATCTTATCGAGTATACTTAGAAATTAACCCCTAGGTCTTTCAACCTTTAAGCAGATAAACACTTAGCAGTAAACAAACATAAAACAAGAGGTTCCTGTAGAGTACTACAGAAACTTAGGATGCTAGTACCTTCCCTAAGTTTAACCAACCCCCGAACCTAAAACAATCTAGCTTGCATTTGCATTGCATTGTGGGAATTTCGATCTTTATCCCTTCCTTTGGACAAATCAAAGTTCGGTTGCAAAATGAATTAACGATTCAAACTAATCAATAGTTTGGTATCCGATTTTCACCGCGACAGAAATGGCGACTTCACTGGGGAATTCTCTCTAGTGGGTTTCCCTATCTTATTTTATTTGTTTACTGCTTTATATATCTGCCTACTTGATTAAATGTTTACATGCTTTCTCTTATATTTCCGTTGGGATTATTGTTCTTGAGTGGTGAGATAAAGTTCTACACCCGAACTTGAGTGAAATTAAGATAGGATGATGATATATTCGAGGAGGCTTATAGGGAGTTGAATCCCTACTAAGTTGAATCGAGAATCCCGCTCAGTTGAGGCCCTTTCGAAATAGTACTGTTGAACGAGCAATCGTGAAGACACTCACTACTTTCGACTTTGGAGCCTATGATATTGAGGACCGTAGTTACCTTAACCCAACTTTGGCCTTTATTAGGACGTAGTGCGAGACTATGAGGAAGTACTTACGAAATAGTGCTACGCGAAGCTACACTCAAAAGAAGTTCTCTTGAGAATATTGTTAATCCTCGAGTAATTGGGAAATTGATAATATCCGATGGATGGGTTGATGATTCTGAGTCCCATTAGAACCTTGTTCTGCAGGTACAAACAACCTTTAGTCCTTAAACCTTTGGGAAGGGTACACCTTTACTCCATGCTCGTTGCAAACCTAGGGCACCCCTTGTTTGTTTATCTTTATGTCCTTATGTGAATATTTGTGTTTGCTGCATTCATATAACATCATTCTGCATTGGACTTCATGGGATTTACTTTCGTTTATGGACATTGTAGGTCACTATGGCTTCAGATAAAAGACATACTGTGAAATATACTTTTAAGAGTCCCAAATTGGATGACCTAAAGAAGTTGTGGGGTTTCATCAAAGATCAAGAAGAATTCAAGAACAAGTATGGAAAGCTGATATCTTTATTGGGTTGCTCAGTGAATGAAGGACTTCTTGCCACTCTGCTACAGTTCTATGATCCTCTCTACCATTGTTTCACCTTTCCAGATTTCCAGTTGCTACCTACATTGGAAGAGTATTCTTTTTTGGTTGGTCTACCTGTCCTAGAAGAATCTCCTTTTCCCTTCTTGGAAAAGGACCCCGATGAGAAAGATATTGCTAAAGCCCTCTGTTTGAAGGTATCTGACGTCAAAGCCAACCTAGTTACTAAGGATGGAATTCTTGGTTTAAAGACAGGTTTCCTAATCGAGAAGGCTTCATTCTATGCTGATTATTCTAATAAGGCTCCGTTTGAGGCAATTTTTGCTCTGCTTGTTTATGGGTTGTTTCTATTCCCAAGTTTCGAAGGTTTCATCGACCTCAAGGCATTCAAGATCTTTATGAAGAACAACCCAGTGCCAACTCTGTTAGGAAATGCATATCACTCTGTACATCTCCGAAACCTTCGTGGTGGAGGGATGATTACTTGATGTGTACCTTTACTTTACAAGTGGTTTATTTCGCACTTGCCGAAGTCTAGCTCTTTTACAAGCATTGGCAAAGAGCATTGGTCTCCAAGGGTTATGGCTTTGACCCATTCCGACATTGATTGGTACAATCGAGTGTATGATGGAGTATTAATCATTGATAGTTGTGGTGATTTTGCTAATGTACCGTTGCTCAGCTTTGATGGAGGAATCAGCTACAATCTTATTTTAGCTTGTCGACAGTTGGGATACCCGTTGAAGGAACCTCCCAAGAGTGTTCAAGTAGAGGGTATGTTCTTCAAAGATGATATGGAACTCCGAGGAAAGATTCTACATGCATGGCGCAGTGTACACAAGAAAGGGAAGAGGAGTCTAGGGAAGCCTAACTGTGTGTCTTTAGAACCATACCTCCAGTGGGTCAGAAAAAGGGCAACCAAGCTAAAGATGCCCTATTCCCGTCAAGATCCCATAGCTCCAAGAAGAGAGCCCACTTATGTCTTTATGTCTAAAACCGAGGAGTTAGAGGTGTCCTTGAGGAAGTCTCAACATGAGCTGGAATCTTGGAAGAACAAGTACCATGTAGCAGTGGTAGAAAATGATGAGTGTCAAAAGCAGAAGGCTGAACTTCAAAAGCAGAAGGCTGAACTTCAAAAGCAGAAGGCTGAACTTCAAAAGCAGAAGGCTGAACTTCAAAAGGAGAGGGATGAACTTCAGAAACAGCTACAGTTGAAGGATGAAGAGCTACTCCCCTGCAAGAAGAGGAAAGTCATGGAGGATTTATTTTTCTCCGACCCACAATGCACTATTTGGAAAATAATTGTGGAGAACCTTATCCATGAGAAGGCGCAACTAGAAGAACAGCTCAAGCGGCAGCATTCAAAGCTTCTTTAGTGTCTTTACTAGCTTTTATTTAGCTTTTATTTGGGACTCTTTAAAAGAATATTTATGTAGTCCGTTTCAAATTTAATAAAACGTTTCCTTTTACCGCAATGCCCATAAATAGAGGAATCCCATGAAGTCCTAATCATCTTGCATTGCATTCTTTTCCATTGTTCACTTCAAGAAACTCAAATTCGTTCTGTAGGTGTTGTAATCATGGATTTCAGAAGAGAAACCCTGAAGTACACTTTTCAGAGTCCCAACCTCGAAAGCTTGAGAGAACTAGTCGAACTCGTCGAGGATCGCTTTGCCTTCGCAGCAGAATATGGAGGAGTTTTCCGTTTCCTCGAGCTAAGGATGAAAGAAGGATTGTTGGAAACGTTGGTTCAATTTTATGACCCGATGTATCACTGCTTCACTTTTCCAGACTACCAATTGATGCCGACCTTGGAAGAATACTCAGAACTCTTGAGGATGCCTGTGACTGTTCGACCTCTATTCACCGGAAGGGAAGACACGCCTAGTCACCAAGAAATTGCAAATGCCACTCATCTTAGCCTTGAAGATGTTCAAGCACACCTGATCACCAAGGAAGGAGTCCTTGGGTTCTCCGCTGACTTTTTGATTGAAAAAGTCCGTTACCATGCTGAAAGAAAGGAGGCTCTCACCCTGAAAGCCAACTTCGCTTTATTGGTCTATGGGACTTTCTGGTTCCCTAAAATTGACAATTTTGTTGATATGGATGCGATCAAACTCTTCATACTCAAGAATCCAGTACCCACCTTTCTTGCTGATACGTACTTTTCGATTCACTCGAGGAATGCCGAAGGAGGAGGACACATTATATGTTGTACCGCCTTGCTGTACTCATGGTTCATCGCTCGCTTGACTTGGCATCCGTCCCTTTGGGACGAAGTAGCAATACCTCGATGGTCCGAGATACTTATGGCCCTCACCCATTCGGACATTGTTTGGTATGATCCCGGCTATGGAGGCGTGCCTATGATTCCTAGCATCGGAGGATTCCTTAACGTACCGCTTATTGGAAGAGAGGGATGTATAAGTTACAATCCCGCTTTGGCCCGTAGACAGTTTGGACACCCTATGATCCAAGTGCCTGACCCAGTTTCGTTGGAAGAGATCTATTTCAAGGGAGAAGAAGATCCAGACCTAAAGACTGTCATCATTTATGCATGGAAATACATTGATAGGGAAGGAACAGCTGCCTCAGGATACCCCAAATGTGTTGTTTCCGAGGATTATCTGCATTGGGTGCGAGAAAGGGCTCTCGATCTCAAGATGCCTTTTCCTTTTCACGAACCTATGGTATTGTCTGCTCATGACCCCGACTGGTTCGATGTGGATGAAATTGAACAAGTAAAGATTGCTTTAGATGAAGCCCGGAAATTGAGGACTGCCTGGAAGAATAAGTTCCTCACCCTCAAAGTAGAGAAGGAAAGACTTCAGAAGACATCAGAATTAGAAGTTGCCAGGAAGAGAAAGGCGCAAGGAGATTTATTTTCTCCCCATGCCTCTTCAAGTGCTGTCACCAGTGATGATCTCCCCTCAACTACTATGGCTTGGAAGGAGTGTGTGGAACGGCTCATCTTCGAGAAAGCGGCGCTGCAGGAGCGTATTGATCAGCTAACCGAGGAGCTCCGTACAAAAGAGAAGACTGTGGAGTAGAGTTCTAAGTTTTCTTTTGCTTTCGTTGTAATAAACCCTTGAAAGAGTACTTTGTTTTCATTGTTTCTCAAAAATAAAAAGTTTTTCAATTATCCTACATTATAAATACTGAAAAACACTTTGAGTTTCTTGAAGTCTCCTCCTGCATCCGCATTATGCATTAACATTCTGCATTTAGCATGGCATTTTACATTTGTGCATGTGTCCTTCCTTTGTTGTGGCTCATTTCGGTTTTCCATCTTTTGCTGTCAGTCGCCGTCTCGACCATCTGACCAAGCCGGAAGTATCATTAAAGGATAGTGAGGAGAACAAAGACATGGATCGCATGACTAGCTTCAGAGTAAGGTCTAATCCGACACTTCTCCGTCCCTCCGACAACTTTGTTCCTGTGCAACTTCAACCTGGGCAAGACAACCCGCTTGCTGACTTTCAGAATATTCATGCTGAAAAGGAAATGGACGATCCAGAGCTTACAGCATTCGAGAATGAATTTCGTGACTTCGAGGAACGATGGAAAATGATGAAGAGGAACCGTGCGCCTGATTTTCATGCTCGTGACTTGCGCCTAGTTCCAAACTTAGTTATCCCCCCAGGATTCCAGATGCCCGCCTTCGAAGTGTACAAAGGTACAATTTGTCCAAGGTATCATTTGATGATGTTTTGTCAGAAGATGACCGCCTATCTTGGGAATGACCAACTATTGATTCACTGCTTCCAAGAAAGTTTGTGTGGAGCACCATTAACATGGTATATGAAGCTACAAAGGAATCACATCCAGTCTTGGGAAGACTTAACCTTTGCTTTTGTGAAGCAATACCATCACAACTTGGGCATAGCCCCAAACAATAAAGATGACTGTGGACCTTCCAGAGAATTCATAGCTCCGGTACCCCGTCCTCAGCACCAGTATGCGATGCCCGCTCAGCGTGAGCAACAACCACCTCCTAGGCAGAGGTTGGCCTCTCCAGATCAACCACAAAATCGACAATTTCGGAAAAGGTATCAAAGGATGACTCCAGATACACCAAGGGAAGTAATTCCTCAGTTTGATCCCATCCCTGTGAAGTATGCTGATTTGTTTCCAGCTCTAATTCAAAAAGGGCATATCCAGACAAGAGCCCCACCTAAGGTACCTAAGAAGTTTCCATACTGGTACAAAGCCAACAAATTTTGCCTATATCATCAAGGTGCTCCGGGGCACGACATTGAGAGTTGTTACGGTATGAAGGCGGATGTTCAAAATTTGGTCAAAAGTGGAGTCTTATTCTTTGAGGGTTCTGTCCCTTATGTGCGAGATAGCCCCATATCTCGACAAGCTTCGTCCTCCCCAGGCATGATTCAAGGTCGTCAACGCCGTGTCTGAAAGCTGCGCACCAGACATTTCTGCATGTCTTTCCCGTCTACATGAAAGCACAATAAAGATCCTGGAAAGGACTCCCCGAAGAAGTTTATTTCATTTTTGTTCATGTTTATTTCTTTGATTGAAAGCATATTTTGCATGTAAGAACTTTCTGTTTTGAATAAGTAATACAATAACTGTTTGTCTTGAAGAAATCCATTCGTTTTCACTCAAATAGTTTTTCAAAATTATTTATAATGCCGACTTTTACCCGATCTCTTGCTCTGACAGAGAATTGGAAGGAGGATGATGAAGTAAAACATATGGTCTCTTGTTGTATGCTTCGAATAAAAACCCTACTGATGATGTAAGGCATTATTTCAAACCTAAACGCCAACATAGTCAACCCTTTCTTTTAAGCCTTGAGAAAAGATCCGTTTTTTCTCCCAAACCGAAACATCATTTTCTTAACCTGGGGCAGGGTAATATCAAAAATGATGAACATCTTTCAAAAATTGGGTGGGCACAAATTTACTAACCCTTTCTTCCTCCATTCCACAAGTCATAAATTAAACCCATATACGACTCTCAAAGTCCTAATTGAGGTAAGGTTTAATTCGAAAGCATACTCGATGAGATATTGTTTCCTGACTCCTTGAGCTATGCTCAAATTTAAAACGGCTTTATAAATAATGATTCAATTTGTATCCTAACTAGTGGTTTCGATCACAAGTTATTGCGATACCCCTTTTCAAAACTTCAAGACAAACGCGTGTTGCATTAACCATTTCAAAATGGATATTTCAAATGTGCTAAATATGCTTGACATCTTAGAAAGGCCACATACAGACATTGATGATGATATTTGAAGACTTTGCTGACTTGGGGCAAGTCATTCTCCAAGAAAATTTCATCCGCGCAAGTCTTGGGTTCAACTAGAAGAAATTCAAGGACTCACTTACCACCAATCAGGGGCAGTTACGTCGAGATTCGGCGAATCTCTAGAGAGTTTGAAAACAGTGGGGCATTGGGACATCATGTTTTCTGTAAAATCCTCTCTAGATGGTTGGAGCAAAAAGATGTATATTTCATCCTCAGGAAGCTCAATCCCAACATATTCAGCAACTACGAAGACCCAGGATATTTATTTTATCCCCTATGAAACTTCGGTTTGGGTACCTCCGTCTACAATTTCATACAACACGTCAAACTTATCAAGATGTTACATCCCCAAATGGATTGATCACTTTTCCTCACGAGAATTTTGAAGTTTTGAAGCAGTATTGGGATCTTACATTTGATTCTCCATCTACCCTCAGTGGTACTTCCATCTTTGAAGATTGGTCGGATGTTTGTTTCGAGATGTTTATCCTGTCTCCGTTCGTTGCTTTCGTCTGTCTTGTCAGCATAAGCATACACATATCATATAAGTAGATAGCATAACATTTGCATTTGTGCATCCTTTGTATGTTTTACTCTATCTCTTCGATCGCGTTTACCCTTGGGTATTTGGGCGTGTCTATTCCTTCCAAATAGAGTTGTCAGCCCTAGGAAAAAAAAACTCAATACTCCTATTTCCCCACGAAGTTCGATCCTCGTGGAAGACAGTTGTTTCAGTACATTCCCATTGGAGTTTATGCCTCTATGGTTGAGTCTTGCTTGACAATTTCTCTTCGGTTATTTCCCGAATTGAACTTCGGTCTTTGGCAATCACACTATGAACATCTCCAGCTTTTGAGCATGGATCAAGGGTGCATTTATTTTGCACTTTGACATCATAAGGATCCCCATTGAAGACGTGACATTTCTTCAGCAATACTACAAGATTTCCTCAACAACTTACAGTCGAAAAACAGAAGATCTCTTTATTTGAGCAACTCGTCTTGGGCTGACTTATATTCAAAACGACAAACAACAATTTCCTCGAGACAATCTGTCCTTCCCCAGTGGATTATTTCAAGATTATCAAGGCAGAGCAAAGTACATTACAGGTACTTCCCCATTTGAGGATTTCTACTACTACAATTTCACATATCTTACAATTACAGCAAAGATATTCCTCAGAAATGATCTTCCCTAGAGGGTTCATTACGAGTACAAACAACGATATATCTCCTTACAAGAGGACACTCCACAAATCAACCGGTTTACAGCTCCTCTGAAGATCCCCGGTGCATATTCTACAAATTGCCAATACAATACAAACTGCATCTATAACTTACAAGTACAAGATCACATCTACAAAATTTTACAATTACAGATTACATCGACAACATTTACATCAACAATCCTACAGTGTTACAATTTACAACATACAATCTACAATGACACTATGGCTCACAGCCGAACACCTACATCAACATTACAATTTACGACTACAGTTACAATCTACAAATTTACAACCCCTCTTTGGGAAGATGCTCTCGCGAGTTTCCATCATTTTGGGTAGGAACCGAGACCAGCTCATGGTTCCCATACCATGATGCAAGGGGAAGTTCGACATCAGGAACCGAGACCAGCTCATGGTTCCCATACCATGGTGCAAGGGGAAGTTCGACATCAGGAACCGAGACCAGCTCATGGTTCCCATACCATGGTGCAAGGGGAAGTTCGACATCAGAAACCGAGACCAGCTCATGGTTCCCATACCATGATGCAAGGGGAAGTTCGACATCATGAACCGAGACCAGCTCATGGTTCCCATACCATAATGCAAGGGGAAGTTCGGCATCAGAGACCGAGACCAGCTCATGACTCCCATATCATGATGCTCGGGGAAGCTCTACTACAACTACATCAGAGACCGAGACCGGCTCATGGTATCCTTATCATGATGCTCGGGGAAGTCATACATTTTATTATTTCAAGTTGAGTTCCAAAAGAAAAGATATGCAGAAAAACAAAAAAAAAAGAGAAAAAAGAAAAAATAAGAATGAACCATCAACTCAATTCATCTGGATTATTACCAACTACAACATTATGATAATAAACATATCCTTCGACTAAAAGTTTATTTCCCATCACCATGTCCTTGGTGTATGAGATACTGTTTTACTTCCTAGTATTCCCCAGTGATGTTGGTTTCCCATCCCCGCGGAGTCTTGTTGTGTCCATTTGTTCCCCTGTGACATCATTTCTTCACAGGATCGTCTGTCTGGCATTCTCATATCATTACATATCATTTGCATTCGGTGGTTTCTTACGGCCAAAAATTCGAGCAATGTTTATATTTAAGTCCCTCCTATCTCGTCGAGACGGAGATTTCAATCTCCATATCTCCGAACAGGAGTAACTTAAATAGGGGCATCTTTTGCACCCTAATTTTTGACCGTAGGATCCTACCTCTTTTTGCGCTTTTTATATTATTATTTGACTTTATTTTAATATTTTATATCTATGTGACTAACCAATTCGTGCAGAAGCAGTAATATCGAGTAGAGATAACATTCATTCTCATAGTCAATCATTATGCAGAGCTAACCGTTTTAACCAATTTGCCTGTTTTGTCTTGTGAAGTTAGGTTTACTGCTAAAAGTTCGGGAAGTCATAAAAGTTTTACGTGTACCCCTTATCCACCACAGGTCATACTGAATTATTATGGAAAATCTTACCCTCACTCTCATGGTCTCATATGTCAACACGAGGATTGCATTCCAAGAGCTCTTAGAGGTTTCTCACCTGTGGGTTGTGAGTTTGAGCTTCGAAAAACAAAGGGAGTATGTTCATGACAAGCTTGCTTTATGAAGAGGATTTATTTAAAAATGTGTTGAGGAGTCCATCTAACGAGACGTATTCATGAATTTGTTAAAAGGATTACAAGTGACACTTGATAATAAGTTTTTGAATACAAAGTCTTTGAAGTAATTTTATGCTGGGTCAAAGGGTTATTGTGTGATTATTCCGAAATGTTATTACAATATGTGTTTGAAATACTCAGTTGGATAAATACTCAGTTGGATAATGCACACCAAAAGTACGTTTTGAAATGAACTGAAGGATAAATTGACATAGTTACATTTTTCAACAAGTTCAAAAAGTACACAGGATCCTTCATTTTCTTGCATAACACAGTTGTTACAGCAAACCAGAGTGAAGTTCACTTTTCTCCACATTAGCATTGGTTTCACCTTTTGTTACATGATCCTACAAGCTACCTTATCCGTTCTACACGGCTCATAACCACCATAACATGCCATCAATTTGTAAAATGCAAGCAATCTTGGATTTCGCAGCATCGCAAGTTTCGATATCAGCAATGATTTAGCAAGAGTTGACTCAAGAGATTCATTAGGAAAGTGATAGATTTCTCAATCATCTTACCGCATTGCATGGTGAAAGTCGCTACCAGCAGTAGATTCCAAACTACGGGAATCTCTCGGTTATACCAGAAGATACCTGCAACATCAGCAACAACAGTTAATACATTAATGACAACAGTTTACTTATCAAGTATGCATCAAGGAAGACAAGGTTCTACATAGCAGGACATTTATGCATTACCCTCTCAACTGATAACCACATTCTGCATTAAGGAAGTTAGTGAGTGAGTGTCTTATGTACGAATTGGCGGCAACCGGCATCCAAAGCGTATCAGACAAGCAAATTTATTCCTCAATCGGCTCAACACCAACCTGGAAATAGGCATGAAAACTCTCATCAATAGAACACTACTCATTGGAAATCTGACAGCATTGAAACACTTAGATCTCAGCTTTAACAAGTTAAGTGGAGCCAGTCCAAATAGCTATGCTAACGTGAGCAGTGCGAATTCCGTATTTTGTAACTAGAAATCTTCTCACTGGATCAATGCCTCTTGCTTGGGGAATACATACTGATGTAGATTTTTCATACAATAATTTCACCATCAATCAAAAGAATCAGGTCCAGGCATCAACAAACTTAACTGGGCTGCAAATTTAGAGAACAATGTCACTTGTAGCTGCTCTGTAGCTCGTGACAATGTCTGCCGTGTTGTTACAATAATTTGGAACAAGCCAAGTCTTCCCGGCACTCTCCCATGAGAACTGAATGGGTTGCATCACCTTCAAATCCTCGACCTCTCTCGCGATTACTTGAACGGTACAATTCTCCATGTCTTATGCATTTAGTGTGATGGACATTGATATGAACAGGCAGCTACCGTCGCAGCTACCATCTTATAGTGATTTCGTTGGCAGCAGTGATGGACTATCTTCATTAAACTTCACACCTTATCCAAACCTACAAGAATTTAAGTACAATCAATGGAATTTCTGCAACAACACAGGTGACATATCAGTACATTTTGAGTACACTCAGGTCAGAATGCAAGAGCAACATCATTCACCAAATTTGTAAGGATTGAAGACAGTGGAGATAATAAGATACAAACAGCCGCCATAACGCGCCCCAACCACCGCTATCAAAACACATGAAAAGGAAAAGTAAACACGTATCAGTTTGAACAAAACTTCAAGAACAGAGACGAAGTTTGAAATGTACCCCGTGTTCAGCTTGCAATCGCTACGTTTCACCACCAGTCTTTCCATGGAAGTTCTCGCCGATACGTCAAACAAATTTCCCTCTGGGTTTCTAATTCGTCACCCAGCCCAACATCGCATCTGTTATCCGCACCTGTTAAAAGGCAAAATCGGATTAGCATTTTACTTGGGGAGAATATTCCATAAAAATCCAATCATATCCAATCTCGTTTTTGAATGAAATCAAAGATTGAAATCAAATCAGACAGAAGAGGAAATATTTCAAATCTCGCATGAACTAAGAATGGAAAGATCCAATCGGGGTTTTAAAGGCAGCAATCAATTCTCGGATCATAAATCTTGACCTAGAGCCTATATAAGAGGATCAAAGCCAAGAAAGCGAAGGGAGGGAAAAAATCGATAACAGCAGAACGAACCTAGAAAACTCGTAACGGAGAAAGGAAACTCATCTTCTCAAGTTGCTGACGAAGCGATCCCAGTCCGCCACGGATCCAAGTTATCGAAACCTCATCATCACCATCCCAGACGCCGCCGCTGTCTACAATCGGTAAACCCTCACTCTTGTCAATACTAATAAATCATTGATGTGTCTAGTTTGCTTTCAGGTTTAAAAATGGCGAAAAGGAAAATGATGAATGAAGAAACGAGCTTGATTCGGAGAGAAGGATAGGGTATCGAAACGCGATTTGGGGGTGAAATAGCTAGGGTTCCGCCGTTATTCCCTTCTGCTTGTTTATCGTGTTTGTAATCTTTTGGTAAATCACTAACACCACACACACTCACTATACCACACGTTTCACCACTAATCAACTCCCTAATCTTTTATTAACCAATTAATTGAATCTTTTTAAAATAAACCAGCCTTAATCTTTTTCTAATCAGTTTAATCACTTAAAGTTAATTTAGTTTTTTTTAGTAATTGCTTGATTAATAATTAACTTTTATCTTTACTAATTAGCTTAGTTAATCTTCATAATCAGTTTTTTATTAAAAAATTAGTAAACCTTTATAACCTGTTTGACCCTTTAACTTATTTAGTTAATTAATTTTCTTTTATACCAATCTATCCAATAATTCAACTTTTTCATTAATGATTGAAATTATTTATTTTTAGGGCCTATCACATAATAACCTATTTAATTTTTAGTAATGATAACATCTTGTTTGATTGAAACTTTTATTTGATGATAACTAAAAAACTCCTTCACTAGAAGGAAATCAATCAACTTAATTTAAATTCATAGTTTAAAATTAATATAACATTTTTCTTACAAACCAAATTCATAAAAATGAATTGCAATCTTTCTTAACTAATCTCACTACAAACACAATATATTTTTCTCATAAGTAATTCAACTATAGTAGTCCACCTCACTATTAAGAATCAAATTAGCACTTTCTTATAATTCAAACTAAAATCAATCAAACATTTTTCTCATAGTTCAAACTAAAAGCAACCAACAGCGTAAAACTTAATCATTCACACTTCACGACACATGCACTTACACTTAGCGCTTTCATGCGTATTTTCTAGTTATCTTTATCCGCTTTATCTTATCCACAATGCACACACACTCACTCAGCGCTTTCATGCGTTCGTGTATGGTTTATCTTTTTGCAATTTACTCTTCTGCAATTTATTCTATTGCATTTACATTATCATATTCATACATCGCATTCCGTCCAAAGGAAAAACCTACACATAATTCAACATTGTGTGTAGTTGCACATCATATGCATCATACTCCCCACGATCCTTGATCCCATTCAAGTAGATCGCTTAGGATAGATCCTATCCCATAGGAAGGACTGTTCTTTATTTTTCTACAACATAGAAACAAAACAATCAAAACAATACAACTTTTCAAACACAAATAGAGAATAGATGTTAATCATCTTAAGCGAGATATAATCTCCACCCCCACAACAATACAATCAAACATGTAGGGACTTTGCCTTAAGAGCGATAAAGGCATACTTGGCGACCATCCGAGTATGTAAGACCTTTTCTTAAGACGATGCAAAGACCATTTCCTACAACCCCCTTTTACATTTGTGGTGGTTATATCTCCCTTAAAATGAAGACTCGTCTCTTCTCCTAAACCCAATCAAAACAACTACCCTAAACCCGTAGGAACTTTGACCACAGTCAAAGACATCCTCTAACCCTTTAGGGTGAACTACAACATACTCTGATTCCAATCCCGTAAGGATATGTAGGCATAAGATGCGACATCTTATCGAGTATACTTAGAAATTAACCCCTAGGTCTTTCAACCTTTAAGCAGATAAACACTTAGCAGTAAACAAACATAAAACAAGAGGTTCCTGTAGAGTACTACAGAAACTTAGGATGCTAGTACCTTCCCTAAGTTTAACCAACCCCCGAACCTAAAACAATCTAGCTTGCATTTGCATTGCATTGTGGGAATTTCGATCTTTATCCCTTCCTTTGGACAAATCAAAGTTCGGTTGCAAAATGAATTAACGATTCAAACTAATCAATAGTTTGGCATCCGATTTTCACTGCGACACCAGTGAATGATTAACCACTCCAGCATTAAAAACGTGGTAGAGGCCTCAGTTGAGATGTACGCACCAGCAGGTGTGCAAGCAGCCAAAACAACAGATCAACAAAAGCTAGAGTTCAACTGCCCGGAAGCTTTAACACCGTGACTCGAATCGGCATACTCATCGATGGTAGAACTACTCTCTAAAACCTTTCCCTTCATTCATAGAAGCATTAATGTCCATGTCACTTGATTGTTGTGATGCCAGGAAGTACATTTGATGCATTGTCGTCTTTCAAGGGAGGAACAAAAGTGCATATGGATTCAAGTGGCAGTTCTGTCACATCAACCATGGCCATTGCCAGTGCTGGAAGTTTCTACGTGTGTAGGTACTCAAAATATGTTTGCTTTGATCAAGGTTGTGCTAGCTGGTTTTCCACAGATATGCAGGGAAGCCAACAATGACCAAACTCCCGGTGGATTTGCGGTTCCAGGACTAAATTTCCTTAGGCATAGTTCTTTCTCGTACTCATAGCGGTCTTTGAATATTATATTGGTCTTTGACAATTGTAACTTGAATTTAATCGGGCTTTTATACAAAGACCAGGTGAAAGCGCAAGTCACCGTGATTTTGAATTAGCGACATAAATGTATAAGTTTGTATTCCTTCAAGTGAACACAATTGTTTCTTCTGTTTTTTTAGAAATTCCTTAATGGTTTTGCCATCTTAACCGAATGACCCTGGGCATTGACGTTGAATGGATCTGATGCTCTAAGGTTGCAATTAAATATGACTCTGTTGCAAATATCTTAGCACCTCACGAAACTTCAAAATATCCTTAAAAAAAGGTCCAAGCTTGCAATCCTGGGGCTTTAGAATTAATTAGGCTTAATTAGTCAACCTTGAGTCTTAGAGTTCAAACATGATGTAAATCACTTAAAATTCATATTCACGGCGAAGTTGAATCTCCACATAACCGGTAAAAGGCATCTTCATTTGATTTCGAACAATGAATCGGTTAGGTATTCGCGATGATGAATTCCATCTTAACTTCTCGCTAAATATGATAACTTAACTTTATAAACAAAACTATCCCTTTGTCCTGAACTTGACATGTACAATTCGGGAGTTTGGGTACTCGACTTGAATGTTCTCTCATCCGTTGTCCATAATCTCTACTCCACGCGAACACGACCTTTAAAAGGATCCCTTACTCAGGGACATTCCTAACTTCAGCATACTCATTAATCTGAATCTTGAATCCACATTCTTGACTCGGAAGGCTACATAACCTGTCAGAGATACCCGAAAAAACAAAATGATCCTGGACACACTCGTTAGTCGTAAAAACATACGTATAAAAGTAAAGTCAAATAACTCGTTAGAGGTGGGGTCTTGCGGTCAAAAATTAGGGTGTGACAATTACGATTTCAGTTTGAGTTATCATCCAGGAAAGGCGAATGTAGTAGCCGATGCATTGAGCAGGAAAACAATTCATATGTTGGCTTTAATGGTAAAAGAAATGGAGCTAATTGAGCAGTTCAGATATTTGAGCATGGTTTGTGAGTTTACGGCAGGTGGTGTGATATTGGGCAAGTTGCAAGTGAACAATGATTTCTTGGATATGATTAGATAGAACCAAAAGATAGATATGAAGCTAGTGGATTTGATGTCGGGAATAGGAAGTGACTCCGATAGTGATTTTAAGTTGGATAGCACAGGTGTGTTGAGATTCAGAGGCAGGATTTGTGTGTCGGATAATGATGAGCTGAAGAAGTCAATTTTGAATGAGGGACATTGTAGTGGTTTGAGTATCCATCCGGGAGCTACGAAGATGTAACAAGATTTAAGGAAAATATTTTGGTGGTCTGGTATGAAAAGATGTATAGCTCGATTTGTTTACGCCTGTTTGGTATGGCAGAAGTCGAAAGTGGAGCATCAGAGACCCTCTGGAATGATGCAACTGTTGGAAGTTCCGGTTTGGAAATGGGATTGTATAACCATGGATTTTGTGAAAAGTTTGCCGAATACGACGAGAGGATTTGACGCTATTTGGGTGATTGTGGATCGACTTACGAAGTCTGCATATTTTGTGCCGATCAATATAAGTTTTCCGTTGGAAGAGCTAGCAGATATTTATATTCGGGTAATAGTGAAGCTTCATGGTGTTCCATCGAGTATCGTGTCGGATAGAGATCCGAGGTTTACTTCGGAATTTTGGAAGAGTTTACAGGAAGCCTTAGGTACTAAGTTGAAGTTGAGTTCGGCTTACCATTCGCAAACTGATGGTCAGTCAGAAAGAACTATTCAATCGCTGGAGGATTTGCTAAGGGCTTGTGTGTTGGAAAAGGGTGGTGCGTGGGATACTCATTTACCGTTGATCGAGTTCACATACAACAACAGTTACCATTCTAGTATCGGAATGGCACCATTTGAAGCTTTGTATGGTAGGAGATGCATAACTCCTCTGTTGGTATGAGACGGGTGAGAATGTAGTATTGGGACCAGAGATTGTGCAGCAGACTATTGAGACAATTTAGATTATTCGTGAGAAAATGAAAGCATCTCAGAGTAGGCAGAAGAGCTATCATGATAACCAGAGGAAAGAGCTGGAATTTAGTGAAGGCGATCACGTGTTCCTAAGAGTCAACCCAGTGACTGGTGTGGGTCGTGCGTTGAAGTCTAAGAAGTTGGATCCTAAGTTTATTGGGTCGTATCAGATTTTGCAGAGAATTAGTGTTGTAGCTTATAGGGTGGCGTTGCCGCCTGAACTGTCGAATTTTCATGACGTATTCCATGTGTCGCAACTTCGAAGGTACGTATCGGATCCATCTCATGTGATTCAAAGAGATGAAGTTCAAGTCAGGGAGAACCTTACTGTTGAGACGATGCCATTAAGGATCGAAGATCGTAAGATGAAGCAACTCCGAGGAAAGGAGATATCTTTGGTGAAAGTGGTTTGGAGAGGTGCTGCAGGAGGCAGTGTGACCTGGGAATTGGAAAGCAGGATGCGGGAAGCGTATCCAGAATTGTTTCCATCAGGTAATTTTCGAGGACGAAAATAATTAAAGTGGGGGAGAGTTGTAACACCCATTTTAATTATTTAATCTTTCCGGTGTTATTTTAATTCGACATGTCTTTTGTGGGGATTATTTAAGAAGCTATGACCTTTAATATTAGTATAATAAAATTAATAATGATAATAATTTGATAATTAATAGTAATGGTATTATTATTATTATTATTATTATTATTATTATTATTATTATTATTATTATTATTATTATTATTGGAATTAAAAGAAATGAGGAATAAGTGTTTTAAGGGGGTATTAGTGAGTTGGGAAAGAAAGGAAAAGAGAAACACGGTCTATTTGGGAGAAGAGTGAGGAAGAAGAACAAGAACAAGAGGAAGAAGAATATGGAGAGTAATCATATTCTTGGAAGTTTTCATCGATCGAAGCAACTAGTCGAGGTAAGGGGGAGAAACGGGTTTAAATTGGTAATTGCATGAATGGGGTAGTTGAGGATTCCTTAACCCCATAGGGATTTGATGATCATGATTAAGATGCTATAATGTTCTGATTGTTATTTCCATGGATGAATGGCGTTTATGTTGTTAGGAATTGGTGAAATTCTGTTATGCTAGCCTTGCATGTGATTATGTAGGGATTTGTTGGGTGTTTTGAGTAGTTTACCGTTTAGGTCGGAAATGATTTAATCGGTAGAGTTGGTGTTTTATCGGGTAAGGTCTGGAATAAACAATGTGGTTTAGTCGTAGAATACTGGGCTAAGACTACTGGGACTGGTGTGGTGAGAATCGGACGATTTTTGAGCTTCTGATGAATTTTTGAACAGTGAGATTTTTGTGAAATCGCAGACATTTGCCAACACCTTTGTTGAGCGAGCTAGTAGCGAGCATTCGCTAGGAAATCGCTAGGCGAGTTGGGTAGCGAACACTTCCAGTAGCCACTGTCTGCACTCTCTAGCAAGTTCGCTAGGCGAATGAGGCAGCGAGCGTTCGCTGAGGCCTCGCTAGGCGAGTGAGCCAGCGAGCGTGACAGAATGTGATTTTTTGTGATTCGTTTTGTAGGATTCCTTGGATTGTGATAGGTCGAGAGATATTGTTTAGGGGTAAAGAGAGTATACTTAATGTGGAAAGGTGAATTATGAAATATTAAATTTAATTAACATGATTAAATGGTGGGTAAGACATATATATGTAATATGTATATGATGCATAGTAAGGTGATCGGGAGGATCGCGTGTACTCGGTGTTCGACTGTGATTTCCCTATTATTTAACTTGATTGATATAATTGATTGGTATATATATATATATATATATATATATATATATATATATATATATATATATATATATATATATATATATATATATATGATGTATGGTGATGTGATCAGTAGGATCGTGTGCACTTAGTGTGCTTGATGGTTGTTTGTCGTGCATTTGGGGTTGTACATAGCATGGTGTCTTGGTAGGGTTGAATCATGTCTTAGGAGGAGCGTAAGTGATTCAACCATACTCTCTTATGATATTTATGAGGTCCTCCATTGTGGAGGGTTGATGGCCCAGTGTCCATCAGTGATTGCGGAGTTTAATCATGTCTCAGGAGGAGCGTAAGTGATTCACCCGTACTCCTTTGTGGAGAATTGTGGGGATAGATCATGTATCAGGAGGAGCGTAAGTGATCTACCCTGTTTATGAGGTGCTCCATTGTGGAGGGTTGATGGCCCAGTGTCCATCAGTGATTGTGAAGTTGAATCATGTCTCAGGAGGAGCGTAAGTGATTCACCCGTACTCCTTTGTGGAGAATTGTGGGGATAGATCATGTCTCAGGAGGAGCGTAAGTGATCTACCCTGTTTATGAGGTGCTCCATTGTGGAGGGTTGATGGCCCAGTGTCTATCAGTGATTGCAGAGTTGAATCATGTCTCAGGAGGAGTGTAAGTGATTCACCCGTACTCCTTTGTGGAGAATTGTGGGGATAGATCATGTCTCAAGAGGAGCGTAAGTGATATATCCTATTTATGATGTGCTCCCTTGTGGAGGGTTGATGGTCCGGTGTCCATCAGTGTTGATGAGTCGGTACCGCATGCATGTGTTGGGTTGCATTCTTGCATTATGATATGTTGTGTTGATGATTGGACAGTAGGTCCTATTTGATGTTGGTGGGGTGATGATTTGTTTATTTACTGCCTTTTTATTCATGTATTTTATTACCATATTTTTGATCATGTTTTCTCACCCTCTACGTTGTTGTTGTGGTATGTGCTTCTTCGGAAGTACAGATAATCCAGGTGCATAGCTAGCTTGGATAGTGGTGTGCGAGTCGAGTCGTAGGATGCTTTGATACGTAACACGGGACTTGGGAGTTTATTTTTTTTATGATAAATTTGTTGTATTCCTGTGACGTGTCGTATTTTTGTGAACCTTGATGATGAATGAATATTTTGTGTAACTTGGCGGATGGCCGTGTATATATATTAATGACAATTTTTCCGCTGCTTTATTTTGAAAATCATTCCATATAAAGAAGTGTTTTGTTGAAGTTGTGAATTTAATATCCCACTTTTGGAATGGAAACTCTGATAATTATTTGACTTAATCGCATTTTATTTTGATTTGGGAAGTGGGGTGTTACACATTACACCTTCTTATCTAAATCAGGTATGCAAACTTTAAAAATAAATCTATGGACTGAAACAATCCAGTAGAAAGTGGTTTGAAAAGTTATCCAATACTATCTTAACCAATGGTTTCAAACAATGTTATACTGATCATTCACTTTTCATCCATCAATCTCCTAACACATTTATTGCACTACTCATATATGTGGATGATTTGATCATTACAGGCAACAATTTGGATATCATCCAGAAAATTAAGCAAACACTACAGCATCATTTCAACATCAAAGATCTTGGCACTTTGAAAAAAAATTTGGGTTTGAAGGTAGCAAGGAGCGGCTCTGGCATCAATCTCTGCCAACGCAAATATACCATTCACTTACTCTCCAACACTGGCATACTTGGATGTAAACCAGCTACAACACCTATGTCTAGAGACACCAGATTAAAAGTTAATGAAGGCACTCATTTACGAGACCCTACTATCTACAAAAGGCTTGTTGGTCAACTCATCTATTTGCTTAATACACAGCTAAATATTTCATACTCTATACAACAATTAAGCCAACATATGAGTCAACCCACAACTCTTCACTACTAAGATGTCATTCGAGTGCTGCATTATCTCAAGAACTCTCCAGGCTAAGGCATCTTCTTCCCCACTAGTTCACCTAGGTAACTCAAAGCTTTCTCAGATTAAGACTGGGTCACATGTCCAAAAACTTGTAAGTCAATCACAGGCTACTGCATCTACCTTGGAGAATCCATAATTTCTTGGAAATCAAAGAAGTGACCAATCGTGTCTCGCAGCTCTACTGAGGCAGAATATCAAGCCATGGCCTTAACTGTATGTGAGCTCCAATGGCTAACAAACATCCTTAAGGAATTGCGCATCTTTTTCATAGAACCAGCCCTCCTCTATTATGATAACGCTTCAGCTCGACATATCGCTAGTAATTCCTCCTTCCACGAACGCACCAAACACATAGATTTGAACTGCCATCTTGTGCGGGAAAAGCTCCAACTTGGCTTGTTTCGTCTACTTCCAGTTCCTTCTTCACAACAGTCTGCAGACATTTTTACCAAGCCTCTAGACCTCACACATTTCCTTTCAAATATCTTTAAGCTTGGTGTTCAATCTATTTACCCCCAAGCTTATGGGGGGTACTAGAAGCTTAACCACCTTTCCACTTTAGTGGTTATTCTGTTAGATTTATAGTTTGTTTTCCCGTAGTCTTAAGCTGACTTGTATGAGACCCAACTGCTATATATACATGGGCCTCAATCTATTGTAAATGAATTCACTCATTCTATTTTTCTCATTGGATCCAATGGATATTTTCAATGCATTTCTCATTGTGTAATAATTGTTGAATTAATCATTGTATTAGTAATATTAGGTTGTTTAGTTTATTACTTACTGAATATGTTAGTTACATGTTTTTTCTTTATCTGTTGTTTTTAAACATTCCTATATAATAATAAGGGATGTTTAATTGTAGAGTAACTTTAAAGATGATAATAGTTTATTTTCTTATTCTTTTCTTAAATTATTTTTCATTCTACATTTTTTAATGATTGTGTTTGTATCAATGTTTTAAAAATCGGACCAGAGATTGAACCGGTGAAACTTTTGGTTTAAGGTTCAATTAGTTCAATCGGTTAAACTCATGGTCAAACCGTTTATTCAATAAACTAACAATATAGAACTAAATTTCATAGATATACATAATCCTATGTTCACATCTTAATAAAATAAATATTTCAAAAATTCATTACAAACTTAATACAACAATATCGATAATACATATATTAATATAACATAATTGCACACTTCATTTAAACCTTCATTTAAGAATAATTTGAAAAAATTAAAAAGCTACAATAAAATAAGTTAAACTAATTTAAACCAAAATTAAAATAATAGAATATAATAACTAAAATAATGTTCAAATAACTAAGAATACCTAAATTAAAATAAATAAAATACCAAAAAAATAATACAAATATACTTAATTAAACAACAAAAAGCGTATTGAGTTGAACTACGACAAACAAGTCATAATTGACAACAACAAGCAATATTAACATGAACGACAATCAATATTAAGTTGGACCGTGAATATATTTAAACGATAATAATATGAAAAAACTTAAAAATTTGTGTGGTTGTCAAAAAAATACGGAATTCTTTTTTGAAATTTGGGAATGTATGTTAAGTTGTGATATTGACATATTAAACTTTTAAAAAATATATAAAAATGGTCAATTTGATGCATTTTCTTGAACCGGACGATTTTGCAAAACCGGCTCCAATTCTTTGTTTCAAATGGTTTTGGACGGTCAATGCAAGTTTTCTGATTTTAACCCTCTAACAATTTGAAAGATTAACCCAACCGAATTCATCTCCAGTTCTCGACAAAAATAATCTTTTTATGTGATCAGGAATATTTGCTAGAGAGGAACAATATTAGCTCAACAATGATCGATGATAGATGCCCTCACATGTAGCTTAATCTACTCAACATTGTTAGACAAAGATATAGACAAGCAAATATATATAGAGAAAGTAATCATAAAACTTTAAACATGATCCGAGATATCGAGAACACCCATTTTCCTACAGATATTAAAGAAAGTCTATGTCGCGAGTGGTTTTGTTAAAATGTCCGCAAGTTGATTTTTAGTATCAACATGCTCAAACACCACATCACCTTTCTCCACATGATCCCTAAGGAAATAATGGTGAATTTCGATATGTTTGGTACGTGAATGCAATACGGGGTTCTTGGTTAGATTGTTGGCACTTGTATTATAACATAAATTAGGAATATGATCGAGTTTAAGATTGAAATCCAGTCATTGTTGCTTAAGCCAAAAGACTTGAGCACAACAACTACTGGTCGCAACGTATTTCGCCTCGGCTGTTGACAAAGCAACTGAAACTTGCTTTTTGTTGTGCCAACTCACTAAGGAATTCGAGAAAAAATGACAAGTACCACTTGTGCTTTTCCTATCCGATTTGCACCCGACAAAGTCGGAATTGGAATAGCCAACCAAGGAACAATCACTTCTCTTGAATACCAAAGCACATACTTTGGAGTACTAGAGAGGTATCTAAGTACGTGCTTTACGGATTTCAAGTGTGATTCCTTGGGACATGATTGGTACCTCGCACACATACAAACACTGAACATTATATCTGGTCGAGATGTGGTAAGATAGAGGAGAGAGCTTATCATACCTCTATACTTCTTTATTTCCACATCCTTACCATTCTCATCACGACTCAAGTTTGCGCAAGTAGGCATGGGTGTGTCAATTTCTTTGGAGTTGGCCATGTCGAAACGCTTGAGAAGCTCAAGGCAATATTTCGTCTAGCTCACGAACATTCCTTCTTCGAGTTGCTTGATTTGCAATCCAAGGAAATTGTTTAACTCCCCCATCATGCTCATCTCAAACTCTCCCTGCATCAATTTAGAAAACTCCTTGACCAGATTAATGTTAGTAGATCCGAATATGATATTGTAGATGTTCTTGATCGGCTGCATTTTGTGGTAAAACATTGTTGTGTGTGTAGATGTCTTGACTGATGTTATGACATACTTGTGTAGTGTTCTGCAGGATATGTTTGGTTAGCTAATACAGAGTTTATTGGATGTCATGTTGAATGTTGTGACATCAGGTATCTGCCAGCATGGGCACTGGTTTGTTTTCTGTTAGGTTTCCTACTTTATCTTAGGCTATAGTTTAGGAAACGCATGTGGCCTATTTTGTAGCACCTTGAATTATGGAGATTGGATTAACTTGGTTAAACCTAATTTATGCTACCTAGGCCCAAGGCCCATACGCTGCATATAAAGAAGAGTGACAATCCTTACTAAAGACTTAGAGATTTTGGTGTGAAGAATTCTGTTTGGGTGTTTCTATCTTCACGTGTGTTTTTGTCTTAGGTTTTCTTGTGAGCCAAGCAATTATCACCTTGATGATTGTATTGGACTAGTGTGGCTTTTGAGTGGTGTTTTGGTTGTGTAACTCTAAGCTTTTAAGCAAGAGTTCTATGTCTATTGATTGAAGCTTTTAAGCAAGATCAAGATTTTTTTGAAGTGTGTCTTCTTTTTTGAATTTGTTTGTTATTTGATTGATATCACTGTTGTGATTGAGGGGGAGTGAGTAGGAACTCAGGTCTAGAGTTAGATTGAAATTGCATTGGGTAGGTCTTAAGTGAGGAGTTGTAAACTGATAGTTTAGCTCTGAATTAACACTGCTTATAGTGGATTTCCTCCCAGGCTTGGTAGCCCCCAGAGTAGGTGTGATTTGCACCGAACTGGATAAACAATTTCATGTGCTCGTTACTGCTTTCATTACTTGTTTACTGCTAAGTTTAATAATCTATTCAGAAGCGGATGTCATAACATCCGACATAACATCGACTGTTTGTTACTAGAATTTCAATTGGCATCAGAGCAAGCACCCTGCCTGTTATTTTCAGGGTGAGATCTAGGGACGATAAATTCTGGTACTATGGACAAGGATGTAGGATTTACGAATAGACCACCCATTCTGGATGGATCTAACTATGACTACTGGAAACCTCAGATGATAGCATTCTTTAAATCTCTAGATAGCAAGGCCGGGAGAGCAGCTAACTCAGGATGGGAACATCCAGTGAAGACAGAGAAAGATGGATCAATTGTGCTAATACCTGAAGATGAGTGGGAAAAGAGCAAGAAGCGTTGGCTCTTGGAAATTCTAAGGCCTCTAACGCTCTATTCAATGGGATAGATAAGAATATCTTCAGACTTGTGCATCACTGTGAACTGGACAAAGAGGTTTGGGATACTCTCAAAACAACTCATGAAGGTACCTCCAAGGTCAAGATGTCTAGACTACAGATGTTGACTACTAAGTTTGAGAATCTAAGGATGAAAGAGGATGAGACCATTCATGATTTCTACATGAGTATTCTTGAGATTGCCAATACCTTAGAAGCCTTAGGAGAAAAAATGTCTGAAGAAAAACTTGTAAGAAAGATTCTTAGATCATTTCCCAAGAGATTTTCCATGAAGGTTACTTCTATAGAAAAGGCTCAAGATATCAGCAACATGAAGGTTGATGAACTCATTGGTTCCCTCCAAACCTTTGAGATGGGAATGTGTGAAAATGCTGAAAAGAAGAACAAAAGCTATGGTCACATTAGAGCTGAATGTCCCACTTACCTCAAGAAGCAAAAGAAAGGTCTATTTATCACCTGGTCTGATGGAGATTCTGAGAGTGGATCAGAAGAAGGATCTGCAAAACATGCCACTGCACTAACTAGTGTATATGTATCTGATGATGATGATTCTAGTGAAGATGAGCTGACTCATAAAGGAGTTGAAGGCTGAGAAGAAAGAGCATCTTGCAACCATATACTCACTCAACACTGAGGTCAGGTTGTTGAATTCTAAACTTGATCAGATGTCAAAGTCTATCAGGATGTTAAACAATGGAACTGACACTCTAGAAGAAATTCTACAAGTTAGTCAGAAAGCAAGAGACATGTCTGGAATAGGTTTTGTTGGTGAACATGGACCCACCTTGGGGTTCAAAAGGTCAAAACCTGAAGAGCATATGACAAACCGGATGTCAATACCGATGTCTCAACATCATGGGAATAGAAGCATAAACCAGACAAAGAGAAAGTTCCAAAGGTGGAGGTGTCACTACTGTGGAAGGTTTGGACACATAAAGCCTTTTTGCTTTAGGCTGTATGGATTTCCTTGCCATACTTATTAAGCCAAACCCAAACAGGATACTCTTATCAAGAAACAACAATGGGTTTCTAAGGATGTTGCTCTAATAGCTCATACCTCTCTAAGGGTATCAGCCAAAGAAGACTGGTATTTTGATAGTGGCTATTCAAAAAATATGACTGGAACAAAGAACTTATTGGTGGACATCAAACCTCATTCCATTAGTTATGTGACCTTTGGTGATGGAGATAAAGAGGAAATCAAAGGTGTTCGAAAACTAGACTGTCCTGGAGTTCCAGACCTAGATAATGTTTTGCTGGTGAAAGGACTGACTGCAAACCTTATTAGTATCAGTCAGCTATGTGATCAAGGATTCAATGTCAGATTCACTAAAGAAGACTGTGTTGTCACCAATGGAGAAAATGAGGAAGTCATGAGGGGATCTAAATCTAAAGATTATTTCTACTTATGGGAGCCTAAAGTCTCAAATAACTCAATTGTTTGTTCTATGGCCAAAGAAGAAAAGGAGGTTAAAATATGGCATCAAAAACTTGGACATCTTCATCTAAGAGGAATGAAAAAGATCATATCCAAGGAAGCAGTGAGAGGAATTCCAAAGCTAACAATTGATGAAGGAAAAGTCTGTGGTGAATGTCAGGTTGGCAAGCAAACCAAGATGTCACATCCAATGATTGGACATCTTACAACTTCCAAAACTTTGGAACTGTTGCACATGGACTTGATGGGACCAATGCAGGTAGAAAGTCTTTGTGGGAAGAAGTATGCTTATGTGGTTGTTGATGACTACTCCAGATACACCTGGATAAGTTTCATTAGAGAAAAATCAGATGTGTTTGATGTTTTCAAAGATCTATGTACAAGACTTCAAAGAGAAAAGGAAAGTGGTGTTGTCAGAATCAGAAGTGATCATGGAAAGGAGTTTGAAAATTCCAAGTTTGTTGAATTCTGCTCATCTGAAGGAATCAGCCATGAATTCTCTTCTCCTATAACTCCTCAGCAAAATGGAGTAGTGGAAAGGAAGAACAGAACTATTCAAGAGTCTGCTAGAGCTATGGTTCATGCGAAGAAACTACCTATACACTTTTGGGCTGAGGCAATGAACACAACCTGCTATGTTCACAACAGAGTTACGTTGAGAAAGGGAACCTCCTCCACTCTGTATGAAATATGGAAAGGAAGGAAACCTACTGTGAAGTATTTCCATGTTTTTGGAAGCAAATGCTACATTCTGACAGATCGTGAACAAAGAAGAAAAATGAATCCTAAAAGTGATGAAGGCATATTCCTGGGATACTCTACAAAAAGCAGAGCATATAGAGTATTCAAATGCAGAACAAAAGTCTTGATGGAATACATTAATGTTATTGTTGATGACCTGTATGAAGAAACCAATGCCACAGAAGATGTTGGAACATTCTTTGAAACTCATACTGATGTTGTTGTCAAAACTGAAGATCTTCATGTTGTACCTCCATATTCTGAGTCAGAAGCTCTCAACAAAGGACCCTCTATTAGAATCCAGAAAGATCATCCCAAAGATCTTATCATAGGAGATCTCAACAGTGGTGTAATTACCAGATCTAGAGAGATCATCTCAAGTTCATGTTTTGTATCCAAGATTGAACCAAAAAATGTGAAGGAAGCTCTAACTGATGAATATTGGATCAATGACATGCAAGATGAATTGGAACAGTTCAAAAGGAATGAAGTATGGGAATTGGTTCCAAGACCTGAAGGAACAAACATCATTGGTACCAAGTGGATCTACAAGAACAAATCTGATGAAAAATGAGTAATAACTAGAAATAAGGCTAGACTGGTGGCACAAGGTTATACTCAAGTTGAAGGGATTGATTTTGATGAAACTTTTGCACCTGTTGCAAGACTTGAGTCAATAAGGCTACTGTTAGGAGTTGCTTGCATTCTGAAGTTCAAATTATTCCAGATGGATGTGAAAAGTGCTTTTCTAAATGGTTACTTGAATAAGGAAGTATATGTTGAACAACCTAAAGGATTTGATGATCCTAACCTTCCAAATCATGTATACAAATTAAGGAAAGCCCTTTATGGATTGAAGCAAGCTCCTAGAGCTTTGTATGAGAGTCTGGCTGAGTTTCTCACTATTAATGGATACAGGAAAGGAGGGATAGACAAGACCCTCTTTGTGAAAGATGAAGGTGAAAAAATCATGATTGCTCAAATCTATGTGGATGACATAGTTTTTGGTGGGATGTCAGATAGGATGGTTAAACATTTGTCAATCAAATGCAATCTGAGTTTGAAATGAGCCTTGTTGGAGAATTAACATACTTTCTTGGGCTGCAAGTCAAGCAAATGGAAGATTCCATTTTTCTCTCCCAAAGTAAATATGCCAAGAACATAGTCAAAAAATTTGGCATGGATAATGCTCGTCACAAAAGAACACCTGCACCCACACATTTGAAGTTATCTAAAGATGAAGGTGGTACTAGTGTTGATCAAAGCCTATATAGAAGCATGATTGGAAGCTTGCTATATCTAACAGCTAGTAGACCTGATATTACCTTTGCAGTTGGTGTGTGTGCAAGATATCAAGTAGATCCCAAAGTGAGTCACATAAATCAAGTCAAGGGGATTCTCAAATATGTGAATAGAACTTGTGATTATGGTATGCTTTATTCTCATGGGTGTGACCCTATTCTATCTGGGTATTGTGATGTTGATTGGGTTGGGAGTGCTGATGACAGAAAAAGCACATCTGGTGGATGTTTCTTCTTAGGGAACAACCTCATATCATGGTTCAGCAAGAAGCAAAATTGTGTCTCCTTATCCACTACTGAAGTTGAATACATAGCAACTGGTAGTAGTTGTTCCCAACTGGTCTGGATGAAGCAAATGTTAACTGAATACAATGTCACTCAGAATGTCATGACATTATACTGTGACAATCTTAGTGCCATCAATATTTCCAAGAACCCAATTTAGCATAGCAGAACCAAGCATATTGATATCAGACATCACTTCATAAGAGAGCTTGTGGAAGACAAAGTGATTACCCTGGAGCATGTGGCCACTAAACTACAACTTGCTGACATTTTTACAAAAACTCTAGATGCTACTCGATTTGAGAATTTAAGAAGGAAGTTGGGAATTTGCATTTATGAGGACTTATAGCAATTACTGTCAAGAGGGAGTTTTGAGTTTAAAGGAAGTTTTATTGGACAAAACATATTCCAACCTCCGACTTTAATGCATCTCACGCCATTGACCACTAAAGCTCTTTATCCCAAACAAACTTTTTATCTCACTGCACCAACAATTCCCCCATTCCCCCTACTCTTCAGAATACCTCTCAGTCCTTCAATTTTTCCTCTTTCGACAAAATGGCTTCCAAACGAGATGCTTCCCAAACTAATGCCCATACCAACCCCTTCAAAGATGCTCTTGATGCTACATCTTCTCAAGCTAACAAATTTAAACAACACTCCACAGGTAAATCGTCTGATCCCTCTGCTGACAACATTACTAGAATGTTGAATAAGGAAGGCTCTGCATATGTTGACAGATCCATCAGGGAACTTGTCACTAAGATTCTCCAGAAAGGTCGGATTGTGCATGGTATTTCCACCCCTCTTGCTCGCATTGATCCATCCCCTAGTTCTGATAATGTTAATGGAAAAAATAGTGAGGTTGTGTCAGGGGAAGAATCTGAAGATGTTTCAACTGATGCTGAGGAGGTTGGCTCAAGTTCTTCTGAGGATGAAGATTAAGTTGTCTGCTTTGGTGGCTTACTGTTTGGATTGGGTTGATGGTCTCCTGTTGGTTTGGCTAGTTATGTTTGTCTGTCTTGATTGAGCTGTTGTGTTGTGTTGTCTGCCTAGGCAGAATGGATTGTGTGTTTTGCTCATTAGTTTTGTTTCTTGGGTTGTAATATTGGGGTTTCCATACCCTTAACATATTTGTTTCTGACTGTTCTGATCAATACTATTCCATTAGTTTTTTATCTTAAATTTATGGCTAAAAAGGGGGAGAAGATTGGATGTATACTAGCATACAGTTTAGTGTATGTCCCTAACAGGTGAAAGTGAGAAGTTGATAGTAGCTATGATTGTATACCTTGTTCTGTGTTGTTTTGGATTGGTTGTATACTAGCATACAGCTTAGTGTATGTCTCTAACAAGTGGAAGTGAGAAGTTGATAGTAGTTGTGATTGTATACCTTGTTCTGGGTTGTTTTTCTGATATGGTAGTACAGCAGGTTTTGTGTGATGGTAGTGTATTAGCTATTCTGCATGATTGGCTGTGTGTTATGTGTAACACCCATTTTAATTATTTAGTCATTTTATTATTATTTTAAAAATTATACGTTGGTGTGTCCTTTGGTAGGGGTGTATTTGGTGATGTTTGGTGGGTGTCCCTAATGTGGGAGGACTATTGGTGGTATTTTGGTGTGAAATATAATAATATAAAAATAATAGTAACATTGGTGGGGGTGTTATTATTATTATTATTATATTTATTATATTTGTTAATATTATTAATATTATTATTATTTTGGTGAAATAATGATATTATTATTATTATATTTATTATATTTGTTAATATTATTAATATTATTATTATTTTGGTGAAATAATGATATTATTATTATTATTATTATTATTATTATATTTATTATATTTGTTAATATTATTAATATTATTATTATTTTGGTGAAATAATGATATTAGTATTATTATTATTATTATTATTATATTTATTATATTTGTTAATATTATTAATATTATTATTATTTTGGTGAATTAATGATATTAGTATTATTATTATTATTATATTTATTATATTTGTTAATATTATTAATATTATTATTATTATTTTGGTGAAATAATGATATTAGTATTATTATTATTTTTATTATTAATGAGTATTATTATTATTATGATTATTATTATTATTAGTATTATAATATTATTAGTATTAATAATAATATTGTATTATTTTATTAAGTTATTTTATTAATTGGGATTAGATTTAATAAAGAAAATAGAATGTGAAGGGGTGGGGAGAGTGGTACGATACATTTTAGAAATTGAGAAAAAGGGCGATAGAAAAGAGAGAAGAGAAAAGGACGAAAGAAAGGAAAAAGAGCGAAGGAAAAAGGGAACGAAGAACGGAAGAGAAAAGGGGAAGGCCAAGAGACCAATTCTAGGAGGATTTCTATCGATCAACCAATTGATAAGGTAAGGGGGGAGAAATTTGATTGGGAATGGTTTATACATGTATAGGGTAGAGGGGATTCCTTAACCCCGTAGGAATTTATCGTTATATAAAGTTTTATATTGGCATGCTATGATTATTGTTGATGTTGGGGGATTGATGAATGCTGATGATGCATTTTGGTGTATATATATATATGGTGATGATAGTAACTGTAGTATTGATCCAGTTTGTTGGATTGTTGATGTTACTGTAGTGTTGATAGTAACTAGGAATATAAAGCTGATGAGATTCTGTGTTGTTACCGTAGTGTTGGCAATGACCATGATTATAGCTTTGGGAAAGTTATGTGTTGTTTCCCTATAGTCTTGTTAACGACTATGGTTAGGACCTTGGTGAGATTCAGAGTGACTTTGAAGTGTCGGTAATGTACCATAATGTCGGTTCTAGAGTAGAAATTATAGGATAATTGGTAAGTATAATATCTACTGGCATGTTTGTGATTGTGGATTGATGTTGATGAATTGTTGATTTTGGTGTATAGGCTGAGGTGTTGGTTTAGGGAGGTTCTGAGTAACCTCAGAGACTTTTGGTGAGATGTCTGAATTGGTCTCGTGTGATCCTTCTAGCCTTGCTGTAGTGTGAAAATGATGAGTATGGGATATAACTTGTGTACTTGGTGATAGTACGCGTTTCCCTTAATATTGTTGGTGAGCAATTAGTTAATGTATATGTGTGTAGTGATCAGTAGGATCGTGTATCCCCGAGTGGGGGGACGTAGTTATATCCGGTGTGATAGTATGAATTCGTTTACTATCTGATTGATTTATATGGTGTTGGTGTAATATATCTATACATATGCATTGTTGTATGATGATATGATCAGGAGGATCGTGTGCACTTAGCGTGCCAGAATATAATAATTATGCATTGGTGTCTTGCATATCATGGTGTTTTGGTGGGATGAATCATGTCTCAGGAGGAGCGTAAGTGATTCATCCGTACTCCTTTGTGGAGAATGGTGGGGGATAGATCATGTCTCAGGAGGAGCGTAAGTGATCTATCCAGGTTCGATTGAATGAACCAACGAGTCGGTACCGCATGCATGGTGTTGAGTTGCATAATTGCATTATAATATGTTATATTGTAATTTGAACAGTAGGTTCGTTATATGGTGTTGTTGGGGTGAATAATTGATGTGTTGGTGTGTTTTACTGCCTTATTACATGTATTACATTACCATTATATTTTTTTATCATGATTTCTCACCCCTTTGTTGTTGTTGTGTCTGTGCTTCTCCGGAAGTACAGATAATCCAGGTACTTAGCTAGCTTGGATTATGGTGTGACAGTCGAGTCTAGGATGCTCTGATACGTAGCACGGGACTTGGGCGCTTTTATTTGTTTTATGAAGAACTTATATTTTATTTTCCTGTGAACGTATCAAACTTTTATTGGGTTTTATATTTAATATTCTGCTGTATTTGGAGAAAAACCTTTTTATAAGGAAACGTTGTTTTCATGTGATATCCCACTTGGGAAATTGGAACTCTGATTTTGTTTATTTATAATGTTTATTAATTTAATTGATTTTGGGAAGTGGGGTGTTACAATTGGTATCAGAGCAGGTCGGTCCGTCCGGCCAGTGTTGTTGAGTCGAGTTGAGTCTGTCCTTTATGATGTAGTTGAATATCTTTAAACTTGGTGTTGCTATGTTTGAGCAGTATGGCAGGAAGGAACGATGCTGCATTGGCTGCTGCTATGCAAGCAATGGCGCAGGCGGTTGCTAATCAGAATTAAACTACAGATGCCCAATTCAGGAGTTTGGCGCAGTTTCGGAGCAACAAGCCGCCAACGTTTGAAGGAGGAATTCTGGACCCGGAAGCTGCTCAGAAGTGGCTGAAGGCAATTGAGAAGATCTTCAGAACGATGGAATGTACTGATGAGCAGAAGGTGAGATTTGGTACTCACATGCTGGAAGGTGAGGCTGAAGCCTGGTGGGACAATAGTCGCCAAAGATTGGAAGCTGCTGGAACCGCCATTACTTGGGAGGTGGTTCGGAAAGGTTTTCTGGAGAAGTATTTCCCGGAATATATCTGAAGCGCTAAGGAGATTGAATTCCTAGAGCTGAAACAGGGTAGTATGACTGTAGCAGAGTATGCTGCTAAGTTTGAGGAGCTGGTGCAGTATTGTCCCCATTATAATGTGGAGGGGGCAATGACTTCTAAGTGCTTAAAGTTTGAGAATGGACTGCGTCCAGAGATTAAGTTGGGGATTGCTTGTCAGAAGATCAGGAGCTATCCTGAGCTGGTAAGCAGAAGCAGGATTTATGATAACGATAACCGAGCAAGGATTGCGCACTACAAAGCTGTTAATGACCGTAAGGGTAAGCATAGGTTTAGTGGTACTCCTTATAGTGTTGCTGCTGATAAGGGAAAACGTAAAGCTGTTGTTGATAAGAAGCCTAGAGATGGGAGAGCATCTGCTGAAGGGAAATGTTTTCGGTGCGGTGGTATGGGACACCATGCTAATGATTGTCCTAATGAAGCCAAGAAATGTTTTAAGTGCGGGAAACCAGGTCATGTGATAGCTGACTGCAGAGCAACTATGCCGACCTGTTATAACTATGGTGAGAAGGGTCATATCAGTACACATTGTGAGAAGCCGAAGAAGCCTCAAACGTCTCCGGCTGGTGGAAAAGTGTTTGCCTTGGCAGGAACTCAAGCTGCCAGTGATGAGCGTGTTATCAGAGGTACTTGTATTATCAATAATATTCCTTTGATTGCTATTATTGATACGGGTGCAACGCACTCGTTTATTTCTGTAGATTGTGTGAAGAGGATAGGTTTGGTGTCGTCCACTCTGGAGAGACGGATGACTATTGAGACACCCTCTATAGGTTCAGTGACTACTTCTTTGGTATGCCTGAAGTGTCCGCTGACTATTTTCGGTAGAGAATTTGGAGTGGATCTGATTTGTCTACCACTTGGTAAGTTGGATGTTATTCTGGGCATGAACTGGTTAGAGTTCAACCGAGTCTACATCGACTGTTTTCGGAAAGAATTGTTGTTCTTGACCCCTGAAGAGGAAGCTTTAGCAAGTTCTTTGTCTAATAAAGAATTGAGGGTCTTGTTGGAAGATGAAACTAGAGTGTTTGCTTTATTTGCAACATTATCGGGGGATAGCAAAGTGTCAATAGAGGAAGTAGTCGTGGCGAATGAATTTCCGGAAGTGTTTCCTGACGACATTACGGAATTTCCTCCGACGCGAGAAGTGGAATTTGGTATTGATCTTGTTCCTGGTATGAGGCCTATTTCTATGGCGCCGTACAGGATGTCTGCAATGGAATTGGCTGAGTTGAAGTCTCAGATTGGAGAATTGTTGGATAGGAAGTTTATTAGGCCAAGTGTATCGCCGTGGGGAGCTCCAGTGTTATTGGTGAAGAAGAAGGATGGTAGTATGCGTTTGTGCATCGATTACCGTCAATTGAATAAAGTGACTATTAAGAATAAGTATCCTCTACCTAGGATTGATGACTTGATGGACCAGCTGGTGGGAGCTCGTGTATTTAGTAAGATCGACTTAAGATCGGGTTATCATCAGATAAGAGTAAAAGAAGGTGATGTTCAGAAGACTGCCTTTAGGACTCGATATGGACATTACGAATATGCTGTAATGCCGTTTGGAGTGACTAATGCGCCGGGAGTATTTATGGAGTATATGAACAGAATTTTCCATTCTTATTTGGATCAGTTCATTGTAGTGTTTATTGATGATATATTAATTTATTCTAAATCTGATGAAGAGCATGCAGGACATCTGAGAATTGCCTTGCAAGTGTTGAAGGAAAATAAATTATTTGCTAAACTGTCAAAGTGTGACTTTTGGTTGAAGAAAGTAAGTTTCTTGGGGCATATAATATCTGAAGATGGAATAGCGGTGGATCCGTCAAAAGTAAGTGCAGTATTGCAGTGGGAACCGCCGAAGACAACGACAGAGATTAGAAGCTTTTTGGGGTTAGCCGGTTATTACCGCAGGTTTATTGAAGGGTTCTCTAATTTGGCATTGCCATTAACTCAGTTGACGAGAAAGAACCAAGTTTTTGTATGGGATGCTGCTTGTGAAGAAAGTTTTGAAGAGTTGAAAGAGAGATTGACTACGGCACCGGTGTTAGTGTTACCGACTTCGAGTGAACCGTTTGTGGTGTACTGTGATGCGTCTAAGATGGGATTAGGCGGGGTTCTGATGCAGAATGGTAAAGTAGTAGCATATGCATCACGGCAATTGAGAGTGCATGAGCGAAATTATCCGACTCATGATCTTGAATTAGCTGCGGTTGTTTTTGTGTTGAAAATCTGGAGACATTATTTATATGGTTCAAGATTTGAAGTGTTTAGTGATCATAAGAGTCTGAGATACATGTTTGATCAGAAAGAGCTGAATATGAGGCAGAGAAGATGGTTGGAATTTTTGAAGGATTATGACTTCAGTTTGAGTTATCATCCAGGAAAGGCCAATGTAGTGGCAGATGCTTTGAGTAGGAAAGCAATTCATATGGCAGCTCTGATGGTGAAAGAAATTGAGTTAATTGAACAATTTAGAGATTTGAGCATGGTTTGTGAGACTACTGCAGATAGTGTAATGTTGGGTATGTTGCAGGTAAATAATGACTTCTTGGATATGATTAGAGAAAATCAGAAGTTGGATGTGAAATTGGTAGATTTGATGCCTGGAGTAGGAAGTGACTCTGATAGTGACTTTAAATTGGATAGTACAGGTGTGTTGAGATTTAGAGGCAGGATTTGTGTACCAGATGATGAGGAATTAAAAAAGTCAATTTTGAGCGAAGGACATCGTAGTAGCCTGAGTATCCATCCGGGAGCTACGAAGATGTATCATGATCTGAAGAAATTAGTTTGGTGGTCTGGTATGAAACGAGACATTGCTCAATTTGTGTATGCCTGTTTGACGTGTCAGAAGTCGAAGGTAGAACACCAAAGACCTTCTGGATTTATGCAACCATTAGAGATTCCGGTTTGGAAATGGGATTGCATTACTATGGATTTTGTTACAGGTTTGTCGAATACGGCGAGAGGTTTTGATGCTATCTGGGTGATTGTGGATCGATTGACGAAGTCTGCACATTTTGTACCAATCAACATTAGTTTTCCATTAACGAAGCTGGCGGATATTTATATTCGGGTAATTGTGAAGTTGCATGGCGTTCCGTCCAGTATTGTATCGGATAGAGATCCGCGGTTTACTTCGGAATTTTGGAAAAGCTTGCAGGAAGCTTTGGGGACTAAGTTGAAGTTGAGTTCAGCTTATCATCCGCAAACTGATGGTTAGTCGGAGAGGACTATTCAGTCACTTGAGGATTTGTTGAGAGCTTGTGTGTTGGAAAAGGGTGGTGCGTGGGATACTCATTTACCATTGATTGAGTTCACGTACAATAACAGTTACCATTCTAGTATCGGAATGGCACCGTTTGAAGCTTTGTATGGGAGGAGGTGTAGGACTCCTCTGTGTTGGTATGAAACTGGTGAGAATATGGTGCTTGGACCAGAAATTGTACAGCAGACTACTGAGACAATTCAAATGATTCGTGAGAAAATGAAAGTGTCTCAGAGTAGGCAGAAAAGTTATCATGATAATCGGAGGAAAGAGTTGGAATTCTGTGTAGGTGATCACATATTCCTAAGAGTTAATTCGATGACTGGTGTGGGTCGTGCATTGAAGTCCAAGAAGCTGGATCCTAAGTTCATTGGACCTTATGAGATTTTGCATAGAATTGGTGATGTGGCTTATAGGGTGGCGTTGTCGCCTGAGTTGTCAAACTTACATAATGTGTTTCATGTGTCGCAATTGCGAAAGTATGTTTCTGATCCATCTCATGTGATTCAGAGAGATGATGTTCAGATTCGGGAGAATCTTACTGTTGAGACGATGCCGTTGAGGATCGAGGACCGTAAGATGAAACAGCTCCGAGGGAAGGAAATACCTTTGGTGAAGGTAGCATGGGGAGGTGCTGCAGGAGGCAGTGTGACCTGGGAGTTGGAAAACAGGATGCGAGAAGCGTATCCGAAGCTATTTCCATCAGGTAATTTTCGAGGACGAAAATAATTAAAGTGGGGGAGAGTTGTAACACCCATTTTAATTATTTAGTCATTTTATTATTATTTTAAAAATTATACGTTGGTGTGTCCTTTGGTGGGGTGTATTTGGTGATGTTTGGTGGGTGTCCCTAATGTGGGAGGACTATTGGTGGTATTTTGGTGTGAAATATAATAATATAAAAATAATAGTAACATTGGTGGGGGTGTTATTATTATTATTATTATATTTATTATATTTGTTAATATTATTAATATTATTATTATTTTGGTGAAATAATGATATTATTATTATTATTATTATTATTATTATTATATTTATTATATTTGTTAATATTATTAATATTATTATTATTTTGGTGAAATAATGATATTATTATTATTATTATTATTATTATTATTATTATATTTATTATATTTGTTAATATTATTAATATTATTATTATTTTGGTGAAATAATGATATTAGTATTATTATTATTATTATTACATTTATTATATTTGTTAATATTATTAATATTATTATTTTTGTGAAATAATGATATTAGTATTATTATTATTATTATATTTATTATATTTGTTAATATTATTATTATTATTATGGTGAAATAATGATATTAGTATTATTATTATTATTATTATTATTATTATTATTAATGAGTATTATTATTATTATTATTATTATTATTATTAGTATTATAATATTATTAGTATTAATAATAATATTGTATTATTTTATTAAGTTATTTTATTAATTGGGATTAGATTTAATAAAGAAAATAGAATGTGAAGGGGTGGGGAGAGTGGTACGATACATTTTAGAAATTGAGAAAAAGGGCGATAGAAAAGAGAGAAGAGAAAAGGACGAAAGAAAGGAAAAAGAGCGAAGGAAAAAGGGAACGAAGAACGGAAGAGAAAAGGGGAAGGCCAAGAGACCAATTATAGGAGGATTTCTATCGATCAACCAATTTTAAGGTAAGGGGGGAGAAATTTGATTGGAAATGGTTTATACATGTATAGGGTAGAGGGGATTCCTTAACCCCGTAGGAATTTATCGTTATATAAAGTTTTATATTGGCATGCTATGATTATTGTTGATGTTGGGGGATTGATGAATGCTGATGATGCATTTTGGTGTATATATATATATATATATATATATATATATATATATATATATATATATATATATATATATATATATATATATATATATATATATATATATATATATATATATATATATATATATATATATATATATATATATATATATATATATATATATATATATATATATATATATATATATATATATATATATATATATATATATATATATATATATATATATATATATATATATATATATATATATATATATATGGTGATGATAGTAACTGTAGTATTGATCCAGTTTGTTGGATTGTTGATGTTACTGTAGTGTTGATAGTAACTAGGAATATAAAGCTGATGAGATTTTGTGTTGTTACCGTAGTGTTGGCAATGACCATGATTATAGCTTTGGGAAAGTTATGTGTTGTTTCCCTATAGTCTTGTTAACGACTATGGTTAGGACCTTGGTGAGATTCAGAGTGACTTTGAAGTGTCGGTAATGTACCATAATGTCGGTTCTAGAGTAGAAATTATAGGATAATTGGTAAGTATAATATCTATTGGCATGTTTGTGATTGTGGATTGATGTTGATGAATTGTTGATTTTGGTGTATAGGCTGAGGTGTTGGTTTAGGGAGGTTCTGAGTAACCTCAGAGACTTTTGGTGAGATGTCTGAATTGGTCTCGTGTGATCCTTCTAGCCTTGTTGTAGTGTGAAAATGATGAGTATGGGATATAACTTGTGTACTTGGTGATAGTACGCATTTCCCTTAATATTGTTGGTGAGCAATTAGTTAATGTATATGTGTGTAGTGATCAGTAGGATCGTGTATCCCCGAGTGGGGGGACGTAGTTATATCCGGTGTGATAGTATGAATTCGTTTACTATCTGATTGATTTATATGGTGTTGGTGTAATATATTTATACATATGCATTGCTGTATGATGATATGATCAGGAGGATCGTGTGCACTTAGCGTGCCAGAATATAATAATTATGCATCGGTGTCTTGCATATCATGGTGTTTTGGTGGGATGAATCATGTCTCAGGAGGAGCGTAAGTGATTCATCCGTACTCCTTTGTGGAGAATGGTGGGGGATAGATCATGTCTCAGGAGGAGCGTAAGTGATCTATCCAGGTTCGATTGAATGAACCAACGAGTCGGTACCGCATGCATGGTGTAGAGTTGCATAATTGCATTATAATATGTTATATTGTAATTTGAACAGTAGGTTCGTTATATGGTGTTGTTGGGGTGAATAATTGATGTGTTGGTGTGTTTTACTGCCTTATTACATGTATTACATTAGCATTATATTTTTTATCATGATTTCTCACCCCTTTGTTGTTGTTGTGTCTGTGCTTCTCCGTAAGTACAGATAATCCAGGTACTTAGCTAGCTTGGATTATGGTGTGACAGTCGAGTCTAGGATGCTCTGATACGTAGCACGGGACTTGGGCGCTTTTATTTGTTTTATGAAGAACTTATATTTTATTTTCCTGTGAACGTATCAAACTTTTATTGGGTTTTATATTTAATATTCCGCTGTATTTGGAGAAAAACCTTTTTATAAGGAAACGTTGTTTTCATGTGATATCCCACTTGGGAAATTGGAACTCTAATTTTGTTTATTTATAATGTTTATTAATTTAATTGATTTTGGGAAGTGGGGTGTTACATTATGCTCTTTTCTGCTGCATGTGTTCTCTGATATGGTGACAAGTTGTTTTAGCCAAACATTTGCTAAAGGGGGAGTTTGTAGATGTTCTTGATTGGCTGCATTTTATGGTAAAACATTGTTGTGTGTGTAGATGTCTTGACTGATGTCATGACATACTTGTGTAGTGTTCTGCATGATATGTTTGATTAGCTAATACAGAGTTTATTGGATGTCATGCTGAATGTTGTTACATCAGGTATCTGCCAGCATGGGCACTGGTTTGTTTTCTGTTAGGTTTCCTACTTTATCTCAGGCTATAGTTTAGGAAACGTTTGTGGCCTATTTTGTAGCACCTTGAATTTTGGAGATTGGATTAACTTGGTTAAACCTAATTTATAATACCTAGGCCCAAGGCCCATGTGCTGCATATAAAGAAGGGTGACAATCCTTACTAAAGACTCAGAGATTTTGGTGTGAAGAATTATGTTTGGGTGTTTATATCTTCACGTGTTTTTTTGTCTTAGGATTTCTTGTGAGCCAAGCAATTATCACCTTGATGATTGTATTGGACTAGTGTGGCTTTTGAGTGGTGTTTTGGTTGTGTCACTCTAAGCTTTTAAGCAAGAGTGTTATGTCTCTTGATTGAAGCTTTTAAGTAAGATCAATATTTGTTTGAAGTGTGTCTTCTTTTTTGAATCTGTTTGTTATTTGATTGATATCACTGTTGTGATTGAGGGGGAGTGAGTAGTGTTGATACTCTGAAAAACATCCGGCAGAAAACAGAATAGTCACCACCTTTCGTTATTTATCCCAAAGAGAGGGAAAGGAAACGTTCGGAAAAACCTGACGAAAAAGGGAAAGACAAGGTCATCGCAACCAAGTCCTGGATTCGGGAGTCGGTTATGCAAGGGGAAGATATTAGCACCCCTCACGTCCGTCGTACTTGACGGGATCCACGCTTGTTGTCTATCTAAGAGGGTGTTTAAACTATCTACGCTACAGGCTCACAGGACAAAAAGAAAAGAAAAGAGACTCGGCAGAGCATCGCCGCTCTGTGCCTACGTATTCCCTCGTGCAATGGGAAAGTCAGAGTCAACATAGTTCGGCTAACTACGGGTGAAAGGGGGAAAGGTTGCTCGCCAAGACATCGCATCTTGTGCCTACGTATCCTCATCTGGTATGAGAAATCAGAGCAAACATAGTTTGGGCTGACACGAAACCACAGGTTGATTAAGTGTTTTAACCGAGTAGGGTTAAACCTCTGTTCCAACAGTTAGGGACGATGCCTGTTTGCGGTATAACCGAAGCTTAACAACACTTTTTTTATGAAAAAGGTTTTCCAATTAATCTCGAAGGAAAAAGGTTTGAAGTTTTGTTTTATGTTTTTTAGTGAAGTGAATTAATTCGGTTTGTGATTCACGTTGCCCTAAAGACTATGACATAGAGGCGAATGCGTCGCGTATTGCCCCCAAACGGGACATACACTAAACTCTCTAGACAAGCGAGAGGAGACCCCTCACTCATCATTCCCCATGTAGCTTAAGGCTCGTAGCGCGCAACGTTCATCACATTTATTAGATGAGTTAGAATTGTTTTGAGATGAGAAAGAGAGACACACGAAAGGTCTAAGGGAAACTCGGCCCTAACGTTGTCATGCAAAATGGTCCTAATGTTGGGATTAAAAGGGGGAGCATCTACCCTAATGTTAGCATGCTTGGATTTAACACCTAATGTCTCTCCTACTCCCTTCCTAAACGGAGGGACTAGGAACCCTATGGGGATCATGGCAAAAAGCACAAGAAAGCACCAAGTAAATTCAATCACAAGTAAGAGATGCACACATGGAAAATAAACATGCAAAGAGGGAGGAAAAGAAGTGCGAGGAAGCAGTCGTCATAAGCGCGTCTTGACCTCTTTGAAGCAAGCAAAGTAAGCAATGCAACATAGAAATGCAAGAAGGCATGCAAACATGGAAAAATGCGAGAATACATATGCAATGCAACACACAAGCAAAGGGAGGAAAAAGTGTGGGGTAATGTTGCACCCCAAAATTTGACCAACCGGTTCCCATATTTGGTTTATGGTTCGACGCATTTTGCATTCGCATTCGCATACCGCATATGTTGCATTTTCTCAATCATATTGATTTTATCGGGATCACATCCTCCCCTGGCGCTTCAGGCATTTCAGGCCAACACGAGGATTTATTTTGAGAATCGGTGCTCATTCCCTGTGTTTTCAGGCTATCTCGGTGTCCGGTTTTTACCGCTTATTTCGTTGTGTTCGCGTATTCTTGTTCTAATCAATTTAATCGGTTTCCTCGTATTTTTTAGATTTTTCCCTTTATTTCCTAGAATTTTAAATGAATTTAATTCTTTTTCTAGAATTTTAAATAGATGATTCCTAGAATATTTTTTGAGATAATAGATTTTTTTAAATAGTTTTGGTAGATATTTTTTAGATATTAAATAGGATTTTTTAAATACATTCTTATAGATTGAATTGTCTTTTAGAATTTTAAAATAGATATTAAATGTTTTTAATAGTTTAAATAGGTTAGCTCTTTTATTAGAATATTAAATAGATTTAAAATTGGTTTAATAGTTTTTTTTTATGATGATTAGTAGGTTTAGAAATTCTAGAGTAATCTCATTTTTAGATATTAATGGATATTAATATAGTTTAAATCTTTTTTCAGATTAATTTCTTGATAGTGTTAATTAGCTGTTAATCAGGTCTATATTAGTCTTAATTTCCGTTTTCCATTAATTGCATTGCTGATTAACATTAATAATCATCTTAATTGATTTAGGGTTTAATCATGGCATTAATTAGTGTTAATTGATTCATAGTTCAGCCATTTTCGTGTGGGCCATTTATCCAGTTCTGAGGCCCAGTTCCAAGTCCAGTCATACACCACTTGTCATTTATAAGTACTGCCACGCGTTCTATCTCAAGGGCCGCCACCTCATTATTCCACTAAGCTTCCCACATCCTGCATGCAAGCCACTTGGCTTCTCTCTCTCACTCCCACCCAACGCCACGTTTCGTTGCATGCCACTCTCTCACCTCACACAGCCACCTGTCCCCCTCACCAACCCCTCCCGCCGACCATGCAACCACCATCGGAGAATCGTAACTGCTCGCCGGACCACCATATATGCCTGCCGGAAAACACAACTGTCACCAGAAAACTCATGGTGTTCTTCATCATTTCCCCAGTTCTTACCAAATCCTCATCAGAAACACATCGATCTTCATCATCTTCAATGCATGTGTTCATCACCACCTTCATACATTTTCCAGTTTGCCAAGATCTTGATCAGTGTTCATCTTGAGTTTTCCAGAAATCATCACAATATCAATACTCAAAGCTCCAAGATCTTCATGTGTTCATCACATGTTCATCAACATATTTCCAGAATCACTAGTCTCATCAACATCTTCGTCAATGCTCATCAGTTCTCCAATCATTCGCCAGAAGACATCAAGTTTCGTCCCAGATTTTTCCAGAATTTCATCAAATCTCCACGATGTTCATCATACTCATCGTTACCTCCATGTGCGTTCTGTCAAGAAACCATCAAGAAACCTCCCATAGCTTCATCATTTATCTTTAAGATCTTTGAAGATCTTCATCCGTAGCGCCGTTTTCCAGAAAATCGCACCTCAGTTCATCAGTGTTCCTCAAGCATTTTTCAGGAAGTTCATCCGCGAACTTCAAGATCCTCATCAGATCTCCAGAAAAATCTTCAAGATCTTCAGCAAGCATTCAACGAAACTCCCTCAACATCTTCATCTGTGGTTCTTCCTGTTCATCTTTCCAGAAACTTCTTCATCTCCTTCAAAAGTTCTTCGTCAAGCTTAATCTTCCAGAACAATCACCTACGAAGAACTTCAAATCAACTCCAGAAATCGTCATTGTCCAGAATCTTCAACATGTTGAAACGAAATCGGAAGTTGAAGATTGATAGAAAGAAGATGTTGTGAGGGAGAAGATGAAACGAGAAAAAGATTTTGTGAGAGTGATGGGTCGAGGCGGATGGAATTCTGAGAGAGAGCTTGAGAGAGCGGCAGAGAGAAGAGTGAACAGTAGAATGAGAGAAGATAGGCGTTTAGGGTTTAGAGAGTACATGAGAGAAATGATGGAGTGGACGCGTTGAGACCCACGGATTTGCGTGGACCGGAAGGCCCATTTGTTTTTGTCCATACTTGGTTTCTATTTTTTTGTAGCAGATGTTCACACCCATTGTCACTATTCGCCCCCTCCCCATTTATGTGTGTATGCTGTTGGGTTGGGCCAACTGCTATTTCATTTTTGCTGGCTGTCCCCCCTTGCAATACACCCCCCTCCCTGCATTTTATTTTAATACTTTGTATTGTTTTTAATTGTAATTTTTTTAGGGATAGTTTTATAATTTAGAATATTATATTTCTAGAATAAATTTAGTTTTAGATACTAATTTCTTTAGTTTAAAATTTGTTAAGAATTAGTATTTTTTAGAATATAGTTTAGGTGTTAATTCTTGGTTAAGGAGATTTATAGATTTAATTCTTTTTAGGATATAGTTCCCTTAGGACTTTAATTGCTGTATTTTAGGAGTAGACTTTTATTTCCATTTTGTGTTGGATTTCTCTCCTATTTTCGTTTCTCATCTGATTTTATTCTCGATTTTATTTTTGGCTGGCCGTGTGACACGATTCAATTGGAGAGTGATTTTCGATATCATTTCTCCATCTTGTCTTTGACACGGACATTAATACGCTACCTCTTAGAGTTCGATTTCTCGTATAAGTCAAACCATGACGGTCTAAGCATTACATTGGTTCTGATTCGAGCGTCATCATCATGGATCCAGAGAGGAGAATATTGGAATGGAGCTTGCGCGCACGTCAGGAGCCTAGGAGCTGCTTCGTCCAACATCATCATCGTCGTATTCAAGTCTTCAGGCAACCGTCGAGTGTTGTGAGTCGCGTCGTTAGATACGAAGGAAATGACAGTTGAGGAGTTACTTCTCAATCGTCTAGGATGTCTAGTATGGTACCCTTAGGATACCATACGACGCATTCGCTCCTACGTCTTAGGTTCTTGCGTGTGTGTCCCGAGTTCCTTCCCGTTTAGGCGTAGGCCTGCTTCCTCTTTGTTCTCGCCCCGTGCGAGCGAAACCCCTTTTCTCTCGCGTTCAGGCGATCGAGACCCCTTCTCGTGCCCCCGTGCAATCGAGACTCGTTTTCCCGTCGAACTACGTTAGCTCTGATCTCTCGTGCCAGACGAGAGTACGTAGGCATAGGATGTCGTATCCTAGCGAGCTCCCTTTTCCCTTTTTCCCAGTTTTGCTGTAGTTAAGCTGAACTATAGCTGCTCTGATTTCTCATATCAAATAAGAATATGTAGGCATAGGATGCGATATCCTAGCGAGCACACTAACAACTAACCTCTTTGTTCTCTCGCTGCTGCGTGATCGAGACTTTCCCGCTGATGACTGATGTTATCCTTTTCTCTTGCCCTTGCGCATTTGAGACCAGACCGTAGTTCCAGTTCCCGTAGGTTCCCGTACCTCTAAAACCAACTTAATCTCTCACCCCTGTGTGATCGAGAACACCCTGTCTAGCCGTAGTTAGCCTGAACTACGGAAGCTCTGATCTTTCACGCTGTGTGGAAGTACGTAGGCACAAGACACGAAGTCTTGGCGAGCCAATTCCTCTGTAGTTTCCCGAACTACGATGACTCTGACTTTCTCTCTTAAGAATACGTAGGCATAGAGTGTGATGCTATATCGAGTCAGTTTCTTTCCGTTTAGATTTAGAAGCCGTAGATAGATTGTTTTGCATCCTTTAGACAAACCAAGCAAGCGTGGATCCCGTCGAGTACGACGGACGTGAGGGGTGCTAATACCTTCCCTTTGCGTAACCGACTCCCGAATCCAGGATTTGGTTGCGATGATCATTCCTTTCCCGTCTTTGCGTTAGGTTTACTTCGAGCGTTTCCTTTCCCTCCTTTGGGATAAATAACGCACGGTGGCGACTCTTCTGTTTAGCCGGCGCCGATTTTCGCAGTAGAGACAGCTGGCGACTCTGCTGGGGACATGAATATCCCCTACGCGAGTCAATCCTAGCGCTTGTTTGCTCGTCTTTGGATGTTTACCTTTTGTATGTTGTATTTTACTGTATTTACAATTTCCGCATTTCGTTATTATTTGTTGTTGTTGTGCTGTTGGGTGGCTGTTCCTGAGAGAGAAGCCAAAACTCAGGCTTAAGTACACACATAGATTTAGAGAGAGAGCAGTGGTTAGCTTGCTTGCTTAGCTCGCACCAGCTAGCCGCGAAATCTCACTCGGACGAGATTCTATTTGATGCTTCTTGCCTGGCCCTTAGGGCTCAACAAGTTGTCTGACCCGAGGATTGTCGACTCTGGGAACCGATCAATTGGGAATTCGACTAAGTGAGGTCGCTTCAAGGGATGATGATGCCACACCTTCTGGGTATCGTATCATCGCTCTTGAAAGTCTGTGACGTTGATACCCGCATAGGATGTCGTACCTTGTCAGATTAGGTTCATACCCGTGAGTGGGAGGGTTTTTTCAGGAAACCTAACTTCTAGCCAACCCGATATTTTGGTCTTCTCTTCAGAGCGAACGTACTCAGTCAGCAGCGCAGCAGTATTCAGAGATTTGTGGGGGTTGTGATCCCGTATTTGCTGCATTGCATTTGCATAAACATGTTGCATCATATGGCATACCAGTCTCCAGCTAGCCAGAGTCTGATCCAGCCGTTGTTTGGATTCTGAAGGTGATTATCCGGTGATTGGCCTGAACAACTGTTGATTGTTAGAAGACGACCAAGGGGTTGAAGCAGATTTGAGCAGAATCGAGCAGTGAAGTCAGTTGAAGGTTATTGGTAGCTATGTCTGAGAGTCACTTCCAGTCTCGTAACACCTTGGCGGGTTTCACTATGACGACCAATCCTCTGTATGGTTCTACTTCCGAGGCAGACTTTCCACAAGTGAACAACCTTACTGTAGACCAGTTTGTGCAACCTCCTGTTATGGACCGAGATCGACGTGAGCAGTTTGTTGTCCGCAATGAACGACCTCCTCTTATCAACAATCAAGGGGTTGTTTTCCCTAGGGCGAATATCCGAAGAGAGATCTCGGTAGCTAGGGCTGAAGACCCAAGAGCTCTTGAGTATGCTAGAAGGCTCCAAGTGTTGGAGGAAGGAGTGAAAGCCTTGAAAGTTAAAGATGCTGTCAACCTCAATGCTGCAGACATGTGTTTGGTTCCTGGCCTGGTGTTACCTCCTAAGTTCAAAGCGCTGAGATTTGAGAAGTACAGAGGAGATAGCTGTCCGAAGCAACATTTGGTGATGTTCTGCCGAAGAATGACTTCGTTTGTGCAAAACGACAAGTTGATGATCCACTGCTTTCAGGATAGTCTGACTGGGGCATCTTTGCGTTGGTATATGCAGTTAGAGAGTAATCAGATTCGATCATGGGTGGATTTAGCCAGAGCTTTTTTGAAGCAGTATGATTACAACCTAGACGTGGCTCCTCATCGCATGCAGTTGCAAGAATTGTCTCAAGAGAACAATGAACCTATCAAGAAGTATGTTCAAAGATGGAGAGAATTTGCTGCCAGAGTACAACCACCGCTTTTAGACCGAGAGCTAACAAGCATGTTTGTAGACTCACTGCAAAGTCCGTACTATGAAAGAATGCTTGGACCTGCGTTAAATTTCTCTGACTTGGTAGCATTTGGAGAATGCCTTGAGCATGCCATAAAAATCGGGAAAATTCAGATTATTTCAAACGGTCAGGCTAGTGAAGCTGAATCTCTTTATGACTATCAGAATGAAGAAGGAGTTGTGATCAATGCAATCATGCCAGATGTTGAATATCCTCGAGATGAGTCGTTGAAACCTGTTGGTTCTTCATCTTCTCAGAGATCAGTACCTCCTGTGTCTTGTTATGCTAGACAGACCACTGTGCCTAGGGTACCCTATCCAGAACCTTATGTCACTTCCCTTGCAAATCAGCGAACTCGTGGTCGAGGTTGTCAGAATCAGCGCCAGAATCAGAACAGACCTCGTAACAACTTGGAACGAAGGAATGCTCCTTCCCACCCAGTGCCTATGCCGTATAGCCAGCTACTGCCATCTTTGATCCAGAGTTCTTTGGTGGAACCTAAAGCTCTTAAGCCTGTGCCAGAACCTTACCCTCCTGGGTACAATCCCCACGCTCAGTGTGGTTACCATGGTGGATCTCCAGGGCATTCAACTGAAGATTGCAAAGCTTTTTACGCGAAAGTACAACAGTTGATCGACCAAGATTGCATTTCCTTTCAAGAAGGATTTCTGTTTGTTCATACCAACTTCTCAGCTGTCTAAGCTCGTAGATTCGGAGTTTGTTTTCAAGAAGCCAGTGGTTCAGACAGGCAGGCGCCCTCATCATTGGCAGTCCTCAGACTTTTATATCATTTGCATTTGTAGTTTCTTTTCTGTTAGTCACTACTTGTTGTTGAACATTGTTTGTTTCGAATGGTAATATTGATAAAGTGACTATGCATTTTTCTGAATTAATCATGTCGCTGTCGCTCATTTATTGCATTGCACTGACACTTGCATTTTATTTACTCCACTTTATCACTATGATTAGCAAAGATTGGAGGGAGGATGACGAAACTGAATACTCATAACCGATGATCGTATGCTTTCAGATAGAACCCTGCCTATGATGTACAGGCATTGTTTCAAATCCCCCAAACACTGGAGATATAAGGAGTTAGTCCCTTGTTAACCACTTCGAGCCAAGAAGTAGAAGTTTTTTCGGACTTTTTAAACCCTCACATCTTAACCCGGGGCAGGGTAGTTGTCAGTTAGCTTGATCGAGCGCTCAAGTCTTATAGAGGAGTGTTGCCTTTCGAGGACCAATCACATCTTATTTTTCCCAGAGGTCGTACCTCGTCAACCACAATGGTTAAACCTCACCAATCAGGAGTGAGACAGTTGCAATCCTTTCGGAGCACTCAAGATAACCAGTGTCACACGACTTGTTCGAAAAAAAAGAAAGAAATAAGAAAGCCCGCTAAGTAAAAAGAAAAGAAAAACTGGAAAGCTAATACTTAGGCAAAAATTAGGGCATCCCGCTGGACTTCAAAAGAAAAAATCGAAAAGAACTCAAAGGGAGTCAGTCCAGGCAAAAAAATTAGGGAATCAAAAGAATGAAAAAGAAAGGATATCGAAAAAGAAAAATCCTCGAACAAGGACAAAGTCGTGTGGATAACAGACACCGAAAACGAAAAAGGAGTAGCTGTCACTCTAAAAACGAAAAAACCTTGTGAGTTCCTTAACTATGGTTCTTACCATTCAACATACCTCTCGAAGAGGCGAGCGCCCGTGCCAGGTTAACTGAACCTTAGGATCGGAGATTATCACGTAGAAGGGGTGGGCATAAATTAAAATTTGAGCCCAAATATCCTTTGTTTCACGAACCGTGAACCCGACCACGATACAACCCTTAAAAGACCTAATTGAGGTAGGGTTTATTCTGAAAGCGCATTACGATAAGGTTGAGTAACCTGACTCCTTCTTGATTTGTTAATCATATCCTTGTTACATTTCACTAATCACATAAGCACTACGTTTGAAATCTCTGGTTCATTCGTCACTCACAATCATGACACGTAAATGAGTGACAGCACAACTTTTTCAAAATCTGCATGAACACTGCATTGAAATTACCATTCGGGATTAAACAAGTTTAGTTGCAGGTCAGTAGTTGACAGGAAGGAAATTCCAACAGGGAATAATCAAACAGGACTGAATAACTCAGCAGTCTGAATCAGAATGGTGTATGTTGTGAAACCCTGTAAATCTGAGGCATTGACTTTCAGTGAGTTCAGAATCAGTTGGTCTAAGGACAAGTCCCGAAGCATCGGTTGATTATGGGACAGTTTGTTTGAGAAGCAGTTGTTCAGAAATGAATCTTCTCGAGAGCCACAAAGGGGCAATTATTCAGAATGTTGTGATTTGAAAAGAGATCCTTCCAGTATGTGATCAGATCAGGTTAAGTCGCTCAAACACTCATTCAAGGACAAGCCAGTTTAGGAATAGTGAAATCAACCATGTTGAAAGTTGTTTAATTGAGGTTGAATCCTTTTGTTGTACAGATACCGGGGCAAGTAATCTCGAGGTCGTCTCATAGCAAGCTGTTCAAAGTGATATTCCCAAGAGTTAGATTGGGGCAAGTTGAGTTGCATTGGGGCAAGTTATTCAAGCAAGTCTATTTATCCCCAGCCAGAGTTGAGTATCGGGGAATCGTGTCGTTACTCTTATCAAAAACCTTGACCTTCCGAAAAAGGCATTACCTTCGTTGGATCGTTATCCTACAGTTTAAACCTGTTACGTGTCAGCATTTTGTAAACAGATCGTTTCCAAAGTCCAGTTCTCGCCTGGAAAACCGGTAACCAGTTCTCGCCTGGTCCACGTTTCCATAACTACCAGTTCTCACCTGGTACATGGTGTCTTTCAACCAGTGGTCGTCTGGTCAACCTTTCTGTAAACATCAGTTCTTGTCTGGTCACCGTTTCTTTAACCTATTTGTTGTATCAGTTCTCGTCTGGTGCATGTTAGCTTTCAACCAGTTCTCGTCTGGTCATTTGTTCCTTAACCTATTATCCAGTCAGCCCCGTCTGATGATCAAACCAGAAAATCCATTCTCGTCCGATAACCTAATCTATTTTGCTATCAGTTCTCGTCTGGTAGTCTACCCTTGAATGCTAGTTCTCGTCTAGTATTTTCCCTATCTTCCATTTTGTAAATAACCAATTCTCATCCCTAAACCCGAAAAAGCCTAAAAATATCCGACATGATAATTCCCAATGACTCGCATGTTGTCATGTTCCCCGATATGAAGCTCGATTGATACTAGTTCTCGGGTTAATGTTCTGCATTCCTATGGATTTTGTTAAATCAGGAGTACTTTTCCTCCGCAGATCGGAAGTCACGTATTATCCCCGGAAGAGTTGAGATTGTATTTTATCCCGCATCGGAGTAGGATCAGGAGTATTCTCAGCAGATTAAGATTGATATCCGTGACAGAAGGGGCATTCCCAGCAGTGCGCTGTGCACAATCGACCCCAGTTTGGTTAATCCCCATAGAGTACAATCAGGTTGCCAGTGGTTTAGAAAGAATATCACCGTGCAGGGTCGTCCTTCCCTTTTCCAGCATTTATTTTGCTGAGATGATTCTGTGATAACCGGTTACCTTCAGTGGAGTTGACTTTGCCTCCGGCATTTATTTTTCCAAGTGGTTTCAGACCTGGTGTTCTCTGGCAGCCTGCATTTACATTTGCATTTGCATATACCGTCATATTTGCACCTATCCAGAACGCATAACATATCCATGTCGTGTGGAACATTGCATCATTTTCAAACATACGCATTTCGAAACATAGACCAGGTTGGTTACCTTTTGGCTTTCGAATATGTTCCCCTGCAGAGTTGTTTGGTTAAGCTTCTCTTCTCCCCAATGGAGTTGTTTCTTCATATTTGGTTGTTACGTCGGCACTGGAAAAAAAAAAGATTGCATGGATCGAAACCTCTGAAGCTGCCGCCTGTTGTCGAAATGGGTGTCTAGCAGTCGATTCAGAATTTCCCCAGGAGAGTTTTCCTCAGGTTCGCTGTGAACTGTGAGGTGACAAGATTTGATCCCATAACAGATGGGAGTCAAGGTGTTTGCTTTCTGAAGCATTATTCCGGAGATTCAGTACCTATGGCGTCACACAGGTGATTGATGTTGAAATCAGAAATTTTATGAGATAATTGACCAGTTGTTGCCGTAACAACCAGACTTCAGTTCATTGGAAGCTATTCCTCAAGCAGTTTTGCAGTTTATTTCTGCGGTTGGCAAATTTCAGGGTTCTTTTGTATTCAACCGTCTTCTACCTTTGAATGTTGAAAGATGTTCGCTCTTCAACCATTCAGGTCCAAGCCGCTTGAATAGAGGCAGCTGTTGCACCCCAAAATTTGACCAACCGGTTCCCATATTTGGTTTATGGTTCGACGCATTTTGCATTCGCATTCGCATACCGCATATGTTGCATTTTCTCAATCATATTGATTTTATCGGGATCACAGCCTCCTCTGGAGCTTCAGGCATTTCAGGCCAACACGAGGATTTATTTTGAGAATCGGTGCTCGTTCCCTGTGTTTTCAGGCTATCTCGGTGTCCGGTTTTTACCGCTTATTTGGCTGTGTTCGCGTATTCGTGTTCTAATCAATTTAATCGGTTTCCTCGTATTTTTTAGATTTTTCCCTTTATTTCCTAGAATTTTAAATGAATTTAATTCTTTTTCTAGAATTTTAAATAGATGATTCCTAGAATATTTTTTGAGATAATAGATTTTTTTAAATAGTTTTGATAGATATTTTTTAGATATTAAATAGGATTTTTTAAATACATTCTTATAGATTGAATTATCTTTTAGAATTTTAAAATAGATATTAAATGTTTTTAATAGTTTAAATAGGTTAGCTATTTTATTAGAATATTAAATAGATTTAAAATTGGTTTAATAGTTTTTTTTTATGATGATTAGTAGGTTTAGAAATTCTAGAGTAATCTCATTTTTAGATATTAATGGATATTAATATAGTTTAAATCTTTTTTCAGATTAATTTCTTGATAGTGTTAATTAGCTGTTAATCAAGTCTATATTAGTCTTAATTTCCGTTTTCCATTAATTGCATTGCTGATTAACATTAATAATCATCTTAATTGATTTAGGGTTTAATCATGGCATTAATTAGTGTTAATTGATTCATAGTTCATCCATTTTCGTGTGGGCCATTTATCCAGTTCTGAGGCCCAGTTCCAAGTCCAGTCATACGCCACTTGTCATTTATAAGTACTGCCACGCGTTCTATCTCAAGGGCCGCCACCTCATTATTCCACTAAGCTTCCCACATCCTGCATGCAAGCCACTTGGCTTCTCTCTCTCACTCCCACCCAACGCCACGTTTCGTGGCATGCCACTCTCTCACCTCACACAGCCACCTGTCCCCCTCACGAACCCCTCCCGCCGACCATGCAACCACCATCAGAGAACCGTAACTGCTCGCCGGACCACCGTAACTGTCTGCCGGAAAACACAACTGTCACCGGAAAACTCATGGTGTTCTTCATCATTTCCCCAGTTCTTCCCAAATCCTCATCAGAAACACATCGATCTTCATCATCTTCAATGCATGTGTTCATCACCACCTTCATACATTTTCCAGTTTGCCAAGATCTTGATCAGTGTTCATCTTGAGTTTTCCAGAAATCATCACAATATCAATACTCAAAGCTCCAAGATCTTCATGTGTTCATCACATGTTCATCAACATATTTCCAGAATCACTAGTTTCATCAACATCTTCGTCAATGCTCATCAGTTCTCCAATCATTCGCCAGAAGACATCAAGTTCCGTCCTAGATTTTTCCAGAATTTCATCAAATCTCCACGATGTTCATCATACTCATCGTTACCTCCATGTGCGTTCTGCCAAGAAACCATCAAGAAACCTACCATAGCTTCATCATTTATCTTTAAGATCTTTGAGGATCTTTGAAGATCTTCATCCGTAGCGTCGTTTTCCAGAAAATCGCACCTCAGTTCATCAGTGTTCCTCAAGCATTTTTCAGGAAGTTCATCCGCGAACTTCAAGATCCTCATCCTTACTCATCAGATCTCCAGAAAAATATTCAAGATCTTCAGCAAGCATTCAACGAAACTCCCTCAACATCTTCATCCGTGGTTCTTCCTGTTCATCTTTCCAGAAACTTCTTCATCTCCTTCAAAAGTTCTTCGTCAAGCTTAATCTTCAAGAACAATCACCTACGAAGAACTTCAAATCAACTCCAGAAATCGTCATTGTCCAGAATCTTCAACATGTTGAAACGAAATCGGAAGTTGAAGATTGATAGAAAGAAGATGTTGTGAGGGAGAAGATGAAACGAGAAAAAGATTTTGTGAGAGTGATGGGTCGAGGCGGATGGAATTTTGAGAGAGAGTTTGAGAGAGCGGCAGAGAGAAGAGTGAACAGTAGAATGAGAGAAGATAGGCGTTTAGGGTTTAGAGAGTGCATGAGAGAAATGATGGAGTGGACGGGTTGAGACCCACGGATTTGCGTGGGCCGGAAGGCCCATTTGTTTTTGTCCATACTTGGTTTCTTTTTTTTTGTAGCAGATGTTCACACCCATTGTCACTATTCGCCCCCTCCCCATTTATGTGTGTGTGCTGTTGGGCTGGGCCAACTGCTATTTCATTATTGCTGGTTGTCCCCCCTTGCAATACACCCCCCTCCCTACATTTTATTTTAATACTTTCTATTGTTTTTAATTGTAAATTTTTTAGGGATAGTTTTATATTTTAGAATATTATATTTCTAGAATAAATTTAGTTTTAGATACTAATTTCTTTAGTTTAAAATTTGTTAAGAATTAGTATTTTTTAGAATATAGTTTAGGTGTTAGTTCTTGGTTAAGGAGATTTATAGATTTAATTCTTTTTAGGATACAGTTCCCTTAGGACTTTAATTGCTGTATTTTAGGAGTAGACTTTTATTTCCATTTTGTGTTGGATTTCATTCCTATTTTCGTTTCTCATCTGATTTTATTCTCAATTTTATTTTTGGCTGGCCGTGTGACACGATTCAATTGGAGAGTGATTTTCGATATCATTTCTCCATCTTGTCTTTGACACGGACATCAATACGCTACCTCTTAGAGTTCGATTTCTCGTATAAGTCGAACCATGACGGTCTAAGTGTTACATTGGTTCTGATTCGAGCGTCATCATCATGGATCCAGAGAGGAGAAGATTGGAATGGAGCTTGCGCGCACGTCAGGAGCCTAGGAGTTGCTTCGTCCAACATCATCATCGTCGTATTCAAGTCTTCAGGCAACCGTCGAGTGTTGTGAGTCGCGTCGTTAGATACGAAGGAAATGACAGTTAAGGAGTTACTTCTCAATCGTCTAGGATGTCTAGTATGGTACCCTTAGGATACCATGCGACGCATTCGCTCCTACGTCTTAGGTTCTTGCGTGTGTGTCCCGAGTTCCTTCCTGTTTAGGCGTAGGCCTGCTTCCTCTTTGTTCTCGCCCCGTGCGAGCGAAACCCCTTTTCTCTCGCGTTCAGGCGATCGAGACCCCTTCTCGTGCCCCCGTGCAATCGAGACTCGTTTTCCCGTCGAACTACGTTAGCTCTGATCTCTCGTGCCAAACGAGAGTACGTAGGCATAGGATGTCGTATCCTAGCGAGCTCCCTTTTCCCTTTTTCCCGGTTTTGCTGTAGTTAAGCTGAACTACAGCTGCTCTGATTTCTCATATCGAATGAGTATATGTAGGCATAGGATGCGATATCCTAGCGAGCACACTAACAACTAACCTCTCTGTTCTCTTGCTGCTGTGCGATCGAGACTTTCCCGCTGACGACTGATGTTATCCTTTTCTCTTGTCCTTGCGCATTTGAGACCAGATTGTAGTTCCAGTTCCCGTAGGTTCCCGTACCTCTAAAACCAACTTAATCTCTCACCCCTGTGTGATCGAGAACACCCTGTCTAGCCGTAGTTAGCCTGAACTACGGAAGCTCTGATCTTTCAAGCTGTGTGGAAGTACGTAGGCACAAGACACGAAGTCTTGGCGAGCCAATTCCCCTGTAGTTTCCCGAACTACGATGACTCTGACTTTCTCTCTTGAGAATATGTAGGCATAGAGTGTGATGCTCTATCGAGTCAGTTTCTTTCCGTTTAGATTTAGCAGCCGTAGATAGATTGTTTTGCATCCTTTAGACAAACCATGCAAGCGTGGATCCCGTTGAGTACGACGGACGTGAGGGGTGCTAATACCTTCCCTTTGCGTAACCGACTCCCGAATCCAGGATTTGGTTGCGATGACCATTCCTTTCCCGTCTTTGCATTAGGTTTACTTCGAGCGTTTCCTTTCCCTCCTTTGGGATAAATAACGCACGGTGGCGACTCTTCTGTTTAGCCGACGCCGATTTTCGCAGTAGCGACAGGTAAATACCTCCACAAGCACATCTCGACCTTTTATTAATGCTGTAAAAGAATGCACACAAAGTGAAGAAATGTGGGACAGCAAGCAAACATGAACATGCAAGCACACAATCACTTCGAACAACAACACATAAGTGGGCATCCGAGTGGAAAACAAACACGAGTCGGCGAAGTCTCGATTAAACCATCAAAATAGCAACATATATCCCAAAACATTTCACTTCTAATGCATCATATCAAACTACGATGATTCGAAGCAAAACGGTACTCAAACAAGCAAGCAAAACAGCAATACAGGCCTGTTGGAACAGTGTTAATCGGTTAACCACAGGGGTTAATCGGTTAACCATATGCGTTAACCGACTAACACTGTGAAAACCTTGAAAAATCTGGAAATTTGTAATGGTTAATCAGTTAACCATATGTGTTAACCGATTAACATTGTGCCAACAACAGAAAATCTGCAACAAAACAGCCTGTGCAGCAAATAAGCACTTACCCGATCAACCAGATGATCGCATTATCACTTAATCAAGAAATTAAACCAGCAAATCATGATTCAAACAGCATGTAAACAGATTAACACAACCAAATCATGAATCAAACGGATCAAATTAACCAGCATTTAATCAAAGATGTAAATCCACATGATTAAAGCAAATAAGCTAAAAACAGATTCGGATCCAACCTTCGGAGCGGAGGTTTGCTCCGGTTAGTGTTAATTCAACTGTAATTGAGCAGATCCGATGCTAGAAGTTTGGAATACTTCAAGATCCACACCAATTCTTGTAGTAGCAATGGAGATCCTTCAAGATTAATCCAAAATAAGCCAAATAATCACTTCCCAAAATCACTTCCAAATTCAGATCCAATTGTGCACGAAAATTGGATGAAGAAATCACTTCAATGGAGATGATGGATGGAGGTTTGAGCTCAAGAATTCATTGATTGAAGAATCAAAGAATTCAATGGAAAAGAGCTTTTGGTGAAGGTTTTGGAATTGGAAAATTGAGAGAGAATTTGAGAGAATTGAGATGAATTCTGAAAAGTGAGAGTGAGAAATGAATATTGGATAGCTTTGGTTTGGAGTGAATCACTTAAATATCACTTAGGTTTGGATCCAAAGGAGAGGCTTGGAAGTTAGTTTGTGAATTTTGGTTTGGCACTAGGAATGGGATTTTGGAGTGAAATGAAAATCAACCAAAATTTGAATATGTTCTAGATCCTTCCCAAAGTGTAAAATCAACTCTAAAGTGATCAAAGTTGGACCCCAAATGGCTCTGCATTGAAAATTCACGTGCAGAGGCAAAATCTGCACTGGTTAATCGATTAACTATATAGGTTAATCGGTTAACACCTTTAAAAACCCCACATTGACTTGATTTGACTTGGTTAATCGGTTAACCATATGCGTTAACCGATTAACACCTTCAAAATTTTGAATTTTGCGCCTTTTGGAGGGAAATCTATCCATTTGCCCTGTTTTGACTATTTGGAGCTCTGTTAAGCTTCTGAATCTTATTCTTGAACGTCATCACTGTAAAAATGCTTGACATGAGCCTGAGTGTTGCTCTCTGAACTGCTGGTATCCTGCAAGATAAAATAAAATCGGCTGCCTGACCGCTGAGCAAAATAAATGTCGGAGCCTCTGATGCTCGTTGTTCGCTTTTCAGTCTTTTGCACCGAAATGAACCTGAGCCACAGGAATACCTCGATCCCATGCCTCGAGAACAAATGTTATGATATGTGCAAAATGCAAAATGCAAAGAAACAAAAGCCAGTTGCAAAAACCGGTTGGTCAAATTTTGGGGTACAACAGCTGCCCCTATTCAAGCGACTTGGACCTGACTGGGTGAAAAGCGAACGACTTTCAACCAATCAAGGTAAAAGACGGTTGAATACCAAAGAACCCAGAAATTTGCCAACCGTAGAAATAAACTGCAAACTCTGATTGGGACAAAAATCTCTAGAGATAACTGATCATGATAAACGCCTTGAGTACCCCGCCGGGGAAGAGAAACTCAACCGAGTAATTCTTCTTGGGGAAAACATAGTAGGACAATGCGCCCATTAAAGGTTGCGCCATGGCCTGGATACCATGTAGACTGAAGGGTAACACATCAAATTGTCAGAACCTGGATATTCAATGACCAGAATGAGCCAACAAAATTTGCCGGAGCCCGGATACTCAACGTAAGGACCGGAGCCTGAACGCTCAATAAAGGGACCGGAGCCTAAACGCTCAACGTAACAAACCGGAGCCTGGATGCTCAACGAAGGGACCGGAGCCTGAACGCTCAATGTAACAAACCGGAGCCTGGATGCTCAAAGAAGGGACCGGAGCCTGAACGCTCAACGTAACAAAAATCGTACCACCAAGACACTCGTCAGAGTCTGAAAACCATGCGAATTGAGAACATTGTTTCACCATGCCAGAATCTGGATACTCGACGCAATAGCCTGAGCCTGGATGCTCAACGAAATTGACCGGAGTCTGAATACTCAACGAAATAGCCAGAGCCAGAATGCTCAACGTAAAAGCTGGAGCCATAATGCTCAACATAAAAGTCGAAGTCTGATTACTCAACGTAAAAGCCGGAGTCTGATTACTCAACATAAAAGTCGGAGTCTGATTACTCAACGTAATACAGAAATAAACCGGAGCCTAAAAGCTCAACGTAAAATTCGGAGCCTGAATGCTCAATGTAATAACTGGAGCCTGAATGCTCAACGCAATAACCGGAGCCTGAACGCTCAATGCAATAACCGGAGCCTCAATGCTCAACGCAATAACCGGAGCCTCAATGCTCAATGCAATAACCGGAGCCTGAATGCTCAACGTAATAACCGGAGCCTGAATGCTCAATGCAATAACAGGAGCCTGGACATTCAACATACAGAAGAAACACATCTGAGATTACCATGGTCTGGACACCACACGAGCCGGAGAAATCCCATTTAAACCTGTCATGGTCTGAAAACCATATATCGAATTGCCGGAGTCTGAATACTCAACGTAAGTGATCGGAGTCTGGATACTCAACGGAATAAACTGGAGCCTGGATGCTCAACAAAATTGACCGGAGCCTGGACGCTCAACGAAACAAAGAAGCTAGAGCCTGGATGCTCAACGAGGTAAAGAAGCCGGAGCCTAGATGCTCAACGAAGATGGCAACTTCACTGGGGATTTACCGGAGTCTGAGTACTCAACATAATAGACACCGGAGTCTAGATACTAGACGAAAAGCAGTACATCATGAATTGAAAATTCACCGGAATCTGGATATTCAACGGAGAAGGAATACCACCGCAAAACTTATCAGGGTTTGAATACCACAATAACCTTTCCAGAGTCTGGATACTCGACGAACAAAGGAGATCATTGCGAATATAAAGCTTACCAGAGTCTGGATACTCAACGGAACCGATCGGAGTCTGGACACTCAACGGACAAAAGAATACACCAATTGCAAATTCATCGGAGTCTGTATACTCAACGGAGAAGCCGGAGCCTTGATGCTCGACGTAGATGACCGCAAATATACTCATCAGGGTCTGGATACCATCCGTTTTTACAACCACACTCCCCAACCGAAGTCCGACGACACTGCTGAGGAATGACATAAGTCGGGGTCTGGATACCCAACGAAATAATCGGAGTCTGGATACTCAACGAGATTGACCGGAGTCTGGATATTCAACGAACAAACAAATCTGAAGTCACCATGGTCTGGATACCATTCGAGCAAAAGATAACCTTTCAAATTGTCAGAGTCTGGATACTCTATGTACGAAATGAATCAATGAATTGGACATTGATTGGAGTCGGGCTACTCAACGAAATTTACCATGCAGGATTGACCGGAGCCTGGATACTTAATGGACGATACACAAATAATACCCATTGTCGTGGTCTGGATACCACAAGGACTAGATAAAACACCTAATCTGCCATGGTCTGAACACCATAAGGGCAAAGAGATCAAACCTCCGGGGATTCACCTGAAACAAAGAGATAACAACCTGGCTTATGTTTCACAATACATATGTTTGAAAATGGCATAATGCTCCATACGAGATGGAAATGCTACGCGTTTAGGTAGATGCTATGCACACATGCAGATGCAACGAAACCACATCAGCAAAATAAATGTTGAAGAGGGAAGCAACCCTGTTGGGGACAGTTAGGCGCGCCCGACACACCTAGACCCACGTTGGGGGAAAAATAACCTAAGGAACAATAATCCCCCTCTACTGGAACAACTGCCTTGAACGGCCGTCCAAGATACGACTCTCTTGCGGGAATAGACACCCCTACTGGGAAAAATAGAATAAACATTCTACTCTGGTGGGGAACAATGCCTGTAACAGCCTTCCAAGATACAACCCTTCTGGGGGAAGAACAATTCACCTGAGGAAAGACAACCAGACGCTGGAAACAAATCCTGCCTGTCGGGGAATCAACAATTCTGCGAGGGGAATCAGCATCAACCACCAAGATCGATCGTGCTCTACTGGGGAAATGACCCTGAATGGTCTGCCAGAATATAACCTTCTGGGGAACAGACACATCTGCTGGGGATACCAAATCCATCTGCCGAGGACTAATATCCCACTTGCTATAGAACAAAATCCCACCTGCCGAGGGCCATTCAACTAGGGATGAATCTATCTCTGCTATATATTACTCAGTGGCGACTTCATTGGGGAGTAAACTCATACTTGCACTCTGAGAGAATTACATATGTATCAACCAACTGCTCCTTCAACCTGTATATCTGACCCAGGCTGGGGACATAGAGATGCACAGCCTTCATTTGCTAAGGAAGAATTCCATCTGGGGAGAATAACCTTGCTTGAGTAACTGCCCCAGTGTAGTTCATTTTTGCCACGGTCCAATCTCTAGGGCGAAACGAAAAGCTTTCCATGAAACGACCTCGAGATGGCTTGCCCCTGAATTTGTAGCATGAAAGGATTCGACCCTAGTTGACCACTTCTGATAAACACTGAGGATATAGAGAGAAACAGTTCCTTCGTTCCTAATTTTGCCCCATCCCGGGGGACCTGCACAACATCTTCATATTAATTGCCTCTGGCAAAGAATAGCTTACACGCTCTTAGGATAATCTGCCCCAAACTTGCAACGAATTTGCCCCTGATTGGCTGATTGGTGAAGCAGTACCCTTGGCTGCGAGGGATTCACCGAATCTCGACCTGATTGTCCCAGATTAACTATCTTTCGGATGGCCGACTCCCATGATATGAACATTTGATAAATTGTCCCGGTTCTCTGGTGTACCAAGCGTTCTGCATTCTATCTTGACCAAACATTCCATTGTGGAAACATTCCTGTCGTCCAGCGTTTACTCGCTAGTAAAACAAATTGTTCTGCATAAAAGATATATTAATGCAATGCATACGCAGTTTTGAAATCCAAGTCTGTTCACTAGAAAAACATTTGTGACATATACTAGATGAAATCGTTTATCAGAATGTCAACATCAATACCAACATGGTAAGAGGAATCCTTTTAGGAGTCAGTTTCGACGCGATCTTTATCGAAGTATGCTTTCGAAACAAACCTACTTCAATTAGGACTTTTAAAGGTTGTAACGTGGTCAGGTTCACAGTTAAGAAGGAAAAGATAAAGGCTCAAAGTTTATTTTAACCCACCCATTCTCCTTGACGTTCTCCAATTCTATGTTCAGCTAATTCGACCTAAACGCTCACCTCTCAAAGGTTGAATGACAGGAGTGATGGTTCAGGAAACCACAAGTTTTTTAGAGTGACAGTGACTCGCTTTTCGTGTTTTGGTACCTAGAGTCACACGACTTGTTTGTTCAAGAATTTTTCTTTTGTAATCCTTTTCGCTTTTCTGCTTTCTCCCTAACTCTTGCCTGGACTGGCTCTTCTGAGCTTCTTCTGATTTCAAAGTCCAGCGGGAGGCCCAAATTTTTGCCTAAGCCCCGTGTTCTCAAGATCTTGACTTAGCGGGCTTCTTCTTTTGATTCTTCTCTTTTTATTTTTTGAACAAATCGTGTGACACCGGCTTGTCTGACTTGTTAAAGGGATTGTGACTGTTTCACTTCTTGGTCGGCGATGGATAACCACTGTAATTTTTAGGCAAGACCTATAGAGGTGTGGTTGATCCTCGAACGGGAACACTCCTTTTGTGATTTGGACGCTCGGTCAAAATTAGCTGACACCTACCCTGCCCCGGGTTAAGATTGAGGGTTTTTTCGTTTTTCAGAAAGAAACTCCTACTACTAGGCTCAAAAGGGTTGACAGGGGATTATCATCCTTATATCTCCGGTGTTTAGGAATTTGAAAGGAAAAAAAAGCATGTACATCATCAGCAGGTTTTATTCAAAAGCATACAATCGGAAGCTTGTGTGTCTTTCAATTTCGTCATCCTCCCCGGGTTCCGCTTAAACAAGTGTTTGACATCTGCAAAAGTAATTAGTGAACACGAATGGATTTGATCAAAACATGCATATTCATTTCATTATCATTATCAATTGAAAATAATACAAGTTTTACAAATGAGATTTGCACTTTAAATAAAAAAGAAACTACAAATGCAAAGAAATGACATGATAAAAACAGAGATTGCCAGCTTCGGGGAGCCGGGCTTTCAGGTCTTGATTTGCCGCTGGATCAGCCATCTTCAAACTCTATCAGATGAGAGGTTGACATGCATAACCAAATCTCCCTCGGGAAAGGATATGTACTCTTTGTCAATCAACTGTTGCACTTTGGCTTGAAAGGCTTTGCAATTGTCAGTTGAGTGTCCCATGGATCCTCCATGATATCTGCATTGAACACTGGGATCATATCCGGGAGGGTATGGCTCTGGCACTGGCTTGAGAGTCTTAGGCTCCACCAATGAGTTCTGAATCAGATGTGGCAGAAGCTGACTGTATGACATCGAAACTGGATGAAGAGGAGCGTTCCTCCTTTCCAAATTGTTGTGAGGCCCATTCTAATTCTAACGCCGAGGGTTTCGCTGCCGAGGAGCATGAGGTTGTTGGTGCTGATTAGGGATTTCCTCGCGTTCAGGCACTTTCGCTCTCAGACTTTGCCCAGGAACCGTCAATAGTTGTGTGTGCGGTGATTCTGCAGTCATAAATTGCACGGTACGCTCTTGACCTGATGCAGCTTCAGGAGAAATAAGAGGAACAAGCACCTCTTTAGCATTGAATGGACCAAGCCCACCTGGTACACTTACGCCGCCCGGCGCGAATTCAACTGCCTTTGCATCAATTAAATCTTGAACCTGGTGCTTAAAAGCTTTGCAATTCTCGATGTGGTGCCCTGGTGCCCCAGAATGAAAATCACAATGAGCATTTACATCAAAGCCCAGTGGTATCTCACCCGTAAGTGGAGACATAGTCTGAAGTTTAACCAATTGCAATTGAAGTAAGAGCTGCAACAACTGTGCATACGTCATAGGGATCTGGTCGAAGGTTCTCTCGAGCTGCTTCGTCCTTTGCCCATACCTCCTAGCCCTAAGATTGTCTCGGGGAACAAGAGGTATCTGCTGACGGGGAAACTTTGGGACCCCAGGTTGTGCAACGGGTCTTTGAGGCACATCACACCTTGGGATAGATTCCACAGGCATGGGTGGAATAACCATTTCTGCAGCGGCTTCGGGCATCTGACCACCCTTCTTTCTTAGCACATTCCTTACCACCTCTGTTATCAGGCCCATCTGAGCTTTCAGTTGCTAAACCTCCTCCTTAAGCGTCTTCTGCTCCAGACATAAGACCTGCATACTTGCCATAAACTGCCCCATCTGGCTTCGAACTTCCTTCAATTCAGCCCGAATCTGATCCATTACTCTTCGTTGATTCCCCCCAGTTGGATATTTGCAGAAACTGAACTCCTCAATCCTGCTACTGGAGAAAACCAAGCAGAGATAAGAAGACGAGGCCGCTGAGAACCACCTGATATGCACATGAGAATGCAAGATGCAAAATGCAAACATGTCTATGTATTTACAAGGAGATCTCCCCCTTGATTCTAGTTTCAATAAACAAGAACAACAGAGATGGATAAGAACACCACAATAATCCTCTCACATATCAGGTAAGATCCTTCCGGAAGATTTCAAAGACGCCAGGCTCAGCCATATAAATCAGACCAAATAAAGGTCCTAGCTCAAGTATCAGAAACTTGTATACAACAATCATCTTTCTGTCTACTTCCCTCTTTACAGCATATCAGTACCAGGATCAAGGGAAAGACGAGAACCTTTCAAACATATAGACATGCAATGTTAAATGCAGGATGATTATGCAAATGCAAACATGGGATCAAGGTATCCAATGCTTAAACTCGCTGTTGTGTTGTTGACTGAATTCAACCAGAGCTCCGCTCTAATCAGAACACTGAGATAATACACTGGATGGAACACTCAGGATCAAAATTCCACACTGACGAGAAACCAGGGTTGGTTGAAGGCCAGGTTTCCTGCAAAAACCCATCCCTCTCACATGTGGGTTCTAGTCTTGGAAGGTACGGCATCCTATGCGGGTTGTCAGTGTCACAGACTTTCGAGAAACGATGATACGTTCACCATTTCTGGTTTGGCATCATAGTCTAACGAACGGCCTCACTTAGTTGACCCCCCAAATGAACAGTCTCCAGAGTCGACAGTCTCTCTAAGTCAATATTCCATCAAATGCACCAGATGCGCAGGATAGAATATTTCCAAAGAAAAACCTAGTCTGAATGTGAATTTCACGCGAGCTATTGCACAGCCAAACGCCATACAAGCTCCCGCTAATCTCCACTCTAATCCTATATGTATACCCAAGCCTAGGTTCGGCTTATCTCTCAATGGAACAACCCAACCCATAGCACAGCAGTAACAAGAATGCAAAATGCAATAATATACAACAGATAATGTACATAAAGCAAAATAACTGCACAAAAGTAAACACCCAAAGACGCAACAGACAATCTCTAGGAGTGACTCGCATAGGAAACCATCGCGTCCCCAGCAGAGTCGCCAGCTGTCGCAACTGCGAAAAACACCCGGCGGAAAACAGAAGAGTCGCCACCTTTCGTTATTTATCCCAAAGAGAGGGAAAGGAAACGATCTGAAAAACCTGACGAAAAAGGGAAAGACAAGGTCATCGCAACCAAGTCCTGGATTTGGGAGTCGGTTACGCAAGGGGAAGGTATTAGCACCCCTCACGTCTGTCGTACTCGACGGGATCCACGCTTGTTGTCTATCTAAGGGGGTGTTTAAACTATCTACGCTACAGGATCACAGGACAAAAAGAAAACAAAAGAGACTCGGCAGAGTATCGCCGCTCTGTGCCTACGTATTCCCTCGTGCAATGGGAAAGTCAGAATCAACGTAGTTCGGCTAACTACGGGTGAAAGGGGGAAAGGTTGCTCGCCAAGACATCGCGTCTTATGCCTACGTATCCTCATATGGTATGAGAAATCATAGCAAACGTAGTTCGGGATGACACGAAACCACAGGTTGATTAAGTGTTTTAACCGAGTAGGGTTAAACCTCCGTTCCAGCAGTTAGGGATGATGCACGTTTGCGGTAGAACCGAAGCTTAACAACACTCTTTTTTACGAAAAAGGTTTTCCAATTAATCCCGAAGGAAAAAGGTTTGAAGTTTTATTTTGTGTTTTTTAGTGAAGTGAATTAATTCGGTTTGTGATTCACGTTGCCCTAAAGACTATGACATAGAGGCGAATGCGTCGCGTATCGCCCCCAAACGGGACGTACACTAAACACTCTAGACAAGCGAGAGGAGACCCCTCACTCATCATTCCCCATGTAGCTTAAGGCTCGTAGCGCGCAACATTCATCGCATTTATTAGATGAGTTAGAATTGTTTTGAGATGAGAAAGAGAGACGCACGAAAGGTCTAAGGGAAACTCGGTCCTAACGTTGTCATGCAAAATGGTCCTAAGGTTGGGATTTAAAGGGGGAACATCTACCCTAATGTTAGCATGCTTGTATTGAACACCTAATGTCTCTCCTACTCCCTTCCTAAACGGAGGGACTAGGAACCCTATGGGGATCATGGAAAAAAGAACAAGAAAGCACCAAGTAAATTCAATCACAAGTAAGAGATGCACGCATGGAAAATAAACATGCAAAGAGGGAGGAAAAGAAGTGCGAGGCAGCAGCCGCCACAAGCGCGTCTCGAACTCTTTGAAGCAAGCAAAGTAAGCAATGCAACATGGAAATGCAAGAAGGCATGCAAACACGGAAAAATGCGAGAATACATATGCAATGCAACACACAAGCAAAGGGAGGAAAAAGTGTGGGGTAAATACCTCCACAAGCACGTCTCGACCTTTTATTAATGCTGTAAAATAATGCACACATAGCGAAGAAATCCGGGACATCAAGCAAACATGAACATGCAAGCACACAATCACTTCTAACAACAACACATAAGTGGGCATCTGAGTGGAAAACAAACACGAGTCGGCGAAGTCTCGATTAAACCATCAAAACAGCGACATATATCCTAAAACATTTCACTTCTAATGCATCATATCGAAGTACGATGATTCAAAGCGAAACGGTACTCAAACAAGCAAGCAAAACAGTAAAACAGGCCTGCTGGAGCAGTGTTAATCGGTTAACCACAGGGGTTAATCGTTTAACACACTGTTAACATTTAAATAATTTGAAATTTTGAACTGGTTAATCGGTTAACCATATGCGTTAACCGATTAACACTGTGAAAACCTTGAAAAATCTGGAAATTTGTAATGGTTAATCGGTTAACCATATGTGTTAACCGATTAACATTGTGGCAACAACAGAAAATCAGCAACAGAACAGCCTGTGCAGCAAATAAGCACTTATCCGATCAACCGGAAGATCACATAATCACTTAATCACGAAATTAAACCAGCAAATCATGATTCAAACAGCATGTAAACAGATTAACACAACCAAATCATGAATCAAACGGATCAAATTAACCAACATTCAATCAAAGATGTAAATCCACATGATTAAAGAAAATAAGCTAAAAACAGATTTGGATCCAACCTTCGGAGCGAAGATTTGCTCCGGTTAGTGTTAATTCAACTGTAATTGAGCAGATCCGATGCTAGAAGTCTGGAATACTTCAAGATCCGCACCAATTCTTTTAGTAGCAATGGAGAAGAAATAAGCCAATTAATCACTTCCCAAAATCACTTCTAAATTCAGATCCAATTGTGCACAAAAATTGGATGAAGAAATCACTTCAGTGGAGATGATGGATGGAGGTTTGAGCTCAAGAATTCATTAATTCTAAAGAAGAATCAAAGAATTCAATGGAAAAGAGCTTTTGGTGAAGGTTTTGGAATTGGAAAATTGAGAGAGAATTTGAGAGAATTGAGATGAATTCTAAAAAGTGAGAGTGAGAAATGAATATTGGATAGCTTTGGTTTGGAGTGAATCACTTAAATATCACTTAGGTTTGGATCCAAAGGAGAGGCTTGGAAGTTGGTTTGTGAATTTTGGTTTGACACTAGGAATGGAATTTTTGAGGGAAATGAAAATCAACCAAGATTTTAATATGTTCTAGATCCTTCCCAAAGTGTAAAATCAACTCTAAAGTGATCAAAATTGGACCCCAAATGGCTCTGCATTGAAAATTCACGTGCAGAGGCAAAATCTGCACTGGTTAATCGATTAACCATATAGGTTAATTGGTTAACACCTTTAAAAACCCCACATTGACTTGATTTGACTTGGTTAATCGGTTAACTATATGCGTTAACCGATTAACACCTTCAAAATTTTGAATTTGGCGCCTTTTGGAGGGAAATCTGTCCATTTGCCCTATTTTGACTATTTGGAGGTTAAGCTTCTGAATCTTGTTCTTGAACGTCATCACTGTAAAAATGCTTGACATGAGCCTGAGTGCTGCTCTCTGAACTGCTGGTATCCTGCAAAATAAAATAAAATCGTCCGCCTGACCGCTGGGCAAAATAAATGCTGGAGCCTCTGATGCTCGTTGTTCGATATTCAGTCTTTTGCGCCGAAATGAACCTGAGCCACCGGAATACCTCGATCCCATGCCTCGAGAACAAATGCTATGATATGTGTAACAGTCCAATTTTTAATAATTAATTATTTATACTAATTAATTAATTTATGTGATTTATTTGATTTAAATGAATTATTTGATTTATTTAATTTATATGAGTTAATTGATTTAATTAATTTAATCTAAATATGTGATATATTGAATTAATTAAATTAATTGATTTATTCATGTGGTAGAATAGTGTATAATTACTAGATTAATTAGTCGGGCCTAATTTGAGGTGTGTGAATAGAAAGTGAGAGGAGTTGGGTAAAGCCTAATAGAAAGGATTAAATTGTTAGGGTTTTAGAGAAGAGGAGTTAGTAAGAGAAGGGAAAGGGGAAAAGAGAATAGATAAGATAGAAGAGAAGAAGAGAAAGAGGCAAGAGGAAAAGATGAAGGGAAGGGAGAAATCAGAATGCAAGCATCCATGGAATCAAAGATTCTTCTTCATAAGAAATCTAAGGTAAGGGTGGATATTCTCTCATTATTGGGAATGTGGGATAATAATTTAATGGGTAGAAGTTGTGTAGGGAAAACCCTTAATTTGGAATTGTGTATTAATGGTTAATGGGTAGAAGTTTGGGTAGGAAAGAACCCATATATTTCTCATGATTTAAGTGAATTTTTGAGTTTTGTGAATGCCCTAACATGGTGGGATTGATTATGGTAGCTAAGAAGGGAATGGTTGGTGAAAAATGCAATTTTCTGCATAATTTTTCCAAAACGCACAGTGAGCAATCGATTGCACTAAGGCTCCAATCGATTGAATACTGAGCAAAACTGCTGGAAGCTGAATTTTTAGTTGTCTAATCGATTGCACTAATATGTCAATCGATTGCACAGTAAGACAGTAGCTAAAATGCTGAAATTTTTAAAGGTACAGTCGATTGCACCAAGATGTCAATCGATTGCACTTAAAGACAGTAGCTAAAAATATGAAAAAATTGAGTCATTCAATCGATTGCACCCTAACTCCAATCGATTGTATGCTGTATAAAAGCTGAAATTTGGAAAAGTCATGTACGGAGAGTTTGATTACACAGAGTCATTGTTTAATTGAATCTTAACTAAAACATAGATTAATTGAGATGTTTTATTAATTATTTACTTGAGTATTGATTGACTAACAACCTTTGATTGGTTATTGAGATATCAATTGTTGTTTAACAAGTTGATTGTGTATTGAATATTGAATTCAATTATTAGTGATGGATTGATTGTCCTATGTGTAATCATTGAATTTTGTTGTGGATTGTGATTGAATCTAATTGATTCTTGTGCATTACTTGATAAATGTAATGATGATGTTGAAAATGTGAATACTTTGGTGATTATAAAATGTGTTGTGTGTGCAATCATGATATAATTCTTGTGTGATGAATTATTTGATAATGCATGGGATTAAGATGCGAGAACGGTCTTAAGTGCATTGGTTGTTGATTGCATACGCATCATTTGTTGTCAAGAGGCAATGCTTACTAGTTTCGTGGACACTAGTGACTTGTCTCAAACCTAGAGTGGGGTTTGAAAGCCTAGGGGACGGCCTTTTGTTTGTTATTGGTCTAGGGGACGGACCCGATTTAAATGTAAAAACCGAAAAATAATAACAAGTGTTGGTACCACATGGCATGAGTTGCATTGAATTGCATTGAGTCACATGGCATATATGATTGTTATATGAAAGTCTGCATATGTGTATGACTTGTTGAATTGGGAGTTGTGAATATATGATTGTTATATGAAAGTATGCATATGTGTATGACTTGTTGAATTGGGAGTTGTGAATATATGACTGTTATATGAAAGTATGCATATATGTATGACTTGTTGAATTGGGAGTTGTGAATATATGATTGTTATATGAAAGTATGCCTATGTGTATGACTTGTTGAATTGGGAGTTGTGAATATATAATTGTTGTATGAAAGCATGCATATGTGTATGACTTATGGAATTGAGAGTTGTGAATATATGATTGTTATATAAAAGTATGTATATGTGTATGACTTATTGAATTGAGATTTGTGAATGTATGGTTGTTGAATGATATTGGCTGATGAAAATTGAAGTGTGAGAATATTGGTGTTTGTCCTGACATGCTTTACATTATTCATTATCTTATGATTTCAATATTGATGTGAATTCTCACCCTTCTGCTGGAATGATGTCCTATCTGACATCGTGCAGGTATGAAGAGTAGAGTTGCTCCTAGTTGCGTGGTCGTTGTTGGTGTAGCTATTTAGTATTTTAGTTATGTTGGGTCGAGTCATGCTCTGGTCATGTAACATTGGGATTGTTTGGTTTATGTTTTAGAGATACTTTATGTACTCTACGCTATGTTTTTATATTTACCGAAATATTATGATGTTGGCCTTAGTGCCTAAGTAATGTTGAATTATGTGATGAACATGAATGTTCCCGTTAAGAGAATTATGATATAAAATGAATCTGCTGCTACATGCGAAGTGAAATTTTGAAAAGCATGATTATATATTAAAGTGTTAATGAGCATGACAGGTGGTTTTTGATGTTTTGAAAATTATGTGTGACACCCTTTTATGAATGCATGATGATTTACTCCGATTATTTATATATATTCTGCGGGATTTAGAAGGGTGTTACAATATGCGCAAAATGCAAAATGTAAAGAAACAAAAGCCAGTTGCAAAAACCGGTTGGTCAAATTTTAGGGTACAAGTAGGAACTCTGGTCTAGAGTTAGATTGAAATTGCATTGGGTAGGTCTTAAGTGAGGAGTTGTAAACTGATAGTTTAGCTCTGAATTAACACTGCTTATAGTGGATTTCCTCCCTGGCTTGGTAGCCCCCAGAGTAGGTGTGATTTGCACCGAACTGGGTAAACAATTTCATGTGCTCGTTACTGCTTTCATTACTTGTTTACTGCTAAGTTTAATAATCTGTTCAGAAGCGGATGTCAGAACATCTGACATAACATCGACTGTCTGTTACTAGAATTTCAGATATCATCTACATAAATTTATACCAAAATTGAGTGTTTTCCTTGACATTTAATGAAGAGGGTTGTGACAACCTTCCCTCTTGAGTACCCTTGATCAAGTAGGAATTTGCTAAGACGTTCATACCAAGCTCTAGGGGCTTGCTTGAGACTGTACAGAGCGCGTTTAAGCTTGTAAACGTAATCAGGATACTCATGGGATTCAAAACCATGAGGTTGGGCTACATAAACCTCTTTGTCATACCCCAAATTTTACCTTTAGATGTAGTGATCATTTTGCATTTCATTTTGTCTGTATTTCATTTTTACTAACCGTTAACCACTTTGCCTAGTTCTTATTATTCTGCAGGTGAGTCGAAAGTGGTTTTCTGTGTCCATCAAGTCAGGTTGAGCCTACAGAGATATAAAGATCTTAAACGTTACGAATTTGTCTTCAACATCGGTCTGAGCTTCGATGTGAGGATTCGCGTCACGATTGCCAAAATTCAGAATTTAATATAATCAGAGGTTCGTAGTGCGCAGTTTAATGGCAAGAGTATGGATTCGAAAAATTGAAGTTCGAGGCAGGATTATCATTCTTTTGTTGGGTTAAGATTACATGAGTTTTGTTTCTTCTTTGATTATGGTGTGGGTCAAGATTTAAGATTTGCGTCAAACTTATATTGGATATCAGTTGGTTTTAAGTTAATCGCAAGTTTTAGATGGTGCAATTTTGAGTGGCGAAATCAAAAGTTTGTTCGTATTGGGATGTGGTTTGAAATTAAGTTCGAAAAAAATTAAGTTCATATTTTATCAAAGATGTGAATTTATACATAATTTTCAAGTCCAAATTTCCATTACAAGAATTAGAAGGTTACATTTTTGGAGTTCAAGTTACAAAATTGCTAATCCTAAAAATTCTAGAGCTTACTTCTACGTCTTCAAGTTTCCGAGTTCTTCGAGTTTCTAAACCGTCCGGAAATGGATCAAATCCAGCAGACCCAAAATCATCAAAAAAATACCAGATTTGTAATTGGAAATGAAATCAAATCCAAAAATCCAACAAGAGATAATAACAGATCCGAAATCAAACTGCTGTCACCACCATTAAGATCCAAATAAAACAAAAATGGTAAACAGTATAATCATCAATAAAATCACAGTCCGAAAATGGTAGAAAATATCCAACAAGATCATCAACACTGCCGACAGTATAATCATCAATAAAATCACGGTCCGAAAATGGTAGAAAATATCCAACAAGACCATCAATACTGCCGACAGCACCATAAACCACCTTCCAAAATCAACAACAACATGTCAAAGACATGTTTTGTAAAAAAGGAAACCATTTCAATTCGCCAAAATCCGTTCAAAATATGAGTAATATAAGAAGCAGAAGAAAAGAAGTAAAGGGACGGACGAAAATTATCAGAGATAGATAAAATTCTGATGAAAATCATCATAAGAATTCGTCCAAGATCACCACACAAAAAATCTGAAACCCATATCCATCGCAACAACCACCATCTGAAACCCTTCAGCCTCAGAAATCTGATCACTGGCCGGAGGAAGATCATCACCATAACCAAAACCGAGTCGCGGACTCACAAACGCGAACAACAAACCGTCACAAAAGCCTCAGTCTCTCAACATCATCGGATGTGACCCCAAAATCTATCACAGAGATCCAACAAAAACCGTCAAAACGTAAGCTAACATCAAGATTATCATTTGTGTGTTTGTTTCAGGATAAGAGAGAGGAGACCCATGGTAAGAAGGAGAGGAAAACAAGCAAAGCCATGGCAAGAGAGATAGAGAGAAGGCTGAAGCGCAGGAGACATGGAGAAGAAGATGGAAAATCGGGAGAAGGGACCTCCAAAGAGGTCGCCGCAAGCCACACGAATTAGGGTTAAAACCCTAACTTCGTAACCCCCTTCCCCTTTTATTTGGCTGACCCGGGTCGGGTCTGGGGAGTGGTGACCCAGCCCGACCCAATATCTTTTTTTTTCCTTTTTTATTTTTTTTCTGTTTATATTTCATTTTGTAATTATAAATAATAATAATAATAATAATAATACTAACTATACTAACAACTAACTTAATAATTTTAAAATTCTGAAAAATAGTTTTAATAATTAATTAATAATGAAAAACAAATTTTAAAATAAAATAAAGAAATAATTATTTTTGTAGGTTTTATATTGACTTAATTTTAGTTTAATTAGTTTTTTTTACTTTAATTCAATAACAAAAATTTTAGTTTTAATTAATCTTTTTTTTCAATTTATAAAAATAACAAATAAAAATATGTTTAGACTTTAATTTAATTTCGCTTTTTCTTAATAATATATTAAAAAAACCCAAAAAAATATGCATTTTAAAAAAAAAACTTTTTTTAATCTAATTGATTTAGTTAACTTTTTTTTTATAAGCTAATTTTTTTTAGAATTTTAGTTAATTAAGTTTGTTTACTAATTTCCACTTTAACTAAATAAATAAACTTTTCTACCTTAAACTTAACTATCATTTCCAATTTTCTATTCAATTTAGATTTAATTAAGTAATTTTCTAATCAAAATCAAAAAAAAATTAAAATAATATTTCCTTAGCCTTTCATTCAACTTTCAAATTAAGCTCCAATGTTCTTAAACAATTAACTCTTAATCTCTAAATCAATTCCATTTCACCATTACTAGTTGATCATTTTTCGTCATAATCCATTTCTAACATTATTTCGAGATTCTAATCTTGTGTATCCGAACCCATTGGTGATTTTAAGAGAACACCAAATGGGTTCTATCATTTCATGGTGGATCCGTAAATATTTTATTTTTGGGCCGAGCTGGATTTGAACCAGCGTAGACATATTGCCAACGAATTTACAGTCCGTCCCCATTAACCGCTCGGGCATCGACCCAGCAGGAAGAATCCAATTTAGTCTTTATTGATAATCACTGATCCATTTCCTTTCGTAGTATCCTACCCCCAGGGGAAGTCGAATCCCCGTTGCCTCCTTGAAAGAGAGATGTCCTAAACCGCTAGACGATGGGGGCAGCCTTGCCCGACCTCCATTCTACTATGTTCATAGTATGAACAGTTTTTTGAAATTGTCAATAGAATGATTCAATCAGAAGGATCTTCCCATCTTGCAGAATTCCTTACAATTTTTGGATTCACCCTTTCGATTTCGAAATGGTTCATTCCAATCACCAATCTAGAATTCAACAAAATACAAAATAAAACGAAGTAATGCGAAAGAAACCAAAATAAACATAGAATCCTTTATTACTCAAATCCAAATTCAAACTTTTACCCATGATTGTCGTACATTATTTACATATTATCTCATCAATTGTATATCATACCACTGCTTACTTTTTCCATTGCTTTACCGTTTATTCCCCTCCGAAGGAAAGGTTTACCATTTGACCGCCGTGTGAATGCATTTTCCCTCAGCCCATCCTAGCCTTAGGACCCGAGTCGCAATACTCGTGATTAGGCGTCCCTCCATGGACACACACACACACACCCTTACCTTTTCCTAAACCTTAAGACGTTGAGTTGCCGTACTCATGCTTAGGTGCCCCACCGTGGAGAATTTTACCCTTTACCCTAGCCTTAGGATCAGGAGTCGCCGCACTCCATGTAGGTTCCCATCGTGGAATACCTACTTACACCCTTTTCAATTCAACCTTACAACGTAGGAATCGGAGTCGCCGCACTCCAAGTAAGTGCTTCCCTATGAACGTTTACATCCCCCTAGGACCTGTACCACAGTCAAGAAGTTCCTCTTCCTCCCTTTCAAGGGGAACTACGATTACTCTGATTTCATCCCCTACCTCGAATACGTAGGCATAAGATGCGAGTCTTGGCGAGTAAACTTAGGACTAACCCCTTAGGTCCTTCTCTTTAGCCTTTAACCCTTAGCATTACCCTTAAGCAGATAACCATAGCAATAGCACATTAAAACAAGAGGTTCCTGTAGAGTACTACAGAAGTTTAGGATGCTAATACCTTCCCTAAGCTTAACCAATCCCCGAACCTTAGATCTCTCCCTGCATTGTGTTTACGATGCAAAATAGGTTTTTCCTTTCTTTAACCTTTCCTTCGGATAAATCAAAGACCGGTTGTGAATCAAGATGTGGTTCAAATTAATCAATAATTTCATATCCTATTCTCACCGTAACAGAAAATAGCGACTTCACAGGGGAATGCATTTATCTTTTGAGGGTTATCCCTATCTTATTTTTTATGCTTGTTATTTTCTTTATTATCTGTTTATGTATATATATTGTATCTTGCTAGGGGTATCATTGTTGTGAGATAAGTCCTACACCCGGACTTGAGTGCAATTTTTAAGGGAAGGTGAAATATTCGACGAGGCTTATATGGAGTGAGTCCCGGCCAAGCTGACTTAAGAATCACCGCTCAGTTAAGGCCCTCTCGAAAACGGTACTGTTGAACGAGTATTCGTAAAAACATTCACTACTTTCGATTAGAGCCTGTGATACTGAGGACTGTAGTTACCTAAACACAACTTTGGCCTTATTTAGGACGTAGTGCAAGGACTATGAGGGAGTATTCCCAAAATAGTTGCTACACAATGCTACACTCAAAAGAGGTTCTCTTAAGAATATTATTAACCATCGAGTTAGTCAAGAAATTGATAATATCCGAAAGATGAACTGATGACTTTAGGCACCGCTTAGAACCCTTGTTCTGCAGGTACAATTAACCCTTAGTACATACCTTTCGGGATGGGTAGACCTTGGCTCCTCTCATGTTCCTCTAACCTAGGGACTTTGTTTGCTTTGTGTGTTTGTACATTGCATCCAGCATCATATCATTCCTGGTTTCAAGGAATCCAACTGTCCTTTGCAAATTCAAAAATCTTGAATTCAAAGTCTAAAACCTTTTTCAGCTTGTCCTAGAATATATTTACAATCGACCGTTGAAATCCTTGAAACCATTGCATTGCATTGGCATTCGGTTTTTGCATTTTCATTTTCCTTCTGATTTCTCATTTTTCGGTTCTCTCGCTTCCAATTGTGTCACCCTGAGTCCTCTGCATCAGTACAACACCAGAGCCCGAGCTCGGAAAAAGATGGCTGAACAAAATCAAGAGCTTGATCGTGTTAGCAATGAACTCGAAGACCTTCGAGGAAGTGTTGGACAGATTATGGAGATGATACAGGTCATTAATACGAGGATGGATACTTGAACCACTGTTGTTTCTGAGATTACCAATATTGTTGTGGATCTTCAACCATCTGTTACTATTGCAAGTGTACCTCCTTATGGTCTTCCGTTTGGGTTTGTGCCTCCTCCTACTGTGATTCCTAGTACTCAACCGATTTTGCAAGTTGTTCCTTTGGTTTCTGAAACTCCTCAAGTGATTCCGACTTTTGCACCAGCTGTTGTTCATACTCTTGTGCAACCTTATTTCAATGAGCCGGTATATGATATCCCTGATGTGAAAGAGGACGAAGATGAGCATCATGAAAAGCTGCGCGAGAATGTTGAAACTATTAACAAAAGGCTGAGAATAATAGAAGGTGATCAAATCTTTGGTGCTGCTACCATATATATATATATATATCTCGCATCTGGTCTGGTTATTCCTCCAAAGTTCAAAACTTCGAGCTTTGACCATTATGAAGGAGCCACTTGTCCGAAGAGTCACTCGATCATGTACTACCATAAAATGGATGCTCATCAACCTTGGCAACATCAGCAGATTATGTTCAACACCAAAGTTATCATGTTCAATGTGCTCAACAACCCTATGTAGTTGCTGTTACACCCGCCTTCAATCAGCAAGTTCCTACTTATCATCCTGTGCAACCGACTCCTGTCTATTAACCTCCGGTATATCAACAACCTCCTGGTTATCAGTCTGCACAAGCTCCTGCCAACTATCAAGGAGCACCCAACGCTCCTACTTATCAACAGTCGAAGAATCAGGCACCTCGTCAGAATGCTCCCAACATGAGAGAGTACAAGCCATGTCCTCCTATTCCGATGACTTATACCAAGTTGTACCCTTCGCTAGTACAACAAGGTATGATTACTACCAGAACTTTGGGTCCACCTCCTAATCCTCTTCCAGCCAACTACAACGCCGCCGTTCATTGTTTATTTCATGAGGGTGTGCCTGGCTACGATCTAGAAAGTTGTTACGCTCTCAAGCATCTCGTAAGAGAGTTAATGGAAAAGAAGATCTTGTCTTTTGATGATCCTCGGCCGAATGTCAATTGCAATCCTCTGCCCACTCATAGGGCTATTAATGTTATTGATGATGTATCAGATGAAAGCCTCATTCTTGATGTTGCTCAGATCAAAACTCCTCTAAGGGTTTTCCATTCGAAATTATTTGAAGCCAGTTTAGTGTCTACTTCTCATGTTGATTGTGCAAGTTGTGATATCAGTATCAACGGTTGTTTGTTAGTTCAGAATGATGTTTAGAAATTGACCAACGATGGTTTCTTACAAGTGGTTAACAAGGTGAAGAAGGATGAAGTTGTTGTGATTGAACCCGTCTTCAACTTACCATAGCCAAATGTTAAAGTGACAGTGTTTAATTTGCCAAGATCAAGTTCTGCAAAGCCTGTATTCAACATATCTAAGCCAGATACTTCTATAGTGAGTCAGCCGAAGCCGGTAATCATTCATAAGCCTAGTCCATTTCATTTTAGTGATCCTCAAGTTGTACCCTGGACGTACGAGGTGACCATGATTGACAAAGAATATGGGAAAGTTATTCCGAGGGAAGAATTGAAGGTTGTTGATGAATATGTGACAAACATAGTTGGGGCAAGCAAGATGACTCACAGTGGTCGTATTTATACTTCTCATTCCAATGAGACCCCGCCAGAAGAAACCATTACTACTGTGCCAGTCTTGAATACAGAGGCCTAATAAACTCCTTTAGATAGGCTTGTTAGACAGTTCATTTTGTTTGCTTATATGTATTTTATTTCTTTGATTGTAAAAGCATAATTGGCATGTAGAAACTTGTTTATTTTGAATGATTAATGCAATGCATATGTTTGTCTTGAAGAAATCCAGTCGTATTCACTCATAAAATTATTTTTCATAATTTATAATACCAACTTTACTCGGTCTCTTGGCTTTGATAGAGAATTGGAAGGAGGAGGATGAATCAAAACGCAAGATCTCTTGTCATATGCTTTCGAATGAAACCCTGCTGATGATGTAAGGCATTGTTTCAAATCCTAAACACTGGAGATATAAGGAAGATAATCCCTCTTTAACCCCTTTGAGCCTTGAAGTAGAAGTTTTTCTTTTCCAAACAAAAACCCTCAATATTTAACCTGGGGCAGGGTAGTTTTTTTCAGTTAAAAGGACCGAGTACTCAGACTTACAAAAAGGAGGAGTAAACACTTGAGAATCCATTTTATCTATTCCTCAAATATTATGGGGCTAGAAGTCGAAGAAAAAACACAATGAATATCCCTTGACTACTTAAAGAGTGAGGCAGTTACAAACCCTTCAAAAGAGTCACGCGACTTGTTGATAAAAAAAATAATGAATGAAAAAGAAAGAGCCCGCTAAGTCAAAACCTATGAAGGAGACTTAGGCAAAACTGGGGCATCCCGCTGGACTTCAAAGTCAAATCCAAAGACCTCGTCCACGCAAAAGTTAGGGAACGAAAATGCGAAAAACAAAAAAAACAAGGGATTACAATAAAGAATCCCCAGTAAAGAACAAAGTCTTGTGATCAAACACCAAAATAAAATAGGTGAGTGACTGTCATGTCTAAAGCCTTGATGAGTTCTCGACCATATCGAATCCGCGTGAGATATGAGTACTCGTATCCAGTTAACTGAATATAGGATTGGAGAACATCACGACAAATGGGTGGGTACAAACAAACTTTGAGCCCTTATCCTTTGTTTCTTAAATTGTGAACCAAGCCACGATACAACCTTTAAAAGACCTAATTGAAGTAGGGTTTATCTTGAAAGCATACTCGATGAGATAACATTTCCAGACTCCTACGAGCTATGCTCAATTTGATGTTGGCTTTATAAATTAAATTCATATCCTAACTAGTGATTCGGTCACAAGTTATCGTGGTATCTTTTTTTCAAAAAACTTCAAGACAAATATATATGTTGCATTAACAATTTCGGGATTAGCAGTTCACGTGTGTTGATTTCGCCTGACGTCTTAGAAATTTACATATAGAAATCAACAGTGAAACTTGAAGATACTGCTGAACAGGGGCAAGTGGTTTCCGAATCGCTTATTGATGCAAACCGGACTTTCTTAAGAGCTATTTCTTGAGGACTCAGTTATAATACTATCGATCTGGGCCAGTTATATCGAGATCCGGCAAATCTCTCCAAGAGTTTGAAAACAGTGGGGCAATTGGACTTCATGTTCTCTGTAAAATCCTCTTGAGATGACTCTTTCTCATCAAGCATGTACTCTGGGGCATTATGTTTTTCAAAATGGCGATTATTACAAAGTTCCTTGAGATCAGAACTCCTTTGTTGTTACAACTCTCTTCACACCCCGATGAATTTTACTTCACGCGATCATGATTCCCCAGTAAGTCTCATGGTTGCAGAAGCACTTTTAGACCATTGCCTCAGCGCAAGTCCCCAGCGAGACTATAAGATGATAACGCTTTGGACAGAGCCGATAATCTCTAGTGACTTTCAAGACTGCAGAGATCTCCCCAGTATCTTCCCAGTGACACATTTTATTTGAGGACCCACTCCTAGTGGAATCATCCTTTCCTCACTGAAGTTGCCATACCGTCTCAGGAAATTTTCCCCAGGAGATTGCCATATTATCCCTCAAGAAGTCGAGATGTTTTTCCCCAGAGAAGCTGATACTTTCCCCAGGAAGTTAATGTACTTTTCCAGGAAGTTGCTACACTTTCTCCATGAAGCTGCCTAGCTCCACATCATCCCTAATGAAGCGAATATTTATTTTATCCCCGAAAGTCTCTAATCCTAAGATGACTCTCCCAGTGAACAGGTTTTCTTTGATCAGATTCAGATTCGTGATGGCAATCCCTCCAGTGAAGTCATGATATAATATCCCCAAGAGGAACAGTGTTCTCCCTAGAGAATTTGAAACTTTGAAGCAAGATTTGGCTCTGCCATCAACTTTCCTATCCCTTGATAGATGTACATTTGCAGAGGTCGTTGGGTATTTCGTCGAGATGTTTATTTCATCTCATGTTCCCTCCTCCTCTCGTCTTTTTTGTCAGCATGTGCATCAGCATAAGCATAAGCATGAGCATTTAGCATACTCGTTGCATTGTATTGCATACGCATTAGCATTTGCATGTTTGCTATCCTCGTTTGTCTTTTGTCTTTGCTTTGGCTGTGGTTACCGCCAAGTAACTGGGTTTGTCCGTTCTCTCCAAGTAGATCGTCAACCTTTAAGCATAAAATACCTACTATTTTAGTTTCCCCACAGATTTCAACCCTCGTGGATGACGGTTATTTTAGTTATCTTTTCCGTGCCTGGATAAGATAATCCTCATTTGAGTTCATTCCCTCAATGGAGTCTTATTTGACAACTTCTTTCTAGCTCGATCCTAGATTGAACTTTGGTCCTGTCGGTCACCGAACCTACCTAGACGTGCATTTATTTTGCACTATCTATCAAGAAGAGCCTTTTACAATGCCTTTGCAGATAAGCGGTAGTCTCATTCCGAGAAGCTTATCATGGTATTTTTACAACACCGTTAAGCGACAGTCTCTCTAGAGAAGCTTATCATGGTATCCTTACTCCCCAGTTACGCAACAGTCTCATCCGAGAAGCTTACCACCACCACTTTACAACATCGTTAAGTGACAGTCTCATCCGAGAAGCTTATCACCACCATTTTACAACACAGATAGGCGACAGTCTCATTCGAGGAGCTTATCACCACCATTTTACAACACATATAGGCGACAGTCTCATCCGAGGAGCTTATCATCACCATTTTACAACACAGATAGGCGACAGTCTCATCCGAGAAGCTTATCACCACCATCTTACAACACAAATAAGCGACAGTCTCGCCTGAGAGCTTATCCTATCTTCATTATGACTAGCAACAAGTGGCCATCTCCCTCGAGAAGCTTGTTTCCATTACCCTAAACCTTAAGACGTTGAGTTGCCATACTCATGCTTAGGCGTCTCACCGTGGACAATTTTACCCTTTTCAAGTAAAAGAAGAAACTGAGACCCGTTCATGGCACACAAACCTGGGAGGCGTGGGGAGGTTTATTTTACCCTTTTCAAGTAAAAGAAGAAACTGAGACCCGTTCATGGCATATAAACCTTGGAGGCGTGGGGAGGTTTATTTTACCCTTTTCAAGCAAAAGAAGAAACTGAGACCCGTTTATGGCATACAAACCTTGGAGACATGGGGAAGTTTATTTACCCTTTCTAAATGAATCATTTAGTTAAAGAAGAAGTTGCATCATATTTTGATCATGGAGGCTTATTTTCATCATATAAGTGGCAGCCTCTCCAGAGAAGCTTATCATTTCATTTGTATCCCCAGATAAGTGGCAGTCACCCACGAGAAGCTTATCATTGCCGTCTCTTTCAGATAATTGGCAGTCTCTTTATTTGAGAATCTTATCCAACTTTGGCATGTAAGTCCCTTTCAGTGATAAGTGGCAGTCTCTCTCGAGAAGCTTATCAGGGCATTTCCCCATGGAAGTCCAATTATTTTGGGGTACAACACGTTTTTACCCTGTATCTTTTCTGATGGTTCCTGAAGATCCCGTTTGATCTCTTCGCTTAAGGAATTTCCAGAAGCTTGGATGTTATTATTGCCTGAAGACTCCAGCATTTTGTTTATCTGATCCTACCGCCGTGTGGATCTTGTTTCACCCTTTTATCCTAGAGTGTCAGCCGGTCATGCCTGAATCTGTTGAACAGCTACTCTGGATATTTTCCCTAGTGGAGGACGTCTCGCCGGTGCTATCTCCATTGAGGATCTCTTCTTGCTTTTCTTCTAAAGTGACAACTGATCATGCTTGAACCTGTTGGTCCATTGCTTTAGATTTCCCCGTTTCCGCGCTGTCTCCCTAGTGTGTGTTTGCTCGTCGCGTATGTCCCCTGTGTTGTCCTGCTGTCTGCATCCTTGCATTTATCTTTTTTTCATCATACGCATCATATTTAGATTCATAGCATCGTTAACATTTTAGTTCGTTTGCTTTGTCCATAGCGTTGCATATCACTGCATCTAAGGGCAAAATTTTCGATTATCTGTATTTAAATCCCTTTCACCATGATTTCTCGAGCCTTCGTCGCTCAAATCATCCGGTGAAGTTATTTAAATAGGGGCAACTGTCATACCCAAAATTTTACCTTTAGATGCAGTGATCATTTTGCATTTAATTTTGTCCGTATTTCATTTTTACTAATCGTTAACTAATTTGCCTAGTTCTTCTAATTCTGCAGGTGAGTCGAAAGTGGTTTCGTGTGTCCATCAAGTCAGGTTGAGCCTACAGAGACATAAAGATCTTAAACGTTACGGATTTTTCGTCAACATCAGTCTGAGCTTCGATGTGAGGATTTGCATCACGATTGCCTAAATTCAGAATTTAATATAACCAGAGGTTCATAGTGCGCAGTTTAATGGCAAGAGTACGGATTCGGAAAATTAAGGTTCGAGGCAGGATTATCATTCTTTTGTTGGGTTAAGATTACATGAGTTGTGTTTCTTCTTTGATTATGGTGTGGGTCAAGATTGAAGATTTGCGTTAAACTTATATTGGATATCAGTTGGTTTTAAGTTAATCGCGAGTTTCAGATAGTGCAATGTCGAGTGGCGAAATCCAAACTTTGTTCGTATTGGGATGTGGTTTGAACTTAAGTTCGAAAAAAATTAAGTTCATATTTTACCAAAAATGTGAATTTGTATATAATTTTCAAGTCCAAATTTCCATTACAAGAATTAGAAGGCTACATTTTTGGAGCTCAAGTTACAAAATTGCTAATCCTAAAAATTCTAGAGCCTACTTCTATGTCTTCATGTTTCCGAGTTCTTCGAGTTTCTAAACCGTCCAAAACCTGCAAAAATATCGAAAAATGGTTAGAAGTTCAGATATTTCAAAAAAAAGTGATTTTTAATTATTATTTCGGACCCTCATAACAGTGTCATCATCGGGTCCGGGAGGGGCAGGAGAATTTGCTACCAAACCCCCCGTTCCATTTCAAGCGACCTCAAGCCCAAGACCCGATAATTTATGTTCTTGTCCAAGAGAGAGAAAAAGAGTTTTTTTAGAAAATAATCTTATCCAAACAGCCCACAAGAAATCCAACAGGGCCATCAGTTTCCAAAACCGTTTCAGACAAGAAAATCTAAAAACGAAAGGTCCAACAGCAGCAATCAATGGTCCGAATCCCACACGGAAACAGACAAGTATTACCATCATCATTAACAAAAATCCGGAAAAGGATCAAATCCAACATACCCAAAATCATCAAAAAAATATCATATATGTAATTGGAAATGAAATCAAATCCGAAAATCCAACAAGAGATGATAACATATCCGAAATCAAATTGTTGTCACCACCATTAAGATCCAAATAAAACAAAAATGGTAAACAGTATTGTAATACCCCAAATTTTGCCCTAAGATTTGTCATCGCATTTCATTGCATTTTTATTGCATTTAATCAATTACTAACAAATTTGTGTAGTCGTTTGACTTTTTGCAGGTAAATATCATATGGCATGCATTTTTTTTCTAAAAAGTAAAAATGGTACAATTGGCAAGAGGACATGTGTAAGGAGTTGTGAGTGTGAGAGGTTGAGAGTTCGAATCTCACCTTTGTCACTTTTTGTTTTTTATTATTTTCACTCTAAATTTTTCTATCTTTCATTAAAAAATAACAAAAATAGTTTTTTATTATTATTTAATTATTATTTTCGTATTTTAATTAAATCATTTTTTAAAATATTATTTTTTTCACTTTTTTCTAAATTATTCATAAAAATATCCAAAATATCATAAAATAAAAAATATTAGGAAAAATTTTGTTCTTTTTATAATATTTTTGATTTTAGGAATCAATAGGATTATTAGTTTTTATTTTAAGTTTATTTTAATTATTTTAAATTATTTAAATTTTATTTTTTTCTTAACTAATTATTTAGTTTGGGCTTTAAAATGGGCTTTAGGGACATTATTGACAATTTGGTGTTAACCCTAATTTGTTCCCTATATATACATGTGTTGCCTTGTTGAAAGGGGGTCAGAAGGTTTTCTTCAGAAAAGAGGAGAGAGAGAGGGAGAAACAAAGGAGATCCCCAGAGAAGAAAGGTGGTCGTTCCCACAACTCGTCAGAAGGATTGGAGCTCTCCAGTGTTCCCTTATTCAAACCTTTTTCACATTTACCGAAGCAAACCTCCGCTTCGTAGGTTAAATTACTAAACCTTTTGCCTTTTCATGTTTATGTGCATATTTTGTCATGTTAATGTGTTTAGTTCCGTTAAATTACTAAACCTTTTGCTTTTTCATATTTATGTGCATATTTTGCCATGTTAATCTCCATGTGTATTTAGGTCCGTAGTTTTAATATCAAAACCCTTTTTTAACAAAACTTTTTTTTTAAAATCAAAACCCTTTTTTTAATTTATTATTAAAACTTTTTTTTAGTAAGACCTTTTTTAAAAATTGAAAAGCCTTTTTGTTCCGAAGAGAAAAAAAAACCTTTTTGTTCCCAAAAAACCTTTTCCCAAAAAAAAACTGAAAAACTTTTTCCCAAAAAAACTGAAAAGTCTTTTTTTAGGATGAAAAGCCTTTTTTGTTCTAAAAAAAAACTGAAAAGACTTTTCCCCCAAAAACTTTTTTTTTATAATTTAAACTTAATTTTTTTTTTATAATTTTAACTTAAATATTTTTTATTAAAAAATTAAAGCCTTTTTTTTTTATAATTAAAATATTAAAATATTAAAACCTTTTCGTAAGGAACTCCTATGTTTGATGTTTGTCGTGTCATTTTATGTACCCTTTTATTACTTTTCTTTCTTTTGGCATTTCATGTGCATGTTCGAGGTTGAGATGTGCTTGTGGTGGCCACAGCCCCACACTATTTTCCTCCCTCACTTCATTCTAAGTGTCATTACATATTTTCATATTCTTCATGTTTTCAAAAATGTTTCTTTGTTTCTTTATACCCTCTGCCTTTATTACTTTTCTTATTTCTGTACCTTAATTATTCCTCCATATAATGATTTGTCATATTTTCACATTTTTTTACAGTTTTATCCTCCGAAGGATTAGGTCTAGCCGTTTGGCCGCCACGCCAATAGTCCTCAAAACTTCAAACCCTTACAAACCCTAACTTTTCACAAATGTCTCGCTGTGGACAAAAAAATTACAAAAGTACCCCTAGCTTTAGGTCAAAGAGTCGCCGCACTCATTTTAGGGTTTCCCGCCGCGGAATCCCTAGCCTAACCCTAATTCACTTAACAATTTACAACGTAGATATTGGAGTTTCTACACTCCGCGTAAGCGTGTCGCTAAGATACGTTTATTCCCCATTGAAACCTTGGCCACAGTCAAGACGTTTCTAACCTCCCTTTTGAGGGGAACTACAATTACTCTGATTCCATTCCCGTAAGGATATGTAGGCACAAGATGCGATGTCTTGCCGAGTAAACTTAGAATTAACCCCTAGGTCTTTTTTTTATTTTCAATCCTTTGTATATACCCTTAAGCAAAATAATTAATGAAATAAATAAAAAAAATAAACAAAAGGTTCCCGTAGAGTACTACGGAAGTTTAGGGTGCTAATACCTTCCCTAAATTTAACCAACCCCCGAACCTTAGATCTCTCCCTTTTAGGTTTTTCCTTTCTTTAACCTTTCCTTCGGATAAATCAAAGACCGGTTGTAAATGAATTAAGATTCAAGTTAATCAATAGCTTGACATCCAAATTTCACCGCAACAGAAAATGGCGACTTCACTGGGGAGTCCTAACTATTGAGGGTTATCCTTATTTTGTTTTGTTTTTCTTTATATATTTGTTTTATTATATATTTTGCTCACTTGTATGTATATATTGGGGTACCTTACTTGGAGTTACTGTGTTGTGAGATAAGTCCTACACCCGGACTTGAGCGACCTTATGATAGGATGGCTGATATATTCGACGAGGCTTATAGGGAGTGAGTCCCGACTAGGCTAAATCGAGAATCACCGCTCAGTTGAGACACTTTCGAAAATGGTTCGGTTGATCGAGTGTAGTCGTGAAAACTTTTACCGTTATCGATTGGAGTCTGTGATACTGGGAACCGTAGTACCTTTACACCATCTTGGCCTTATATAGGATGTAGTGCGGGAACTATGTGGGAGTAGTCCTACAATGGTTGCTACGTGATGCTACACTTAAAAGAGGTTCTCTTGAGAATATTATTGACCCTCGAGTCAGTCGGGAAGTCGATAATATCCGAAAGATGGACTGATGACTTTGGGCACTGATTTAGAACCCTTGTTCTGCAGGTACAATCAACCTATAGTACACACCACTTTGGGAAGGGTAGACCTTGACTCCATTCATTGTTCCTCTAACTTAGGACCTTTTGTTTGCTTATGTGTATTTGTGCTTCGCATCCATAAAGCATCATATCATTTCTAGTTTCAAGGAATTCAGCAGTCCTTTGCAAATTCGAAAAGCCTTACATTTTAAAGTCTAAAAATTTTTCCAACTTTCTTAAAAAGCAATATTCGCAATCGACCGTTGAAATTCTTGAAACCATTGCATGGCATCAGCATCACATTTTTGCATTGCATTTATCCCCCAGTTTCTCCTTCTTGGTCCTATCGTCTTCTAGTGTACCTTTGAGTCGTCAAGCTGATTCCTCGACACAGATATCAGACCAGAAACGGAACAGGAGTCACTTTGATCCTATTCCCATGACTTACACAGAGCTGTATCCTGACTTAGTTCGACAAGGGCTGATCACTACAAAGGCTTTACCACCTCCTCTTAATCCTCCAGTTGGATTTAGGGCTGATCTAAAGTGTGCTTTTCATGAGGGTGCCTTAGGCCACGACTTGGAGCATTGTTTTGCATTGAAAGCTAGGGTGCGTGAACTGATTAGAGCCGGAATACTTGATTTTACGGATAGTCGTTCGAGCGTCCAGACAGATCCCTTGCCAACACATCAGAATTGAAGCTTTGTCATTGGGCCTTTTTTTTTCTCTCGTTGTTTGCATTTTCCTTATTTTGTTTAAGTTGTTTGCTTTCAATTATGTTTGTACTTTCATTAATGAAATAAGCATTGCGACTTTTGATTCAATTCATTTCCGTCCATTTATTTGCATCTTTATGCTTTATTTTTCAAATGTTTACTTCTTGTCCAAAATTTTGATATGCTAAGATCGGAGGGAGGATGATGAAAACGTTATACCCATAATTGTTGTCAGTATGCTTTCAATCAAACCTTGTTGACGATGTAAGGCATTGTTTCAATTCCCAAACACTGGAGAAATAAGGAAGTTAATCCCTCGTTACCCCCTTCGGGCCTAGAAGTTGGAATTTCTTTCGTTACAAAAAACCCACAATTTTAACCTTGGGATGGGTAGTTCTCAGTTAACTTGGTTGTGTGTTCATACGATACACCTTTCATTAACAAATTTTCCTTTGCACACGTCAAACAAGTGTCGAAGATGTTTTCTAATCAAAAGGTCGATGATGGTTCACCGTAATCATTAAAATCAAACAGTCACTTTCCTTCACACAAAAAAATAATATAAAAAAAGCAAAAGAAGCCCGCTAAGTCAAAACCTATGAAGGAGACTTAGGAAAAACTGGGGCATCCCGCTGACTGTAAACTCTAAAATAAACAGTTCAGGCAAAATTTAGGGATAATACAAAGAGATTTTTAAATCCTTATCTTGAAAATCCTCAATGTCAAAACAATCAAATGTTATAGGGGAGTAGTGGCTGCCTTTTCATAGGTCCCTTTGACTTCTGAGTCATCATTGCTACGATCAATGAAATCCCTAACTTATGGGAACCTGAATGCATAGTATGAGTTAACTGAGCATAGGACTGAAGATCATCACGTAGATTGGGTGGGTACAAATAAATTTTGAGCCTTTATCTTTTGTTTCATAAACCGTGAACCAAGGTCACATTACAACCCTCAAAAGACCTAATTGAAGCAAGGTTATTTTGAAAGTATACTACAGCAAGGTTGCGTAACCTGACTCCAAAAGATCCTTGGGAATCATTTATTTTGGCAATACACTTTTATTTTAAACTTTGAGTGTCTTGAACCACCTTGTTCTGACTAACGACTCATGTATTTTCCATCTTTCAAAAATAATTTTTCAAAAATCACATGAACTTTGCATTACCATGTTTGTATGAACATTTTTGTTTGCAAACTGGCTTTCCTCTAAGGAATTTTCAAACAATGAGAAACTTGGTCAAGTGATCTTATCAGGGGCAAGTTCCTTTTACATCCTGTCAAAGAATCAGTTCAAGATTTGTTCAAGGAAATATCTTCTCAGATTTGGTTTATCCAGAGAATTATTCAAGACTCAGACTGGGGCAAACCCTCCGAGGATACAGCAAAACATTCGATTCCACGAATTAGACAGCTGAAGCAGTTATCAGTTCATTTGAACTGGGGCAGTTTACTTGCATAATCCCTAAGCAGTTATTCATCATTCCTACAGTGACTATCAACTTGATACAGTTTAACAGAATGACAGTGATCTCCGTGTTGAGGAATCAGTCCTCCAGTTTTGTCATCTCACCGAAAGAGTCGAGCCTTGTCGTCGACGTCTGCATTTGCATTTGATCATATGTCATAGCATAATTCCTATACATGTGCATATCTTGGGCGCTTTATTCCCCATTTACATTTCTATCTTGGGTGCTTTACTCCCCATTTACATTTCTATCTTGGGTGCTTTATTCCCCATTTACCTCTCTATCTTGGGTGCTTTACTCCCCATTTACATTTCTATCTTGGGTGCTTTACTCCCCATTTACATTTCTATCTTGGGTGATTTACTCCCCATTTACATTTCTATCTTGGGTGCTTTATTCCCCATTTATCTCTCTATCTTGGGTGCTTTACTCCCCATTTACATTTTTATCTTGGGTGCTTTACTCCCCATTTACATGTCTATCTTGGGTGCTTTACTCCCCATTTACATGTCTATCTTGGGTGCTTTACTCCCCATTTACCTTCTATCCTTGGGTGTTTTATCCCCCATGTACCTTTATCCCGGGTGTTTTATTCCCCGTTTACCAGATATTCCTGGGTTTACCTAACATCATGGTGTTTTACCCCCATTTACTTTTTTTTTTCCCTGAGGTCGTGTTTTACTCGCGTCTTACCTTGTGGGCAAAATTTATTTACTTGGCATCATGGGTGTTTTATCCCCATTTGCGTTTTTCTCCTGAGCTCGTGTTTTACCCGCGTCTTACCTTGCGGACAATTTCTAATTTACTTGGCACCTATCAACAATTCTGTGTCGTGTCTATCCGACGTTCTTCCAGATATGACATGTCTTCTTCCCTAGTGCAATTCCTCGATGGGTCGTCCCCTGTGACGTTGTTTCGTCTGTATCCGTGCATTTGTCATTTTCATCATACGCATCATATCAGATTCATATCATATTTAGCATTATAGTTCGTTTTGTTTTGTCCATATCATTGCATAGCACTGCGTCTAAAGGCAACATTTTCGGTTATCTGTATTTAAATCCCTCCACCATGATTTCTCGAGTCTCCGTTTCTCAAATCACCCGGTGAAGTTATTTAAATAGGGGCAACTGTAATACCCCAAATTTTGCCCTAAGATTTGTCATCGCATTTCATTGCATTTTTATTGCATTTAATCAATTACTAACAAATTTGTGTAGTCGTTTGACTTTTTGCAGGTAAATATCATATGGCATGCATTTTTTTTCTAAAAAGTAAAAATGGTACAATTGGCAAGAGGACATGTGTAAGGAGTTGTGAGTGTGAGAGGTTGAGAGTTCGAATCTCACCTTTGTCACTTTTTGTTTTTTATTATTTTCACTCTAAATTTTTCTATCTTTCATTAAAAAATAACAAAAATAGTTTTTTATTATTATTTAATTATTATTTTCGTATTTTAATTAAATCATTTTTTAAAATATTATTTTTTTCACTTTTTTCTAAATTATTCATAAAAATATCCAAAAAATCATAAAATAAAAAATATTAGGAAAAATTTTGTTCTTTTTATAATATTTTTGATTTTAGGAATCAATAGGATTATTAGTTTTTATTTTAAGTTTATTTTAATTATTTTAAATTATTTAAATTTTATTTTTTTCTTAACTAATTATTTAGTTTGGGCTTTAAAATGGGCTTTAGGGATATTATTGACAATTTGGTGTTAACCCTAATTTGTTCCCTATATATACATGTGTTGCCTTGTTGAAAGGGGGTCAGAAGGTTTTCTTCAGAAAAGAGGAGAGAGAGAGGGAGAAACAAAGGAGATCCCCAGAGAAGAAAGGTGGTCGTTCCCACAACTCGTCAGAAGGATTGGAGCTCTCCAGTGTTCCCTTATTCAAACCTTTTTCACATTTACCGAAGCAAACCTCCGCTTCGTAGGTTAAATTACTAAACCTTTTGCCTTTTCATGTTTATGTGCATATTTTGCCATGTTAATGTGTTTAGGTCCGTTAAATTACTAAACCTTTTGCTTTTTCATATTTATGTGCATATTTTGCCATGTTAATCTCCATGTGTATTTAGGTCCGTAGTTTTAATATCAAAACCGTTTTTTAACAAAACTTTTTTTTTAAAATCAAAACCCTTTTTTTAATTTATTATTAAAACTTTTTTTAGTAAGACCTTTTTTAAAAATTGAAAAGCTTTTTTGTTCCGAAGAGAAAAAAAAACCTTTTTGTTCCCAAAAAACCTTTTCCCAAAAAAAAACTGAAAAACTTTTTCCCAAAAAAACTGAAAAGTCTTTTTTTAGGATGAAAAGCTTTTTTGTTCTAAAAAAAACTGAAAAGACTTTTCCCCCAAAAACTTTTTTTTTATAATTTAAACTTAATTTTTTTTTATAATTTTAACTTAAATATTTTTTATTAAAAAATTAAAGCCTTTTTTTTTATAATTAAAATATTAAAAAATTAAAACCTTTTCGTAAGGAACTCCTATGTTTGATGTTTGTCGTGTCATTTTATGTACCCTTTTATTACTTTTCTTTCTTTTGGCATTTCATGTGCATGTTCGAGGTTGAGATGTGCTTGTGGTGGCCACAGCCCCACACTATTTTCCTCCCTCACTTCATTCTAAGTGTCATTACATATTTTCATATTCTTCATGTTTTCAAAAATGTTTCTTTGTTTCTTTATACCCTCTGCCTTTATTACTTTTCTTATTTCTGTACCTTAATTATTCCTCCATATAATAATTTGTCATATTTTCACATTTTTTTACAGTTTTATCCTCCGAAGGATTAGGTCTAGCCGTTTGGCCGCCACGCCAATAGTCCTCAAAACTTCAAACCCTTACAAACCCTAACTTTTCACAAATGTCTCGCCGTGGACAAAAAAATTACAAAACTACCCCTAGCTTTAGGTCAAAGAGTCGCCGCACTCATTTTAGGGTTTCCCGCCGCGGAATCCCTAACCTAACCCTAATTCACTTAACAATTTACAACGTAGATATTGGAGTTTCTACACTCCGCGTAAGCGTGTCGCTAAGATACGTTTATTCCCCATTGAAACCTTGGCCACAGTCAAGACGTTTCTAACCTCCCTTTTGAGGGGAACTACAATTACTCTGATTCCATTCCCGTAAGGATATGTAGGCACAAGATGCGATGTCTTGCCGAGTAAACTTAGAATTAACCCCTAGGTCTTTTTTTTATTTTCAATCCTTTGTATATACCCTTAAGCAAAATAATTAATGAAATAAATAAAAAAAAATAAACAAAAGGTTCCCGTAGAGTACTACGGAAGTTTAGGGTGCTAATACCTTCCCTAAATTTAACCAACCCCCGAACCTTAGATCTCTCCCTTTTAGGTTTTTCCTTTCTTTAACCTTTCCTTCGGATAAATCAAAGACCGGTTGTAAATGAATTAAGATTCAAGTTAATCAATAGCTTGACATCCAAATTTCACCGCAACAGAAAATGGCGACTTCACTGGGGAGTCCTAACTATTGAGGGTTATCCCTATTTTGTTTATTTTTCTTTATATATTTGTTTTATTATATATTTTGCTCACTTGTATGTATATATTGGGGTACCTTACTTGGAGTTACTGTGTTGTGAGATAAGTCCTACACCCGGACTTGAACGACCTTATGATAGGATGGCTGATATATTCGACGAGGCTTATAGGGAGTGAGTCCCGACTAAGCTAAATCGAGAATCACCGCTCAGTTGAGACACTTTCAAAAATGGTTCGGTTGATCGAGTGTAGTCGTGAAAACTTTTACCGTTATCGATTGGAGTCTGTGATACTGGGAACCGTAGTACCTTTACACCATCTTGGCCTTATATAGGATGTAGTGCGGGAACTATGTGGGAGTAGTCCTACAATGGTTGCTATGTGATGCTACACTTAAAAGAGGTTCTCTTGAGAATATTATTGACCCTCGAGTCAGTCGGGAAGTCGATAATATCCGAAAGATGGACTGATGACTTTGGGCACTGATTTAGAACCCTTGTTCTGCAGGTACAATCAACCTATAGTACACACCACTTTGGGAAGGGTAGACCTTGACTCCATTCATTGTTCCTCTAACTTAGGACCTTTTGTTTGCTTATGTGTATTTGTGCTTCGCATCCATAAAGCATCATATCATTTCTAGTTTCAAGGAATTCAGCAGTCCTTTGCAAATTCGAAAAGCCTTACATTTTAAAGTCTAAAATTTTTTCCAACTTTCTTAAAAAGCAATATTCGCAATCGACCGTTGAAATTCTTGAAACCATTGCATGGCATCAGCATCACATTTTTGCATTGCATTTATCCCCCAGTTTCTCCTTCTTGGTCCTATCGTCTTCTAGTGTACCTTTGAGTCGTCAAGCTGATTCCTCGACACAGATATCAGACCAGAAACGGAACAGGAGTCACTTTGATCCTATTCCCATGACTTACACAGAGCTGTATCCTGACTTAGTTCGACAAGGGCTGATCACTACAAAGGCTTTACCACCTCCTCTTAATCCTCCAGTTGGATTTAGGGCTGATCTAAAGTGTGCTTTTCATGAGGGTGCCTTAGGCCACGACTTGGAGCATTGTTTTGCATTGAAAGCTAGGGTGCGTGAACTGATTAGAGCCGGAATACTTGATTTTACGGATAGTCGTTCGAGCGTCCAGACAGATCCCTTGCCAACACATCAGAATTGAAGCTTTGTCATTGGGCCTTTTTTTTTTCTCTCGTTGTTTGCATTTTCCTTATTTTGTTTAAGTTGTTTGCTTTCAATTATGTTTGTACTTTCATTAATGAAATAAGCATTGCGACTTTTGATTCAATTCATTTCCGTCCATTTATTTGCATCTTTATGCTTTATTTTTCAAATGTTTACTTCTTGTCCAAAATTTTGATATGCTAAGATCGGAGGGAGGATGATGAAAACGTTATACCCATAATTGTTGTCAGTATGCTTTCAATCAAACCTTGTTGACGATGTAAGGCATTGTTTCAATTCCCAAACACTGGAGAAATAAGGAAGTTAATCCCTCGTTACCCCCTTCGGGCCTAGAAGTTGGAGTTTCTTTCGTTACAAAAAACCCACAATTTTAACCTTGGGATGGGTAGTTCTCAGTTAACTTGGTTGTGTGTTCATACGATACACCTTTCATTAACAAATTTTCCTTCGCACACGTCAAACAAGTGTCGAAGATGTTTTCTAATCAAAAGGTCGATGATGGTTCACCGTAATCATTAAAATCAAACAGTCACTTTCCTTCACACAAAAAAATAATATAAAAAAAGAAAAAGAAGCCCGCTAAGTCAAAACCTATGAAGGAGACTTAGGAAAAACTGGGGCATCCCGCTGACTGTAAACTCTAAAATAAACAGTTCAGGCAAAATTTAGGGATAATACAAAGAGATTTTTAAATCCTTATCTTGAAAATCCTCAATGTCAAAACAATCAAATGTTATAGGGGAGTAGTGGTTGCCTTTTCATAGGTCCTTTTGACTTCTGAGTCATCATTGCTACGATCAATGAAATCCCTAACTTATGGGAACCTGAATGCATAGTATGAGTTAACTAAGCATAGGACTGAAGATCATCACGTAGATTGGGTGGGTACAAATAAATTTTGAGCCTTTATCTTTTGTTTCATAAACCGTGAACCAAGGCCACATTACAACCCTCAAAAGACCTAATTGAAGCAAGGTTATTTTGAAAGTATACTACAGCAAGGTTGCGTAACCTGACTCTAAAAGATCCTTGGGAATCATTTATTTTGGCAATACACTTTTATTTTAAACTTTGAGTGTCTTGAACCACCTTGTTCTGACTAACGACTCATGTATTTTCCATCTTTCAAAAATAATTTTTCAAAAATCACATGAACTTTGCATTACCATGTTTGTATGAACATTTTTGTTTGCAAACTGGCTTTCCTCTAAGGAATTTTCAAACAATGAGAAACTTGGTCAAGTGATCTTATCAGGGGCAAGTTCCTTTTACATCCTGTCAAAGAATCAGTTCAAGATTTGTTCAAGGCAATATCTTCTCAGATTTGGTTTATCCAGAGAATTATTCAAGACTCAGACTGGGGCAAACCCTCCGAGGATACAGCAAAACATTCGATTCCACGAATTAGACAGCTGAAGCAGTTATCAGTTCACTTGAACTGGGGCAGTTTACTTGCATAATCCCTAAGCAGTTATTCATCATTCCTACAGTGACTATCAACTTGATACAGTTTAACAGAATGACAGTGATCTCCGTGTTGAGGAATCAGTCCTCCAGTTTTGTCATCTCACCGAAAGAGTCGAGCCTTGTCGTCGATGTCTGCATTTGCATTTGATCATATGTCATAGCATAATTCCTATACATGTGCATATCTTGGGCACTTTATTCCCCATTTACATTTCTATCTTGGGTGCTTTACTCCCCATTTACATTTCTATCTTGGGTGCTTTATTCCCCATTTACCTCTCTATCTTGGGTGCTTTACTCCCCATTTACATTTCTATCTTGGGTGCTTTACTCCCCATTTACATTTCTATCTTGGGTGATTTACTCCCCATTTACATTTCTATCTTGGGTGCTTTATTCCCCATTTATCTCTCTATCTTGGGTGCTTTACTCCCCATTTACATTTTTATCTTGGGTGCTTTACTCCCCATTTACATGTCTATCTTGGGTGCTTTACTCCCCATTTACATGTCTATCTTGGGTGCTTTACTCCCCATTTACCTTCTATCCTTGGGTGTTTTATCCCCCATGTACCTTTATCCCGGGTGTTTTATTCCCCGTTTACCAGATATTCCTGGGTTTACCTAACATCATGGTGTTTTACCCCCATTTACTTTTTTTTTCCCCTGAGGTCGTGTTTTACTCGCGTCTTACCTTGTGGGCAAAATTTATTTACTTGGCATCATGGGTGTTTTATCCCCATTTGCATTTTTCTCCTGAGCTCGTGTTTTACCCGCGTCTTACCTTGCGGACAATTTCTAATTTACTTGGCACCTATCAACAATTTTGTGTCGTGTCTATCCGACGTTCTTCCAGATATGACATGTCTTCTTCCCTAGTGCAATTCCTCGATGGGTCGTCCCCTGTGACGTTGTTTCGTCTGTATCCGTGCATTTGTCATTTTCATCATACGCATCATATCAGATTCATATCATATTTAGCATTATAGTTCGTTTTGTTTTGTCCATATCATTGCATAGCACTGCGTCTAAAGGCAACATTTTCGGTTATCTGTATTTAAATCCCTCCACCATGATTTCTCGAGTCTCCGTTGCTCAAATCACCCGGTGAAGTTATTTAAATATGGGCAACTGTAATACCCCAAATTTTGCCCTAAGATTTGTCATCGCATTTCATTGCATTTTTATTGCATTTAATCAATTACTAACAAATTTGTGTAGTCGTTTGACTTTTTGCAGGTAAATATCATATGGCATGCATTTTTTTTCTAAAAAGTAAAAATGGTACAATTGGCAAGAGGACATGTGTAAGGAGTTGTGAGTGTGAGAGGTTGAGAGTTCGAATCTCACCTTTGTCACTTTTTGTTTTTTATTATTTTCACTCTAAATTTTTCTATCTTTCATTAAAAAATAACAAAAATAGTTTTTTATTATTATTTAATTATTATTTTCGTATTTTAATTAAATCATTTTTTAAAATATTATTTTTTTCACTTTTTTATAAATTATTCATAAAAATATCCAAAAAATCATAAAATAAAAAATATTAGGAAAAATTTTGTTCTTTTTATAATATTTTTGATTTTAGGAATCAATAGGATTATTAGTTTTTATTTTAAGTTTATTTTAATTATTTTAAATTATTTAAATTTTATTTTTTTCTTAACTAATTATTTAGTTTGGGCTTTAAAATGGGCTTTAGGGATATTATTGACAATTTGGTGTTAACCCTAATTTGTTCCCTATATATACATGTGTTGCCTTGTTGAAAGGGGGTCAGAAGGTTTTCTTCAGAAAAGAGGAGAGAGAGAGAGGGAGAAACAAAGGAGATCCCCAGAGAAGAAAGGCGGTCGTTCCCACAACTCGTCAGAAGGATTGGAGCTCTCCAGTGTTCCCTTATTCAAACCTTTTTCACATTTACCGAAGCAAACCTCCGCTTCGTAGGTTAAATTACTAAACCTTTTGCCTTTTCATGTTTATGTGCATATTTTGCCATGTTAATGTGTTTAGGTCCGTTAAATTACTAAACCTTTTGCTTTTTCATATTTATGTGCATATTTTGCCATGTTAATCTCCATGTGTATTTAGGTCCGTAGTTTTAATATCAAAACCCTTTTTTAACAAAACTTTTTTTTTAAAATCAAAACCCTTTTTTTAATTTATTATTAAAACTTTTTTTTAGTAAGACCTTTTTTAAAAATTGAAAAGCCTTTTTGTTCCGAAGAGAAAAAAAAACCTTTTCCCAAAAAAAAACTGAAAAACTTTTTCCCAAAAAAACTGAAAAGTCTTTTTTTAGGATGAAAAGCTTTTTTGTTCTAAAAAAAAACTGAAAAGACTTTTCCCCCAAAAACTTTTTTTTTATAATTTAAACTTAATTTTTTTTTATAATTTTAACTTAAATATTTTTTATTAAAAAATTAAAGCCTTTTTTTTTTATAATTAAAATATTAAAAAATTAAAACCTTTTCGTAAGGAACTCCTATGTTTGATGTTTGTCGTGTCATTTTATGTACCCTTTTATTACTTTTCTTTCTTTTGGCATTTCATGTGCATGTTCGAGGTTGAGATGTGCTTGTGGTGGCCACAGCCCCACACTATTTTCCTCCCTCACTTCATTCTAAGTGTCATTACATATTTTCATATTCTTCATGTTTTCAAAAATGTTTCTTTGTTTCTTTATACCCTCTGCCTTTATTACTTTTCTTATTTCTGTACCTTAATTATTCCTCCATATAATAATTTGTCATATTTTCACATTTTTTTACAGTTTTATCCTCCGAAGGATTAGGTCTAGCCGTTTGGCCGCCACGCCTATAGTCCTCAAAACTTCAAACCCTTACAAACCCTAACTTTTCACAAATGTCTCGCCGTGGACAAAAAAATTACAAAACTACCCCTAGCTTTAGGTCAAAGAGTCGCCGCACTCATTTTAGGGTTTCCCGCCGCGGAATCCCTAACCTAACCCTAATTCACTTAACAATTTACAACATAGATATTGGAGTTTCTACACTCCGCGTAAGCGTGTCGCTAAGATACGTTTATTCCCCATTGAAACCTTGGCCACAGTCAAGACGTTTCTAACCTCCCTTTTGACGGGAACTACAATTACTCTGATTCCATTCCCGTAAGGATATGTAGGCACAAGATGCGATGTCTTGCCGAGTAAACTTAGAATTAACCCCTAGGTCTTTTTTTTATTTTCAATCCTTTGTATATACCCTTAAGCAAAATAATTAATGAAATAAAAAAAAAATAAACAAAAGGTTCCCGTAGAGTACTACGGAAGTTTAGGGTGCTAATACCTTCCCTAAATTTAACCAACCCCCGAACCTTAGATCTCTCCCTTTTAGGTTTTTCCTTTCTTTAACCTTTCCTTCGGATAAATCAAAGACCGGTTGTAAATGAATTAAGATTCAAGTTAATCAATAGCTTGACATCCAAATTTCACCGCAACAAGTATCATCATAAAATCACGGTCCGGAAATGGTAGAAAATATCCAAAAAGACCATCAACACTGCCGACAGCACCAAAAACCACCTTCCAAAACCAACAACAACATGTCAAAGACATGTTTTGTAAAAAAAGGAAACCATTTCTATTCGCCAAAATCCGTTCAAAATATGAGTAATATAAGAAGCAGAAGAAAAGAAGTAAAGGGACGGACAAAAATTATCAGAGACAGATAAAATCCTGATGAAAATCATCATAAGAATTCGTCCAAGATCACCAAAAAAAATCTGAAACCCATACCCATCACAACAACCACCATCCGAAACCCTTCAACCTCAAATATCTCATCACTGGCCGAAGGAAGATCATCACCATAACCAAAACCGAGTTGCAGACTCACAACTGCAAACAACAAACTGTCACAAAAGCCTCAGTCTCTCAACATCATCGGCCGTGACCCCAAAATCTATCACGGAGATCCAACAAAAACCGTCAAAACGTAAGCTAAGATTAAGATAATCATTTGTGTGTTTGTTTTAGGCTAAGAAAGAGGAGACCCATGGTAAGAAAGAGAGGAAAACAAGCAAAGTCATGGCAAGAGAGATAGAGAGAAGGGTGAAGCGCAGGAGATAGGGAGAAGAAGATGGAAAATTGGGAGAAGGGACCTCCAAAGAGGTCGCCGCGAGCCACACAAATTAGGGTTAAAACCCTAATTTCGTAACCCCCTTCCCCTTTTAATTAGCTGACCCGGGTCGGGTCTGGGGAGTGGTGACCCAGCCCGACCCAATATCTTTTTTATTTTTTTCCTTTTTTATTTTTTTTCTGTTTATATTTCATTTTGTAATTATAAATAATAATAATAAAAATACTAACTATACTAACAACTAACTTAATAATTTTAAAATTTTGAAAAATAATTTTATAAATTAATTAATAATGAAAAATGAATTTTAAAATAAAATAAAGAAATAATTATTTTTTTAGGTTTTATATTGACTTAGTTTTAGTTTAATTAGTTTTTTTACTTTAATTCAATAACAAAAATTTTAGTTTTAATTAACCTTTTTTTTCAATTTATAAAAATAACAAATAAAAATATGTTTAGACTTTAATTTAATTTCGCTTTTTCTTAATAATATATTTATAAAAAAAAACCCAAAAAAAATATGTATTTTAAAATTAAAAAAAAATAATCTAATTGATTTAGTTAATTTTTTTTGATAAGCTAATTTTTTTTAGAATTTTAGTTAATTAAGTTTGTTTACTAATTACCACTTTAACTAAATAAATAAACTTTTCTAACTTAAACTTAACTATCATTTCCAATTTTCTATTCAATTTAAATTTAATTAAGTAATTTTCTAATCAAAATAAAAAACAAATTAAAATAATATTTCCTTAGCCTTTCATTCAACTTTCAAATTAAGCTCCTATGTTCTTAAACAATTAACTCTTAATCTCTAAATCAATTCCATTTCACCATTACTAGTTGATCATTTTTCGTCACAATCCATTTCTAACATTATTATTCAAATCCAAATTCAAACTTCTACCCATGATTGTCGTACATTATTTACATATTATTTCATCAATTGTATATCATATCACTGCTTACTTTTTCCACTATTTTACCGTTTATTCCCCTCCGAAGGAAAGGTTTACCGTTTGACCGATGTGTCAATGCCTTTTCCCTCAGCCCATCCTAGCCTTAAGACCCAAGTCGCCGTACTCGTGCTTAGGCGTCCCGCCGCGAACACACACACACCCTTACCTTTTCCTAAACCTTAAGACGTTGAGTCGCTGTACTCATGCTTAGGTGTCCCGCCGTGGACAATTTTACCCTTTACCCTAGCCTTAGGATCAGGAGTCGCCGCACTCCATGTAGGTTCTCGCCGTGGAATACCTACTTACACCCTTTTCATTTCAACCTTACAACATAGAAATCGGAGTCGCCGCACTCCAAGTAAGCGCTTCCCTATGAACGTTTACATCCCCCTGGAACCTGGACCACAGTCAAGAAGTTCTTCTTCCTCCCTTTCGAGGGGAACTACGATTACTCTGATACGTAGGCACAAGATATGAGTCTTGGCAAGTAAACTTAAGACTAACCCCTTAGGTCCTTCTCTTTACCCTTTAATCCTTAGCATTACCCTTAAGCAGATAACCATAGCAATAGCATATTAAAACAAGAGGTTCCTGTAGAGTACTACAGAAGTTTAGGATACTAACACCTTCCCTAAGCTTAACCAACCCCCGAACCTTAGATCTCTCCACGTGTTGTGTTTACGATGCAAATTAAGTTTTTCCTTTCTTTAACCTTTCCTTCGAATAAATCAAAGACCGGTTGTGAATCAAGATGTGGTTCAAATTAATCAATAATTTGATATCCTATTCTCACCGCAACATTCTTCATTGATATATCCATTTAGGAAAGCACTTTTTACATCCATTTGAAATAACTTAAAATTCTTAGCGCATACGTAAGCAAGCAAAAGGCGTATAGCCTCGAGTCGGGCAACTAGAGCATAAGTCTCCTCATAGCCTATACCCTCCTCTTGGTTATACCCTTGCACCACTAAGCATGCTTTGTTTCATGTTATTACTCCATTTTTGTCAAGCTTGTTCCTAAACACCCATCAGGTTCCAATTACTCGATGGTCTTGCGGAGGAGGGACAAGGTCCCAAACCTCATTCCTTTTAAACTGATTTAGTTCCTCTTGCATTGATAAGAACCAATGTTCATTGAGTAACGCCTCTTTAGGGTTTTTAGGCTCAATCTGAGAGACGAAAGCAAAGTGATAACAGAAGTTACTCAGCTTGGATCTAGTAGTCACTCCCATTGAAATGTCACCGAGAATATTGTTGATAGGATGGTATTTAGAGGACTTCCAAGCTAGAGAAAGGTCATCGTTTTTAGTCGGATAATCCTCCTCAATTTCCTCATGATGGTGATATTTTTCCTCCTCAATTTTCACTGCTTCAGGTTGATCAATCCCCTTTTCAGTGTCTTTGAGTATGTTTTCTGAAGATACACCAGCACCATGAAAAAAAATACCTTTTTCGACATTTTTCGGATAAGTTTCATCAAAAGTAACGTGAACAGATTCCTCAACAATAAGTAACCTCTTATTATATACCATATATGCTTTACTTGAATGAGAGTATCCAAGAAAGATACCTTCATCGGCCTTAGAATCAAACTTGACAAGGCTCTCCTTACCATTGTTCAAACAAAACATTTACAACCGAATACATGAAGGTGAGAGACATTGGGCTTCCTCCCTTTTAAAAGTTCATACGAAGTTTTTTTAAGAATAGGACGGATGAGCACCCTATTCAAAACATAATAAGTCGTACTGATGGCATCAGCCTAAAAATATTTAGGAAGGCCACTTTCATTGACCATAGTTCTTCCTAATTCTTTCAAATTTCAATTTTTACGTTCCATAACCCTGTTTTGTAGAGAGGTACGCGGCGCGGAAAATTATGATCAATTCCATGCCTACCACAATATTTTTCAAAGAGATGATTTTCAATTTCACCTCCATGATCACTTTGAATTGTTATAATGTTTGTGTTCAATTTGTTTTGAGAAAGCTTGGCAAATTTTTCAAAATCCGAAAACGCATCGCTCTTGCTTGCTAAGAAGATAGTCCAGCAAAACCTAGAGTAATCATCGACAATCACAAAACCATAGTAGTTACCACCTAGACTCTTAATTCTAGATGGTCCAAAGAGGTCCATATGGAGGAGTTCAAGGGTTGTCGTAGTTGAAACAATGTTTTTAGATTTGAAAGAGATCCTTGTTTGCTTCCCCATTTGGCAGCATCACATAAGTGATCTTTTGAGAACTTGATTTTGGGTAAACCAATTACTAGGTCCTTAGAGACTACCTTATTAGCAAATCAAAATTCACATGCGTCAAACGCCTATACCACAACCATGAATCTTCACTCATGGTGACGAGACATTTGTTGTTACTCAATGATATCTCACTCAATTCAAGCATATACACGTTATTAACCCTCAGGCCTTTAAACACATCCCCTTTTTTATCATTATTTTCAAATATGCAGCAATCTTTTGAAAATGATACTTTATATCCCTTGTCACATAATTGAATAATGTTTATAAGGTTGTGTTTAAGGTCCTCAATTAACAGCGCATCTGAGATAGTAGTAGACGAGGGATTACCTACACTACCTTTGCCAAGAATTTCCCCTTTATTGTTGTCTCTGTAGGTTACAAATCCCTTCTTCTTTGCCACAAATTTAATGAATAGTGATATGTCTCTCGTCATATGTCTTGAGCATCCACTATCAAGAACCCATCTTCTCTTTGTAGACTCAAGACTTTGTGCCTACACAAACAATCAAAGGAAATAGGTACCCAATTTTTTATTGGGTCCTTGGTTGTGAGCGAAATCTTGGTTGCATTTGGGCAACCATGGATGAACTCCTTTAGGAACTAAAAACCTCCTAAAGCGACATTTTGCAAAGGTGTGACCTCTTTTGCAACAATACAAGCAAGTAAGATTAACACTGGTATCACTTTTATTAACTTGATCTTTGATCACATAAGTATATTTTTCATATGGATTAACCATGCTTTTCCTAAAATGTGATCTATCAATAGAAAAAGTGATCTTTGGTTCTAGATCTTTGTCAAGTTTGGCTTTAAGAGTTCTAACCTCTTTTTTCCAAATATGACAAGTATCACAACCCCAAATTAACCATCTACTCTTGTCTTCCTCAACACTTACTTTTGTTGCTTCCACCATAGACGCTTTGAGAGCCTCTAATTCCCTTTCAGAATCGGAGATCTTTTTCTCCGAGTAAAAATTTGTTTGCTCGAGGTCAAACGTTTAAAGGCTTCCTTAGCCTCATGGTGTAAGGTGTCAAAAGCATATTGTAATTCAGAATGAGATAATTTACTAGAGTTATCGTATTTAGCATGTCTTACCTTTTTATTCTTCTTCTTTTGATGAGCGGAGAGACAAAGGTTAACAGACTCTTCTTCGTCACTTGAACTATCATCCCCAGATGACTCACTATCGCTTTCCCAAGCGATGTAAGCTCTTCTAGGATTGCCTTGTTTCTTTTGTAAGCGATTCATTTCCTTCCCTTTGTCATTCTTCATCAATAGACAATCTGGCTTATAGTGCCCGGCTTTTCCACAGTTGTAGCGAGATCCTTTTTCTTTACTACTCTTGTTGCCTTCATTCTTGGAAGACCTTGTTTATCTTCTAAAGTTGACGAGATTCTTTTTGGAATGTTGAATACCATTTTTCTTTACATGGCGATTATGTCGCTTCACGAACAGCTCCATATCCTCATTCGTTTTTTCATCATCATCATCAGTTGATTCATTATCACTTAACTTTTTATGAAGGACTTTGAAAAAGAATCCTTTAGAGCTGTTGACTTCTTTTTTGTATCTTTGTTCCTTTCTTTCTTTTCCTTCTTCTCAAATTGATCAAGACTAATGAGCACTTGCTCATGTTCTTGGAGCTCTCCAAATAGAGTTATAATGTCCAAATTCATGAGGTCGTTTGCTTCCTTAATGGATGTGACCTTTGGTTGCCAGTCCTTTGTAAGACCCTCAAAACTTTTTTAGTAGCAACGTCATTGGAAATTGGTCTACTAAGTGAATTTAGTCAATTGATTAAATGAGTAAATCTATTTTGCATGTCGATAATGGTTTTCCCTTGCTTCAAGTGAAAGTGTTGATTCGAGCTAGTTTGACGTCATTATTTTACTCATGGGAAACTTGCAATGCGTCCCACATAGCTTTAGCAGTCGTACAATGTGAAACTTTATAATATTCATCAACTCCCAAAGAGGAGATCAAAATATTTCTAGCTTTCCAATTGTAGTTGTACTTTTTCTCATCTTCATCATTCCATTGTGCTTCCAGCTAAGGCACAACAACGTTATTCTCATCGGTCATGGTAATTTCCATGGGACCGTTTTGTATAATGTTTCATACCTTTCTATCGATGGAATTGATATGCACGTGCATACAATCTTTCCAATAACTATAGTTCTCACCGTTAAAAACGGGTGCTCTATGTAAGCCTATATTGGTTCGTTTGCCATATTCTAAGAAGTTATTTGCGAAGCACAGAATGAGTTGGTGCTCTTGATACCACTTGTTAGACGATGGTAATAATCTAGAAGGGGGTTGAATAGATCACTAATTCCTAAATAGAGTTGGCGCTTAAATGAAATTTATTTTTTGAAATTTCATATGGAAGCAGCCGAGGAACTAAGGTCGTCTAAACGAACCGTTGCTGAAAAGATCGGATATACGGTAAGCCTAGATGGAATATTGACTCTGATGAGAAAAGCGAATCAAAAATTTGAACACCAATCAATAAAATTTTATTCACTTTAGGTTGTGCAATTTCCAATGCCTTGTGAAAATAAAACTCAAATTGACAATAGCCCAAAAGGTTTGTGTTTGATCAATTTGTCGAACACTTGGTGTAAGACACACTCCAAGTGAAATTCTACAAGTAATGGTAGTGCGGAACGTTTCCAATTACAATCAAAAGGATTGTAATGAGCTTTCAAAAATATTTTTCAGCACTACACTATAGAAGAATTTTACCGAGCAATTTGATTGAACACAAACGTTAAAAATCAGAAATGGAAAAATAGCGAAATAGAGAACAACACCAAATGTATTGAGGCAGTTCCCCTTTTGTCCTCGCTTGGGTACGTTTGCCCTCAATTCTAGAAATAGAATTGAGATCTATATAAACCTGTTGCAAATGTTTGCACAAGAGAAGCAATAGTAATCACACACTCAAGCCTAGTTGTTGATGCTGAAACTATGTCTTCTCTCCCCTTGATTTAAGATGAATCAAATGCCTCAAATATGTTGAATAAACCTATGATTCCATCTACTCGTCTGAACAACCCAACGATCTTTAAATCTTTAGCCGGATGATTTCAATCACACACAATTCAAACCCAAATCTTTCTTCCATAATCCTCCGGTTACCGCTACTAGACTGATTGAACCACCCGTTCTTCAATCACATTCGCTCGGCGGAATTTGTGAAGAAATGATTTATGCAAAAAAAAAAACTAAAATCCCAAGATTCTTGAAGGACAAAACCCTAACGGTATTATTCAAGAAAACCCCACCGATCTCTCAACCCAAACCCGATACAATATTCTATGTTTGGACGTTATCACCTCAATGATGCAGAATGATCAACAAAAATTGTTATGTGTAGTTGTTGAGAAAATGCAAGAAGGAGGATGAAGATGATGAGAGAAAATCAGTGTCTATTTTTCACTTTTCTTGTTAGTTATGAAGAATGAGCCACAATGAATATATATATATATATATATATATATATATAGTAACAAACATAACAGGAATTTGAAAGTAAAACATTTCAGAAAAATAAGGTAACTCGAGCGAACGGTCGACCTAAAGAAAGAGGGGGTCGACCTGAGCACTCCTGCTTTCAGAATTATGCACAAATTGACTTTATGCGTCGACTGGAACAGGTTCATGCGTTGACGCAAAGCTACCCAGAAATTACAAATTGAAATGCTAATAGTATGAGTTGACCGGAGGGTCGACGCGAGCACTCCTTAGAGCAAAAGCTCAAAATCCACCTTGTATGAGTCGACCTAAGCAGAACTTTGAGTCAACTCAAATGCTCGAAACTTCCAAAAATGATATTTTTGACATGTCTTGCTATATCTAAACATAACTAATGCACATCTAAGTATTTAAAAAGGATCAAACTCACACAAAACACATATAATGCTTTTCTATATGAATAGACTCATGTTCTTGAGAAATATTTATGCACGAGAGAAATACGAATTCAGATGAGACTCGATGATACCGTCTAAAATACAAATTACTAACTAGACACGTTTTGACATCATTAAAATAAGGATTGAGACTATTTTCCCTCATAAAATGGTATAAACAGCTGCTTATTTTTTGAATAGGTGCCCTACAAAAAAGCTGGAAAATGTAACACTGGAGGAAGCATGGTCGAGATTCAAGACAAATCTGAACCATTTGAGAGTCGTTGGTTTCGTTTCATACTAACATGTTCCGGGTCAACTTAGAAAGAAGTTGGATGACAAGGGAGAAGTGATGATACTTGTTAGATATCACTCTATCGATGGTTACAGACTGTTTGATGTTGTAAACTGGAGAACCGAGATTAGTCGGGACATCGTAATCGATGAATTGAAGCAGGTGCAGCAGGGTGTAACTGGTTACCAGCAGATTGTAACTGGTTACATGCAGATAGTAAGCGGTTACCAAAATATAACTGGTTTGAAATTTTCAATTCTAAGGAAAGTGGAAGACCAGGATAGCATGACATTGAAGCCCGAAATGAAGAAAATGTCAGAAGTTCAAAAAAGTAGAGGGGTTTGCCTCAGAGACTCCAAGATTGTGAGTTGTTCCAAGACAACAAAGTCAATGATGATGGTGATTTCGTCTGTTTTACGCTTATGGCCGAATGCGAACTCGTTAATAAAAAAGAGGCCTTAAGAGACCCAAAGTGAATTTGTGCTATGAAAGAGGAGATGGAATCTATTGAGAAGAACAGTACTTGGGAGTTAGTTGATCTACCAAAAGGAAAGAATTCAATTGGTGTGATGTGGGTGTTCAAAGTGAAGGCAAATCTCAAGGGTGAGATAATCAAGCACAAGGCTCGATTGGTGGTTAAGGTATTTTTTCCAAGATATGGCATAGACTTTGAGGAGCTTTGTACACCAGTTGCTAGGATTGAAACCATTAGGTTTATTGTTGGTATTTCAAATAACACAATTGGCATGTCTACCAAATAGATGTCAAATCCACGTTTTTAAATGGACCACTTGAGAAGAAGGTATATTAGGATAGACCCGTGGTTTTATTGTGAAAAACCAAGAGCTGAAGTTTTACAAATTGAAGAAAGCGTGATATGGTTTGAAGCAAGCTCCAAGAGCTTGGAAAAAATAATGGATGGCTTCAAGAAATGTGTATCCAAGCATGGCGTGTATGTGAAGACGGATGCAAGTGAATGAGTAATTATCCTTTGTCTATATGTAGACGATTTATTGATCACAGACAGCAATGAAAAATGCACTTTAAGATTTAATAATGAACTTATGTAAGAGTTTGAGATGACTGGCCTTAGTCTCATGACATGCTTCCTTGGTATTGAGCTCCACGGGTCCTAAATGGGATTACTCATGCACCAAAGTAGATATGCTCTTGAGATATTGAAAAAGTTTGAAATGGAGCATTGCAATGATGTCATTTCTCTGGCTGAACCAATGATGCAGTTGTCTAAGAATGAGGGTGAGCAAGATGTTGATCCAACTTAATATAGGAGGTTGATTGGATCCTTGCGTTATTTGTGCAATACGTGATCGGAATTGGCATTTAGTGTCGGTATTGTGAGTAGATTCATTGGGAGATCAAAGGTGTCTCACTTGGAAGCAGTCAAGAGGATCCTACGTTATGTCAAAGGTTTTGTTGGCTGCAAAATTCTCTTTCCCGCGGCGGATACAGGCAATGTTTTGAAAATCGGACCGAATCGGCCGGTTCAACCGGTTGGACCGGGAACCAGAGATAAACCTGGTTGGGTCAACCTTTCAAAACCGCTAGTGGGTCAAAACTGGAGTTAAACCGGAAAAATCGGGTTGAACCGTCCAAAATCATTTGAACCAAAGAATCGGAGCCAGTTTTTTAAAATTGTCCGGTTCAAAAAAATTCATCAAATTGACCTTTTTTTTAAGTTTAATATGTTAATATCAAAACTTAACTTACATTCCTCAATCACAAAAAAGAATTCCGTGTATTTTTTACAATCATACAAACTTCTAAGTTTTGTCACTCCATTATATTTTTCCTTTCAACCACACTCCATCGTCACCATGTCGTCTCTTTCAAATATTGTCACCATGTCCAACTCTATTGATTGTCGTTCAAGTCAATATTGTTTGTTGTTGTCAATTAAGACTTATTTGTCGTATTTCAACTAAAATTTGATTTTTTTTTGTTTAATAAAGTATATTGTATTATTTATATTTTGGTATTCTATCTTATTTAATTTATGTATTTTTAATTATTTGAACTTTATTTATTTATTATATTCTATTATTTTAATTTTGTTTTGAATTAGTTTAATTTATTTTATTGTAATTTTTTAGTTTGGTCAAAATATTCTTAAATGATGGTCGAAATGAAGTGTAGACTTATGATATGTTATTTATTATTTATATTGTTGTATTAAATTTGTAATAGATTTTTGAAATATTTATTTTATTAAGTTGAGAGCATATCTATGAAATTTAGTTTCATATTATTAATTTATTTAATAAATGGTTCGACCGTAGGATTAACCGGTTTAACCAATTGAACCTTAAACTGAAAGTTTCATCGGTTCGATCTTCGGTCTGATTTTTAAAACATTGGATACAAGCATAAAATGCAATTTGCTCGGGTTTACCGATTCCAATTGGTGTGGATATAAAGATGGTCAAAAGTCTACTGCAGGATACATCTTTATGTCGGTACGACACCATTCTCATGGTGTTCGAAGAAGGAACCGCTAGTTGCACTATCATCTTGTGAGGCCGAGCACATTTCTGCTTCTTTATGTGTGTGTTAAGTCGTGTGGCTTATGAATCTAATGGAGGAGTTAGACAGTAGTGAGGGTGAGGTTGTCACACTCTTAGTTGACAACGTTTCTGCGATTAATCTTACTAAAAACCCAATTGCACATGGGAGTAGCAAGCACATTGAGATGATATTTCACTATTTTAGGAAACTTGTTAGTGAAGGAAGGTTACGATTGGGATATTGCAGTAGTGAGGACCAAGTTGCTGATTTGTTAACTAATGGAGTCACAAATGTATATTCAAGAGGTTGAAGATGAGCATTGGTGTGGTAGACTTGCAACACTTGAATTAAGATGGCGTGTTGAAATTTTTGAAGTAATTCAAGTGTTATAACCAGTTACCATGGGTGTGTAACCAGTCACAATATGACCTGAGATGCATTCCAATAACATAAAAATAGAAATATCGCAAGTGTAACCGGTTACAAAATTGTGTAACCGATTACCACTAAAGTTGATTTAATTTCCAATTTAATTCAATTTCAGATGTACCGTTAGCCAGTTTGGTGTAATTGGTTATACGTACGATTTTTTATATTTTATATTTTACATATGATGATCAATTTATGTCCCAACTATTTTGTAACTCATATATGAGTATTTATGGTGCATATATAAGTATTTATGGTGCACAATCACCCTGTTAATGAAAACATAACCTCTTGCCCCCAATTTTCTCTCTCTCAATTCTTTCCTTTCACTTTTCACATCCAAAATTTCTACAATTTTCTCTCTTTCAATTCTCCTCTTTCACTCTCCACATCCAAAATTTCTCCACCATTGTTTCCATGTTTCCCTCTCCACATCCAAAATTTCTCCACATCCAAAATTTCTCCACCATTGTTTCCATGTTTCCCTCTCCACATCCAAAATTTCTTCACCAATGTTTCCGCAATCTTGTAGTTGCTTGTTTTGAAAAAAAAACATTAGATATGTCAATTTCAACAAAATTGTATTTATTTGATTATAACAAACCTTAAGGCGTGACAAATAAACTCCCTAGAAACACACGTTTAAGCTAACAAAATTATAATCACAAGTATTTAATAGAATTTTCACTGTTTTGTTATATAAAGTGATTTTATAGCAATTAAAAATGATTTTTTAGCAAGTTATTACAGAGCCCAAATACTACTTGGAGATATTAGATTGAGTTCTTGTTCATAAACGCCAAATAGATGGTGAGATGGTTTTTTACTATGTAATTCCATATATAGACATGAGTGAGAATGTGTGAACTGTTTTGAAATTAAGCAAGTGAGAAGTAAAGTTGAGTTTTTGTAAGCATGATACAGTTCCTTGAAGTGAAGTTAGCGTTACCGAACTTGTGTTTAAAATACCAGTTGAGTTCGTCAATAACAGGGAAAGGTATATCAGATGAAACGCTAGCTAGTCTTATAAAAGTCATGGTAGCAAACATCTCAAGCCACAACTACCAAATACCAGAATATATCAAAAAATGATACCCCAAATATATATATTTTCATAAAAACTGGGGAAGCACAAAAACTACCTTTAGATTCATTATATAATGAATGGAAACTGAAAACTACCTTTTCCCAAGACAACTACCTTTTCCCAAGACCACCAATATCAGAAAAATGACCTAAAAAAGGGGACTGTAAACTTAACTCATCTAAAAAAGGTTTGCTATTTAATTCTTTCTAATTCCAAATGCTTCAGTTAATGCAAATTGTAATAAACTATCAATCAGTCAGACTCTTAGATGCATAGCTTCCTCAATCAGAGGCAGGAACACGCTGAGTAGCAGTAGCTTTGGGTGCCGAGTTAACAGAAGACACGCCAGTACGATTCATGCGGCCACCATTGGTTCCCATATGATCGTTTCTCTGATACCCATCACCTCCACGGCTTGAAAATCCTCCCCGGTTACCATTCCTATATCCATATTCACCTCTTCCATTAAAGTCTCCATGTCCGTTGAAGTCTCCGCGCCCGTTGTCTCCACGACTGTTGTAGTCTCCGTGGCCGTTAATGTCTGCACGACCGTTGAAGTCTCCACGACCAAAACTTCGGCCATTTCCATAGTTTCCTCGTCCTCTTGTTCCTCCCTCACCCCTGAATCCAGGTGCCCTTCCAGACGAGAATCGTCCTCTATAACCTGAACAGAGAATGCAAACAGCTCACTGCATGAAATATAATCAGCAAGACTAAGTAGAAACCCATTTTTATGTCAAAAGTTCAGCAATCATGGACCTCTCCCAAATGATATCTTTCTTAAAAGTAAATAATAATAATAATAATAATAATAATAATGATAATAATGATAATAATAATAATAATAATAATGATAATGAAGCTCGTGTAAAAAAAATTAAAAGTAACAGTAATATATTAATAATGTAAAAGTAAGTAAATGTTGAGTTCAAGTACGATAAAAATTAAATAAAGTTCATTACAAGGCCAAACACAATGAAGAACCCACAAAATTAAAATAAATAAATAAATAAAATTGTTGCAACATAGAGGAAAACAGAAACTGGTAACAAAAAATATCATGTTGCAATATACTTTTTTGTAACTGAGCTCTAAAGCCATTTGCAAAAGATAAACGACTAATCGTTACTAGACATATGAATCGTTTATTCAACACACCAGATATTGTGTGCAAGGATTTGAAAAACTAAAAATTAGAAATATGAATAATCATCTGAAAGAATCTAAATCATTATCTTCCATGATTCAAATTAACAGCTAGTCATTAAGCAAAATGTAAACAAACGCTTAACATAAAACAACCAAGCGGGAAACACGTTTCATTAAAGTTATCATCCCCATAATGTCTCTCGAGGTTACCCTATAATCATGAAACATGTTGGACCCCAATTCATTGAAGGTTTTCAATTAATGCTCGAATATAGTTCTGTTAAGAAATGTGGTTTAGCCTAACTCAAGCCTACAAAACCGGCTTGTAGGGTGAGGATTGCGTCCATTTATAAAAACATGTTCAGAATGTATATTATCCGATGTGGGACTCTTAACACACTCCCTCACGCCCAGAATTGGACATATGGAGCGTGAAAATTAATGATGGGTGGCCCGATAACGAAAACCTAATAGTAGGTGGTCCACCGGATTTTAAACGAGGCTCTGATGTCATGTTAAGAAATGTTGTTGGCCTACAAACCCGGCGGCTTGTAGGGTGAGAATTACCCAAACTTATAAAGACATATATTGCCCAATGTGGGACTCTTAACCAGTTCAATATGGGAGATAAATCTCTTCACAAATCATGGCATCCATACACATAACAGGTTTTACATACACAAACCCCACAAATTCCATAGCTATTATGTGCATAAACATAAATTTTGAACCTTGAAGTGAACTGAACCAATACTAAAAAGCACTTGCCTCGATTAGTTGATCTCTTTTCCTCGACAATAACTTGACGGCCATTGATCAGAACTGGTGAAACCTGAAACGCCGACAAAACACATTGCCAATGAAATAAAGAATATAAATATTTAGAACATTTATAGACCAAGACAAATCAGAAGATTGTACACAACAATTCCAAAAACCAGATAAAATAAAAAACAAGGATAAAATGGCAAAACTAAAAGTAGAACTCAATACTCTACAGCCTTCAAGACAACATAATCCAGTAGTAACAAACAGGACTTATAGAATTAGCAACAACAAATGAAAATCAAGAGACTAACACAGGGAGAGCATAGTGGAGCAAGCTATATAATTCTATGAAGCACGGACACATAGAACACGACCGCGACACTGAAACAGTGACGCGAGGAATAATTTGAAAAAATGAATAAATTAAACGTAATCACAAGTGTAGGTGCAGCTGTCCGACTCGGACACAGACACGCCTTTTTTTCAGAAATGCCGGTGCTACATAGTTTATATTTCATTTGCTCCATACAAACACCACATACAAATGACTAGAAACGATATCCACAACTCAGAAACATAAGAAATTTACAACAACAGTATTCATTAACAGGCAATGAAGCACAACTCAATTGCAGTGCAGAACAATTTGGTGAAAGAGCAGATTGGGCAAGTGAATTTCAACTACAAAAAAAAACTACCCTATTAAGAATGTAAGCAAGAAAACAAGTACAAGGGAACCAAATACAACTTGCTGATTGGCATCAATGCACTGAAGAAGATAATGATTTGATTTCGAATTACAAATTGTCTATGCAAATCATGTTTGACTATGGAATTCCTGGAGATGAAGCAACATCTGATAAATACCTCGAGTGCCTTATACACAGCACTTAACACTTCAAACTCCACAAAGCCGAAGGAAAATCCCTGACAAAATCCATTGAAATGCCAAAAAAGGTATGATTAGCTAGCTGCCAACACTTCAAAAAACAAGGAATTATCAAGTGATATACCTTTTGCGTCCTAACTTGGATACCTCCACTTTTAATAGGGCCAAACTTTTTGAACTCGTTCTCAAGAAGTGCGGGTGTAGCATTTCCAGGCAGCCCTTTCACATAAATTGAATAGCCCTCAGCTGTCAAAAGGCGAGAAATTAAATACATCAATATATATCACTATGACAAATGCTATGAAATTTGAACTAGAGCCAGATATGGTGCATCAGACCTTCAGTTTCTTGATTGTTTCCACCTTCATTAGTGTTTATACTAGAACCATTTGTTTCTGGCCCGCTGAATGGTGGAGGTGCAGTGGTGCTCTGATGTTCTTGAATCTTACGGACAGATTTCACAGAAACAGCTGTCACTATAGAGGATGGTACTGCACCCTCTTTCATTACCTTAACCTATTGGAAAATAATAAGTAACAGATGCAATTATTACTCTTCTAAAAAAAGACGACAAAAGTATCATTCTTGGTAAATTTTCAGCATTTCAAGCAGTGGTAAAATAATATAGAAAGTGGCCTTTACAGTGGTATATCAATACGTAAGAGTCTAGAAAGGGATGGAAAGGAAGAGGGTATTTTTAAATTGAAGGCATACAATAGAGGCATATGACTTCTTTGGTACTTCTTCAATTTGGGATACCAAACCAGATACCATCTGTGAATCATCGGGAATTTCATCAAGAACCTCAGCAACAGGAACTTCCTCTTCTTCAACCGACACTTGCTCATTTTCAGGATTGTAAACTTCTTCCCCAGCAACACCCTCAACAGTCACGGATATTTGCTCTGGAACTTGTGTCTCTAGCACAGGTGGATCTGACACTGAAAGAAGGTTGAAGATACAGACAACTTGAATAAACAGCCAAAGGGAACAAAAAACACTTAACTGAATCACATCTTATGCATAGTATTACTATTACCATTGTCAGTAGAAGCAGGTAATACAATTTCATGATCAGACTCTTTGATTCCATTTTCATCAACATATCTGAAAACATCATTCAAAACAAAGTAGCCTTTCTCTTGAGGAGCAAGGAAGAAACATTGAGTAAATTTCTGTTTAATATCATCCTTTCCTGTCATAAACCCAGTCACCAAGACAATGACTCCCCCACCATAGGACTCTTGTGCATCCACAGATACAATCTCTGCATTAAGTTCACTGTAACCCAATGATAGTATCTTCTTGTCAATTTCCTGCTTGATAAAATGAAATAGGATACATTATAATTATATATATTAAGAAACTTATTCATATTCAACCAATTCCAATAGTGTGTATTACTAAAAATATGAGTTAACAAATAGACTTTGGATGATCATCAATAGAAACAACAGGAAAACAAATGGAAAGAAATTTAAAAAGCATCATCATAAAGTAATAAGGTGGACACTTTGGGTCTGATCTTACAGCATATTTTCAATACATATATAAAACAATGTTGGAGCCTGGAGGTATGAAATAAACAAGAAATTACAGTAATGCACGTGGGAAGTGAAATAAAAGCCAGGAGTATTACAAATTGGTACCAAACAATGCCAAATGAGATATATATAAACCTATCAGAGATATGAATACAAGTATATATGAAAATGCACAAAACAAAACAGGGGGTACACATGATATATAACGGACAACAGATACATATATATTATACATATAGATGATGAGGGAACTCACAGTCATTGTGGTAGTGATTCCCATTATCCCATTTGGTTCAGGACGACCAAGCTTACTGACTTCTTGGTAAAACCTATGTACCAGCTGAGGGCTTTCATGCAACATATGATAGTACTGATCAACAAAGGCATGACCAACCTAACCCAAAGTTACATTTTTCAAAATAGTCAGCTACACGAAGATTAACAAAAAGTATCAAAAACAAACAAACAAATGTAGATAACCATACAACATCAGGAGCCGGAGTTTTGGTTGGAGCTAGCTGCTCTGAAGTTGCCATTGCAATGGAGTCAAAAAGCCAACACAACTGGCAAATGAAAACCACAATTCCTATTTATCAATACTCTACTTTAGGTTAAATACAGGGAGAAAAAAAGTATCCAGAGTATTATTTGATCCAACAATTAGAACAGTGACACTTTCCGAACTGAAATTTCACGTTTAATCAAAAACCCTAACTTAAACTAAATCTCTAAACTCACCATAACAAAACAAAGCTTCGATTTGAGTAGCAATGTTAACACAGAAAATTTTACTATAAAAAGAAAAATCAAAATTACGAGAGAAGTTGAATCGATTGAGTGTGCGCGAGAGAGATATACCTAATAGGAGAAAGGGTGGTGAAAGGAGAAGTGAGGGGAGCAAGTAGAGGAAGCGTCTTCTCAGCTGTCTCTCCCTCTGTGCGGAGGGGGTTTGCTAGGGTTTGGGTTGGATCTTACAGAGGAGCGAGAAAGAAGAACACTGTGCGATTTAGAGAGAGTATGCGAATAAAAAACTCTTAGAATTCGAGCGGGTTTTATAGCGATCAATATAAAAATATCAAAGATGGTGAAAAAACTAAAAACATATTTTATATGATTTTATATTCACTTTTGCCCCCAAAATAATTGGCTTAAATTAAAATGACTTTATAACTTCCATCTATAATGAATATCTATACTGAAGTCAATATTCGAAAATAGTATATTTATATTTATGGGAAGAATAAGTGGATTGGAAAAAATTAATTAAATTGATCATTTAAATTAGATTATATCTAGAAAAAATTGATTGTTTTTAGTTCGGTTCTAAAACTAAACAAAATTAATGAAAATCAATGTAATTTTGTTCGATTCTCAGTTTTAATTTTTATGAACCGTCAAGTAGATGAATCAAACTAATAGTTATAATTACGCTCTAAATCTTTTACTTCACCCATCTTTTAGCCCAATTTTAGTATTGTTCCAACCATTCTCCATATTTGTTTACGTTTCCTTTCTTTCAACCGAACAAATAAACTCCAAAATATAGAGGGTGAAAACCATAAGTCACAAAAATTTGATTTCACCGAATTGTTGCTCTCGTTCTCTGTAACATCCTAATTTTTCCATACACTAAATAATATATCTAGTTAGATTTGAGATTTTAACAATGCTAGTTATTAAAAATTAAATGTTGAAACTAACACTTATAATAATTAATTTATTAATTAATTACTTTTTATATTTATTACTTTTATTCTTCAATTTGAATATCATCGTTTCATTTTATAAACTAAACTTTGAAATTTAAATTGGTACTTAAAACCCTTAACTTTAAGTTAATTAATTATTCATATTATTATTATCATTATTGTTGTTCTTGTTTTGTTATTATTAATTGATTTTATTTTATTTGAATATTATCATTTTACTCTATAAACCAATTAATAAATAAAATAATCTTAAGACAATAAAAATATCAAATAACTATCCTTTTTACTATTTTTATTATTATTAATATTATTAACATTTTACTTTTTATAAAAGAAATATATATCTCATTTTCTATTAATATCCTACATAATATTATGTCATGAAATCAAGCTCCCATACCTTTGTCATAAATTATTTTCACAAAGTCATACTAGAACACCTAAAGCACTATTGATGAAAGATTAGTAAATATTTGATAGAGACATATTTACTAGCAAGAGTTGAAAAGTTGGAAGGTATGGGCAAAAGATGATAAATTATGTTATTTTAATATTTTACAACTAGTATAAATAGGGGTCTCTTCCACCCCATTTTCATTCATTCATTCACAAATCATCTTTCTTACTTCTTTACTTCTTTCCTTCTCTAATTTCTTCATATAGCAATATTAGTTTTAGTTATCGAAGTTCCCACGATATCGGTTCGTAACCTTTAGAGTATTTTGTGGTAAAAGTTCTTCTAAAGTTTCAAGGGAGTTTTATACGTCAAAGTTCTGCCCAAATCATTTTCATAAGTAATCGGTAAGCCGTTATAATGTCCATTTTATTTTAATTATATTATTTTAATTATGTTATTTATATAAAGGTTATTTTAAATTTTCTATGCAAATTCCGTTCAGACGTCGATATATTGAACTTATAAAGTCCAAAATAAATTTTACCATTTTAAGTCGTTATAATGCCCAAATTTTATTATAATTTAAATGTTATTAGAAATATACTCTTGACAATTTTCTAAAACAAACAAATTCAAAAGGAGGTATAATATAATTTATATTTGAATTTAATAATTATTTTGGAGGTTATTATGATATATTTAAATAAATAAATATTTCAAGTTATAACGGGATTATGTTCAATTAACCATAAATTATATTCTAATTATTTCATAAATTTCGTACAATCCAACGGTTATCGTAAATTAGGTTCTTGGCAAAGATCGAAGACAACACTTGTGGACTTTCAACAACACTCAACAAAAGGTGGGGGCAAGATTTCGTATACGATTGGGACGGTTAGCGTAAAATAACTTAATATATATGTGTGTAGTGGTGACCTAAGCCCTACTAGCGATAAATAATTAAGGAGAGCCTATTCTCAAATAATGATTTTCACAAATCACTAGGCGAGGTTACGCCGGCCTTAATTAATTATCATAGGAATAATCTTTGACAATTTGGTATTGTATTGTGCTTGCATTATTCGGTTAATTTTATAATTGTTTATTTTATTTATACTTGAATGATTGTGATTGATAGATTAAGGAAATAATCGGTTAATGAGAGAAAAACATTGCTAGATATTAAGTAATTGATCCCCATTAACATAAGGAAAGTTGGATACAATGAGTAGTTATATTTGGTTGGGTTCTGGCTAAGGAAAGACTTGGTCGACTATGCCGTTTACAGTCCACCTCTCTTACCTGGGAAGTTAACCATACAATTACCCATTATACAAACTGAACTTATTATGTAAGGACAAAGATCAAATATGGCAAGACATTGGATGGATTTGGTACTCAACCTAAGTATCTAGATAATAAGTATAACTTGAAAAGTTGATACGATAATTCCCCATTATTAACTTAATACTTATGGCTAAGAGTTGCCACAAGATGAGTGAGTGATCATATAGACTTGCATTAAGGAATGTGTAAGTCCACCGCCGTGCGGTATGGGACGCACGAGGTTGATCAGTCGCCTGCAATCCCGACGGGGATTATTATCTATGCATGCTAGGCAAGACAAGGTTCTTGGCCTGAATTCTCAGGGACGATCGACTTATAACACCTAGGCTCCATGTGAAGTTAGGTGGCGTAGCTCTTGGTAATTGGGAGTACGTTGGTGGCATGTGGTCTAGTGATATCTGATCTTGGTAAATGGGATAGATATCATTGACAGCGTTTAGTGGCCTGAGTCAGCATATAGTTCAGGGATGCATTAGAATAAATAAAGTATATGTAATTGTGGGTATAAGATACGCTTGTTTGTATAAATATGGTTTCCATATATATTATTATTTTACACATTCATTCCCACTTTTAAACTTGTACATGAATCTTAGCCCTGTGTCATTTTTGTTTTGCATTTTGGATTATTTTATGACGATCAGACGATGAGCTCGAATCTTGCGTACTTCCCGACAACTCAGAAGGAAAGGATATGAAGTGACGTGGAGATGTGTTACTATAACATCTAGATTGGGAGCTGTTAGTGTTTTGTCAAACGCTAATCACATCCCTACTACTACAGTCAGTATAAGTGTCAGTCTTGTTGGACTTAGGAGGTCCCTTTTGGTATGCTTTCTTTTTGGTTTCCTTTCTGTACTTTTATTTTATGTTTTATCTATGTGGCAAGGCCGCTAGTCTTAACGGTGTCAAACTCTGTAAAATATATTTGAAGCATATGTATGTGAAACAGTATGTTTTTAAATAATTAAGTATTGTCCTTTAAAAATTTCAAATTTTTCTGTATTTTTATAAGGTTTCATTAGAATTCCACTAATGGGACATAGGCTGTCTCATTTAATGGTATCAGAGCTGGTCGATTCAGCTCGGACCGTAAGTGTCTAGAATTATACTGACTGTATCAAGTTGGATTCCAAACTGGATGATAACTTTTCTTCTGTGCATTGAGTCTTCATCTTGAGAGCCTTCTAGTATAATGGTCTAGGAAACTTATTTAGCACACTTTATTTTTCCTCCCCAACGGTCACAAACCCAACGGTAACGTAACGGACACTTCACAAAATTCACTTTATAAATACTTCACACCCATCCATTATTTTCATATCAATTCCTAAATATTTATCTATACCTTTCAAATGGCTAAATCCTTTCTTTTATTCATCACTCTTCTTGTCATTATTTTGTTTGTTATTGGTATCATCAAGCATGAAGAATTAGGTAAAGATTTCGTAGCAATAATGATAATTATAGTTTTACCACTATTAGTCTTAGCTTGGTTTACAAGTAGAGGTTTTTGAATGAGACATGGTCACGATTTTTGTAATCGTTGTTATTAAATAAATTGATACATTTTTGTTTATACATTAAATGTTGATTATGTTTTCCTGAATTCTAGTTATATTTAAGATATTAATTCAACATTTTAGACACAATTATCCCTTGCCTGTGGGAGACTTGATAAAAATCCTTATCGATGAATCATTCATTGGGATATAAATATACATAATTGTTATGTTCTTTATGTCTTGTGAATGATTGAACCTAATAACTATTCCTTTTCAGGAAGTTATGGTTCAGAACGTCAGAGGTGCGAGGCGTGGTAGGAGTGCTGCTAGAGGCACTACTAGAGGTATACGTAGGAATGCGAGTGATGAAGTTACTCCTGAAGGAGCACCTACCATTCCCATTGGACGAGAAGATCATTCCCAAACTGGAACGAACTCTCAAGCTGACACTCGAGATGTTCGTGAACTTGCTGCAGCTGTGTTAGTTCAAACACAACAAAATGCTCAAATCCTGCAAATCACTCGAGATCATCAACTCTTTCAGCAACAACAAAGGGAAATGGTGCATGAGGATACAGGATTGAACTCGTTTCTGAAAGGAAAACCACCACAGTTTGGTGGTGACTTTAATCCGGAGGGTGCTGAGAAATGGTTGCAAGAAATGGAGAAGATATTTTCTTTCACTCACTGTAGAGAGAATAGAAGGGTTGGTTATGCAACATTCATGCTGACAGGCGATGCTGAAGCTTGGTGGAGAGGAAAGTATAGATTATTGGAAGAGGAAGGAAGAGAAATCAATTGGACCTTGTTCAAAGAAGAATTTTTGGGGAAGTATTTTCCAAAGTTATGTAGGAAAGAGAAGGAGAGAGAATTTCAGAATCTACGTCAAGGTGTGATGACGGTGGGAGAATATACTAGGAAGTTTGAATCCTTGCTAAAGTATTCTGAGTTTTACCGCTTGCATCCAAGGGAAGAATGGATGTGTGAAAAGTATCAAGATGGATTGAAATATGATATCCAGAGGGCAGTTTTACCTCTGCATATTATGCGCTTTGGTGAGCTAGTAGAAAGGTGTCTGGAGTTGGAAGGGATTGACAATAGGAAGAATCAATATGGATCAGGAGGATCAACCCAAAACAACAATCACAAGGGCCACTTTAACCGAGGCCACGGAGGAAGAATCCAACGAGGGGGTAGGCCATATCAAAGGCCTACACCTTATCATAACCAGGATTCTAGAAGGTTAATGTTCAAGTGTTACAGCTGTGGAGGGGCACATCTTAACAAAGATTGTCCAAATAGAAATATTGGAACTTGTTTTCGCTGTGGTCAGAAAGGCCACTTTCTCAAAGATTGTCCCCAAGGACAAAGTCAACCAACAGGCCAGAGGAGCGGCCTAATAAACAATAACAACATAGGGAGAGCAAGAAATGGAGGCCCAAGTGTTGGTCAGAGACCTCAGAATCAAAATAAGCCAACCACAGGAAGAGTATTTACAATTAGAGGAGCTGAGATCTCAAAGTCAGCTGGGTTAATTCAAGGTATGTGTTTAATTGGAGATAAGTTGGTATCAGTTTTATTCGATTCAGGAGCTACACATTCTTTTATATCTACCTCTTGTGCTGAATTTTTGGGATTCGAAATTGTTGATCACGATTATAAGTTGACTATCACAACTCCCTCGGGAGAAAGAATGGTAACTTATTCAGTCTGTGTAGACTGTCCAATAATCTTAGAAAATAGAAGATTCTTAGTAGATCTTGTGGTACTCCCGCTACAAGACCTAGATGTCATCTTAGGAATGGATTGGTTATCAGCCAACGATGTCAACTTGAGATGCAAGGAGAAAATTTTTACATTTGGAGAAGATAGTGGAGAAATCAGCAAAGCTGAAACCCTCACTCAAAGTTTTATGATGCTATTCTCCATGTCAGTAGGAGAAACCCCTAGTGTGGAAAATTTTCCCGTAGTCTGTGAATTCCCGGAAGTCTTTCCAGAAGAAGTTCCAGGTTTACCACCGGTTAGGGAAGTGGAATTTTCTATAGACTTGGTTCCAGGAACTGGACCAATTTCTATATCTCCTTATCGAATGTCACCCTCAGAGCTTGCGGAGTTAAAGAAACAATTAGACGAGATGTTAGAGAAAGAATTTATTAGACCAAGTGTATCGCCATGGGGAGCTCCAATCTTGTTTGTGAAGAAGAAGGATGGTTCTTCTAGACTTTGTGTGGATTACAGACAACTCAATAAAGCCACTGTGAAAAACAAGTATCCTTTGCCTAGAATCGACGACTTGATGGATCAGTTAAAAGGAGCATCAGTATTCTCAAAGATTGACTTGAAGTCTGGATATCATCAGATCAGGGTGAAGGAAGATGATATTCCAAAAACAGCTTTTAGATCCCGTTATGGACACTATGAGTACTTAGTTATGCCATTTGGTTTGACTAATGCTCCAGCAGTATTCATGGATTACATGAATAGGATCTTTAGGTCATACTTAGATCAATTTGTTGTAGTTTTCATTGATGACATTCTGATTTATTCCAAGAATGAGGTAGAGCACAGAGAACATTTGAGAATTGTGCTACAGATATTAAAGGACCTTCAATTGTACGCGAAATTCTCGAAATGTGAATTTTGGTTGAAGGAGGTACAATTTCTTGGTCATGTAATTAGTAAAGAAGGTATTGCAGTAGACCCAAGTAAAGTCGAAGCAATAACAAAGTGGGAGAGTCCAAAGAATGTTGGCGAGATTCGAAGTTTTCTTGGACTAGCTGGATATTATCGGAGGTTCATTGAAGGATTTTCAAAGATCGCTTTGCCCATGACTCAGTTAACGAGGAAAGGTAAAAACTTTGAATGGACTAAAGAGTGTGAAGAAAGTTTTCAGAAGCTAAAGGAAAGATTGACTTCATCACCAATACTCATCTTACCAGACCCATTAGGAAATTTTGATGTGTATTGTGATGCGTCATATCAAGGTCTTGGGTGTGTGTTGATGCAAGAAAGGAAAGTGATAGCTTATGCATCAAGACAATTGAAGGTGCATGAGAGGAACTACCCAACTCACGACCTAGAGTTAGCGGCAATTGTGTTTGCCTTAAAGATTTGGAGGCATTATCTTTATGGATCAAAGTTCACTGTGTTAAGTGATCACAAAAGCCTGAAGCATTTATTTGATCAGAAAGATTTAAACATGAGACAAAGGCGCTGGATGGAATTCTTGAAGGACTATGATTTTGAGTTGCAATATCATCCCGGAAAGGCCAATGTTGTAGCAGACGCTTTGAGTCGAAAGAAACTTCATGTATCTGCAATGATGTTGAAGGAAGAAGAGTTGATTGACAAATTCGTGGATTTAAACTTAGGAGTACATCACAATGAAGGAAGTATATTCATAGGCGCTATTGTCGTGTCTAATGAATTTCTGAAATGGATCAAAGATGAACAACAACTTGATGACCGTCTAGTGAGCATAAAGGAAAATATAAGAAATGGTCAAAATGGAGAGTTTAACATAAGGAGTGATGGAATCCTAAGGTTTAAAGAAAGGTTGTGTGTACCTCAAAATCAGGATATTCAAAAGTTGATTTTGGAAGAGGGCCACAAAAGTAAGTTGAGTTTTCATCCAGGAGCCACAAAGATGTATCAAGACTTGAAGAAAATGTTTTGGTGGGTTGGAATGAAGAGACATATAGCAGAATATGTTCAAAGTTGCTTGGTATGTCAGAAGGCAAAGATTGAACATCAGAAGCCAGCCGGATTGCTACAACCTTTAGATATTCCAGAGTGGAAGTGGGACGGAATAGCCATGGATTTTGTAACCGCTTTGCCTAAGACTCAGAAACAACATGATGCAATTTGGGTGATCATTGATAGGTTGACAAAGAGTGCACATTTCATTCCCATCAACCAGACGTTTAAATTAGAGAGACTAGCTCAGGTATATGTAAAGGAGATTGTTAGATTGCATGGAATACCTTCAAGTATAGTCAGTGATAGAGATCCCAGATTCACATCAAATTTTTGGCATCAGTTGCATTTAGAGTTAGGAACAAAACTGAGGTTAAGTTCAGCTTATCATCCCCAAACGGATGGCCAGTCTGAGAGGACGATTCAATCGTTAGAGGATTTGTTGAGAGCTTGTGCTCTTGAACACAAAGGAAGTTGGGACGAGTTCTTACCATTGATTGAGTTTACTTACAACAATAGTTTTCACTCAAGTATCGGCATGGCTCCATATGAAGCATTATACGGAAGAAAGTGTCGTACACCTTTATGTTGGTATGAGGTTGGAGAAAATAAAATATTGGGTTCAGAATTCGTGCAACAAACGACAGATCAGGTTAAACTTATTAGAGAAAAAATGAAGGCAGCACAGGACCGTCAAAAGAGTTATAATGATAAGAGGAGAAGACCTTTGGAGTTCGAGGCAGGAGATCACGTGTTCATTAGGGTAACTCCTAGGGCGGGAATTGCACGAGCAATCAAAACTAGGAAGTTAACACCAAGGTTTATCGGGCCTTTTCAAATTCTACGGCGGATTGGACCTGTAGCGTATCACATTGCTTTGCCGCCAAACTTGTCTAATCTTCATGATGTATTTCATGTATCACAACTGAGGAAGTATTATCCGGACCCTTCACATGTCATTGAGCCTGAAACTGTGGAACTTAGAGATAATTTGGAATATGAGGCTATACCTGTCAAGATCTTAGATCATCGTATTAAAGAACTTCGTGGAAAGCAAATACCATTGGTTAGAGTCGTGTGGGATGATGTAACTGGTGATTCTACTTGGGAAAGAGAAGAAGACATGCGTCAGAAGTATCCACATATGTTTTAGGTACGCTAAATTTCGAGGACGAAATTTCTTTTAAGGGGGGTGGTAATGTAACATCCTAATTTTTCCATACACTAAATAATATATCTAGTTAGATTTGAGATTTTAACAATGCTAGTTATTAAAAATTAAATGTTGAAACTAACACTTATAATAATTAATTTATTAATTAATTACTTTTTATATTTATTACTTTTATTCTTCAATTTGAATATCATCGTTTCATTTTATAAACTAAACTTTGAAATTTAAATTGGTACTTAAAACCCTTAACTTTAAGTTAATTAATTATTCATATTATTATTATCATTATTGTTGTTCTTGTTTTGTTATTATTAATTGATTTTATTTTATTTGAATATTATCATTTTACTCTATAAACCAATTAATAAATAAAATAATCTTAAGACAATAAAAATATCAAATAACTATCCTTTTTACTATTTTTATTATTATTAATATTATTAACATTTTACTTTTTATAAAAGAAATATATATCTCATTTTCTATTAATATCCTACATAATATTATGTCATGAAATCAAGCTCCCATACCTTTGTCATAAATTATTTTCACAAAGTCATACTAGAACACCTAAAGCACTATTGATGAAAGATTAGTAAATATTTGATAGAGACATATTTACTAGCAAGAGTTGAAAAGTTGGAAGGTATGGGCAAAAGATGATAAATTATGTTATTTTAATATTTTACAACTAGTATAAATAGGGGTCTCTTCCACCCCATTTTCATTCATTCATTCACAAATCATCTTTCTTACTTCTTTACTTCTTTCCTTCTCTAATTTCTTCATATAGCAATATTAGTTTTAGTTATCGAAGTTCCCACGATATCGGTTCGTAACCTTTAGAGTATTTTGTGGTAAAAGTTCTTCTAAAGTTTCAAGGGAGTTTTATACGTCAAAGTTCTGCCCAAATCATTTTCATAAGTAATCGGTAAGCCGTTATAATGTCCATTTTATTTTAATTATATTATTTTAATTATGTTATTTATATAAAGGTTATTTTAAATTTTCTATGCAAATTCCGTTCAGACGTCGATATATTGAACTTATAAAGTCCAAAATAAATTTTACCATTTTAAGTCGTTATAATGCCCAAATTTTATTATAATTTAAATGTTATTAGAAATATACTCTTGACAATTTTCTAAAACAAACAAATTCAAAAGGAGGTATAATATAATTTATATTTGAATTTAATAATTATTTTGGAGGTTATTATGATATATTTAAATAAATAAATATTTCAAGTTATAACGGGATTATGTTCAATTAACCATAAATTATATTCTAATTATTTCATAAATTTCGTACAATCCAACGGTTATCGTAAATTAGGTTCTTGGCAAAGATCGAAGACAACACTTGTGGACTTTCAACAACACTCAACAAAAGGTGGGGGCAAGATTTCGTATACGATTGGGACGGTTAGCGTAAAATAACTTAATATATATGTGTGTAGTGGTGACCTAAGCCCTACTAGCGATAAATAATTAAGGAGAGCCTATTCTCAAATAATGATTTTCACAAATCACTAGGCGAGGTTACGCCGGCCTTAATTAATTATCATAGGAATAATCTTTGACAATTTGGTATTGTATTGTGCTTGCATTATTCGGTTAATTTTATAATTGTTTATTTTATTTATACTTGAATGATTGTGATTGATAGATTAAGGAAATAATCGGTTAATGAGAGAAAAACATTGCTAGATATTAAGTAATTGATCCCCATTAACATAAGGAAAGTTGGATACAATGAGTAGTTATATTTGGTTGGGTTCTGGCTAAGGAAAGACTTGGTCGACTATGCCGTTTACAGTCCACCTCTCTTACCTGGGAAGTTAACCATACAATTACCCATTATACAAACTGAACTTATTATGTAAGGACAAAGATCAAATATGGCAAGACATTGGATGGATTTGGTACTCAACCTAAGTATCTAGATAATAAGTATAACTTGAAAAGTTGATACGATAATTCCCCATTATTAACTTAATACTTATGGCTAAGAGTTGCCACAAGATGAGTGAGTGATCATATAGACTTGCATTAAGGAATGTGTAAGTCCACCGCCGTGCGGTATGGGACGCACGAGGTTGATCAGTCGCCTGCAATCCCGACGGGGATTATTATCTATGCATGCTAGGCAAGACAAGGTTCTTGGCCTGAATTCTCAGGGACGATCGACTTATAACACCTAGGCTCCATGTGAAGTTAGGTGGCGTAGCTCTTGGTAATTGGGAGTACGTTGGTGGCATGTGGTCTAGTGATATCTGATCTTGGTAAATGGGATAGATATCATTGACAGCGTTTAGTGGCCTGAGTCAGCATATAGTTCAGGGATGCATTAGAATAAATAAAGTATATGTAATTGTGGGTATAAGATACGCTTGTTTGTATAAATATGGTTTCCATATATATTATTATTTTACACATTCATTCCCACTTTTAAACTTGTACATGAATCTTAGCCCTGTGTCATTTTTGTTTTGCATTTTGGATTATTTTATGACGATCAGACGATGAGCTCGAATCTTGCGTACTTCCCGACAACTCAGAAGGAAAGGATATGAAGTGACGTGGAGATGTGTTACTATAACATCTAGATTGGGAGCTGTTAGTGTTTTGTCAAACGCTAATCACATCCCTACTACTACAGTCAGTATAAGTGTCAGTCTTGTTGGACTTAGGAGGTCCCTTTTGGTATGCTTTCTTTTTGGTTTCCTTTCTGTACTTTTATTTTATGTTTTATCTATGTGGCAAGGCCGCTAGTCTTAACGGTGTCAAACTCTGTAAAATATATTTGAAGCATATGTATGTGAAACAGTATGTTTTTAAATAATTAAGTATTGTCCTTTAAAAATTTCAAATTTTTCTGTATTTTTATAAGGTTTCATTAGAATTCCACTAATGGGACATAGGCTGTCTCATTCTCGCTGTCACTAGGGCTCACTCTATTGTCGTTATCATATGTTATGATCGTCTTCTTCGTGTTTAAGTTCTCTTGGTTAATTTTCATATTTTTTTTTCTTATTCTTATTCTTCAACAAAATTCCTTTTACTATTGTTATAAAATTGTTTTTTTACGTGTATTTGAGGTGTGAAATATGTTTACTTATGTGTATTGAATTTTTTTTTGTTATTATTGTGTTTTATTTGTTAAGTTTTCACATCTCTTCCCAACTTTCTAATGTCAAGTGTCAACTTTTATATTTTATAGTGAACTGATTTCATGATTCAATTAAAATAACGTCACTGTTTCGTATGAATTAAGAACAACTTGTAACTTTTTTTAAAAATAAAACCTGAAATAAATTACATGAAATATATTATTTTAAAAAATAATAGCATAAAAATACACTGAAAAATATGATAGTTGATAAACATAATGTTTTAAAAAATACATTGTAAACTGATTAACCAGACCAGTTAGTTTTGTTCGATTCCATATTAAAAACCAAATCAAAACAAATTGACGGAGATATCATCAATTCAGACACTTTTTAACCAAAAATCGGTTCAAATCGAACCAATTACACCTTTATTCATACTTCTGGTATGCTTCTAGATGTGTATTTTAGGAGTATTTAATATTTTATATTATTTAAAATATGTATACCTTATCAAATGCAATTAAAATATTCTGTAGATCCTCTAATAATATTTCTGATTATATTTTTAAAATGTTTATCTTTTTTTAGTTATTATATCTTATCAAATGATTTTGTGACAGATAGTTTTCACTTCTCTTTTTCTGAGATTTTTATCACATCGATTCTTAAGGTAGACTGTCCCCAGAATTTTAAGAAATTCAGGTTCATTAGCTTGTGCAACACTATTTACAAACTTATTACGAAGATTATGATTAACAAATTGTGTCTTTATCTAAATCACATAGTTGGACCTTTTCATAGTAGTTTTTGTCTAGTAAAGGAACAACTAACAATGTCATTATCCTCTAAAAAACAATCCATTCTATGCATAAATCTAAAAAAGACAAAAGTTGACATGGAGTTCAAAATAGATATTGAAAAGTCTTATGAACATGTTAGTTGGGATTTCTTATAATTTTGTTTGAAGCGACACAGGTTTCCTACCATTACTATAAAAATTGATCGTGCAATGTGTAATTAACTCTTATATGTTTATTGTCTAGAATGGGCGACAACTACTAAATTTTGTTCTGACTAGAGAATTACGATAATGTAACCCCCTTTCACCTTATCTCTTTATTATCTTTGGTATGCCTCTAGAAATATAGCCTGAGTTTTCTCACTACCGTAACAATGGCTAACGCGGGCTTCTCAATCTTTTGGTAGCGTGTCTCAACGCCCTTGAATACTTTGCTTACAAATTACATAATTCTCTTTACTTTGTTTATCTCTTGGATGAGGACTAAGCCCATAGCACGTTTAATGACTGAAGGTATAAGAGCAGAGATAGGTCTTCCTTCAAGCGAGTGAGGATTGGGGGCAAAGTGAAGAACTCCTTAATTTTGGTTGTTGCCTCCTCACACTCGGCTGTCCATTCGAACCTCTCATTTTTCTTTAGGGCGAATAAGAAAGAAAAGTTTTGTTATTTGTACAAGAGAGGAAATGAGACAGGGAGATAAGGGGCCTAATGAGTTGTTGTACTTCTTACACGTTAGTGGGACTTCTCATATAAATGATCGCTTGACACTTTTTCGGATTTGCTTCGGCCCTCATATTTGTGAGCATGAAACCTAAAAAGTCCCATGTCTAAACTCCGAATGGGCATTTGACGGGATTTAGGCGTATGTCATACCTTCTTACTGACTGTAGGATATCCTCTAGGTTGTCGGCGTGACTATGCCCATATGAAATTTTGATAATTATGTTGTTAACATATACCTATAGAGTCTGCCCAATCTGATGGTGAATACCGCATCCATGAGTCAGTGGTACATGGCACCAGCGTTCTTGAGGCCGAAGGGCATGATATTGCAGTATTAGTTGCAATAGTTCGACATGAAAGCGGCTTTAGACAAGTCTAGGGGATCCATCTTGATTTGGTTCTATCATGAGTATGCGTCCATGAAACTTAACACAAGGTAGCATGACTATTTGTCGTTTAAACTGTCAATGTTTGGCAGCGGATATGGACTATGTTGGCAAGCCAGGTGGGGTACTTTGTTTCAGTGATGAATTTGGCATTGGATAACTTTTCCACCTCTTCATCAATAACAACCATTTATCCTCACCTACTTTTCTTTCCTTTGCGCCTTAATTTAGCGGATATTGATGGCAAGGCAATGGCTCATGACTTTGGTGTTTATACTTAGCATGTCTGAGAAAGCCCAGGGGAACAAGTCGACTGTTCTTTCGAGTTTGTCGACTACTTCTTGTTTCCCCCCTAAAGATAAAGAGGTGTATATATTTGTGACTTTATGAGTATAAGGTCCTATTTAAACTTCCTTCAAGTATTTTGTAGGTGTGATTCATTCTGGTTTTGTGCCTAACCTGGGGTCCCAACCCTTGATGTCAGTAGTTGGAACTTTGGAAGATGGACATCAACAAATGTGAGTTCTTCTTTAGATGTCTCTAGGATGATTAGATAACATTTGTAAGCCACTTATTGATCTCCTTTGATGGTGTCAACTCTGCCATCTGGGAGTGAATATTTAAAGGTTAAATATCGGGTAAATACGACCGTTCCTAGGGCGTTGATGATCGAGCGCCCCAGGATGATGTTGTAAGGTGACATGGTGTCTGTAACAGCCCAATTTTTCAATAAGTGATTAATTGGTTTATGTGATTTATCTGATTTAAATAAATTATTGGATTTATTTAAATGAGTTAATGGATTTAATTAATTTATTCTACTTGGTAGAATAATGTGAATTTATTAGATATTCTCTAATTAATGATAAGATGAGATATTTTGTGAGAAATGAATTGATAGGTATTTTTTAGAGAAGAATTATGATGGAAAGAAAATAGAAGGATATATAAGGGAAATTGGAGAGAAAAGAAAAGAGATAGAAACATAAGAGAAAGAAAGAAAGAAAAGGAGAGAAAGAATATAGAAAGAGGAGAAAAGAGAAGAGAAGAGGGAAACTTGGAGAAATCATCAAGAATCAACTTCAAGCTTCAATCCAATCAAGGTAAGGGTGAGAAACATTATTATTTGATCAATGTGTATGATTATGTATGAGTTGTGTTGGATTTGTTGGTAGTTTTCTCTATTTTCCATTTTTAGGGCATAAATGGTTTAATCGGTAGAATCGAGTTTTGAACGGTTAGAATTCAAAATAAATTACATGGTTTAGTCGGGTAATGTTTAGCCGTGATTATTGGATTTCGTTTGATTGAATTTGGTTGAGTTTGTGAGTTTTGACATTTTTGGATAATTGAGGGTTTGAGATTTGAGTGAAAATCGGACGTCGTAGAAATCGTGTTTAATGGTTCTAATTCATTGTTATATGTTAGGTGAGTATGATATGTGTTTGTTTCGAAAAAAAGAATTGAATCGGTCGGATTTTCGGGCGAAAATGCAAAATCCCGTAGCCGTGTTTAGGCAAAATTCTGGTTTTTCGGAAAACTTCAAAAATTCATAACTCTTGAACCGTAAGTCGGTTTTGACCCCCGTTCGAAGCGTTGGTAAGTTAACAAGATTATCTTTCTAGAAAAAATGGCTTTGAGGCCTGTACCTGGTTCAATTATAGCAGAAAATTGAAAACATATTGTTGTGTTGATTTTTACCGTCGCGAATGTGTGTGTTTGATGTGTTATTGTGCAGAATACTTTTGTTATATAACGTATAGCTTGTGCATGTTGTGATATGATATGTTGTGGGTAGCCGTATGGCGTGAATCCTAGATGGTGGAATCGATTATGAAATATAGTCTTTTGACAAATATATGCATATTGTTTGTATGTGAAGAATGCATGAGAACATATTGTGAATATGTGTGCATTGCTTGATAAATGTGGTAATGATATTGAAGTGTAAATGCATATTGATTGTATGCAATATTGTGAATGCATGAGAACATATTGTGAATATGTGTGCATTGTTTGAAAAGGTAATGAGGTTGAATTATGAATGCATATTTGTTGTATCCGATTATTGTGAATTAATGCATGGGAGCATATTGTAAGATATGCGTGCATTGTTTGACAAATATGTTGATGAAAAGTATGAATACTTGATTATATGATATGTTGTGTATGCAATCTTGTTTAATTTTTGAAGGGAGGAATTATGTGAATGCATGGGATTAAGACGTGTGATCGGTCTTAAGTGCATTTTGTTGTTGATTGCATATGCATCATTTAGTCAAGAGGCAATGTTTGCTAGTTTCGTGGAGGCTAGTGACTTGTCCCAAACCTATAGCGGGGTTTGAAAGGTTAGGGAACGAGCTTTTGTTGTTATCGGTCTAGGGAAAGGACCCGGTTTAAGTGTAAAAACCGAAAAATGATAACAAGTGTTGGTACCACATGGCATGAGTTGCATTGAGTCTCATGGAATGAATATATGATTGTTGTATGAAGTTATGCATAGATGTATGTACATGACTTGTGTAATTGTGAACTATGGATATGTTTGATGATTGTCCATATTCTCCTATATATATATATGCTTTGTGAAGTATATGATGAGTTATGATGAAGTATGGTGAGAATGGTGGAATATGCGTATGTGCATTACTTGTGTAATTGAGAGTTGTGAATATGTGATCATTGTATGAAAGTATGCTTATGAACATGAATTGTTGATTTGAGAATTGTGAATGTGTAATTGGGAATTATTGAGTAAACATAATATGTGTATGTTCATGGGGAATGTTGAGATTTATGGATACGTGCATGATGAATATGCTTGGTGATTATCCATATTTGATTATATATATGTTGTATTGTACATGATGAGTTATAATGAATTGTGGTGAGAAAATGTGGAATATATGTATTTTGTGCTTGTGTATTTGTGTATATATAATTATATGCATTGTTATTATGATAATATTTCTCACCCTTCTGCTGGAATGATGTCCTACATGACATCGTGCAGGTATCAAGGAGTAGTATTGCTCGTAGTTACGAGGTCGCTTTTGGTGTAGCCGTTTAGTGATTTAATTATGTTGGGTCGAGTCATGCTCTGGTCATGTAACACTGGGATCGCTTCGGTTGTGTTTAAGATATACATTGTGTACTCTATAAACGTGTTTATATATATTGGAATATTATGATGTTGGCCTTAGTGCCTAAGTGATGTTGCTTTATGTGATAAAAACAAATGTTTCTTTTATGAAAATTGTGGTATAATTGAATCCGCTGCTACATGCAAAGTGAAGTTTTGTAAAACATAATTTTATATTGAAATAGTAATGAGCATGACAGGTGGTTTTGATATTTTGAAAGTTATGTGTAATGCCCTTTTGTAAATGCATGGAAATTTACTCTGATTATTCATATATTATCCGTGGGGTTTAGAAGGGTGTTACATTAGTGGTATCAGAGCAGGTCGGTCCGTCCAGCCAAGTTGTCTAATGTTGTTTGTTCCCTGGTATACGACATGTGTGTGAAAACACTGTCGATACATGTTTGTTGTCTAACCTTTGTCTGCAAGAGTGAGAATGATTCAAGTGGGGGAGAAACTGGTGCTTCTCCAAGATGCTGCAAGTGTGGAGTTGTAGCTCAGTGTATGGTTGAACGCTCTTATAGTTTGGTAAAGACGGTTTATGCCCCATTATGATTGTCGACTGCCTATTAACAAATTGAGGAACTGATCACCCTTAATCTCTTGTTGATAATAGTTAGGATTGTGTTGGCTGGGATAGACGTGTCTTGCAAGCTTAGATGGCGTGAGTAGTGAAGTGTTTTGAGTTAAGCTAAGTGCTTAAGAGTAGTTTTGATGACGTGGCGCAGAACGGCGTTGAAATGTCTAATTTTGATGGAACTCCGAGTGTTAAGGAATGTGTGGAAGTTGGTGGTTTTCCGATTAAATTGTGGTTGTCTGGAAGTATCCTAACGAGATAGTGATATATAGCCAGAATGTGAAGTGGAGTTGTGATCGACTTAGTTGCGGAAACTAGTCTGATATTGAGAGCTCCATGTTATATGTCTATTTGGATAGTCAAAGAATTAAATTGATTGAGTAGTTTTGAGACTTATGTCTGGTGTGTGTGCTACGGTAATAGATTATGAGGTCGAGTATATAAAGGGTGGATAGTGACTTCTGGTGATTATTAAAGGAAGTAAGATGTGGGATACTATATCGGTAATTGGACTTTAAACATTTTAAGAGTTGGAGATGTGTTGAATGACCTTCTAATGGTGATGACGTTGTTTTCGTATTTTGTCCTAATGGGAGAACCGTAACTCAGAATGACGTCAGATGAGAAGCGTTGGAAGTTATTACAATACTCTATATGATGGTGAAGTAGTGACATGGAATTAAGTTATTTACTGATGGAATATGTTTGGATGTTGTAGTAAGTGCGGAAAGTGTGGTTCGTGTTTTCGCCATAACTCACAGATTGAGTGTCTGTTTGGCATGGGATTCTCCATACTTAATTGAGTGAGTCAATCGTTGGGTAACCGATGATATTTAAATATACTCTAAGAGTATAGAGGATCATGTTGAGCATCGGGAACTTTAGTTATCAGTGTTGGAGAAGAAGTAGTAATATTCTACTGTGAAGAAAGTTTAAGGAATTGTTAGGAAAGTTGTCAACAACTCGTGTATTTGTTTTGCCGAATCCGACAGAACAAATTGTTGTGTTTTGTGATGTTTGGTTGATATGATTGGGGGATATGTTAAGTACAACATCAGCGAGTTTTGGTTATGCTTTAAGGCAACTTAAAGTACATAAGGGAATTATCTGACAAGTAATTGGAGTTGGTTGTTGTTGCGTGTTTGTGCCGGAGTTTGGAAGCCTCAATTGTTTAGTTGAGATTTGAGATGGTTGGTGATCTTAAGAACTTAAGGTATTTGTTGATTTGAAAAAGAGTTGAATATGGTGCAGAGGAAATAAATAGGGACTTTTGAAGGAGTATGGTTTTGGGTTGAATTACCATTCGAGTGAGACCAAGTGGTAACAGAGGTATCGAATTGGAAATTTCTGTATATACCAATGATGGTGGTAATGAGTTAGAACTGATGAAGCAAATTCGGGATATGAGTTTGGTCTGTGAAGAAAATATCTTAGGGAGTTGAGCTTTGTATCTTGAGACTGACTATAGGTATTCTTGATAAGATTCGAAGAAGTCGAAGTTCTAATTTGAGTTAATAGATTGATTGAATTTAATGAATTGGAGTCGAAGAGCTGATTTTCGGATTAATGAGAATGGTAACATGAGATGTCGTGATGGAGTGTGTGTTCCAAATAGTGTGAGTTGGATAAGAGTACTCTGGAAGAAGAACATTGAGATAGATGGAGAGAGAAGTGGTTGAAGTGGTATGTGCTGGTTTGACTTATCGGAAGTCGAAGTGTGAACATCAGAGGTTGTTGGACTTGATACAACTGTTGAATATTTCTAAATGGTATGGGATAGTATTCCCATGGATTTTGTGTCGGGTTTTCCGAAGAAATGTGGAGGGATATGATTCGACTTGGGTGGTTATGAATGGATTGGCAAGATTAACTAATTTCTTACTAATGAGGATGAATCATTCTATGTTAAAGCTAGCTAAGAGGTATAGTGAGGAAGTTGCAGGGTAGTATGGGTTACCGTCGAATATTGTGTCAGATGAGAATCTGAATTTTCGTTGAGATTTTGAGAAAGTTGTAGACGCTTTGGGTGTCATGTTGAAGTTGAACTATGTCTAGCATCCGTGGACGGACTGGACAGACAAAGAGAACTATCTAGTATGTAGGGAATTTGTGGAGAGCTTGTGTGTTGGATCAAGGTGGATCGTGGGATAGTTAACTATCGTTGCTTGAATTACCTACAATGACAATGATCATTCTAGTATCGGAATGACATTGTATGAGGCTTTGTACATTAAGAGGTGTAGGAATCCTTTGTGTTGATGTGTGTCAGGCGAGAGTGTTGTACTCGGACCTGATATTGTGCAAGAGACGACTAGAAAGATTAAAAGGACCCAAGAAAAGACGTGTTTTGAGAGTTACAATAGTAACTGGTGTCGGTCGAGCTAGAGGTCTCGGAAGCACCCACTGTGTTTTGTTGATCTGTATCAGAGTGGCGCAGCGGAAGCATGGAGAAAATAGCATGTTAGATTGTTTTACCATTGTCGCTTGTGGGAATTGCATGATGTGTACATGTGTCTAAGTTGAGGAAGTGCAGTGATTCAGATGGATAATGTACGAGTAAGAGAGGATTTGATTGTTGAGACATTGCCAGTTCAGGTTGATGAACGACAAGCAACTTCGAGGTATAGAGATTCCTTTGGTGGAGGTAGTTGGGAGATTAAGATGCGAGAGTCGTATCCAAAGTTATTTGAATCAGGTAACATTTTCGAGGACGAAAATTCCTCAAGTGGGGGAGGGTTGTAACAGCCCAATTTTTCAATAAGTGATTAATTGGTTTATGTGATTTATCTGATTTAAATAAATTATTGGATTTATTTAAATGAGTTAATGGATTTAATTAATTTATTCTACTTGGTAGAATAATGTGAATTTATTAGATATTCTCTAATTAATGATAAGATGAGATATTTTGTGAGAAATGAATTGATAGGTATTTTTTAGAGAAGAATTATGATGGAAAGAAAATAGAAGGATATATAAGGGAAATTGGAGAGAAAAGAAAAGAGATAGAAACATAAGAGAAAGAAAGAAAGAAAAGGAGAGAAAGAATATAGAAAGAGGAGAAAAGAGAAGAGAAGAGGAAAACTTGGAGAAATCATCAAGAATCAACTTCAAGCTTCAATCCAATCAAGGTAAGGGTGAGAAACATTATTATTTGATCAATGTGTATGATTATGTATGAGTTGTGTTGGATTTGTTGGTAGTTTTCTCTATTTTCCATTTCTAGGGCATAAATGGTTTAATCGGTAGAATTGAGTTTTGAACGGTTAGAATTCAAAATAAATTACATGGTTTAGTCGGGTAATGTTTAGCCGTGATTATTGGATTTCGTTTGGTTGAATTTGGTTGAGTTTGTGAGTTTTGACATTTTTGGATAATTGAGGGTTTGAGATTTTAGTGAAAATCGGACGTCGTAGAAATCGTGTTTAATGGTTCTAATTCATTGCTATATGTTAGGTGAGTATGAGTATGTGTTTGTTTCGAAAAAAAGAATTGAATCGGTCGGATTTTCGGGCGAAAATGCAAAATCCCGTAGCCGTGTTTAGGCAAAATTCTGGTTTTTCGGAAGACTTCAAAAATTCATAACTCTTGAACCGTAAGTCGGTTTTGACCCCCGTTCGAAGCGTTGGTAAGTTAACGAGATTATCTTTCTAGAAAAAATGGCTTTAAGGCCTGTACCTGGTTCAATTATAGCAGAAAATTGAAAACATATTGTTGTGTTGATTTTTACCGTCGCGAATGTGTGTGTTTGATGTGTTATTGTGCAGAATACTTTTGTTATATAACGTAGAGCTTGTGCATGTTGTGATATGATATGTTGTGGGTAGCCGTATGGCGTGAATCCTAGATGGTGGAATCGATTATGAAATATAGTCTTTTGACAAATATATGCATATTGTTTGTATGTGAAGAATGCATGAGAACATATTGTGAATATGTGTGCATTGCTTGATAAATGTGGTAATGATATTGAAGTGTAAATGCATATTGATTGTATGCAATATTGTGAATGCATGAGAACATATTGTGAATATGTGTACATTGTTTGAAAAGGTAATGAGGTTGAATTATGAATGCATATTTGTTGTATCCGATTATTGTGAATTAATGCATGGGAGCATATTGTAAGATATGCGTGCATTGTTTGACAAATATGTTGATGAAAAGTATGAATACTTGATTATATGATATGTTGTGTGTGCAATCTTGTTTAATTCTTGAAGGGAGGAATTATGTGAATGCATGGGATTAAGACGTGTGATCGGTCTTAAGTGCATTTTGTTGTTGATTGCATATGCATCATTTAGTCAAGAGGCAATGTTTGCTAGTTTCGTGGAGGCTAGTGACTTGTCCCAAACCTAGAGCGGGGTTTGAAAGCTTAGGGAACGAGCTTTTGTTGTTATCGGTCTAGGGAAAGGACCCGGTTTAAGTGTAAAAACCGAAAAATGATAACAAGTGTTGGTACCACATGGCATGAGTTGCATTGAGTCTCATGGAATGAATATATGATTGTTGTATGAAGTTATGCATAGATGTATGTACATGACTTGTGTAATTGTGAACTATGGATATGTTTGATGATTGTCCATATTTTCCTATATATATATATATATATATATATATATATATATATATATATATATATATATATATATATATATATATATATATATATATATATATATATATATATATATATATATATATATATATATATATATATATATATATATATATATATATATATATATATATATATATATATATATATATATATATATATATATATATATATATATATATATATATATATATATATATATATGCTTTATGAAGTATATGATGAGTTATGATGAAGTATGGTGAGAATGGTGGAATATGCGTATGTGCATTACTTGTGTAATTGAGAGTTGTGAATATGTGATCATTGTATGAAAGTATGCTTATGAACATGAATTGTTGATTTGAGAATTGTGAATGTGTAATTGGGAATTAGTGAGTAAACATAATATGTGTATGTTCATGGGGAATGTTGAGATTTATGGATACGTGCATGATGAATATGCTTGGTGATTATCCATATTTGATTATATATATGTTGTATTGTACATGATGAGTTATAATGAATTGTGGTGAGAAAATGTGGAATATATGTATTTTGTGCTTGTGTATTTGTGTATATATAATTATATGCATTGTTATTATGATAATATTTCTCACCCTTCTGCTGGAATGATGTCCTACATGACATCGTGCAGGTATCAAGGAGTAGTATTGCTCGTAGTTACGAGGTCGCTTTTGGTGTAGCCGTTTAGTGATTTAATTATGTTGGGTCGAGTCATGCTCTGGTCATGTAACACTGAGATCGCTTCGGTTGTGTTTAAGATATACATTGTGTACTCTATAAACGTGTTTATATATATTGGAATATTATGATGTTGGCCTTAGTGCCTAAGTGATGTTGTTTTATGTGATAAAAACAAATGTTTCTTTTATGAAAATTGTGGTATAATTGAATCCGCTGCTACATGCAAAGTGAAGTTTTGTAAAACATAATTTTATATTGAAATAGTAATGAGCATGACACGTGGTTTTGATATTTTGAAAGTTATGTGTAATGTCCTTTTGTAAATGCATGGAAATTTACTCTGATTATTCATATATTATCCGTGGGGTTTAGAAGGGCGTTACAGTGTCCATAATTAGGTAGCTGACACTGATGCTTTTTGTAACACCCCCTTATATACCCCCAAATAAACAATAAATCATTTAAGCACATTTTAAAATTTCATCAGAGTATAATTAAAACATGGTATAAAAGAGGTATGTAACATCACACACAAAATTGGAACATACAACACCTGCTCTATAAAAGACATGCAACAGTGAGGTAGCTTCAACAGAGGAACTTAGTCCTTACACCCACATCTCAATATTTAGAATTAAAAGCGGAAAATCTAAACATTGAATCATTCTAAACATGTAATCATATAAATACATATCATCCAGTTTGATTCACCACATAATTCAAGTTTACATAAATATTTGTCAGCAGATACATATACAAATGTATCACAAAAGAATGTTATACAATCCTAACTACCCGGTGCTACATATCAGAGCTAACCGACCAAAAGAATGAAGTTATACTTCACAAAAGACCTCCAGCAAACCTAATCTACAATGCCTCATAGAGCATTATAAAACAGCAGAAGGGTGAGAAATATTATCATAATAATCAATGCATTTAATTTTATATATATATATATATATATATATATATATATATATATATATATATATATATATATATATATATATATATATATATATATATATATATATATATATATATATATATATATATATATATATATATATATATATATATATATATATATATATATATATATATATATATATATATATATATATATATATATAAGCATAGAATACACACATTCTGCATTTCTCACCACAATTCATTATCGTCATCATATACATCACAATATATGTATAAACAAATATGGATAATTGTTGCACCCCAAAATTTGACCAACCGGTTCCCATATCTGGTTTATGTTTCGACGCATTTTGCATTCGCATTCGCATACTACATGCATTGCATTTTTCTCAGTCAGATTGATTTTATCGGGATTGCAGCCCCTGGCGTTTCAGGCAGTTCAGGCCGGTTTGAATAAGTGTATTTTGAGAATTGGTGCTCGTTCCCTGTGTTTTTTAGGCCATCTTGGTGCCCGGGTTTCGCTATGGTTGCGCAATTGTTCTCTAATCGATTTAATCGGCTTCCTGGCATTTTTAGGATTTTCTCTTTTATTTTTTAGATTTTTAATGCATTTTAATAGATTTTAATAGATTTACTTGTTTTTTAGACATTAAATAGGTTAATATTTTTTTAGTAGAATTTAATAGATATTTTCCTATAGAATTTAATAGATTTTTAGATTTTTAAATAGATATTCTCTTTTTTTAAAATAGTTAATAGATTTTTAGGATAATAGAATTTTAATAGAAAATAGTTTTTTCTAGATTTTAATGGTTTAAATAGAATTTTAGAATAAATGGTTTAATAGATTTAGTTTAATAGATTTCTTTTTTTATAGGGTTTAATAGATTTTAGAATTTTAATTGTTTTAGTTTTAATTAGAATATTAAATAATTAGGATTAGTTTTAATAGTCCATTAGATTTTCGTTTTAATCATCTTCCATTTTAGTTTAATCATTAGGTGTTAACCATTTTCATTTTTAATTAGTTTTAATCATTTTTTAATGTCATTAATCCATATTGATTGCATTAGTGTCCTTAATCACGTTTAATTTCTGTATTAATCATTCAAAGTCTCACGTTTTGGGCCAGTATCCAGAGTTAACCAAAAAGCCCAATTCACAGGTCCATGCCAAGTGTCCACTATTTAAGATGCCACGCGTGTGCTTTCAGAGGGAAGCCACCTCATTTCCCACTCTTCTGCATGCTTCACACGCCACACTCCACTCACTTCCCATCATCCACACGTGGCCTCCATGCAGCCACTCCACCACCACGTGGCTCCCTCTCCCTCTCCCTCTCGCCACTTGTCTCCACCAACCTCCCTCACCGGTCGGCATGCAAATGCCGGTAGCCGCCACCGGACCACCGTACCTCCGTCGTAACCACTCACCGGAAAACGCAACTGTCGCCGGAGAACTGCTTTTCACCAGAAAACTCATCCAAAATTCATACTATTTTCATCAACTACCGCCGGAAAATTCAAGATCTTGCCGGAAACTTCATTACATTCTTGATGATTGTCCAGTTTTCTTCACAACCTTCACCGATCCACCACCGTTTCTCGTCAGAAAATCATAATCCAATTCACCAAATCGTCAATCATTCTTCAAGATTTTCCAGATCTTGAATGTTCATCAGGTTTTCCAGAGTCTTCATCATCAATTCACTGGAAACTCATCCGTGTTCATCAACAATCTCCAGGTTTCGCCAGAATCTTCAAACAATCTTGATGGTTTTTCACCACAAAGTCATCAAATCGTCGTTCCTAGTTTCCAGACCTTGATGATTCAACGCAATCTTCACCGCTCATCGTCTGATTCTCCAGAAATGCGTCCATCTTTATCAGGTTTATCATCAATCATCGAGGTTCCTTCAAGAACTACTAACAACCTTCGTCACCTTAAGATCTCCAGAAAATCAAGATCTTCCTTCAAACGATTACCAGAAACTCGTCAAGAAACTTCATGTTCATCCGTCTTCATGCATTTTCCAGAACATTCAACATCCTTCATCGTCCAATAGATCCTCCAAGTCCTATATCATCAGATCTTAATCAGAAGCGTGAGCACTGTCAACGTCATTCATTAAATCCATCCGATCGTAATGAATCTTCAACCAATTCACAAGTCTCCGAGGACATACGAGACACGGATCTAATTTTGTTTCCTGAGATTTGATTTAGTTGTTTGTTTTGCAAGAGCTGAAACAAGTTGTTTGGAGGTGGATAGGAAGATTGAACAAACGAGGATTGTGGAGTGATGTTGTGTGAGAGAGTTGATTTCAGAGAGAGAGAGTTTGGGTTATGGCGAGCGTCGACTGAGGGTTAGGGTTTCGGAGAAGAAAGGTGAACAGTGTTTGGGAGTAATAGAGGCATTTAGGTTTTGTTCTTCTCAGAGTGATGAAGAGAGATACGTGGATGAGTTTGGGTTGCAAGGCCCATTGGCGTTTTACTAGCATGCACCCTGCAATCCCTCGCTGCACCCTCCGTTTTTTGTTTATTGTTGTGTTACTGATTGGGCTAGGCCCATTTCTTGTTTTTCTGGACATACCCCCGTTTTCTTTTCACACCCCCCTCCCCGTTTTTTTTTGTGGCCATTTGTTGGGCTGGGCCCAACTCTCTCATTTTTTTTTGCTGCTGCATCCCTGGTAGCTACTAATAAACCCCCCCTGCTGCATTTTATTTCTTTGATATTTTCTTTAGTTTTTTTTTTATAGAAATATTAAATGCAATATTATGGATTTTAATTCTATTTTCTTTCAGGATAATATAGATTTAATATAGTTTTTCCTATTTTTTCTCTATAGAATATTATAGTATTTTTCTATGCTATTTTAGTATGCAATTTCCTTTTAATTTCTTCAGAATATTTTCTAGTGGACTTTAATTGTCGTACTTTAGGAGTAGACTTTTATTTCCATTTGTTAGTGGATTTATCCCCTTTTATCTCTCCTATTTTTGTTTCTATCTGATTTTATTCTCGATTTTATTTTTGGCTGGCCGTGTGACACGATTCAATTGGAGAATGATTTTTGATATCATTTCTCTATCTTGTCTTTGACACGAACATCAATACGCTACCTCTGAGAGTTTGATTTCTCGTATAAATCGAACCATGGCGGTCTAAGCGTTACATTGGTCCTGACTCGAGCGTCATCATCAAGGATCCATAGAGGAGAAGATTGGAATGGAGCTTGCGCGCATGTCAGGAGCCAACGGAGCCGCTTCGTTCATCATCATCATCTTGTTCAAGTCTTCAGGCAACCGTCGAGCGTTGCGAGCCGCATCATTAGATACGAAGGAAATGGCAGCTGAGGAGTTTCTTCTTAGGTTCTTGCGTGTGTGTCCCGAGTTCCTTCCCGTTTAGGCGTAGGCCTGCTTCCTCTTTGTGCTCGCGCCCCGTGCGAGCGAAACCCCTTTTTTCTCGCGTTCAGGCGATCGAGACCCCTTCTCTTGCCCCCGTGCAATCGAGACTCGTTTTCCCGTCGAACTACGTTAGCTCTGATCTCTCATGCCCGACGAGAGTACGTAGGCATAGGATGCCGTATCCTAGCGAGCTCCCTTTTCCCTTTTCCCTTGTTCCCCGTTTTCGCTGTAGTAGGTTGAACTCCAGCTGCTCTGATTTCTCATACCGAATGAGAATATGTAGGCATAGGATGCGATATCCTAGCGAGCACATTAATAACTAATCTCTCTGTTCTCTCGCTGCTGTGCGATCGAGACTTTCCCGCTGACGACTGATGTTATCCTTTTCTCTTGCCCTTGCACATTTGAGACCAGACCGTAGTTCTAGTTCCCGTACCCCTTCAAACCAACTTGATCTCTCACCCCTGTGTGATCGAGAATACCATGTCTAGCCGTAGTTAGCCTAAACTACGTAAGCTCTGATCTTCCATGTTGTGTGGAAGTACGTAGGCACAAGACGCGAAGTCTTGGCGAGCCAATTCCCTGTAGTTTCCCGAACTACGATGACTCTGACTTTCTCTCTTGAGAATACGTAGGCATAGAGTGTGATGGCTCTATCGAGTCAGCTTCTTCCTGTTTAGACTTAGCAGCCGTAGATAGATTGTTTTGCATCCTTTAGACAGACCAAGCAAGCGTGGATCTCGTCGAGTACGACGGACGTGAGGGGTGCTAATACCTTCCCCTTACGTAACCGACTCCCGAATCCAGGATTTGGTTGCTATGACCATTCCTTTCCCGTCTTTGTGGTAGGTTTACTTCGAGCGTTTCCTTTCCCTCCCTTGGGATAAATAACGCACGGTGGCGACTCTTTTGTTCAGCCAGCGCCGATTTTCGCAGTAGCGACAGCTGGCGACTCTGCTGGGGACTGCGATGGTTCCTTATGCATTTGGGATCCAACGTCCCTTAAGAGAGTCAATCCTAGCGCTTGTTTGCTCGTCTTTGGGTGTTTAACTTTTGGGTGTTGTATTTTACTGTATTTACGATTTCTGCACCTTTGCTATTATCTGTTGCTGTTGTGCTGGTGGGTGGGGTGTTCCTTTGAGTGAGAAGCCAGACCCAGGCTTGAGTGCACCTTAGAATTAGTTGTGGAAATTAGTGGGCGCGTGCATGCTTTGCATGTACTAGTGTCTCATGAAATCCACGCTCAGACGAGGTTCTCCCGGTTGACTTCTTTTTCAACCCTTTGGGTTGAGGGGGTTGTTGGTCTGGAGGATTGTCGACTCTGGGGACCGATCATTTGGAAGTTGGCTAAGTGAGGCCTCTTCAGGATATGATGATGCCACACCTTCTGGGTATCGTATCATCAGTCTTGAAAGTCTGTGACGCCAACGACCGCATAGGATGCCGCACCTTGTGTCAGTTTAGGTCCATACCCGTGAGTGGGAGGGTTTTTGTAGGAAACTTGACTTCCAGACTACCCGGTATTTTGGTCTTCTCGTCAGAGCGAACGTACTCAGTCAGCAGCGCAACAGTATTCAGAGAGTCGTGGGGGCTGTGATCCCGTATTTGCTGCATATTGCATTGCATTTGCATGAACATTGTTGCATCATATTGCATATCATCCTCCAGATGGCCAGAATCTGATCCAGCCGTTGTTTTGATTCTGAAGGTGATTATCCGGGGTTTGGCCTGAGCAACGGTTGATTGGTAGAAGACGACCAAGGGGTTGAAGCAGATTTGAACAGAACCGAGCAGTGAAGTCCGTTGAAAGTTATTGGTAGCTATGTCGGAGAACCACTTCCAGTCTCGTAACACCTTGACAGGGTTCACTATGACGACTAATTCTTTGTATGGTTCTACGTCCGAGGAAGACTTTCTGCAAGTGAACAACCTTACTGCAGACCAGTTTGTGCAGCCTCCTGCTAGGAACTAGGATCGACGTGAGTAGTTTGTTGTCCGAAATGAATGCCCTCCTCTTATTAACAGTCAAGGTTTTGTTTTCCCTATGGCGAATATCCTAAGAGAGATCCCGGTAGTCAGGAATGAAGACCCAAGAGCTCTTGAGTATGATAGAAGGCTCCACGTGTTGGAAGAAGGAGTGAAAGCCTTGAAAGTTAAAGATGTTGTTAACCTCAATGCTGCAGACATGTGTTTGGCTCCTGGCCTGGTATTGCCTCCTAAGTTCAAAGCGCCGAGATTTGAGAAGTACAGAGGAGATAGCTGTCCGAAGCAACATTTGGTGATGTTTTGCCGAAGAATGACTTCGTTTGTGCAAAATGACAAGTGATGATTCACTGCTTTCAGGATAGTCTGACTGGGGCATCTCTGAGTTAGTATATGCAGTTAGAGAGTAATCAGATCCGATCATGGATGGATTTAGCCAGAGCTTTTCTGAAACAGTATGATTATAACCTGGACATGGCTCCTCATCGCATGCAGTTGCAAGAATTGTCTCAAGAGAACAATGAACCCTTCAGGAAGTATGTTCAGAGGTGGAGAGAGTTTGCTGCCAGAGTGCATCCATCGCTCATAGACCGAGAGTTAATGAGCATGTTTGTAAACTCCCTGGAGAGCCCGTACTTCGAAAGAATGCTCGTAAATGCACCAAATTTCTCTGCATTGGTAGGATTGGGTGAACGCATTGAGCATGCCGTAAAAACTGGGAAAATTCAGATTGTTTCGGGCGGTCAGGCTAGGGAAACTGAGTCTCTTGGTATCTACCAAACTGACGAAGGAGTTGTGATCAATGCCATCATGCCAAATGTTGACTATCCTCGAGGTGAATCAGTGAAATCTGTTGGTTCTTCATCTTCTGTGTCTTGTTATGCGGGACATACAATTGCGCCTAGGGCACCATATCCAGAACTTTGTGTCGCTTCTTTTGCGAATCAGCGAACTCGTGGCCGAGGTTATCAGAGTCAGCGCCCAAATCAGAACAGGCCTCGTAACAACTTGGAACAAAGGAATGCTCCTTCTCATCTAGTGCCTATGTCGTATAGCCAGATTCTGCCACATTTGATTCAGAATTTTTTGGTGGAACCTAAAGCTCTTAAGCCCGTGCCAGAACCTTACCCTCCTGGGTACAATTCCCCCGCTCAGTGTGGTTACCATGGTGGATCTCCAGGGCATTCAACTGAAGATTGTAAAGCTTTTCAGGCAAAAGTACAATAGTTGATCGACAAAGGGTGTATTTCCTTTCCAGGAGGAGTTTTGGTTGTGCATGACAATTTCTCAGTTGTCTGAGCTCGCAGATTCAAAGGGTTTATTTTCGAGAAGCTAGTGGTCCAGACAGGCAGACGCCCTCAGCGTTGGCAGTCCTCAGGCTTTTATCATTTGCATTTGTAGTTTCCTTTCTGTTGGTTACTACTTGCTGTTAAACATTGTTTGTATCGAATGGTAACATTGATAAAGTGACTATGCATTTTTCTGAATTAATCATGTCGCTGTCACTCATTTACTGCATTGCACTGACACTTGCATTTTATTTACTCCACTTTATCACTATGATTAGCAAAGATTGGAGGGAGGATGACGAAACTGAATACTCATAACCGAGGATCGTATGCTTTTAGATAAAACCTTGCCGATGACGTACAAGGCATTGTTTCAAATCCCCTAAACACTGGAGATATAAGGAGTTAGTCCCTTGTTAACCACTTCGAGCCAGGAAGTAGAAGTTTTTTCGAACTTTTAAACCCTCACATCTTAACCCGGGGCAGGGTAGTTGTCAGTTAGCTTGACCGAGCATTCAAGTCTTATAGAGGAGTGTTGCCTTTCGAGGACCAATCACATCTTGTTTTTTCCCAGAGGTCGTACCTCGTCAACCATAATGGTTAAACCTCACCAATCAGGAGTGAGACAGTTGCAATCCTTTCAGAGCAATCAGGACAACCAATGTCGCACGACTTGTTCCAAGAAAGAAATGAGAAAGCCCGCTAAGTAAAAAGAAAAAGAAAAAGCTGGAAAGCTAATACTTAGGCAAAAATTAGGGCATCCCGCTGGACTTCAAAAGAAAAAATCGAAAAGAACTCAAAGGGAGTCAGTCCAGGCAAAAAATTAGGGAATCAAAGAAATGGAAAAGAAAGGATATAAAAAGAGAAATCCTCGAACAAGGACAAAGTCGTGTGGATACAGACACCAAAAACGGGAAAGGAGTAACTGTCACTCCGAAAAACCTTGTGAATTCTTTAACCACTGTTCCTACTATTCAACATACCTCTCGAAGAGGCGAGCGCTCGAGCCAAGTTAACTGAACTTTAGGATCAGAGATCATCACGTAGAAGGGGTGGGTACAAATCATAATTTGAGCCAAATATCCTTTGTTTCACGAACCGTGAACCCGACCACGATACAACCCTTAAAAGACCTAATTGAGGCAGGGTGTATTCTGAAAGCGCATTACGATAAGGTTGAGTAACCTGACTCCCTCTTGATTTGCTAGTCATATCCTTGTTGTATTTTTCACTGATCACATAAGCACTACGTTTGAACTTTGGTTCATTCGTCACTCACCATCATGACACGTAAATGAGTGACAGCACAATTTTTTCAAAATTTGCATGAACACTGCATTAAAATTACCATTCGGGAATAGACAATTTTGTTTGCAGATCAGTAGTTGACAGGAAGGAAATTCCACCAGGGAATAATCGAACAGGACTGAATAATTCAGCAGTCTGGATCAGAATGGTGTATGTTGAGAAACCCTGTGAATCCGGGGCATTGACTTCCAGCAAGTTGGGAATCAGTTGATTACGGGGCAGTTTACTTGAGAAGCAGTTGATCAGAAGCGAATCTTCTCGAGAGCCAATCGGGGGCAACTATCCAGAATGCTGTGATTTGAGGATAGATCCTTCCAGTGTTTGATCAGGGCAGGTTAAGTCGCTCAACGCTCGTTCAGGGGCAAGTCACTTCAGAGATAGTGAAGCCAACTATGTTGATGGTTGTTTAGTTGAGGTTGAATCCTTTTATCATACAAACACCGGGGCAAGCCATCGCAAGGTCGTATTGTAGCAAGTTGCTTTCGGTTCGGAATGGGTTTTTCCAAGAGTCAGATTAGGGCAAAGTCATTGCAGACAGGGGAAGGCCATCCTAAAAGCGCAGAAGTTATTCTTTATTCGAGAGGCATTCGATTTGAAGTATTCCTCTAAAGTTCAGAATGCTGGGGCAGTTCATATCAAACCATCAGGGTACAGATTTTCAGATTTCCTTTTAAAGACTATCCCACAGAGGTTCCCACAGGCCGGGGCATAACAGAGGCGAAAGAATTGTTCTTCTCCGTGTCATCAGAGTTACTCAGAGCTACTCGAGCAGATTCAGCCAATCTTCAAGTTTGAGACGAATGTCGGGAAATCGTGACCCTTCAACTAGAAACCGTGAATTCAGACAGGATATGGTCCAGCGTCAGGCGTATATGACCCATCACGGATGGTCTAAAGCCCAATCCTTATTGGCAATTTTCGGGAAGCCCAATCCATATTGGCGCGCCAGTCTTAAAGCTCAATTCATATTGGCAATTGCTGTGAGGCCCAATCCGTGTTGGCGCATCATTTCAAAACCCAACCCTTAACGGTACGCAGGAAGACTCCGTCTGTTTTCCCCAGCAAACGTCCAATTTTCATTAGCACGGGTAAGCAATCCCCGATAGAAGTCTAATCATACTTGGCACGTTCGGTTATCCCCCAGTAAAGTCATACATCCGAGAATCAGTTAATCTGGGGCAATTAGGTCGAGATTTGGCAAATCTCTCGCGGCTATGGGCAATGCTCCACGAATCAGTCGATCAGGGGCAAAAGATTATTGCAAGACCGGGGCAGATCACCCTAAGAACAAAAGATTTTGTTGGGACATCCTTGTGGGTTTGACGTGCAGAAACAATTCAGATCTAACCGTCAGGGTACAGAGATCGAAGAGTCTTTATCAGAAGGTTGGTGCCGATTCAGGGGCAAGGTATTGTGAGGTAGCACCATGGCTAGCTTTTCCTTTTAAGACGAAGTGTTCAGACTGGGGCATGTTGGTATTTTTAGGGCAAATTTCCGAGAAGGTGGATGGAACTCATGTTTCCCCAGCCGGAGGCTCGTAGCGAAGGACTCGACTTCGTTTGACGCTAATCCCCATGCAGGTTGCGCCTCACCCCAGAAATTGAAATGATGTTATCCCTTACCGAAGAGGGATCACTCTCCCCAGTTAGTCGCAGCTTACCCCCCACAGGGTATCCCCAGCAAGACCAGATCAGTATCTCATGCAGAGTTTGTACTCCCCAGAGAGTTGAAGATGTGCGCATTCAATCCCCAGTTGGGAGGATTTCCATGGCGTATTGCCAAGATAGAAGTTCAGAAGGATTATCCCCACCGAGGATGGTTTTCTTTCTCCCCGCAGGTCGTCATGCCTTCGTCAGGATGATTATCCCCAGCGGAGTGGTAGTTCCGAGTTCATAAATTGTACCCAGACAGTTGTCTCCCATAAGGGTCGCTTCTTCCTCAGTGGAGTTAGTCTTCCCAGCAGGTGTTATTCTTTCCTCCAGTGGAAATTGATGTGTAATCTCTCCCCGACAGAGTTGGTTGTGTCTCCGGCATTTATTTTGCCAGAATATTTTGCGATATCTGTTCATCCCCAACAGGGTGGTATTTGTCCTCAACGGCCGTGTTGAAGCAAGCTTATCAGAGCTCCCCAGCAGCCTGAACCTGCATTTGCATTTGCATACATTATCATGATTGCATCTACCAGGAAACGTGTAGCATTTCCATGCCACATGGAGCATTACGCCATTGCCAAACATACGCATTTTGAAACATAAATCAGGTTGGTTAACCTTTTTGCTTTCAGGCGTGTTTCTCAGCAAGAGTATGGGGTTCTATATCAGATATATTTCCATATATTCGAAGTCTCGCTGTGAGACACGTAATGATGCAGCTTGTTATTATTCCCCACGGAGTTACTGGTTGAAGTTTCTCTTATCCGACCAGCGGAGTGTCTCTTCAAGTTTGCTGTTGCGGCAACATTTCAGGGTTTCATAAATCAAGATTTCAGAAGTGGTCACTTGTTGTCGAAACGGGTGTCGGGCAGTTATTTTTAGAATATCCTCAGTGGAGTAAGCAACTACCGCTAACAGGCTAGGAAGCTATATCCAAGGTTATATTTTCCCGTAAGAATCAGGCGGATGAACTTTCCTGTATGTATCAGGCAGATGTGTTATGACTTTCCCGTAAGAATCAGACGGAAGAACTTTCCTGTATGTATCAGGCAAATGTGTTATCTTTTCCCGTATGGAGCAGGCGGATGAACTTTCCTGTATGTATCAGACAAATGTGTTATATTTTCCTATATGGATCAGGCGGAAGAACTTTCCTGTATGTATCAGGCAGATGTGTTATCTTTTCCCATAAGAATCAGACGAAAGAACTTTCCTGTATGTATCAGGCAGATGTGTTATCTTTTCCCGTAAGAATCAGACGAAAGAACTTTCCTGTATGTATCAGGCATATGTGATATCTTTTCCCGTAAGAATCAGACAAAATAACTTTTCTGTAAGTATCAGGTAGATGTGTTACGATTTTCCCGTAAGAATCAGGCGGAAGAACTTTCCTGTATGTATCAGGCAGATGTGTTATCTCTTCCCGTATGGAGCAGGCGGATGAACTTTCCTGTATGTATCAGGCAGATGTGTTATCTCTTCCCGTATGGAACAGGCGGATGGATTTTTCTGCATGAATCAGGCAGATGACTTTTCCCGTATGAAGCAGGCAGATGAACTTTCCGGTATCCAGATAGATAATTCTCCCAAGATAGCCAGAGTATGTGAGTTGTGTTCCGATATTTGACAAAAGTATTTTCCCCCAAGAAAGTCGTCGTGGTTTCCTCGTGTTACTATCCCCAGTAGAGTCCGCCTCAAAGCCGTTTGTGGGCTGGACCAACGAAGGTAGCTACTGCAGAGGTAGGCAGAGAAACGGTATCCAGATAATTTTCCCATATGAAACAGGCGGGTGGATTTTCCTGCATGAATCAGGCAGATGACTTTTCCCGTATGAAGCAGGCGGATGGAGTTTCCTGTAATCAGGCAGATGACTTTTTCCCGTATGGAGCAGGCGGATGAATCTCTCGTATTCAGACATATGGTTTTCCCATGATAGACAGAGTATGCGTCTTAGGACAAGACAAAATGTGTTCAGATATTTGACAGAATTGTTTCCCCCAGCGAGGTCGTCAGGATTTCTCTGTGTTGACAAAATGTGGACAAAGTTCTATCCTCGCAATGATAGAATCTTTTTCAGGCTGATGAAAATAATCCCCAGCACGGTCGCTAATTGATCAGTTTATTGCCGTAACAACCAGATCCAGTCAGCGGGCGGTTTTGTCCAAGCAGTTGGTGCAGTTTATTTATGCGGTTGGCAAATTTCTGGGTTCTTAGTATTCAACCGTCTCGTACCTCGATTGTTTGAAGGTCGTTCGCTCTTCACCCAGTCGGGTCCAAGCCGCTTGAATAGGGGCAGCTGTTGCACCCCAAAATTTGACCAACCGGTTCCCATATCTGGTTTATGTTTCGACGCATTTTGCATTCGCATTCGCATACTGCATGCATTGCATTTTTCTCAGTCAGATTGATTTTATCGGGATTGCAGCCCCTGGCGTTTCAAGCAGTTCAGGCCGGTTTGAATAAGTGTATTTTGAGAATTGGTGCTCGTTCCCTGTGTTTTTTAGGCCATCTTGGTGCCCGGGTTTCGCTATGGTTGCGCAATTGTTCTCTAATCGATTTAATCGGCTTCCTGTCATTTTTAGGATTTTCTCTTTTATTTTTTAGATTTTTAATGCATTTTAATAGATTTTAATAGATTTACTTGTTTTTTAGACATTAAATAGGTTAATATTTTTTTAGTAGAATTTAATAGATATTTTCCTATAGAATTTAATAGATTTTTAGATTTTTAAATAGATATTCTCTTTTTTAAAAATAGTTAATAGATTTTTAGGATAATAGAATTTTAATAGAAAATAGTTTTTTCTAGATTTTAATGGTTTAAATAGAATTTTAGAATAAATGGTTTAATAGATTTAGTTTAATAGATTTCTATTTTTTATAGGGTTTAATAGATTTTAGAATTTTAATTGTTTTAATTTTAATTAGAATATTAAATAATTAGGATTAGTTTTAATAGTCCATTAGATTTTCGTTTTAATCATCTTCCATTTTAGTTTAATCATTAAGTGTTAACCATTTTCGTTTTTAATTAGTTTTAATCATTTTTTAATGTCATTAATCCATTTTCATTGCATTAGTGTCCTTAATCACGTTTAATATCTGTATTAATCATTCAAAGTCTCACGTTTTGGGCCAGTATCCAGAGTTATCCAAAAAGCTCAATTCATAGGTCCATGCCAAGTGTCCACTATTTAGGATGCCACGCGTGTGCTTTCAGAGGGAAGCCACCTCATTTCCCACTCTTCTGCATGCTTCACACGTCACACTCCACTCACTTCCCACCATCCACACGTGGCCTCCATGCAGCCACTCCACCACCACATGGCTCCCTCTCCCTCTCCCTCTCGCTAGTTGTCTCCACCAACCTCTCTCACCGGCCGGCATGCAAATGCCGGTAACCACCACCGGACCACCGTACCTCCGTCGTAACCACTCGCCGGAAAACGCAACCGTCGCCGGAGAACTGCTTTTCACCAGAAAACTCATCCAAAATTCATACTATCTTCATCAACTACCGCCGGAAAATTCAAGATCTTGCCGGAAACTTCATTACATTCTTGATGATTGTCCAGTTTTCTTCACAACCTTCACCGATCCACCACCGTTTCTCGCCAGAAAATCATAATCCAATTCACCAGATCGTCAATCATTCTTCAAGATTTTCCAGATCTTGAATGTTCATCAGGTTTTCCAGAGTCTTCATCATCAATTCACTGGAAACTCATCCGTGTTCATCAACAATCTCCAGGTTTCGCCAGAATCTTCAAACAATCTTGATGGTTTTTCACCACAAAGTCATCAGATCGTCGTTCCTAGTTTCCAGACCTTGATGATTCAACGCAATCTTCACCGTTCATCGTCTGATTCTCCAGAAATGCGTCCATCTTCATCAGGTTTATCATCAATCATTGAGGTTCCTTCAAGAACTACTAACAACCTTCGTCATCTTAAGATCTCCAGAAAATCAAGATCTTCCTTCAAACGATTACCAGAAACTCGTCAAGAAACTTCATGTTCATCCGTCTTCATGCATTTTCCAGAACATTCAACATCCTTCATGGTCCAATAGATCCTCCAAGTCCTACATCATCAGATCTTCATCAGAAGCGTGAGCACCGTCAACGTCATTCATTAAATCCATCCGATCGTAATGAATCTTCAACCAATTCACAAGTCTCCAAGGACATACGAGACACGGATCTAATTTTGTTTCCTGAGATTTGATTTAGTTGTTTGTTTTGCAAGAGCTGAAACAAGTTGTTTGGAGGTGGATAGGAAGATTGAACAAACGAGGATTGTGGAGTGATGTTGTGTGAGAGAGTTGATTTCAGAGAGAGAGAGTTTGGGTTATGGCGAGCGGCGACTGAGGGTTAGGGTTTCGGAGAAGAAAGGTGAACAGTGTTTGGGAGTAATAGAGGCATTTAAGTTTTGTTCTTCTCAGAGTGATGAAGAGAGATACGTGGATGAGTTTGGGCTGCAAGGCCCATTGGCGTTTTACTAGCATGCACCCTGCAATCCCTTGCTGCACCCTCCGTTTTTTGTTTATTGTTGTGTTACTGATTGGGCTAGGCCCATTTCTTGTTTTTCTGGACATACCCCCGTTTTCTTTTCACACCCCCTCCCCGTTTTTTTTTGTGGCCATTTGTTGGGCTGGGCCCAACTCTCTCCTTGTTTTTTGCTGCTGCATCCCTGGTAGCTACTAATAAAACCCCCCTGCTGCATTTTATTTCTTTGATATTTTCTTTAGTTTTTTTTTAGAAATATTAAATGCAATATTATGGATTTTAATTCTATTTTCTTTCAGGATAATATAGATTTAATATAGTTTTTCCTATTTTTTCTCTATAGAATATTATAGTATTTTTCTATGCTATTTTAGTATGCAATTTCCTTTTAATTTCTTCAGAATATTTTCTAGTGGACTTTAATTGCCGTACTTTAGAAGTAGACTTTTATTTCCATTTGTTAGTGGATTTATCCCCTTTTGTCTCTCCTATTTTCGTTTCTATCTGATTTTATTCTCGATTTTATTTCTGGCTGGCCGTGTGACACGATTCAATTGGAGAATGATTTTCGATATCATTTCTCTATCTTGTCTTTGACACGGACATCAATACGCTACCTCTGAGAGTTCGATTTCTCGTATAAATCGAACCATGACGGTCTAAGCGTTACATTGGTCCTGACTCGAGCGTCATCATCAAGGATCCAGAGAGGAGAAGATTGGAATGGAGCTTGCGCGCATGTCAGGAGCCAACAGAGCCGCTTCGTTCATCATCATCATCTCGTTCAAGTCTTCAGGCAACCGTCGAGCGTTGCGAGCCGCATCGTTAGATACGAAGGAAATGGCACCTGAGGAGTTTCTTCTTAGGTTCTTGCGTGTGTGTCCCGAGTTCCTTCCCGTTTAGGCGTAGGTCTGCTTCCTCTTTGTGCTCGCGCCCCGTGCGAGCGAAACCCCTTTTTTCTCGCGTTCAGGCGATCGAGACCCCTTCTCTTGCCCCCGTGCAATCGAAACTCGTTTTCCCGTCGAACTACGTTAACTCTGATCTCTCGTGCCCGACGAGAGTACGTAGGCATAGGATGCCGTATCCTAGCGAGCTCCCTTTTCCCTTTTGCCTTGTTCCCCGTTTTCGCTGTAGTAGGCTGAACTACAGCTGCTCTGATTTCTCATACCGAATGAGAATATGTAGGCATAAGATGCGATATCCTAGCGAGCACACTAGCAACTAACCTCTCTGTTCTCTCACTGCTGTGTGATCGAGACTTTCCCGCTGACGACTGATGTTATCCTTTTCTCTTGCCCTTGCGCATTTGCGACCAGACCATAGTTCTAGTTCCCGTAGGTTCCCGTACCCCTTCAAACCAACTTGATCTCTCACCCCTGTGTGATCGAGAATACTCTGTCTAGCCGTAGTTAGCCTGAACTACGTAAGCTTTGATCTTCCATGCTGTGTAGAAGTACGTAGGCACAAGACGCGAAGTCTTGGCGAGCCAATTCCCTATAGTTTCCCGAACTACGATGACTCTGACTTTCTCTCTTGAGAATACGTAGGCATAGAGTGCGATGCTCTATCGAGTCAGCTTCTTCCCGTTTAGACTTAGCAGCCGTAGATAGATTGTTTTGCATCCTTTAGACAGACCAAGCAAGCGTGGATCCCGTCGAGTACGACGGACGTGAGGGGTGCTAATACCTTCCCCTTGTGTAACCGACTACCGAATCCAGGATTTGGTTGCGATGACCATTCCTTTCCCGTCTTTGCGGTAGGTTTACTTCGAGCGTTTCCTTTCCCTCCCTTGGGATAAATAACGCATGGTGGCGACTCTTCTGTTTAGCCGACGCCGATTTTCGCAGTAGCGACAATAATCACCAAACATGTTTCATCATGCACACATCCATAATTCTCATCAATCCACATAACATACACATATGCATACATTCACATAACATTTATCTATATGCCATGTGACTCAATGCAACTCGATGCAACTCATGCCATGTGGTACCAACACTTGTTATCATTTTTCGGTTTTTACATTTAAATCAGGTCCGTCCTCTAGACCGATAACAACAAAAGTCCGTCTTCTAAGCTTTCAAACCCACTCTTCTAGGTTTGGGATAAGTTACTAGTCTCCATAAAACTAGCAAGCATTGCCTCTTGGCCAAATGATGTGTATGCAATCAACAACCAAATACACTTAAGACCGTTCTCGCATCTTAATCTCATGCATTCTCAAATAATTCATCACATAAGAATTATAACATGATTGCACACTCACACATCATATCAAAGTATTCATACTTTCAACATCATCACATTTATTAAGCAATGCACACATATTCACAATATGTTCTCATGCATTATTCACAATATTGCATACAATCAATATGCATTCACAATCCAATACCATCACCATATTTATCAAACAATGCACACATATTCACAATATGTTCTCGTGCATTATTCACAATATTGCATACAATCAATATGCATTCACATCATCGTGCCAAACGGAAACAAACTTCATCACAAATCATCATGCATTTTTAATCAATTCAAACAATGCACATATTTGTCAAAGAAACCATATTCCACAATCGATTCCACAATCTAGGATTCACGTCATACGGCTACCCACAACATATATATAACATCACACAATTACTCATTTCAGATCAAGATTGAACACAATCGAACCAAACAATCAACATTGGATGGAATCACAAGGAAATGAGAATGCTGTCACGCTTGTTGGCTTGCTCACCTAGCGAGTCCCTAGCGAACAGTCGCTACCTGTTCGCCTAGTGAACAAGCTCGCGAAGGCAAACAGAAGCTACTGTAAGGCTTCACTACCTACTCGTTGGGGTTTCGCCTAGAGAACCCCTCGCTACGTTGCAAGCTACCAGCGAAGAGGGTCAATTACATTCTGTCCAAGTCTGGGACCATTCGCTACTAGCTCTCTATAGCGAACACTCGCGACCTGCTCGCCTAGTGAAGGTGCTAGCGAACGTCTGCGATGTTCAAAACCCCAACTGTCCAAAATTCATCAGAAGCTCCCAAATCACTCAACTCAATTCCAACAAGTTCCAGTAGTCTTAGCCTAACACTCCTCGACTAAACTACACCAAAAACTCCGAATTCTAACCGTTAAAACATCGATTTAATCGATTAAACTCATTTATGCCCTAAAATGGAAAACGGAGAAAAACATCCAAACAGTCCAAATAATCCATACATAATCATATACATTGACAATATAACAACATTTCACACCCTTACCTTGATTAAATAGAAGCTAGAAGTTGTTCTTGAGCTTTCCAAGCTTTCCCCTCTTTTCCTTCTCTTTTCTCCTCTTCCTCTTTCTTTCTCTTCTCTTTCTCTTATGTTTCTATTCTTTCCTTTTTCCTTCCACTTTTCCTTATATGACTTTCTATTCTATTTCCTTCCATCATATTTCCTCTCAAATATCTACCAATAATTCCAATAATTAAAATCATCCAAATAAATCAATTAATTAATATAAATAATTAATTATTGAAATTTGGGTTGTTACAACCCTCCCCCACTTTAGGAATTTTCGTCCTCGAAAATGTTACCTGTTTCAAACAACTTTGGATAAGACTCTCTCATCTGGATCTCAAGTTCCCAAGTCACATTTCCACCAGCCGGTCCTCCCCAAGTGACCTTCACCAAAGCAATCTCTTTGTCTCGAAGTTGCTTCAACTCCCGATCCTCTATCCACAGAGGTGATGTCTCCACAGTCAGGTTATCTCTCACCTGCACATCATCTACTTGGACTACATGAGACGGATCCGCAATGTATTTCCTCAATTGAGATACATAGAACACGTCATGGAGATTAGCAAGCGACAATGGTAAAGCAACACGATAGGCTACCTCTCTTATCTTCTGCAAAATCTGATAAGGACCAATAAAACGCGGCGTCAACTTATGCGACTTCAATGCCCTACCAACACCAGTCATCGGAGTGACTCGAAGAAACACATGATCTCCCTTCTGAAACTCAAGTGCTTTCCTCCTCTTATCATGATAACTCTTTTGACGACTCTGAGAAATCTTCATCTTCTCTCGAATCATCTTAATCTTATCGGTAGTCTGCTGGACTATCTCGGGTCCAACCACAGAACTCTCTCCCGACTCATACCAACATAATGGCGTCCTACACCGTCTATCGTACAATGCTTTAAACGTTGCCATACCAATACTCGTATGAAACTGTTGTTGTAAGTAAATTTAATCAAAGGTAAGTAGTTATCCCAAGCTCCTCCCTTCTTCAACACACAAGCTCTCAAAAGATCCTCAAGTGACTGAATCGTTCTCTCAGTCTGACCATCGGTCTGCGGATGATAAGTTGAACTCAAACGCAACTTCGTACCTAAAGCACTATGCAAACTTTCCCAAAATCTCGAAGTAAACCTTGGATCTCTATCTGACACAATGTTAGACGGAATACCATGCAAAATGACAATCCTTTCAATGTACAACTTTGCCAATCTCTCTAACGGGTAATCCATTCGCATAGGAATAAAGTGAGCAGATTTGGTCAATCTATCCACAATAACCCAAATAGCTTCAAAGTTACTCGGCGTCCTCGGTAAACTAGATACAAAATCCATATAAATGCTATCCCATTTCCACTCAGAAATAAACAACGGTTGCATCAAACCCGATGGTTTCTGATGCTCAATCTTTGACTTCTGACAAGTCAAACAAGAATACACAAACTCGACAATATCCTTCTTCATACGAGGCCACCAAAATACTTTCCTCAAATCTTGATACATCTTAGTAGCACCCGGATGAATACTCAACCCACTACGATGTCCTTCTTCAAGAATACTCTTCTTCAGCTCAACAACATCAGGAACACAAACTCTATCATGACACCTCATGATACCATTTTCATCAATCCGAAATTCACCACCTTGACCTTGATTGATCAAAGTCAACCGATCAACTAAACCCAAATCAGATTTCTGTCTTTCTCGAATCTCGTCAAGAATATCACTAGTAAGCTTTAACATACCAAGCTTAACTCCGTAAGAAGTCTTCTCACATACCAAGCTCAAATCGCGAAATTGCTCAATCAATTCCAACTCTTTCACCATCATCATCGACATATGCAACGATTTCCTACTCAATGCATCAGCTACCACATTCGCTTTACCCAGATGGTAATTCAGACCAAAATCATAATCCTTCAGAAGTTCTAACCATCTCCTCTACCTTACATTCAATTCTTTCTGATCAAAGAGATACTTCAAACTCTTATGATCACTAAATACCTCAAATCTCGAACCAAACAAATAATGCCTCCAAAGCTTCAGCACAAATACAACGGCGGCCAACTCTAGGTCATGTGTCGGATAATTCTTCTCATGTACTTTGAGTTGCCTCGAAGCATAAGCTACCACTTGTTTATCTTACATCAACACACCTCCCAAACCCATCAAAGAAGCGTCACAATACACAACAAACGGTTCTGCCGGATTTTGCAAAATCAAAATAGGAGTTGTCGTCAATCTTCTCTTAAGCTCTTGAAAACTTCCTTCACACTTTGCATTCCAAACAAAAGCTTGACTTTTCCTAGTCAACTGCGTCAACGGTAATGATAACTTGGCAAATCCTTCAATGAATTTCCGATAATAACCTGCCAAACCAAGAAAACTTCTAATCTCAAAAACTGATTTCAGAGTCTTCCATTGCTATATCGCTTCAACCTTCGACGGACCAACTGCAATACCTCTACTCGAAATCACGTGACCAAGGAAACTCACTTCCTTCAACCAAAATTCACACTTAGAAAGTTTAGCATACAACTGCTTTTCTTTCAACACAGATAGCACAATCCTCAGATGCTCGACATGTTCTTCTTCACTCTTTGAATAAATTAAAATATCATCAATGAACACCACCACAAACTTGTCCAAATAAGGATGGAAAATCCTGTTCATGTACTCCATAAATACACCTGGTGCATTTGTCACACCAAATGGCATCACAAAATACTCATAATGTCCATACCTCGTTCTAAAAGCAGTCTTCTTAATATCCTCAGCCTTCACACGAATCTGATGATGCCCAAATCTCAAATCTGTCTTACTGAACACACTCGCACCAACCAACTGATCCATCAAATCATCAATCCTCGGAAGTGGGTACTTATTCTTGATAGTCACCTTGTTCAATTGTCTGTAGTCCACACAGAGTCTCATAGAACCTTCTTTCTTCTTAACCAACAACACTGGTGCACCCCACGGTGACACACTCGAACGAATAAACCTCTTCTCGAGTAGATCTTCAAGTTGACTCTTCAACTCTTTCAATTCCGACGCGGACATACAATATGGAGTCATCAATATCGGACTAGTTCCAAGAATTAAGTCGATCGTAAACTCCACTTCTCGTTCCGGCGGTAAATCTATTATCTCCTCAGGAAAAACTTCCGGAAAATCACGGACAATTGGTAAAGCATCAATTGCTCCATTTCCACCAGTGTTCAAAGTTGCCATCAACATAAATACCTTCGCACCATCTTGCATTGATTCCTTCACTTGCTTAGCAGTCATAAATAAGTCTCTTTCCTCACCAGGTTCAGGAAAAATAATTGTTTTGTCAAAACAGTTAATATAGACACGATTGAATTCCAACAAATTCATCCCAAGAATAACATCAAGTTGATCTAAGTGAAGACACACTAAATCAACTCCAAAGTCTTTACCAAACATACTCAACGGAAAATTCAAACACACATACGGGGTAGTTACCGAACCCATAGCAGAAGTATCAATAACCATACAACTACTCATAACAGACAACTCAAGACTTAATCTCTTAACACAATCCAAAGAAATAAAAGAATGTGTAGCTCCAGTATCAATTATAGCGATCAAAGGTATACCATTAATGAAGCACGTACCTCAGATCAATCGATCTTCACTATCAGTCCCCGATCCTGATAGAGCAAACACTTTCCCATTCCCTTGAGTCTTCTTTGGCTTGTCACACTTGGTACTAATGTGCCCTTGCTCACCACAGTTGTAGCAAGTCACATTCGCACCGCTTCTGCACTCAAGAGCTTTGTGGCCTGGCTTGCCACACTTAAAACACTTCAGCTCAACGCTCTTACACTCAGGAGTATGATGTCCTGCTTCACCGCAATTATAACATCTCACCGGAGTGGAAACTCCTCCTCCACTCGGCTTCTTGCCGTAACCAGCTTTCTGTTTCCCCTTATCAACAGGAGTCACATACGGCTTCCCTCTAAATTGACCTTTCCCTTTCTTATCATTTAAACTCTTGTAGTGACTAGACCGAGCCCTACTATCTTCATCATAAATTCTACTCTTGTTCACCAACTCAGAAAATCGCCTAATTTCCTGATAACCAACGACTTGCTTGATTTCATGCCTCAAACCATTCACAAACTTGAGACACTTGGATCTCTCAGCATTAGTAGTGTTATAATGAGGACAAAACTTAATCAATTCCTCAAACCTTGCGGCATACTCGGCCACAATTGAGTTACCCTGCTTCAGCTTAAGGAATTCAATTTCTTTCTTACCACGCACATCTTCTGGAAAATACTTCTCCATAAATGCCTCTCTAAAAACATCTCAAGTAACCACAGTCTCACCCTCTTCAAACCTTTGGCGAGTGTTACCCCACCAGTCCTCAGCTTCCTCTTCAAGCATATGAGTGCCAAACTGCACCCTCTGCGCATCCGAACAGTTCATGACTCGAAAGATCTTCTCAATCGCTTTCAGCCATACCTGTGCTTTGTCAGGTTCATGGGTTCCCTTAAATATTGGCGGATTGCTCCTTTGGAACCTTCCCAAAGCACGAAACTCGTCATCAGCGTTATTTCTAGCATTCAGATTGGCTTGAGGATTCTGCCCAATCGCTCCAGCCAACATCGCCAAAGCCTCAGCAATCGCTTCATCATTCCTGCTTGCAACCATTGTTCTAGATTCCCACAACAATTCCTCGTTAGAACAACCATATGGATAGTGCTACACACACATACCAAATGCATAAGGGAATGAACACATTAATAACTTGGTCAACTAACCGGCCTGCTCTGATACCACTAATGTAACACCCCCTTCTATACCCCCAAATAAACAATAAATCATTTAAGCACGTTTTAAAATTTCATCAGAGTATAATTAAAACATGGTATAAAAGAGGTATGTAACATCACACACAAAATTGAAACATACAACACTTGCTCTATAAAAGACATGCAACAGTGGGGTAGCTTCAACAGAGGAACTTAGTCCTTACACCCACATCTCAATATTTAGAATTAAAAGCGGAAAATCTAAACATTGAATTATTCTAAACATGTAATCATATAAATACATATCATCCAGTTTGATTCACCACATCATTCAAGTTTACATAAACATTTATCAGCAGATACATATACAAATGTATCACAAAAGAATGCTATATGTCGCTACTGCGAAAATCGGCGCCGGCTAAACAGAAGAGTCGCCACCGTGCGTTATTTATCCCACAAGAGGGAAAGGAAACGCTCGAAGTAAACCTACCGCAAAGACGAGAAAAGGAATGATCATCACAACCAAATCCTGGATTTGGGAGTCGGTTACGCAAGGGGAAGGTATTAGCACCCCTCACGTCCGTCGTACTCGACGGGATCCACGCTTGCTGGTTTGTCTAAAAGATGCAAAAACAATCTATCTACGGCTGCTAAGGCTAAACGGAAGGAAAATGACTCGATAGAGCGTCGCACTCTATGCCTACGTATTCTTAAGAGAGAAAGTCAGAGTCATCGTAGTTCGGGAAACTACAGGGAATTGGCTCGCCAAGACTTCGCGTCTTGTGCCTACGTACTTCCACACAGCGTGAAAGATCAGAGCTTACGTAGTTCAGGCTAACTACGGCTAATCAAAGGGTGTTCTCGATCACACATGAGTGAGATATTAAGTTGGCTTGAAAGGTACGGGAACCTACGGAACTTAGAACTACGGTCTGGTCTCAAATGCGCAAGGGCAAGAGAAAGGGATACATCAGTCGTCAGCGGGAAGGTCTCGATCGCACGGCAGCGAGAGAACAGAGAGGTTAGTTGTTAGTGTGCTCGCTAGGATATCGCATCCTATGCCTACATATTCTCGTCTGATACGAGAAATCAGAGCAGCTGTAGTTCAGCCTACTACAGCTAACGGGGAAAACGGGAAGAAGGTAAAAAGGAGCTCGCTAGGATATCGCATCCTATGCCTACGTACTCTCGTCTGGTACGAGAGATCAGAGCAAACATAGTTCGACGGGAAAACGAATCTCAATTGCACGGGGGCAAGAGAAGAGGTCTCGATCGCCTGAACGTGAGAGAAAAGGGGTATCGATTGCACGGGGGAGAGAACAAAGAGGAAGCAGGCCTACGCCTAAACGGGAAGGAACTCGGGACACACACGCAAGAACCTAAGGCGTAGGAGCGAATGCGTCGCATGTCACCCTAAGGGTACCATACTAGACATCCTAGACAATTGAGAAGAAACCCCTCAACTGTCATTCCCTACATATCTAACGATGCAACTCACAACACTCGACGGTTGCCTGACGACTTGAATAAGATGATGATGTTGAACGAAGCGGCTCAGTTGGCTCTCGACACGCGCACAAGCTCCATTCCAATCTTCTCCTCTCTGGATCCTTGACGAGGACGCTCGAATCAGAACCAATGTAACGCTTAGACCATCATGGTTCGACTTATGCGAGAAATCGAACTCTCAGAGGTAGCGTATTGATGTCCGTGTCAAAGACAAGATAGAGAAATGATATCGAAAATCATTCTCCAATTAAATCGTGTCACACGGCCAACCATAAATAAAATCGAGAAAAAGATCGGATAGAAAAGAAAATAGGAGAGAAAATAGGAGACAAATCCACTAACAAATGGAAATAAAATGCTACTCCTAAAATACGACAATTAAATTCTACTAGAAAAATATTCTAAAGAAATATTAAAAGGAAATTGCATATGAAAATAACATAGAAAATTCCTATCTAAAATACTATAATATTCTATAAAGAAAAATAGGAAAAACTATATTAAATCTATACTAAAAAAATATGCATGATATTCTAAATCCCTAAAAAAATAACCTCTTAAAAGAAAATAGGAAAATAAAATCTACACTATTACGAGCATAGGTCCAATACAAGAGGAAAAAATTAAATTGCAAGGAAAGGGGTACAATCCTGAAAAACTGGGGTACTGCAGAGAAACGCACTGGGCCTTGAGCCCACAATACAGAAAAAATAAAAACCAAAAAAACAGCCCAGAAGGGGGGGTTGCGCCTGGAAACGGAGGTATGTGGAGAAACCTTGAGTCTGGCCCAACCCATAGTCCACAAAAATACCAACGGGTGTGAATGTGAAAAAACGATAGGCCAACGAGCCAATTACCCGGTCCCTTTCTCATTCCAAAATCAGAAACCCTAGGTCTCTCTACCTTTCCCCATTGCCGCCGCCGTTAGTACCATCTTCTACATCTCTCCGTCTTCAATTCGTTCTACTCAAATAAATTCACAAATCTTGCGTTCCTCTCCTTTTCTCGAATTAAACCACAAACCTGTACTCGAAACACAAGCTGATGACCCTCAGAGATCGTATTGATACAGTTTCATCGTTGTGAGGAGATTTGGATTTGGTATCGTAATTGTGGAAGGTTGATGGTTAACGATGCATGTGGATGAATCTGAGGACGCGAGGGATCGTTGTAGCTCTGTAGTTTGTTGATGAAGAGAGAAGTACGTTCATGGTGAAGTTGGATTCTGAGGTTGAAGTTATTCGAAGATGTTGATTCGTTGATGTTGATTCGTTGATGTTGAAGATCATGGAGTTCTGATGAACGATGATGAAATTGTTCATGATTTGAGGTTAATGAAGATCTAGATGACGATTGATGAACTGGTGATGAATCTTGATGAAGAACTAAAGAACGTGGATGAACTTCATGAGGTTTCCGGGACAAAAACGGTTGTGGTGTCGAATGCTGATGAAGATCGAGGCGAATGTTCGTATGAGTGTTTGAATCGGATGATTGTTATGGATCTCGAACGGATCGAAGTTTGGATGAACATAACATTTCTGGAAAAAAATGGACGAAGATTGATGACGATCTGATGAATGTAGATGAAGTTCTGGGAAAGGTTAAGAAATCCGGAAAAGGTTAAGAACAGATGGAATATCTGATGAAGATCATCAAGAAAACGATGAAGATTGATGGAGGAAATCTGGAAAAACATGAATATCGGAAGATGAACATGATGAATCCGGTGAGATTCTGGGCGAGATGCAGTTTCCGACGAGTTGACGGTTTCAGGCGAACGGTTACGGTGGCCGGTGGTGGTTGCATGGCCGGCGGCGAGGGTTTCCGGCGAGACCAGGGAGAGACACGTGTGGGGTGAGGTGTCAGGGAAGGGTGAGTTGGCGCACATGCAGAGATAGAAAGGTGGCAGAGAGAGAGAGAGAGTGGTGGGTGAAAACGTAGAAGAGAGAGAGCTGAGTGTGTGGCCTTATATGCTGATGACATGTGGCAGAAATTGGGCCTCCGAATTTGGACACTTGGCCCACTACTTAATGATTCAGTTAATGAACTAATACTGATTAAGACTCCTAATTGTTGCACCCTAAAATTTGACCAACTTGTTTTACCTGATTTGTGTTTTCATAGCTTTATCATTTGCATAGTAGATCATATACATAGTTCATTCATTTGCATAGCATAGCATGGGCCAGCCATCCAACAAGGGATCAGGTGCCAGTTTCATCTCAAGAAGCATATCCAAAAGGTTTTTATTCAAGTTCAAGCCTATTCAAGTCACCAAGAAAGAAGGTGAAGCTTTGAGAAGTTAATAGATCAAGCAGTGGACTTATATCCTATCTGGGGAGTATTTGAAGATCATCAAAGAGGTTGTGAGCTATGGACTGAGGCATGGAATGTGTGTAGCCATCATGGAAGACCTAGAGGGTCATTTTGAAAGTGAGACAAGTTATTGGTGTGGTTACAAGAGCTACAGTTGAAGACAGTCAACTAGGGTTTCACCTGGGTCAACCCCAGGTCAACCCTAGGTCTAATGCTTGATTGAAGGGCATCAAGGCCTATTTGAAGGATGGGGGATTCATCATTTGATATTTGGATATGGATGTGGTGTTGTGCCAAGGAGAAATCAAAAGAAATCAAGAAGAAGAGAAGTTTCTAAATTAGGGTTTATGTGTAAAATCCCCTGATTTAGGTCAAACTTCCAAGCAAAATAATTCAAAATACAAGTCTCAAATGGATCTTTGGAAAACATGAAACTTGTAGAGCATCTAAATACCTTTAATTTGAGTGGTGGAAGGAATCAAGGAGATTTATAGAACTCAAGTTATGGTTCTTGCAAGTTACAGGTCATCTGAGGACACTGAAATTTATCTGTGAAAGTTACTTGACTTTCAAGCAACTTTTTCCCCACAAGGAGTTTTCAAATGGATTTTTGGTAAACATTAAAGTTGTTCCTCATGATCTTAGCTTTCTAGAAAGGTATGGTATGCCTCATTCTGATTTGTGGAACTCTACTTATGATCTTGACAAGCCAGGGGTATTTTGGGAAAGTAAGATTATAGGTCATTTCAAGCATATGCCTAAAACTCCTACTTGCAAACCTCAAATGGAAAAATGTTCAACATCAAACTTGCTCAAAATGATGTTTTGAGTCTAAGTAAGAGGTCATGATAGTTTGGAAATGCACGGAACTCAAAATGATAAAATTGACCAAATATGGAAGGTAAAAGTCCATTTTCAAGTGACCAAATTTGGGGATTTTTGATCCAAGGCCAAAATGCATCATGTGATATACCAAATTGAAGGGAAAACACATTTTGAGATCATTGACATCATTAGATTTTGAATTTGAGGTCAAGAAATTGGACTTGTCATTAGTTGCTTGTAAAAGAAGATACACTTGCCAAATCAAGCTAGGGTTAAATTACAAGGCAAAAGACCACTCTAACACACTCTAATTCTCATTTGAGGAGATATTCAAGTCACATTTTAATGCTGCAACAAGGAAAGCTGCAACTGATATGTTGATCTCACCATTTCAATTTACCATAGCATGAGATATCCAATTTCTCCTTAGATCATTCCAGCACTCTCTAGAAGTTTCTAACATCCTCTATAAAGCCATTGTAACTGATTAGAATAGGGGTTGGGTGTCATTTAGTGCAGAGAAGAAAGATTGAACTTCATCTTCTTCCATTGCAATTCATAATCGAGTTCTCTATTTTCTTTACAATCAATCCAATTTCTTGATTTCATTCAATTCTATAATCATCACTGAATGTGTAGAGATCAAAATCAGAGTGAATCCATGGTTGAATCGAGTTCTTGAAGTTGAACTTTCACACCTGCAACTCGAAATCTGATTCAGAAAATTAAGCACTTCCAGGGAGATTGGTTGCATACAGAAGCAAGAATACATCATACTGAAGGAATCTGGAGAAGGACAAGCCTTGGATTGAAGGTTTCTACCATCTGTTTTCATCATTTCATCAGGTTAGTAACTTTCAAACCATGGCTCGATTTAGTTAGAATTGACATGAATCTTTAGGTTAGAAGCATAGTATGTGGTTAGGTGGATCTTTCTGGACAGTTTGAAGCCATTTGGTGATGATTGACATAGTGGTATAATTTATGTTGAGATCAAGAACGTGATGAATATGGAGTTATAGACTTAGTTTTTTAGTTAAGATTGATCAGTGTTGAATAAGGAAGAGATTGAGATACTTAATTTGATGATTAGTGATTATTGATTTTTTGAGCAATTTTGAATCCAAGATCGTGTTTGCTGTTAGAGGCTATATAAATTGATGCTGATGACTTAGTTGAAACCAGGGAAGAAATTGGATCATGTTAGGGTTTTATTTTGTGGATTTTGGTTCAATATTGGAGGAACACGATTTGCTGCAATTTGTATTCATAGCTTGAACTTCCATGGCTGTTTGGGCTCCAAGTCTGATTTAAATGGAGAAGATGAAGCTGGACCATTGGATGTGTGCTGACTTTTGACTTAAAACGGAATCGTGTGGATGAGATTAAGTCTCAGTTTGTGAAGGATTTTACTGAAATACCAAAACACTGTCGTTTCATTTATTTAGTGTAATGGGCTTAAGTGGAATTGATTATCACACCCCCCAGTAGACAAGCCCACTAGGATTGCACTGAATTTATTTGCTTCCTGCACCATTTATTTTTCATTTTCCTTTGGATTTTCGTTTCATTTTCTGAAGTTTAATTGGGCTTAGTGAATTTTGTTACGCGCACCCCCCTGCCTGGCCCATATGCGTTTTGCTTTATATTTTCTTGCTATCTGCACCAACTTTGTGTTATTTTTAATTCATTTTATTCATTTTTCTTTATAACTTTGGAAAATCATAAAAATTTGGAAAATGATCTTTTTGACCTGAGAACTTTGGCAACACTTTAATAATGGTTTCAAGAAAATTGTGAATAAATAAAAATATTATTTTAGGTATTTTCTTTATTTTTGTGAATATTTTACATTTTAGTTGTTTTTCATTGAATTTAGTTTGTACATAATTTTGTATATTTTTGTTTAGATAGTTCCCCTTACTTTTTTAGACCAATCTTTTTAGGGCAACTAGATACAAACATTAGGTACCCCTGGATTTTATTCCATAATTTTTAGGATTATTTTTAGGTAGTTTTGATTAAATGATATTAAGATGGTTAGATTAGGGTTTATACACAACATAGGTGCACTTGAACATTTTATTTTTGGGGTTTTAGATTGAATTAGAGTATGGGACCTATGGGGTATATAGGGTAGATATAGTATTTCCCTTAGAATTAATATTAGGCTTGTAAATATTATATTACTATTTTTAGTATATTTTACAATTGTGTGATTGTTTGGTTTGCCCATTTTTGGGGTTTATTTTGTTGTGTGGGCTTTTTTGGGCATTTGCTTGGGGTGGGGGTTTGGTTAGAGCTTGTGGAGCTTGGCAAGGATTAGAGATGAAGATTGCAGATCAAAATCAAAGCTTGATGAAGATTGCTTGGCTTGCTTGGAGTTGTTTGAAGACTATAGGATATAGGGTATAGATAGAGCCTTAGAATAGACCAAATTCTTTCATAAACATGGATAGCTTCCTTTGCTTCCATTCTTCTCTATGACATAAAGTCCCTCTACGGTATTTACCTCTCTCCTTAGGAGGGATAAGTGGCCTTACCTTAGAGGTAGAACTTTGAGAGAACCACTCTGTTACAGTGTCAACTATCCATAGACTTCCTTTGGTCGTCAATGAATTGTTTAACATTCAATTTCTTCTGATAAAACCAATTCTTTGCTGGAGTGTTTGCCTTGAAGAAAGAAGCCATTGAAGATTGAGGATGAAGTACATTGCCTTGAAGACTGTTAGAAGAAGGAGCTGGTGCTGTCAGAGCTGTGCAACTGTTTGAAGTAGGACTTACTGCTGCTTAGCTGTTTGATGCTGTCTACTGTTTAGAGTTTCTGCTTGTTGTAGCTTGATGTTTTTCTTGAAGATTGGATGCTTATTTGAAGCTTGCAGAGGGATGAAGACCTTTCTTGAAGGTGTTGGTGACTTGTTGCTGTTTCTATCAGATTTTGCTGTTTAGAGCTGTTGGTGTTGTTTAGAGTTGTTGATGTATTGTTTGAGTTTCTTGACTGTATTGTTTGTTAATTACCCTGTTAGGTTTAAAGTGAATTTTGTTCACTTTTGCCTATTGTTTTTTAGGTTCGAGGTTGAGTGGGACTCCCTTGCCTCGCTTGTACTGTTGCATTCATGCATTTTACTGCTTTACTGTATATATGCTGTTGCTTTTCCGTTTATCCCCTAGGATCTCTGTTTCTCTCTGTGCAAGAGAGAAATATGACAGACATTAGGCTTTCATCCATGCATGACAACATTAGGGTAGATTTTGATTCCCTTTTCAACCATAGGCTTTTTAGAGCTCCTTTCTCTTCTCATCTCAGAATAATTCAAAAACACAGTAATAAGGTTAATCAATATCGTACGTTACGAGCCTTAAGTTGTTTGAGAAAAGGTTGCTGAAGGGTCACTCTTCAGTAATTTGATTGCTTAGTGTGTTACCCTTAGGGTAACATACGACGTAGTCACTCTCAAATCATAGTCTCTAGCGCGTCAGAGATTGCAAACACACTAAAAAATACTTCTTGCGTAAAAGACTGTAAACCAATCAAAAGTGTCATTTTTGTCCGCTTGGACCCGTAATCAGGAGAAAACCTTTTTCAGAAGGATAAAAACAATCAGGACAGACTTGTGTCGTACGTGGCCCGAACTACGTTTGCTCTGATCTTTCATGCTGTATGAAAGTACGTAGGCATAGGATGCGATATCCTAGCGAGCAACCTTCCCCTCCTTTCCCGTAGGTAGGCGAACTACGTTGACTTTGATTTCTCGTTCCAGACGAGAATACGTAGGCATAAAGTGCGATACTTTGTCGAGTCAGTTTATTTTCTTTTAACCCCAGACCTGTAGAATAGATATAATAACAATCTGTACCAGAAAACAAGCGTGGATCCCGTCGAGTACGACGGACGTGAGGGGTGCTAATACCTTCCCCTTGCGTAACCGACTCCCGAATCCACGATTTGGTTGCGATGACCATTCCCTTTCCCTCTTTTTGTGAGGTTTTCTCTGAGCGTTTCCTTTCCCTCCGTCGGGATAAATAACGCACGGTGGCGACTCTTCTGTTCAGCCGGCGCCGATTTTCGCAGTAGCGACAGCTGACGACTCTGCTGGGGACTCCAACTGTTCCCTACGCAAGTCAGTCCTAGCGCTTGTTTTCCCGTCGTGGATTTTGTATGGATTTACGTTTCTGTACTTACTTTCAGCATTATTTTATTGTGATTATTGTTGTGGGTATGAGGGGGTAATCTGTTGAGAGATAAGCCAAACCCAGGCTTGAGTACACCTATAGATTTAGAGAAAGAGTAGTGGTTAGCTTGCTTACTTAGCTTGCACCAGCTAGCCACGAAATCTCACTCGGACGAGATTCTCTTTGATGCTTCTTGCCTGGCCCTTAGGGCTCGACAAGTTGTCTGACCCGAGGATTGTCGACTCTGGGAACCTATTAATTGGGATTCAACTAAGTGAGGCCGCTTCAAGGGATGATGATGCCACACCTTCTGGGTATCGTAGCATCGCTCTTGAAAGTCTGTGACGTTGAACCCGCATAGGATGCCGTACCTCGTCTGCGAGTTAAGTACACACCTGTGAGGGGTAGGAGGGTCTGTTTGCAGGGAACCTTTGACCTCAGAATACCTGGTTTACCTCTATCAGTGAGATGTGGTTACAGGTTTCTTTTGAGTGGTTGGTTTGGTTTGAAATAAAGATTGATTGGTTCTCAAGGCTTCAGTACAGAGCAACCCAGTCTATCAGCATTGCACTTGATCCCATGTTTGCATATGCATGTGCATTTTCATGTTTGCATTTCATTAACATGTATTTATGTTGCAGGTGATTATTCCCCTCTGATTCTAGGACATCTTCTAGCCAGGCATGGAGTCCCTGAAGAAGACGGTTGCTTACAGGTTGCATTCACCAAACATCAGTTCATTACTGGATTTAGTTGCTTTGGCAGATGAGAGTGTGAGGGCTGGGTTCAGAGTATCCTATGGGAGGCTGCTTAGCTTGTTGTACACACCGTCAACTTTCGAGATTACTGGGGTGTATACTTTGATGCAGTTTTATGAGCCGCAACTGAGATGTTTCTTGTTTCCAGACTACATTCTTGCACCCACTTTGGAAGAGTATTATGTCATGTTGGATATTCCCGTGCTAGACTAGATGCCCTTTGTACACATTGATACCGAGCCTGAATTAGCTACACTCATAGAGATTGTCAGTCTGGACACTTCTGAGTTTCCAGGAGGCTTGGTCAAGTTGAATGGCGCTTATGGTTTTCACTTATCTGTCTTAGTTGAGAAGGCCACACAGTGCGCGAAGAATGGGTGTTGGATTGCCTTTATTGCTATTCTGGCTGTCTGCATTTTCGGGATTGTCTTGTTCCCTAATGTGCCAGACTTTATTGATTCGGATGCCTTCCTGATTCTCGCCTCGAAGAATCCCATTCTCACTCTCTTGGGCGATGTTTATCATTCTATTCACTACAAGAATGAGAAACGTCGTGGCAAGAACGTATCCTGCTGTCTTCCTCTCCTGTACAGGTGGTTCCAGAGGCACCTTCCGAAGACTGGGCTGTTTGTCGATACCGTTGATACTTTGGATTGGTCGTCCCGGTTGATGGGGCTATCTGCTGAGAATATCATTTGGTTTGATCGGGGTATGCTTGGTACTGACATTATATATAGTTGCAGTGGCTTTACGAATGTTCCCCTGATTGGACGGAAAGGCTGCATCAACTATAATCCTTCACTATTGGTATGACAGTTTGGTTATGCCTTGAGAGATGCTCCTATTGAGGTTGAGATACAGGAATCTCTGTATCTCACGGGCTCCTTAGACGAGACTACTTTGATCAGGTTGAGGCACGCGTGGGCTAGCATCCACAAGAGGGGGAAGGCTTTGCTCGGTAAGAGCAACAGCAGAGCTTATGATCCTTATTTGGCCTGGGTCCGTGAGAGAGCTCGTATGTCTTTGATGCCTTATCCCGCTGTGGAACCACTGTATCTTCCATTGATTGAGGTACCTCCTGCAGAAGAGAGCGAGAAATATAACAAGTTGTTGGCTGCAAATGAGGAATTGAAGAAAGCTAACGAGGAGTTAGAGAAGGAGATCTTCCAGTTACGACGAGAGAAGAAGGAAGCCACCTTCACAGTGAAGGAACAGACCAAATTGATTAACAGGTTGGGATCAGAGCTGACAGAAGCGACCAACAAGAAAGAAAAAGTAGGGATAGCTTTGAACGGGGTTAGCAAGGTACTTACGTCCAAGAAGGAACTTCTAAGCAAGGCTTATGCTCGTATCAGCAAGTGGGAGGCTTTGTGGGAGGCCACGCTCACCAAGCGGAAAGAGCGCGAAGACAAACTGAAAATGCAGATTGCCACGCTGGAGGCACAGGTTAAAGCCCAGGAAGCACAGATTGTTGAAGTAACATCCCTTAGGAGTACTGCTAATCTCAGAGTCAGTGATGGTGACGAGAAGTCGAGAGGTTGCGAGGAGAAGGCCGGTTCCAAGAGGTACAGATCTGACGAGAGTTCGAGCAAAGGAGCTCCCCGGGACGATGCCGCGAAGCTGGGATCCACTACCGAGCGGCATGCTGTACTGATGCAGGAATTGATCTCCCGACTAGGACACTCAGAGATGATGAGGATATTGGAGGACGTCCGAGCGCGCCACTTGGCCTGACGTATCTTTGCCTTACCTTTGTTATTTGTACTCATATTTGGGCCATCGCCAGACTTGTTGGCCGAGGTCTCTTCGGTTGTATTCAATACTCAGCCTCTTGGCATTTGTTATATATGAGGATTTTCTGGTTTATTGCTTGCTGAATAGGGACTCCATTGCCTTAATGGCTTTCTCTCGGGAACTAGAATCGGGGGAATATAACCTGTAGCATATTTACATAATCGCATTCGCATTCATATTGCATTACAGGTAATCATTGAATTGTATCTCATCTCCTGCATTCTTCAGGTCTTTCCAGGATTGAAAGTCAACGCCCGCACCGATACTCTACTCGTACCAACTGCAAAAGAGTTATGGATCAGATGCAGAGCGAGATGCAGGAAATGCGTGAGAAGTTGGCGCTGTTCATGCAGACGATGGATACAATTGTGAAGGGACAGGAAAACTTGCAAACTCTGGTACAACCATTGCTAGCGAGAAATGTCGGGAATGGACACGAAGACCACAATTCTGTACGTGTTGACACCATTCATGGGGATGGTACTCCTACACCGGTAGCTCCATCTGTGGCGAATATACCTGCTGTGAATATGAACAATGACGCTGGCGCTGGGAATGGTAATACAGGAATTGGTAATGAGACTGTCATTAACAACGTTGGGTTTGGAGACGCCAATCTGGGCGGTGATAATAATGGAGGTAATGGCTTTGGTAATAATGGATTTGGCTATAACGACCAGGGGTTTGATTATGCTAACCAGGATGGGAAGTTCGGCTTCAACGCTCAGGGCTTCGGACATGATGGATTTGGTAAGGCCAATCAGGGCTATGGTGGACTCAGTAACGGAAACGGTGCTGGAATGATGTCTTTTGGACCTGCCGGGGTCGCTCAAGGGTATGGTAACAGGGGACGGGGCCCTGTGATGAATCAGACTAGATTTGGTCGTAACAATGGGTATGATGGATACGGAAATGGGAACGGTAATTGGATAGAAGACCAACAAGAAAATGCTTTCTCTGGTGGAGGTTTTGAAGGTCCTGTAGACAACACTCAGTGAATCAAGATGCTCGAGGAGCAGATGAAAGGTGTCGTGAATCAAAGTGCTGTTGGTTTAGATATGACCACAATGGGTTTGGTGCCTGGCCTGAGGGTACCGCTGAAGTTTAAAGCTCCCACATTTGACAAATATAAGGGAGATACCTGTCCGAAGGTGCATGTGCGGTCATACTATAGAAGGATGTCGGCTTATTTGAACGATGAAAGAATGCTGATGCATTTCTTTCAAGACAGCTTGTCTGATCCTTCCCTTGAATGGTACATGGGACTGGAGCCTGCTCAGATAAAGACTTGGAAGCAACTGGCTGAAGGGTTTGTGGCTCATTATAAGTACAATAGTGACCTGGCACCGAACAGGGTCCAGTTACAGGGGTTGTCGCAGAAGAAAGATGAGAGTTTCAAAGAATACGCGCAGAGATGGCGCGACATGGCCACAAGGGTTCATCCTCCTTTGGTTGAGAAGGAGATGAATGATATGTTCATAGGAACGTTCACCGGTATGTTTTATGATAAGCTGTTTCCCGCTTCTTTGGGCAGTTTCTCGGATCTAATCTTGATGGGCGAGAAGGTTGAAAGTAATATTAAAATGGGGAGATTCCAAGCTGAGGAATCTACTTCGGTTGGCAGTAACAGAAGAACTTTTGGTGGTCGCCGTCAGGGTGACACAAGTGCAGTATTCGGGGGCCGAGGCCGAGGCCGGGGCAGAGAACGGAATCAGTACAATCATCCGCAACAGGTGGCAAGCGTCACAATTCCATTTCATCAACAACCAATACCACTACAGCAGATACCACCACAGCAGCAGCCGCAACAACAACAGCAGCAGAGGCCAAATCAGGGACAGAGGAGATTTCCTAACACGAGGCCTAAAAGAGTATTTGATGTACCTCCTTATACGTATGCAGAGTTACTCCAAGCATTACTGGGTTTGAATTTGGTGGAAAAGAGGACTATGGCGCCAATGACGGGCACTCCTCCGTTTGGTTTTGATACGAATAAGCACTGCGAGTTCCACTCTGGGGCTCCTGGCCATGACATAGAGACTTGCCGTGCGTTCAAGCATGTGGTGCAAGATCTGTTGGATAGCAAAGCCATAAATTTTGGACAAGCAGGTCCGAACATAGTACAACAGCCCATGCCCAACCAAGGGGCAAATGCTATTTTGACTGAGGAGGGTTTGAACTTGATCATGAATGTTGATGAACTAAAAACACCGTTGTGTGAAATAAAGAGCAGGTTATTGAAAGGAGGCGTGTATCCGGGCTGCGATGAATTTTGTCTAGAATGTTGGACCCAGGCTGGGGGCTGTGCTGAATTAAAGAAGGGTATTCAGACCTTGATAGATGAAGGCACATTGCAATTCGACAGAACGGCAGTTGAGAAACCTGCAGAAGTATTAGCTGGTGACAATTCCCCGAAAAACGACAACTATAACGGCGCCAGCCAGAAGACCGACGATCACTATCACAAAGGCAGGGCTAACACCTTATGAGAGCACTAAGGCACTACCCTGGACTTATGGGCTGGAAGCGTATTGTGATGGGGTGAAAATCGATATCAGTAAACAGCCAGCTGGGGTTGTGGACAATGTCGTCGGGACCGGAGGGATGACAATGAGTGGGAGAATTTTTATATCGCTTGAGGTAGAGGCTGAACGATTGGCAAAAGGTAAAGGTAAAGTGAATGAGGATATTCCTGTGCAGAGGAATGAAAGAGAAACGTCTCTGAAAGATGTAGAAGAGTTTATGCGTCTTATCCGTAAGAGTGATTATAAGATTGTTGAGCACCTTCAACAGACGCCATCGAAGATATCCATATTGTCGCTGTTATTATGTTCTGAAGCCCATAGGAATGCGTTATTGAAAATTCCGGACACGTCGTTTGTACCCCAAGATGTTTCTGTGAATCAGTTGGAGGGGGTGATGGCGCACGTGAATGCGGGCCATAGTTTGGGGTTTACGGATTTTGATTTGACCCCGAAGGGAAGAGAGCATAACATGGCATTGTACGTCTCAGTTGAATGCAGGGGCACAATCATGTCCCACGTGCTGGTAGATACCGGATCTTCCTTGAACGTGCTGCCAAAGAAAGCAATTATGAAATTGGACATCAGGGAGATCATTTGTACGCCTAGTGACTTGGTGGTCAGGGCATTTGATGGTACACGAAGGTCAGTCTTTGGATCTATAACGTTACCTCTGCAGGTGGGGCCGGAGATTTTCGAAACTGAATTTTACATTATGGACATCCAGCCAGCATACAACTGTCTTCTTGGACGACCATGGATCCATGGTGCTGGGGCAGTCACATCTACCTTGCACCAAAAGCTAAAGTACATGGTGGGGGACAGTGTGGTCACAGTTTGTGGAGAGGAGGATATACTGGTCAGCCACTTGTCGTCATTCAAGTACGTAGAAGTCGACAGCGAGATTCATGAGACACCCTGTCAAGCCTTTGAAGGGTTGCGCATTAAAGACAAAGTTCCAGGGCCGAGTAAGGCATCAGAGGTGGCAGTATCGTCCTACAAAGAGGCTCAGGCTCTAGTGAAGACTGGTGAGACCAAGGGCTGGGGCAAGGTTCTGGATATTCCCGTGAAGATGGACAAATTTGGGCTAGGGTATCAACCTTCATCATCAACGCCTGCTGCAGGGGCACCCCGTTTCAAAGGACCAATAACAATCACGGCTAGTGGAGTATATCACGAGACCATCAACGCTGTTTCAGATTCCGAAGAAGGAGACAGCGACTGCGACATGGATGCCTGGATTCAGCCGAGCGTGCCAGGACAAGGGCTTTGCAACTGGTCTATTCAGGAGACTGTTCCTGTGACTACCAAACAGTAATACTTTGTTTTCTTAATTGTTGAACAATCCGGTGTCCTACCCGGGGCATCATGATTTTGCTTAGGGTCGTTCTGTTATGTACATTGCACTGTCTAATCGTTAAATAAAAAGGCGTTTTTCATGTACAAATATTGTGATCTCATGTACACATTTTGAAGCATTTAACCATTCCTTTTGCAGGATAACATTTTCGGATGACATCATTGAACCGCCTATGACTCACTTCGACTTTGAACACCCGGTATTTCAGACCGAAGAAGAGATTGTTGAAGATGGCGACGTTCCAGAAGAGTTGTCTTGGTTGGTAAAGCAAGAAGAACGAATCATTCTGCCTCATGAGGAGGTCATTGAAATCGTTAATCTGGGGTCGGAAGGGGTTGAAAGGAACATCCGTATAGGGGCCGCGCTGCAGAGCGACGTCAAGCAAAGACTGGTTGAAATGCTCAGAGAGTATAGTGATGTATTCGCTTGGTCGTACGAAGACATGCCTGGATTAGATACAGATATGGTTGTGCACCGTTTGCCGCTAAAAGAAGAATGCTCACCGATTAAACAGAAGCTTCGCAGAACCAGACCTGATATGGCAGTGAAGATCAAGGAGGAGGTTCAAAAGCAGTGGGATGCTGGTTTCCTAGCTGTTACGAAATATCCCTCTGTCGCTTGCGCGAAAATAAGGTGTCGGCATGACAGAAGAGTCGCCACCTTTCGTTATTTATCCCTCAGAGCGGGAAAGGAAACGATCGGAGAAACCTGACGAAAAAAGGGTAAGACAAGGTCATCGCAACCATTGTCTGGGTTCGGGAGTCGGTTACGCAAGGGGAAGGTATTAACACCCCTCACGTCCGTCGTACTCGATGGGATCCTCGCTTGTTGTGTTTACTTGGACGGGTTGGTTTTATTCTATCTACCTATCAAGGCTGGCTGAAAAAGAAAAGAAAAATGACTCGGCAAAGCGTCGCACTTTATGCCTACGTATTCTCATCAGAGAATGAGAAATCAGAGTCAACGTAGTTCGGCCTACGAAGGGTTATGGGGGAAGGTTGCTCGCCAAGACATCGCCATCTTGTGCCTACATACTCTCAACAGGCGTGAGAGAACAGAGCAAACGTAGTTCGGGAAACTACGGTTTATTTCCTGTCTTTACGAAAGAAGTGTTTTTTATTGTGTTTGCGATTTCAATCGCACTAGAGACTATGACCTGAGAGTGAATGCGTCGCATGTCACCCAAAGGGGACCATACTAAACATCCAGATTGTGGAAAAGAAACTCTCCCACAATCCTTTCTCAGATAGCTTAAGGCTCGTAACGTACGAAAGAAATCATTCATGATTACTGTATCTTAAACTGTTTTGAGATGAGAAGAGAACAGGCCCAACTAGGAGGGAGACTATCAAGTCCTACTGTCATCATGCCATGGATTCATCCTATGGTTGAGGTTTGAACAGGGAACTCCTAGATGTTGTCATGCATAGGTTTCAACCTAAAAGTCTATCATCAAATCCTTATCCAAGGAAATGAGAGTCCTAAGAGATCATGTCAATGATACACCAAAACAGACAAAGCATCAGCTTTAAACAGTAAAATGCATGCAATGCAAGTGAGGGAGGAAATGTGTGTGGGGCTTCAGCCTCCACAAGCTCATCTTAACCTCAAGCCAGTCATGAAATAACAGTAATCATATTGAAATATAAATAACATGCTATCAAGCAATAAACAGTAAACTGCAATCATACAGATAAAATGAAATGAAATGCCATCAGGCAAACAAACCACATGGGCAAGGGAGCTGAGCTCTACCGAATACCCGCAAGCAAAGCCACACAATAACAATACAAGCAGATGGAGCAACTCAACCTCTAATGCAATCATGCTCCTAGATTCTATCTATTCTAGATGAACTTATTCTAATGCAACAGACAAATCAATCAAAACACACAATACAGAAAAGAAAACAGAAGAAAGCCTCGGCTCCTCCAGCAGCAATCCAGTCTTCAGACTTCAGATATCAATTGCTTTCCAGGTGTCAACCCTACAACATGAGTTTCAACTCATCTTCTCCCTTAAGCTTCAGCCTCTTGATCAGCTCCACCTTCAGGCTTCACCTAATCTTCAGGGATCTTCAAGTATCAACTTGATCTTCATGCTCTTCAAGCTTCAGCTGGAATGGCAATCTTCAAGGATTCATCCTCTTCAATAATCTTCAATGAAGTCTTCATCTTCAAGCTCAGGCTCTGCATCTCTCAAGACAATCAAAACCAGAGAAAAATCACTTACTGGATAAGCTGGGGGATATTGAACTGCTTATTTGATCACCAAAGGTGACCTATAAGGGTTGTCATACCCTAAATTTGCCTGCCAGCTTTTGTAAATATTTTTGCTTTTTTTCACTTAATTTCATGCCGTCTAGACACGTGTCCACTTTGAGCGTTTTTCAAATCTTGATTTATTTTGCCTAATAGGAGCGCGACACGTGGCTTGAGGGCATTTTCGTAAATATTTCAATCCTTTTTAATTTCTCTTTTTCCTTGCAAATATTACTATTTTGTTCTTTTTTTATTTTTATCACTTATTTAGTTTAATTAGGTGTAGAATATTGTTTTTATTATATTTTAGAATTAGAATAGTTATTTATTTTCCATTTAAATAGTCTTAGATTTTAATAGATTTTTTAAAATAGGTTTTTATTAATATTAGGATTTATTTGTATTCAATTTTATTTAATAGTTTTTGTTAGAATTTTTCTTTTTTAAAAGTTATTATCATTCTATTATTTATTATATTAGAATTAATTTTAGCATAGAATATTTATTAGCTTTTATTATTGTTTAATTATTAATTAGTTTAAATTAGTTTTTATTCAAATCAGCTTGTCATGTAAGATATATTTATTTTTTTAAGTTTGTTAATGTAAATATATTTGTCCCAGCGGATGGACTTGTTTGTGATATACCTAAAGGATAGGGGTTTGAATCCCAGCCTCAGCATTTTATTGTTTTTTTTCCGTTTTATTATATTGTGTAATATATATTTTGTTTGTGCGTTTTGTTAATAAAAGCAAATCCGTCCCAGCGGATGAAGTTCTGTGTATTTGTTTGAAGGTTGGGGGTTCGAATCCTAGCCCCAACGTTTTTGTTTGTTTTTTCCGTTTTATTATTTTATTTATGTACATATATTTATTTATGCAGGTTTACTAACGGTTGTATCCCCGCCCCAGTGGATGAACTTGCCTTTATTTCCTTAAAGGATGTGGGTTCGAATCTTACCCCCATGCCTTTTTTATTTTATTTTTTATTTTTATTATTTTTTTCAATTTTTATTAAAAAGTTTAATGCCACGTGGCAGCCCTATATAGGGTGTGCCCTATTCATTGTCTTCCATCTCTCTCAATCCCAACAGAGAACCCTAAACCTAAATCTGGAGGACAACCCTAGAGAAAAAAATGAGCCTCCAACCCTAATCAACCCCAGCCGCCCCTAATTTCTGATATCCCAAACACTATTCATCCTCTCCTCTCTTCCTCCAGCAACCTTCTCAGAAAACCATTAACGACTTCCATTAAAACACTTTCCACCATCATTCACAGACCATCATCATTCTCACCATAAACCTCCGTTAATGTTCATCAACCAACAAGTTTCGAAACCAAACGAAACTCACAAACCATCTTCTGAAACAAACTCGAAACAACAAACCTTCACCTCCAATCTTCAGATTCAACACCATTAAACCCAGAATCGTAACACCCCAGTTACCTTCAATAAACCCAGAAAACCTTCAAACAACCCAAACCTACATCAAACCCGGCTAAAAAACCCGACCTGTTGCTCGTATTTACCGGAGATCTTCATCTTTGTTTTTGAGAGGTAGAAGTCCAAACCCGTTCGAAACTTAACACAACAACCAAACTCAAACTTACCCTCAATAACGTCAAAATATCAGATCTAAACCAGCACCATCAAAGCACCTCCAATCTCACTATTCTCAAACCCGTCTTTGATTTCAACCCATCGAAAGCATCAAAATCCCCAATCCATCATCTTCTGTCCACCGTTTACCGCGATTCATCCTTCAACCCAGAAATAAACCCACTTTGAATCCGCAACCAATCCTTTTTCCGACGAATTCTTGAACTGAATCAAAGACAAAAGTGGATCTTAAAACGAATCCAAGATTGAAGGTGATGGTTTAAGTTGAAGGTTTGAGAAATTTTGAAGAATTTTGGGAAAATGAACGTGAATGGAGAGAAGGTTGGTTTCTGAACAGTAAACAGAGAGAAGCCTGAGTGGAAATGGAAGAGGATTTCTTGTTTTTTTTAATTTATTTTGTTTTTTTATTTTTTTTATTTTTATTTGTTTGATTTGGGTTTAAGCCCACCGTGACAATTTATATCACTACTCCCACCGGGTTTCCTTGTGATACACCCCCCTGTTTTCAATGATTAACCCCTTTCCCTTTTATTTTACGTAATTTATATATAGTTTGTTTATTATTTTTTTTTACATATTATTTTCCTAACAACAATTTTGTAAATAAGCTGTGTATAATATATATAGTTTTATATTAGCTATATTATTAGAGTTTTTATTAACTTTTCTTTTAGAAATTTTATATAATTTTATTTTATAGAACTTTAGATTAATATTTCTAATTTATACTATTTTGTATTAAAACATTTTTTTATATTTTAGAGATAGATTTCATTTCGCATTTGTTATTGGGCTTTCCATCCCATTTTCCTCTTTTGGTCGATGACGACACTTCCATAAATCGATTACTAAGTCAATATATTGATAAGTATCGTTGGATCCGAGACCACCCCATTCTCTTCTCATCTCTTCTCTATTTAAATTTCATTTCGACTTATGGATCGATGAAAGCTTTTTATCCGCAAGCGTCAGATTTTCGAAGTCGATAACCTTCCCGATTTCAAATCTATGGGGGATGACCATTGAGGTCATCTTCCTTACTTTGGGATCGCGATAGGCTACCTTCGATTAATCGGCATTTTGTTTGCGGTTAAGACGAGATCCCATTCTTTGCGTCCCGATTCAATCAACTAACCAATATACCACTGTTTTAATTTTCTGTCAAATATACAACTGCTTTATTTTCTGTCAATATACCACTGCTTTAATTTTCTGTCAAATATACAACGGTTTTATTTTCAGTCATTTATATTCTTGTACATATTATATTTGTATATTATTACTATCTTGTAAATATTCAACACTTGTACATTCTTCCAAAAAAATACCTAATAAAATATCGAAACCATTAAAATTTAAATTGGTGGACTGTTGATTATATATCTTGTATATTATCTATTTCTTGTATATATTCGAATTTATCTCATCTCTTTGGCAGGTTATCAAATCTCTTCAATAAACAAATAATTCTTTGTATTGAATTAAAGAGAGAGGATTGGGTGTAGACCTTTTCCTCTTCGAGTGTTGGGATGCCCACTGTAGTGAGGGTGGTTTCGACACTCGTCTTTCAATACGAAGACGCTTCCACCCCTTTTCCTCCTAAAACCTCGGCTCCGCACCGAGTGTATTTTCAAAAACCTCGGTCTCGTACCGAGTCCATTTTCAAACCATCTTTAAAATAAATTTCTCTTTGTATTGAATTAAAAAGAGAGGATTAGGTGTAGACCTCTTCCTCTCCGAATGTTGGGATGCCCACTGTAGTGAGAGCGGTCTTGATATTCGTTTTTCAATACAAAGACGCGACTTTATCCACCATCTCGCTTTCACAACTTCCTTCCACAATTTTCACACCTAAAACCTCGGTCCTGTACCGAATGCATTTTCAAATCATTTTCACAACAAAACTTGAATGGTCGTGGAGTGGTTAGGCGTATGCCTTCTCCTATCCCGAGTGTTGACGTTTACCGTAGGGTTCTCTGTCGCAAGGCACTTACCATTCAAAACCAAAAACACTTTAATAAGAGAATGAAGTTCTTTTTGTGTTGAACTAAAGAGAGAGGATTGAGTGTAGTCTTCTTCCTCTCCGAGTGTCAGGATACTCACTGTAGTGTGTGTGGTCTTGATACTCGTCTTTCAATACGAAGACGCTATGTTCGCCACACATTTTTTACAACAAAAACTTTGAGATAAAGAATTGGGTACTACCTGTAAGGGTTACTATCCGAGGACCTATCTCGCCCCAAAAACAATCTCAACCAATCAAACATGATACCTTGCCTCGCATGGCGAAAACCAACCTTTCAAACAGGATATGTTACGTCCGTTCTACCGCAAACAGGTACGCATAAGTCTCCTCACATGCGAGCAACAAAACACCTAAACTGCTAGAACGCGCACGATAACATCATCCCCAAACACACTGGTTATCCGCACCGTAGACACGAACTACGTTGCTCTGATTTCTCATGCATAATGGGAATACGTAGGCATAGGATTGCGATATCCTAGCGAGCACCCTTTTCTTTTTCCACCCTTTCCCAGAAAGGCATGCTACGCCCGTTCTACCGCAAACAGGTAACGCCTAAGTCTCCAACGAGCGAGCAGCAATACACCTAAACTGCTAGAATGCGCACGATAGCATCGTCTAACAGAACTCCCCCCGCACACCGTAGGCCGAACTACGACTGCTCTGATTCTTTACTTCTTCAAGTAAAGACACGTAGGCACAAGGGCCACAATCCTTGCCGAGCACAATTCCCCCCATATCTGTAGCCCCGAACTACGTCGACTCTGACTTTCTCACATTTATTGAGAATACGTAGGCCTAGGACCGCGAAGTCCTACCGAGTCTGTTCTTTCTCTCTTCTTCCCCGTTATCTCCTTTTTCCCTATTTCTAAACCCTTCTCTTTACCCCTAGGAACAGTCTTTTAAGCATAATCTTTAAGCAAATAAATTCACACATCGACAAACAAATGGTTCCCATCGAGTACGATGGATACGAGGGGTGCTAATACCTTCCCCTCGCATAACCGGCTTCCGAACCCATTCTTGGTTGCGAGACCATCTTATCCATTTCTTTCTTAAGGTTTTCTCGATATTTTCCTTTCCCCTCATGGGATAAATAAAGTTCGGTGGCGACTCTTCTGTCTATCTTTTTCGCCTCCCCGTCGTTGCGCGATGCATTTTTCGAGTAGCGACAAGGGTTCAATATCAAATGAAGGGTTCCCTCAAAAGTTCTACCTCCTAGGTATAACACTTATCCCTCCAAAGGAGAGAGGTGTATACCGGGGAAGGACTTTGAATCATAGGGAGGAATGGAGGTGAATGATACCATCCATGTTTGAGAAAGAAATTATCTACATCTAAGCTCTTCCTAATCATAACCCTAAAACAAAAAGAAGAAGAACAAGCTCCTCAAGCTCCCTCAATGCCTCTTCAAGTCTTCAACCATCTTCTAGTATGCTCCCCCATGCTCCACAAAGAGATACCAAGCTCCTCAAGCCAAAGGGAAACTCCAAAGCACAGCAAACTAAACAAACATGCCCTAAAGGCAACACAAACACTCATTCAATACAAAAATCAACCAAAAATAGCATACTATTATATTAAATTCTAATATATATGCTAGGGGACCCTACATATCTACCCTTAAGTCCCATATACTCCCCATAGACTAAATTGCCCTACAAAACCCTAAATCCAAAGTTGTTATTGACCTATGTTGAAGTTTTAACCAAATTCTACACTACTTAGAACTACCTAATTAAAACTACCCTAAAAATTGTCACAAAAATATGGATTTAATTCAGGGGGAACCTAAACCATTCATCTAACTATCCTAAAAACATTGAATTAAAAATCCTAAGGGAACTACCCTAATTAAAATCTACAAAATCATGCATCAACTAAAGAACTAAAAAAAAGCAATTAAAAGTAAAAATATACAAAAAATATAAAAATGAAATAAAATGGAAATTTTATGATTTTATATTTTTCTTGACAGAAAATGGAAAATGGGAAAAAAAGTCCCATTAAAAAATATTCATTTTTCATTTTATTATGAATTTTTAAAGTTATAAAAAAAAATGGAGGAAAATTAATATGAGAAATGATGAGGTGGGTGCAAGCAGTAATAATGGGCAGTTATCATCTCATTTGGGCCCATACTGGGGGGTGGCGTTAGCAAGGCGCGCCTGGCCCAGTATCACAATCAGAAAAACGAAATAAAATGAAAAGAAAAAAATTGAAGCGCGGTGTAAATAGCATGTAATTATAGTGTAAAACGTGATTGGGCTTGGAAATGGGGTTTGGATAGCAATAAAATCATTAAGCCCAACAGGGAGCTTTAATGAAACGCAGCGTTTGCTGCTGTTTCTGAAATCCCCTCCAAAACGAGTTTGAATCACGGCCATGGGATCTATTCCAAGTCAACTGGTCAACCTGCATATCAACGGTCTTGATTTCATCTTCTTCCTTAAGATGTTAGGGTTTCTGCAACACCATTGAAACACACTTCATGCGCCAAACTTCCAGCTCATCGTGCTCACTCATCTCGCCATCAAATGCCACGATATAAGAACCAATCTTGTTCTATTTTTCACGTAGAACACAACCATGCCCTTGGTTTGTATTGAAACACCATAAATCACGCAAACCGAATAGTGTAACTCCATGAACTCAAAACTTCATCAGTTTTCGACCTTCACCAAACTCAACACTCTTTATATAGAAATGATCCTTATGTTATGCTGATTAAAACTAGCCAAAAATCTTGCATTATCATCCCTTAAACAGCATGTTCTAACTCCATCAAGAATTGACCACCATTGATGAATCTTCTCCAATTAGTCCCAAACTCATTAAAATGAACCATCTAATTGTCTCTAATGGTTTCACACTAATAATTAACCCTAGCCATGCCTAGAATAGGGTGTGGAAGTGGTTTTGCATACCTTGCTTCTTGAAATGGTAGGTGATGCAATTCTTCAATCCAAGCCTTGAACTTCTTCAAGAACACTCCCTAGGTGATGAACATTCCTCTGCTTGCACAAGATTTGATGGAAATGGCTTGTATCTCAAGATCCAATGCCTTTTGCCTTCTTGCAAATTCAATGGGAAAGCTTTCAATTCTTCATTAATGGAGTTGCAAATCAAGATGAACACACTCAGCAATGTTTGTAGAGATGATTTGTGAAGAAAAGTGGAATGGTAATGAAGAGAAAAATGAAGGTTCAATATGATTTGCAAAATGGAGTTTTTTGATATCTCTCACTCTTATCTACACCAAATAACACCAACTATCACCAACCTTTTACCAATGGAGGTTGTAGGCAAATATATAGAGAGGTTTAGAAGAGTCTAGAACCTCTTAGAATCATCTAGAAAGAACTTGAATTTTCTATGATATGGTATTTTGCATTTCAATTCTCACCACATGATATATCATGACAAAACCCTTGCAACCTTACCATTCTGCCTTGAATATCTCCTTACATGAGATATGTGATAAGATACAATGCACAAACACCTTGTTTATGGACTTTTTCCTTGTTTTGGTTTGGTACCCCATTATGCAAGCAAGACTTTTACAAAGCAACCCCATGATGAAAGCCTCAAATAAAAATTGTGGCTGAACCATTGTTCTTAAAATGTCCTTTGGAGTCAAAATGACCTATCATATGACATGGTTAGGGTTTATAGCTTGGATTTTATGATTTTCCATTTCACTTGAATTAACTTATGCCTCATTTTTAGGCCATTTTTATCACTTTTTGCTATGAGCCTTTCCGACATCTCATGACCACCCTACTAGCCTTAAAAAATCATTCTAAGCAACTTTGATGTTGAAGATTTTTCCATTTGAAGCTTGGAAGTAGGAGATATGACCTTATGCTTGAAATGACCTATAACTTCCAAATGACCAAAATGCCCTTGGTTTGTCAAAGCCATAAGTTGAGTTCTACAAATACTATCAAGGACTTATAGTATTCTCTAGAAAGCTAAGAAGATTCTCTTCAACATTCATGTTGACCAAGAGACCATAGAAACCATCCTACTAGGGAAAAAGTTGTCTGCAAGTTGGGTGACTTTCAAGGACCCAGATTCACATACTTCAGATGACCTGTAATTTGTCAAAACCATAACTTGAGCTCTGCAAATCCTATCGATGACTTCCACCACTCAAATTAGATCTAAGAACAAGCTCTACAACATTCATGTTGTGGGGAAGATGAGATAACAATCACATCTTGAGCTAAAACTGCCTGGAAGATAGGGATCAAACTAGGGGATTTTTCACTGTCAATCCTTAGAAACCCTAGCTTAAAACTTCTCAAACTCCTCAATCATGATGAGTTGGTCTAGGAATCATCCTTATAGTATCTCAATACATCATTCCATGATCACATGGCTCTTGGATTAGGTCTCAACCCTCTCCAAATCTTCAATTGACCTAGGGTTGACCCAGTCAAACCCTAATTCTACCATTCATGGCTGAATCTTCTGAATTCTTGCATAATGACCTCTCTGGGCTTCATGATTACTTTCAAGACATCTCATAGGCTTTCTTAAAGCTTCAAGTTCACTCTCATAGTCTCAGAATCATCTGAGGAGCTCCCTACAACTTTCAAGTTATGAGTCACACAACCTTGGTTTCAACCAATTCCTCTGAGGATCTCTTGAGCTTTCTGATGAAGGTATCAACCTTCAAACACTTGATGGGTAAATAAATGTTGGTCAAATTTTGGGGTGCAACACCCTCATGGGTCGCTAATATTGTGCCAGTGCCAAAAAAGGACGGTAAAGTGAGAATGTGCGTAGATTACCGTGATCTGAATAAGGCGAGCCCGAAAGATGACTTTCCACTTCCTCACATCGATGTGCTGGTTGACAATACCGCTCAATTCTCCGTATTCTCCTTCATGGATGGCTTCTCGGGCTATAATCAGATTAAAATGGCGCCAGAAGACATGGAGAAGACTACCTTCATTACGCCTTGGGGAACATTTTGCTACAAAGTGATGCCCTTCAGATTAAAGAATGTTGGGGCAACGTATCAGCGTGCAATGACGACTCTCTTTCATGACATGATGCATAAAGAGATCGAGGTTTATGTAGATGATATGATTGCCAAATCCCAGACGGAGGAGGAACATTTGGTGAATCTGCTGAAATTATTCAAAAGGCTTAGGAAGTTCAGGTTGAGACTAAACCCTAACAAATGCACCTTCGGGGTGAGATCGGGTAAACTGCTGGGGTTTATCGTGAGTGAAAAAGGAATAGAGGTTGATCCTGCAAAAATAAAAGCCATACAAGAGATGCCGACGCCTAAAACAGAAAAAGAGGTGCGCGGGTTTTTAGGGAGGTTGAACTACATCGCTCGGTTCATATCTCACCTAACAGCTACGTGTGAGCCATTATTCAAGCTGTTGAAAAAAGACCAGGCTGTAACATGGAATGAAAATTGTCAAAAGGCGTTCGATAAAATAAAACAGTATTTGCAGGAGCCTCCTATTTTGATACCTCCAGTGGCAGGGAGACCCTTGATTATGTATTTGACGGTTCTTGAGGGGAGTATGGGTTGTGTTCTCGGTCAACATGATGAGACCGGGCGTAAAGAGCATGTGATATACTACCTGAGTAAGAAGTTTACTGACTGTGAATCTTGATACTCAATGCTCGAAAAAACTTGTTGTGCGCTAGCCTGGGCCGCCAAGCGTTTGAGGCAGTACATGCTGAATCATACAACCATGCTCATCTCGAAGATGGATCCTATCAAATACGTATTTGAAAAGCAGGCACTATCGGGGAGAATTGCCCGTTGGCAGATGGTGTTGACCGAATATGACATCCAGTATGTCTCATAGAAGGCTATAAAGGGGAGCGTGTTGTCGGAATATCTTGCTGAGCAGCCTATTGAGGACTACCAATCGATGAGGTTTGATTTTCCTGACGAGGATATCATGTACCTAAAGATGAAAGACTGTGAAGAACCGTTGCCGGACGAAGGACCAGAATTGGGTTCCAAATGGCAATTGATCTTTGACGGAGCTGTAAACTCCTATGGTAGCGGAATAGTGGCAATCATCACTACTCCACATGGGTCGCACATCCCATTTACTGCTCGATTGACCTTTCCGGTTACCAATAATGAAGCCGAATACGAAGCTTGCATCATGGGGCTTGAAGAAGCCATTGATTTGCGAATCAAAAATCTGGATGTATATGGAGACTCAACTCTGGTGGTAAATCAAATAAAAGGAGAATGGGAGACACGTCAGCCCAATTTGATACCATACATGAATTACGCGAGGAGATTGTTGCCCTTCTTTGACAAGGTTGAATTGTATCACGTACCGAGAGCGGAGAATCAAATGGCTGACGCCCTGGCCACATTGTCTTCCATGTATAAAGTCAACTTCTGGAATGAGGCTCCCAGAATTGTTATCTCTCGACTTGATAGGCCCGCCTTCATATTTGCCATTGACGAAGCATCCGATGATAAGCCCTGGTACTTTGACATCCAGAATTTCCTGAAGAACAAAGAGTATCCGGCTGGGGCATCCCGTCACGATCAGAAGACTCTCAGGAGATTGGCTGGTAATTTCTATCTGAATCCGGACGGTGTCCTGTACAAGAGAAACCACGACTTGGTGCTACTACGTTGTGTAGACGAGAAAGAGGCGAAGTTTCTTATGGAGGAAATACATGAAGGTACATTCGGTACACATGCTGGTGGGCATGCTATGACGAGGAAGCTGCTGCAGGCAGGTTATTACTGGTTAACTATGGAAACGGATTGTTTCAAGTTTGCGAAGAGGTGTCATAAATGCCAGATTTATGCGGATAAGATCCATGTGCCTCCAAGTCCTCTGAATGTGATGTCATCACCATGGCTATTTTCGATGTGGGGAATTGACATGATAGGAAAGATTGAACCGACGACATCTAACAGACACCGTTTCATTTTGGTAGCAACATCATATGCAAATGTGACCAAGCAGGTGGTAGCCAGGTTTATCAAACGAGATATCATTTGCAGATATGGAATCCCCGAACGGATTATTACCGACAACGGTTCGAACTTAAATAACAAGATGATGAAGGAGCTGTGTCAGAGTTTTAAGATTGAACATCACAACTCTTCTCCTTATCGACCCAAGATGAATGACGCTGTTGAGGCGGCCAATAAGAACATAAAGAAGATTGTTCAGAAGATGGTGGTGACCTATAAGGACTGGCATGAGATGCTACCTTTCGCTTTGCATGGTTATCGTACGACGGTACGCACATCAACCGGGCAACCCCGTTCTCGTTGGTATATGGAATGGAAGCAGTGTTACCACTGGAAGTTGAGATTCCTTCCCTGAGGGTATTACAAGATGTCCAACTCGACGAGGCAGAATGGGTAAAAGACAGATTGAACCAGCTGAGTTTAATGGATGAGAAGAGGCTAGTTTCTCTAGCATACGGTCGTTTGTACCAGAGCCGAATGAAGAAAGCGTATGATAAGAAGATACATCCTCGGAGCTTTCAGATGGGCGACCTTGTGCTGAAAAGGATTCTCCCGCCACAGGTTGATCACATGGGCAAGTGGACCCCTAACTACGAAGGGCCATACGTTGTCAGAAAAGTCTTTTCAGGAGGAGCTTTGTTGTTGTCCACCATGGACGGTGAAGACTTTACGTCGCCTGTGAATTCGGACGCAGTTAAAAAATACTTTGCTTGAAATCGACCCGCTGGACAAAAAAAAAAAAAAGAGAGTCCAGGCAAAAATGGGGCATCCTGGCGAACCAAAAACAGAATAAAAGGTTCGGGCAAAAATTAGGGATAAAAATTGAAAAAATGTACACCCGCGAAGTTGAAAACCTACACTGGGCGGCTTCGGCAAAAAAGGGTATCCCGGTGAACTGAAAACCCGCAAAGGGCGGTTCACGCAAAAGTTAGGGATTTAAAAAAGCGAATGACTGCGGTCCGAATTTGATACTACGGTGTACATTGGTGCGGGAGAATATACCTGAGAGTTTGATTATCAGATACAATCTCTTCAGAAGTTTGAATACCGGGAAAGCGCCAGAGTCAGGCGAGTCATAGGAGGATCAGCTCATGATGTTCGTCTGCATCCCGTTGCCGACATATGTGCAAATTTGAGTTGTCACTGTATTTATGCTTCCTGTGCATACTTGTATATCTGTTATGCGTAACTTCCTCTTTTCAGGAGTTATATCCAGTGTACAAAACTCTGCCCATTCAGGGGCCCAATTAATAAAACATGTTATTCAGTATTTGATGCTTGTTCTTTACTGTTTTGTATGTGAAAAGCGCCAATGTTTAATAAAACTAACAAGTGCATAACGTTGCCGGCCCTTGCCAATAATTGCTAAAACTTCGAATTGACTGAAAATGATGTCACTAACGCTAACCTGAATAGATTTGGTTGTATAGACTTGTCTTGTCTCGTTTGTGGTGTTGCAGGGTTCTTGACCATACGAAGTGGACGATCAGAAGATTGCAGTCTTAACCAGAGGCTCGTAACGAAAAAATTTGATCGTTATGTGAAGTGAATCCCCATGCAGGTCGCACTTCATTCCCTGAAGCTGAGATGGCAATGTTCCTTATTGAAGAAGGATCAAATTCCCCAACTAGTCGCAGCTTATCCAAAGGACATTCTCCAGCAGGGTCGTTTACCCTCAGCAGAGTTTGGTGATTCCAAGATTGTAGGTTGTATTCAGACAGTGTGGTGTCCCCTGAAAGGATTCCTTATCTCGAGCATAGTTGTTTAGCCTCAGAAGATTAATATTTCCAAACTTGTGAGTTGTACCCAGACAGTCTACTCTCCCCAGCAGAGATTCCCTTCCCAGTAGGGTCATTTATTCTCCCCAACGGAGTCAGTTGATTTTCCCCAAGAGAGTCGTTTCGTCCCCAGCGGAGTTCTCTCTTTTCAGCAAGTGTTTTCTTTCCTCCCAGTGGAACTCGAAGGTTAAGACTCTCCCCGACAGAGTTGGTTGTGTGTCCTGGCATTTATTTTGCTGGAATACTTTGTGATACCCGTTCACTCCCTAGCAGGGTGATATTTGTCCTCGACGGCCACGATTGATGAAGCAAGCTTGTTAGAGTTATCCCGGTAGTTCGAGCCTGCATTTGCATCGGCATATAGTGTCATATTTGCATCTATCAAATAAAAAAACGCGTAGCATTCCCATATTGTATGGAGCATTACGCCATTATCAAACATACGCATTTGGAAACATAGATCAGGTTGGTTGACCTTTTGCTTTCAGGTGTGGTTCCCAATAGGAGTATGGAGCTCTAAAGCTCAGATATTACCAGACAATCGAGGTCTCGCCGGGAGACGTGTGATGGCATAATTCAGTTTATTATTTTCCCCGCAGAGTTGCCAATTGAGGCGGTATTGTATCCGGCTAGCGGAATGGTTTCTTCAAGTTTGTTGATGCGGCAACGTTTCAGGTTTTCATAAAATCAAAGTTCAGAAGTAGCTACTTGTTATCAAGAAGAGTGTTTGACAGTTGTTTTCGGAATATCCCCAGCGGAGTTAGTTACTGCAGCGAATAGGCAAAAGAAACTATGTCCGAGAAGATTTCCTGCGCGATGGGCAGAAGTGTATTTTCCTGCGTGATGGGCAGAAGTGTATTCTCCTGCGTGATGGGCAGAAGTGTATTTTCCTGCGTGATGGGCAGAAGTGTATTCTCCTGCGTGATGGGCAGAAATGTATTTTCCTGCGTGATGGGCAGAAGTGTATTTTCCTGCGTGATGGGCAGAAGTGTATTTTCCTGCGTGATGGGCAGAAGTCTAATTTTCCTGTGGGCTGGGCAGAAGTGTATTTTCCTGTGTGATGGGCAGAAGTGTAATTTTCCTGTGTGATGGGCAGAAGTGTATTTTCCTGTGTGATGGGCAGAAATGTAATTTTCCTGTGTGATGGGCAGAAGTGTAATTTTCCTGTGGGCTGGGCAGAAGTGTATTTTCCTGTGTGATGGGCAGAAGTGTAATTTTCCTGCGTGATGGGCAGAAGTGTATTTTCCTGCGTGATGGGCAGAAGTGTATTTTCCTGTGTGATGGGCAGAAGTGTATTTTCCTGTGTGATGGGCAGAAGTGTAATTTTCCTGTGGGCTGGGCAGAAGTGTATTTTCCTGTGTGATGGGCAGAAGTGTATTTTCCTGTGTGATGGGCAGAAGAAAATTTTCCTGTGATGTAAACAGAATAGTGTTCCCGTATTGGATAGGCGGATGAAGTGTTACTAAATCAAGGCATGTTTCCCGTGAGAGATAGGCGGATGAACTCCTCAGTATCTAGACGAATGATTTCCCCGTAAGGAACATAGTATGTGTCCCATGACAAGAAAAAATTGCGTTCTTATATTCGACAAAAGTACTTCTCCCAGTGAAGTCAATTCCGATATTGACAAGATAGTGTTGAAATCAGATTTGTAGATAGTGTTCCCCAAGGAGTGGTGCAGTTTATTTCGCAATTTATTTTTGCAGTTGGCAAATTTCCGGGTTTATTGGTATTCAACCGTCTCGTACCTCGATTGTCTGAAGGCTCTGGGCGCTTCAACCCTTCAGGTCCAAGCCGTTTGAATAGGGACAGCTGTTGCACCCTAAAATTTGACCAACTTGTTTTACCTGATTTGTGTTTTCATAGCTTTATCATTTGCATAGTAGATCATATACATAATTCATTCATTTGCATAGCATAGCATGGGCCAGCCATCCAACAAGGGATCAGGTGCCAGTTTCATCTCAAGAAGCATATCCAAAAGGTTTTTATTCAAGTTCAAGCCTATTCAAGTCACCAAGAAAGAAGGTGAAGCTTTGAGAAGTTAATAGATCAAGCAGTGGACTTATATCCTATCTGGGGAGTATTTGAAGATCATCAAAGAGGTTGTGAGCTATGGACTGAGGCATGGAATATGTGTAGCCATCATGGAAGACCTAGAGGGTCATTTTGAAAGTGAGACAAGTTATTGGTGTGGTTACAAGAGCTACAGTTGAAGACAGTCAACTAGGGTTTCACCTGGGTCAACCCCAGGTCAACCCTAGGTCTAATGCTTGATTGAAGGGCATCAAGGCCTATTTGAAGGATGGGGGATTCATCATTTGATATGTGGATATGGATGTGGTGTTGTGCCAAGGAGAAATCAAAAGAAATCAAGAAGAAGAGAAGTTTCTAAATTAGGGTTTCTGTGTAAAATCCCCTGATTTAGGTCAAACTTCCAAGCAAAATAATTCAAAATACAAGTCTCAAATGGATATTTGGCCAACATGAAACTTGTATAGAATCTCAATACCTTTAATTTGAGTGGTGGAAGGCATCAAGGAGATTTATAGAACTCAAGTTATGGTTCTTGCAAGTTACAGGTCATCTGAGGACACTGAAATTTATCTGTGAAAGTTACTTGACTTCCAAGCAACGTTTGCCACACAAGTAGTTTTCAAATGGATTTTTGGTAAACATGAAAGTTGTTCCTCATGATCTTAGCTTTATAGAAAGGTATGGTATGCCTCATTCTGATTTGTGGAACTCTACTTATGATCTTGACAAGCCAGGGATATTTTGGGAAAGTAAGATTATAGGTCATTTCAAGCATATGCCTAAAACTCCTACTTGCAAACCTCAAATGGAAAAATGTTCAACATAAAACTTGCTCAAAATGATGTTTTGAGTCTAAGTAAGAGGTCATGATAGTTTGGAAATGCATGGAACTCAATATGATAAAATTGACCAAATATGGAAGGTAAAAGTCCATTTTCAAGTGACCAAATTTGGGGATTTTTGATCCAAGGCCAAAATGCATCATGTGATATACCAAATTGAAGGGAAAACACATTTTGAGATCATTGAAATCATTAGATTTTGAATTTGAGGTCAAGAAATTGGACTTGTCATTAGTTGCTTGTAAAAGAAGATACACTTGCCAAATCAAGCTAGGGTTAAATTACAAGGCAAAAGACCACTCTAACACACTCTAATTCTCATTTGAGGAGATATTCAAGTCACATTTGAATGCTGCAACAAGGCAAGCTGCAACTGATATGTTGATCTCACCATTTCAATTTACCATAGCATGAGATATCCAATTTCTCCTTAGATCATTCCAGCACTCTCTAGAAGTTTCTAACATCCTCTATAAAGCCATTGTAACTGATCAGAATAGGGGTTGGGTGTCATTTGGTGCATAGAAGAAAGATTGAACTTCATCTTCTTCCATTGCAATTCATAATCGAGTTCTCTATTTTCTTTACAATCAATCCAATTTCTTGATTTCATTCAATTCTATAATTATCACTGAGTGTGTAGAGATCAAAATCAGAGTGAATCCATGGTTGAATCGAGTTCTTGAAGTTGAACTTTCACACCTGCAACTCGAAATCTGATTCAGAAAATTAAGCACTTCCAGGGAGATTGGTTGCATACAGAAGCAAGAATACATCATACTGAAGGAATCTGGAGAAGGACAAGCCTTGGATTGAAGGTTTCTACCATCTGTTTTCATCATTTCATCAGGTTAGTAACTTTCAAACCACGGCTCGATTTAGTTAGAATTGACATGAATCTTTAGGTTAGAAGCATAATATGTGGTTAGGTGGATCTTTCTGGACAGTTTGAAGCCATTTGGTGATGATTGACATAGTGGTATAATTTCTGTTGAGATCAAGAACGTGATGAATATGGAGTTATAGACTTAGTTTTTTAGTTAAGATTGATCAGTGTTGAATAAGGAAGAGATTGGGATACTTAATTTGATGATTAGTGATTATTGATTTTTTGAGCAATTTTGAATCCAAGATCGTGTTTGCTGTTAGAGGCTATATAAATTGATGCTGATGACTTAGTTGAAACCAGGGAAGAAATTAGATCATGTTAGGGTTTTATTTTGTGGATTTTGGTTCAATATTGGAGGAACACGATTTGCTGCAATTTATATTCATAGCTTGAACTTCCATGGCTGTTTGGGCTCCAAGTCTGATTTAAATGGAGAAGATGAAGCTGGACCATTGGATGTGTGCTGACTTTTGACTTAAAACGGAATCGTGTGGATGAGATTAAGTCTCAGTTTATGAAGGATTTTACTGAAATACCAAAACACTGCCGTTTCATTTATTTAGTGTAATGGGCTTAAGTGGAATTGATTATCACACCCCCCAGTAGACAAGCCCACTAGGATTGCACTGAATTTATTTGCTTCCTGCACCATTTATTTTTCATTTTCCTTTGGATTTTCGTTTCATTTTCTGAAGTTTAATTGGGCTTAGTGAATTTTGTTACGCGCACCCCCCCTGCCTGACCCATATGCGTTTTGCTTTATATTTTCTTGCTATCTGCACCAGCTTTGTGTTATTTTTAATTCATTTTATTCATTTTTCTTTATAACTTTGGAAAATCATAAAAATTTGGAAAATGATCTTTTTGACCTGAGAATTTTTGCAACACTTTAATAATGGTTTCAAGAAAATTGTGAATAAATAAAAATATTATTCTAGGTATTTTCTTTATTTTTGTGAATATTTTACATTTTAGTTGTTTTTCATTGAATTTAGTTTGTACATAATTTTGTATATTTTTGTTTAGATAGTTCCCCTTACTTTTTTAGACCAATCTTTTTAGGGCAACTAGATACAAACATTAGGTACCCCTGGATTTTATTCCATAATTTTTAGGATTAATTTTAGGTAGTTTTGATTAAATGATATTAAGATGGTTAGATTAGGGTTTATACACAACATAGGTGCACTTGAACATTTTATTTTTGGGTTTTTAGATTGAATTAGAGTATGGGACCTATGGGGTATATAGGGTAGATATAGTATTTCCCTTAGAATTAATATTAGGCTTGTAAATATTATATTACTATTTTTAGTATATTTTACAATTGTGTGATTGTTTGGTTTGCCCATTTTTGGGGTTTATTTTGTTGTGTGGGCTTTTTTGGGCATTTTCTTGGGGTGGGGGTTTGGTTAGAGCTTGTGGAGCTTGGCAAAGATTAGAGATGAAGATTGCAAATCAAAATCAAAGCTTGATGAAGATTGCTTGGCTTGCTTGGAGTTGTTTGAAGACTATAGGATATAGGGTATAGATAGAGCCTTAGAATAGACCAAATTCTTTCATAAACATGGATAGCTTCCTTTGCTTCCATTCTTCTCTATGACATAAAGTCCCTCTACGGTATTAACCTATCTCCTTAGGAGGGATAAGTGGCCTTACCTTAGAGGTAGAACTTTGAGAGAACCACTCTGTTACAATGTCAACTATCCATAGACTTCCTTTGGTCGTCAATGAATTGTTTGACATTCAATTTCTTCTGATAAAATCAATTCTTTGCTGGAGTGCTTGCCTTGAAGAAAGAAGCCATTGAAGATTGAGGATGAAGTACATTGCCTTGAAGACTGTTAGAAGAAGGAGCTGGTGCTGTCAGAGCTGTGCAACTGTTTGAAGTAGGACTTACTGCTGCTTAGCTGTTTGATGTTGTCTACTGTTTAGAGTTTCTGCTTGTTGTAGCTTGATGTTTTTCTTGAAGATTGGATGCTTATTTGAAGCTTGTAGAGGGATGAAGACCTTGCTTGAAGGTGTTGGTGACTTGTTGCTGTTTCTATCAGATTTTGCTGTTTAGAGCTGTTGGTGCTGTTTAGAGCTGTTGATGTATTGTTTGAGTTTCTTGACTGTATTGTTTGTTAATTACCCTGTTAGGTTTAAAGTGAATTTTGTTCACTTTTGCCTATTGTTTTCTAGGTTCGAGGTTGAGTGGGACTCCCTTGCCTCGCTTGTACTGTTGTATTCATGCATTTTACTGCTTTACTGTATATATGCTGTTGCTTTTCCGTTTATCCCCTAGGATCTCTGTTTCTCTCTGTGCAAGAGAGAAATATGACAGACATTAGGCTTTCATCCATGCATGACAATATTAGGGTAGATTTTGATTCCCTTTTCAACCATAGGCTTTTTAGAGCTCCTTTCTCTTCTCATCTCAGAATAATTCAAAAACACAGTAATAAGGTTAATCAATGTCGTACGTTACGAGCCTTAAGCTGTATGAGAAAAGGTTGCTGGAGGGTCACTCTTCAGTAATTTGATTGCTTAGTGTGTTACCCTTAGGGTAACATACGACGTAGTCACTCTCAAATCATAGTCTCTAGCGCGTCAGAGATTGCAAACACACTAAAAAATACTTCTTGCGTAAAAGACTGTAAACCAATCAAAAGTGTCATTTTTGTCCGCTTGGACCCGTAATCAGGAGAAAACCTTTTTCAGAAGGATAAAAACAATCAGAACAGACTTGTGTCGTACGTGGCCCGAACTACGTTTGCTCTGATCTTTCATGCTGTATGAAAGTACGTAGGCATAGGATGCGATATCCTAGCGAGCAACCTTCCCCTCCTTTCCCGTAGGTAGGCGAACTACGTTGACTTTGATTTCTCGTTCCAGACGAGAATACGTAGGCATAAAGTGCGATACTTTGCCGAGTCAGTTTATTTTCTTTTAACCCCAGACCTGTAGAATAGATAGAATAACAATCCGTACCAGAAAACAAGCGTGGATCCCGTCGAGTACGACGGACGTGAAGGGTGCTAATACCTTCCCCTTGCGTAACCGACTCCCGAATCCAGGATTTGGTTGCGATGACCATTCCTTTTCCCTCTTTTCGTGAGGTTTTCTCTGAGCGTTTCCTTTCCCTCCGTCGGGATAAATAACGCACGGTGGCGACTCTTCTGTTCAGCCGACGCCGATTTTCGCAGTAGCGACACTAATTAATACGAAAATGGGAAGATTAATTGGCCTAATTAAACTTTCAATTAATACTGCCTAATTAAAACGAAAATGACCCTAATTAATTGAACTAATCTAATAGACTCTAATAAATCCTAATTAACATCTAAAATGAACCTTGATTAATAAAAGCTAATTAATAGAACTAACTCTAATTAATACTATTAAAAGAAAAACCTATTAAACTAAACAAATCAATTAGACTAATACCTATTTAAAAATAAAATCTATAAATTCTAGAAATAAAATCTATTAAAAATCTATAAAAACTATTCAATTAATCTAAAATATCTATTTAAATTCTAAAAAACTATATTAAAATCTATTTAGAACTATTTAAAAAAAAAGAATTATCTATTTAAAAATCTATAAGAATATATTTAAAAAACCATTTAATATCTAGAAAAGTCTATTAAAATCTATTAAAAAAATCTAGAAAGTACTATTAAATCTATAAGAAAATATTCAATTAACCTATTTAATATCTAGAAAAATTCAATTAAATCTATTAAAATCTATAAAAATAAAAGGGAAAATTCAAAAGATGCCAAGAAGCCAATTAAATCGATTAGAGAACAACTGCGCAACTATAGCGAAATAAGCGGTAAAAAACCGGACACCGAAACGTCCTCAAAAACAAACAGCGAGAGCTGAAAACACCGAGACGGGCACAAAATCTCAAAATAAATCCTTGCATTGCCATGAAACGCCTGAAACGCCAGGGGAGGCTGTAATCCTGATAAAATCAAAAGTGGCTGAAAAAATGCAATGTATGTAGTATGCGAATGCGAATGCGAATGCAAAATGCGTCGAAACATAAACCAGATGTGGAAACCAGTTGGTCAAATTTTGGGGTGCAACAGCTACCCCTATTCAAACGGCTTGGACCCGACTGGGTGAAGAGCGAACGACCTTCAAACAATCGAGGTACGAGACGGTTGAATACCAAAGAAACCCTGAAATTTGTCAACCATGGAGATAAACTGCAACACTGCTTGAGAAGCAACATCCAATGAACTGAGTCTGGTTGTTACGGCAACAACTGGTCAATTATCTGATAAAATTTGATCTCAACATCAATCACCGGCGTGACACTCCAGGCGCTGAGCTATTTTCGCAAAAACACCTCCGTCCACAACTGGACTAACCTTGTCAACACCAGAAGAGAAACAAATTTGTCAACACGAATAGAGATTCTGTCATCACAGGAGTAACCTTGTCCACATCTGGACCCAAATTTCGTCAAATCACGAATAAATGTAAATCTGTCCACGTCAGGACTCACATTTCAACAACACAGGAATAGAACCTTGTCCACGTCAGGACCCACATTTCGCTAATACAAAGGAAGATATCTGCTGGGGATAAATGGTCCCTGAAGAGTAATCAATTTTGTCCACGTCAGGACTTCACGTTACGGAAAACTCCCGGCGCTTTCGCTGGGGAAACATTTCTTCATCCGCCTATCCATACAGGAAAGCCATCTGCCTAAACACAGGAAACTTCATCCGCCTATCCATACGGGAAAATCATCTGCCTAAACATAGGAAACTTCATCCGCCTATCCATACGGGAAAGCCATCTGCCTAAACACAGGAAACTTTATCCGCCTATCCATACGGGAAAATCATCTGCCTAAACACAGGAAACTTCATCCGCCTATCCATATGGGAAAACACTCTGAATACAGTTTCTCTGCCTATCTCTGTAGTAGCTAACTCCATCGGTCCCAACCCACAAACCTTCCAGCGCTGACGTGACAACGACTTTGAGGAGGACTTTACTGGGGATATTTGGAAACCAAACTGCCAGACGCCTGTTTCGATACTCGGCGGCAGCTTCTAAAATTTTGATTCATGAAACCCCTGTTGATGTAACAACCAAATATGAAGAAAATAATCCGCTGGCCGGATAAGAGAAACTTCAACAAGCCACTCTGTGGGGAAAATAGTAAGGTGAACCGTATCATCACACGTCTCACGGCGAGACCTCGAATACCTGGTAATAGATCTGAGCTAGAACTCCATACTCCTGCTGAGAAAACACACCTGAAAGCAAAAGGTTAACCAACCTGATTTATGTTTCCAAATGCATATGTTTGAAAATGATGCAATGCCCCATACGACATGGAGATGCTATGCGTTTGTACAGATGCAATACCCCATACGGCATGGAGATGCTATGTGTTTGTATAGATGCAAATATGACGATATATGCAAGTGCAAATGCAAGCTCGAGCTGCCAGAGAACACCGGGACTAAAGCCGCTTGGCAAAATAAATGCCGAAGGCAACGTCAACTCCACTGAGGGGTACCGGGTATCACGAAATCATCCCAGCAAAATAAATGCTGGAAAAGTGAGATCAACTTCCATGGGGAAGAAACAATCCTGCTGAGGGATGGCTCACAAATTCATCGTTACGAACTCTGTAGAGGATGATCAACCTGACGGAGGAATGACAACCTGCTGGAGGAGGGAAGGACGACCCTGCATGGGGATGCCCTTTCTAAACCCTTGACAACCTGATTGTACTCTGTGGGGCTTAACCAAACTAGGGTTAATTGTGCACAACTCACTGCTGAGAATGCCCCTGCTGTCAGGGATATCCATTCTGACCTGCTGAGGATACTCCTGATCCTATTCTGAGGAGGAATAACTGTGATCTCAACTCTTTCGGGGATAATACGTGACTTCTATCTGCAGAGGAGAGTAATCCTGATTTAACATTAATCGAGAAACCGGTATCAATCGAGCTTTGTATCGGGGAACGCGACACCATGTGAGTCACCGGGAATTATCGTGTCGGGTATTTTTAGGCTTTTTCCAGTTTACGGATGAAAATAGGTTATTAACAAAATGGTTTTAAAGGGAAAATACTTGACGGGGCTAGCATTCAAGGATGGACTACCAGGTGAGAACTGATAGCAAAAATAGGTTAGGTTATCGGACGAGAATGGATTTACGGTTGGAACATCAGACGAGGCTGACCGGATGATAGGTTAATGAAAGGATGACCAGACGGGGCTGGTTCGGAAGCTGACATGCACCAGACGAGAACTGATGCAACAAATAGGTTAAAGAGACGGTGACCAGACGGGGCTGGTTGAAAGCTAACATACACCAGGCGGGGCTGATGTTTACAGAAAGGTTGGCCAGACAATAACTGGTTGAAAAATAACAGGTACCAGACGAGAACTGGTATTTACGAAAAGGTGGACCAGACGAGAACTGGTTACCGGTTTGCCAGGCGAGAACTGGGCTTTGGAAATGACAAGGTTACATGGTTCTGTCGAGTATCAGGTTTAGGCTGTAGGATAATGATCCAATGATGGCAAGGTCTTTTTCGAAGGTTCAGGTTTTTTTATGAGGGTAATGACACGATTCCCCGATACTCAACTCTTGTTGGGGTGAACAAACTTGCTTGAACAACTTGCCCGAGTGCAACTCAACTTGCTTCAATCCAACTCTTGGGAAACTCACTTTGAACAGAAAGCAGCTTGCTACAATACGACCTTGAGATGGCTTGCCCCGGTATTTGTACGACGAAAGGATTCAACCTCAATTAAACAACTATCAACATAGTTGGTTTCACTATCTCTTAAGTGACTTGCCCCTTGAATGAACGTATAAGCGACTTAACCTGATCTGATCACACACTGGAAGGATCTATCCTCAAATCACAGCATTCTGGATAATTTCCCCTGAGATTCACTTCTGATCAACTGCTTCTCAAGTAAACTGTCCCATAATCAACCGATTCTGAACCCACTGGAAGTCAATGCCCCAGATTCACGAGTTTCACAACATACAACATTCTGATCTAGACTGCTGAATTATTCAGTTCTGTTCGATTATTCCCTGTTGGAATTTCCTTCCTGTCAACTACTGACCTGCAAATAAAATTGTTTATTCCCGAATGGTAATTTTAATGCAGTGTTCATGCAGATTTTGAAAAAATTGTGCTGTCACTCATTTACGTGTCATGATTGTGAGTGACGAATGAACCAGAGTTCAAACGTAGTGCTGATTTGATCAGTGAAAAAATACAACAAGGATATGACTAGCAAATCAAGAAGGAGTCAGGTTACTCAACCTTATCGTAATGCGCTTTCAGAATAAACCCTACCTCAATTAGGTCTTTTAAGGGTTGTATCGTGGTCGGGTTCACGGTTCATGAAACAAAGGATATTAGGCTCAAATTATGATTTGTACCCTCCCCTTCTACGTGATGATCTCCGATCCTAAAGTTCAGTTAACTTGGCTCAAGCGCTCGCCTCTTCGAGAGGTATGTTGCATATTGGGAACAGTGGTTAAAGAATTCACAAGGTTTTCAGAGTGACAGTTACTCCTTTTTCGTTTTCGGTGTCTGTACCTACACGACTTTGTCCTTGTTCGAGGATTTTTCTTTTTATATCCTTTCTTTTTCATTCTTTTGATTCCCTAATTTTTGCCTGGACTGACTCCTTTTGAGTTCTTTTCGATTTTTTCTTTCTTGAAGTCCAGCAGGATGCCCTGACTTTTGCCTAAGTACTAGCTTTCCAGCTTTTTCTTTTTCTTTTTTTACTTAGCGGGCTTTCTTATTTCTTTCCTGGAACAAGTCGTGCGACATTGACTGTCTTGATTGCTCCGAAAGGATTGCAACTGTCTTACCCCTGGTTGGTGAGGTTTAACCATTGTGGTTGAAAAATAAGATGTGATTGGTCCTCGAAAGGCAACACTCCTCTATAAGACTTGAGCGCTCGGTCAAGTTAACTGACAACTACCATGCCCCGGGTTAAGATGTGAGGGTTTAAAAGTTCGAAAAAACTTCTACTTCTTGGCTCGAAGTGGTTAACAAGGGACTAACTCCTTATATCTCCAGTGTTTAGGGGATTTGAAACAATGCCTTGTACATCATCGACAAGGTTTTATCTGAAAGCATACGATCATCGGCTATGAGTATTCAGTTTTGTCATCCTCCCTCCAATCTTTGCTAATCAAAGTGATAAAGTGGAGTAAAAAAGATGCAAGTGTCAGTGCAATGCAATAAATGAGTGACAACGACATGATTAATTCAGAAAAATGCATAGTCACTTTATCAATATTACCATTCGAAACAAACAATGTTTAACAGCAAGTAGTAACTAACAGAAAAGAAACTACAAATGCAAATGATAAAAAAGTCTGAGGACTGCCAATGCTGAGGACGCCTGCCTATCTGGACCACTGGCTTCTTGCAAATAAACCTCTGAATCTGCGAGCTCAGACAGCTGAGTGTCATACCCCAAATTTGTCCTACCTCTGTATATCACTTTCATCCTGATGTCATACCCTAAATTTGTCCGCTAGCTTTTGTAAATATTTTCGTATTTTCTATTTTTGCATTTTTCATTTGATTTCATGCCGTTTAGACATGTGTCCACCCCCGATTGAGCGTTTTTCAAATCTCGACTTTTTGCCCAATAAGAGGGTGACACGTGGCCTAAGGGTATTTTCGTAATTTCAATCCTTTGTTTATTTTCTCATTCTTCTTTTCAAATATTTATTTTCTGTATATATTTTTGTTTTAACTTTTTAATTTAATTAAGTTTATAATTTTCTTTTTGTTAGAATTATTATATAGGATTTTATTATTTTGTTTTAGATAGAAAATAGAAGTTAGGTTTTAAATAAGTTTTATTTATTTATTTGTTTAGAACTTTTTTTTTAATTATTATTTTAGATTAGTTATTAAAATCAATATATATTATTTTTTAATTTTATTATTTAGCTAGTTCTTTAGTTTTAAAATTAATTAGAATTTAGTTTTAGAATTAATTGGTAATTATTAATATTATTAAATTAGGATTTTAGAATTAATTAGATTTTATTTAATTTAGGATTATTTTAGGATTTTAGAATTAAGTTAATAATTTTAGAGATATTTTAGGATTTTAAATTCAAGCTGGTAATTTTAGAGATATTTTAGGTTTGTAGAATTATTTAGTTTTTTTTAGTTTAAAAAAGGATTTTAAATTTGTTTTTTTAAATAACTTTTTTCTAATTGTTTAGATTTTTTTAAAAATAGATTTTTATTGGGTTTTTATTTTAATTTAATATTATTAGAAGTTAAAAAGAGTTTTTTTTATTTTTTTTATTTTGTTAGAACTTTTGTAAATAATTTTATTTTAATTAGAGTTTTTATAGATTTAGTTTAAGTTATTTGTTTAAGAGTAATTAATTTTAATTGTTAATTATTATTATTAATTTGCTTTATTAGAATTTTAATATTCAGCATTTTTTAACTATATTCATTATTAGTTAATTTTTAGAGTTAATTTTATTCAATTATCAGCATTAGCCATTTTAATCATCATTATCAAGTTAACCAGGCCACATGTCAAATAACTAGTATATATACTACTATTCACTGTCTCCTACAGGAGGACACAACCCTAACAGCAGGGTCCAACCCTAATCCTAATTCCTATCCGCCTCCATCCTATCATCATTCCATTTTTCAACGCAAACCTCCATCAACCGTGAAACTCACCTCCGCCCAGAATCCTCATCCCCTTTCCTCACAAAACCTTCACCATTTTCGGGACTTGTTCAAACTTCAGAAACTCAAACATTCATCCGTTCAAATCACCAACTCCATCTTCATCATCTCTTCAACACAAATCCACCATAAAAAAAACCATTCTTCGAACAAAAATTGAATACAGGATTGAAAACAACCACATGCCCATTTTCATCTTCTACCGATTCGGAAACCCTTTCCTTCTGCCGCGAATCATTTCATCTCCGACGAACCACCGCCACCCTCCATTTACAATCCTCTTTTTCAACAAACCTTACCCATTTCAGAAAAACCCAAATAAGCTTCAAAACCCAGATTCGATTCTTCATCATTAAATCTTCGAAACCCACCCAGAAAATCAACTTTTCCATTTTTCGTTCATCCATTGACTACCAACTCATCCACCATTCTCCTTTCAAACATCAAACCTTCAACAACCCATAAATACAAAACCCAATCTGAAATAAACTTACTCAGTTACTCTTCATCGCGGAACAAACCCAAGAACGATTCGTGAGAGAAGACAAAGGATTTGAGACCCGTTTTTACGATTTGGTTTCGGCAGTAGAGAGATGGGTTGAAACCGAACGTGAAGAAGGGAAATCTTTTATGTTTTTTTTTCTTTCTAATTTATTTCATTTTACTGTTGTGGGTCTTGGGCTTCAAGCCCGTGTGACTCTTCACATTATTCTGCACCCCTATTTCCATTACAACCCACCCCTTTTCATTTATTTTATTTCTTAAAACTTTTTATTTATTTATTATTATTATGTAATATTATTTTAAACTTTATTTTGTAAATACTATTATTTAGTTACTGTAAATATTTACTATATATTTAGTTACTGTTATTATTATTATACATATTATTTATAGTTTCATTTTATTTTATAAAATTTTATTTCTATTTTTTCTATTTAGAGTTTTTATTATGTATATTATAGTTATTTTAGAGTTCATATATACTTTTTTTTGTTATATTTAATTTCTTTTAACATTTCTATATTATATATCTTCTAGTGACTTTAGAGTTATTTTATATTAGAGTTTTGAGATTTATTTTTTAGAAGTTGAACTTTATTTCGCATTTGTCATTGGGCATTTTGGCCCATTTTTGGGTCGATGACGAGACTTCCACCGTTTAACCGTCACATTAGTGGCGTGAAACAAAGGATCCGAGACCACCTTTGTTCTTTCGATTTTATTTCGGTAAACTAACATTAAATTTAATTTCTGTCAAACATTATTCATATTATTTCATATTATCATATTTATTCATATTATTATTATTATCATATTTATTCATTCTCACTCACCCATAATCGAAAACACTTAATAAATTATCGAAACTCCTAAAAGCCAAATTGGTGGACTGTTGTATCATTGGTTATTTGCAGGTATCTTAATTTTAAGTCGTGCCCGACTTTGCTCAAGGCGTAGTTTAGGACACAAATGCACACACATGGCTTTCTCTTGGGCTACCTTACAATGAGACCCCTTTATTTCGTGCAATCCTGTGTAACTTACATGTACCCCTCTCCCATTCCGATGTATGTTTTGCATTTTCTTTGATTATTAGTTTATCTCCTAGGAGCACCCATAGGGACTAGAGCGGATCAAACTATTTTCAAACTAATTCTCGATTCATCATCGAGCCATTTTCAAACCCTTGTAAGTCGAGTGCTCATACGCATTCACCACCAACCTATTACATAACTCGACCCTTGATGCATAAGTCAAGTCGGTCACGTTTCTCAAACCATATACATTACACGCTTTGCACGTGATAATAAGTCAAACCCTTGATCCAACGTCAAGTGGATTTTCGTAACAAACTATCAATCAATTAACAATTATTCTATTCTTTTCAAGGTGTAAAGAGTAGGTTCAAGTCTTTGATCTTGCTTTCCGTTGTTTATACGCGAGTTATCTTATTCGTGTGTGAGCAACTGACGCCTTTAATTAACAACTCGACAAAATTCAACCATCTCCAATTACTCATCCTTTCACTCACCTTTCAAACAACTTCTTTTACGATGAAAAAGAGAGTGTCCCAAGTCTTTGGTTCGCTCTCCCGACTACTTGGATCCGAGAAGCCTTTCTCAAGCTTCAAGTAGTCGTCATCCGACCAATCTCATCCTTTCACTCACCTTTCAAACAACTTCTTTTACGATGAAAAAGAGAGTGTCCCAAGTCTTTGGTTCGCTCTCCCGACTACTTGGATCCGAGAAGCCTTTCTCAAGCTTCAAGTAGTCGTCATCCGACCAATCTCATCCTTCTATACACTATTTCAAATTCAAACAACCTTCTTTTACGATGAAAAAGTAAGTGTTCCAAGTCTTTGGTTCGCTTTCCCGATTACTTGGGGTCTGTGAAGTCTTTCTTAGGCTTCAAGTGATCGTCATTATTTCAACCTTATCCTTTCAAACACATCATTCCTTCATGATGAAAAAGAGAGTGTTCCAAGTCTTTGGTTCGCTCTCCCGATTACTTGGGTCCGAGAAGTCTTTCTTAAACTTCGAGTAATCGTCATTTGTACCCCTTCAAACTCAATTCAAATCCAGTTTCTTTCGTGGTTGTTACCACGAACTACGAACGCTCTGATTCTTTATTCACTCTTGAATGTAAGATACGTAGGCACAAGATTGAGATGATCTTGGCGAGCACAATTCCCTCCATCTTCCATTTCCCCCATCCTTTCCCGTAGTCGAACTACGACGCTCTGATTTCTCATTCTCGTCCGAATGAGCATACGTAGGCATAAGGGCCCCAATCCTTGGCGAGCACCCTATCTTCTAACCATCCTCTTTCCCCTAGTGTTTTTATCCCTTTGTAGTATCATTTAGCATTTAGTAGCGAGAAAAGAAGAATTAAGTTTGACTAACATCCATTAACTCGAATTAAGAGGTTCCCGTCGAGTACGACGGACGTGAGGGGTGCTAATACCTTCCCCTCGCGTAACCGACTCCCGAACCCAGGAATGTGGTTGCGACGACCGTGTTCCTTCCGCGTTTATGAGGTTTTCTCGATATTTTCCTCTCCCGTTCATTCGGGAAAAATAAAGTTCGGTGGCGACTCTGTCGAACCGCATTTCCGCGCCTTTTACGCGAGGGTCGTATGTTCGAATGAATTTTCGAGGTGCGACAGGTGGCGATTCTGCTGGGGACGTATTGCTCCATGCAAGAGAGAGTCGAGCCTATCTTAGTTTGAGTTGTTAGCTTGTTGTCTTTTATTTTCTTCTCGCTTATTTGTTTGTATCCTTATCTTGGTTACTTGTGCTTGTGGCATTATGGGGGTTGTTATACTTATGGTTACTTTGTGAGATGGCTCTACACCCGAGTCCGAGTATAACCCTAGGATTAGGATGGTGGTTGTGTAGTGGAGACTTGCGTGGAGTCTTTCACGTTGAGTTGAAGCGAAAACCCCGCTTGGAGTAGATTCCTTGGAGATATTGTTGTTGTGGTGAGTCTTTGCCATGATAATAATGTTTTCGAGTTTGAATCGTTGACCCTAAGGACCATAAACCGTTTTATCCATGGTGGCTGGTAGTGTTAATTCTTTGTGAATTAATACGAACGCCACAATCAGATGAGATCCCTTGAACGTATTACTTTCTTACAGTAATATTTTCAACCTCGATCTATGACTCTGAGAACCTTTTCTAGAATCCGTGTGTCGATGGTTGTGTAGTTGATGCCTTCGAGAAGTCTTGCTCGCGTGGAAGATACGAGAACCTCACCTAGAGGAGGTTCTTTTAAGGATATTACCGTCGTGATGAGGCTTTGTCATGGCAGTAATATCTTTGAAAGATGTCCATGACTCTAGGCACTTACCCGTTTTAGAATCCTACCTGTGGGGGTTTCTTTGAGCAGTGACTGTGATCCCTGAACCGTTCGCCCGGCTAATTCTCAGAACTGTTTGAATTTGTGATCCTGTGATCCTGGATCTTGCATTTTGCATCGCATATCATTTGCATTGTATCTCATATGTTGTGCATTTTGCATTTCCAATCCTTCAGCAGAATCTCATGTCTCCGTTCCTTCTTCTCCAGTAAATCAAGTTGATCCCTCGACACCAGTACTCAACTAGAGCCAATACAAGACGAACGATGGAGCAGATTCAGCAAGAACAAGTTGCTATCAGGAAGGAGCTGGAATCCCTCAATAGAAAGATGGATCAGATCTTCGAAGCCCTCTCTATAACTGGAAAGGAATCAGAACAGCGAACCGCTCAACAACCGCGTCAGCAAAATCAACACAGAACATGGAAGCCAGATAGAGTATTTGATATTCTACCAATGACATATGCAGATATCTTTGCTCAACTGATGGAGAAGAAGGCTATCGTTCCGAGAGATCTAGCTCCCCCAACTGTCCTTCCTGCTGATTACGACGCAAATGCTCATTGTGAGTTTCATAAGGGCGCTCCAGGTCACAACATTGAGAACTGCAGGTTTTTCAAGCACAAAATTCAAGACCTGGTTGACAAGGAAGCTCTCACCTTTGATGGGAAGTATCTCACTGCCATCAATGACCCGATGCCGCCAGCCAACTAGTGTTAACATCAGATTAAGTCCAGTCAAGTCCATTCTCTGAAGAAGGCCGTCATGCTGCCATTTAATCTTTCGCATTTCTTATATTTTGTCCTTGTGTGTTTAAGTACTGTATGCTTTGAACAATTGCCATTCGTATTTGGTTTCATTAATGTATCGTTTATGCATGTTTTGAATTAGTTATGTCGTATTCACTCATTTTTCACTTATCACCGACATGTTTATTCACTCCACTCTATTCACTGTTGTTTAGCATGATTTGAGGGAGGATGATGAGAACGAGATACCCATAATTGCAAACCGTATGCTTTCAGATAGAATCTCGTCAATGATGTACAGGCATTGCTTCAATTCCCCAAACACCGGAGATATAAGGAGTTAATCCCTAGTAAACCACTTCGAGCCTAGAAGTAGCAGTTTACTTCGGATATTCAAACCTTTACACTCAACCTGGGGCAGGGTAGTGTTCAGTTAATTCAACCCCGCACTCGAATCAACAAGCAAAATCCAGAAGACAATTGTTCTTCAATGACCCATAACATGGCAGTCACAACCTTCCAACAAAATCCAAAAAAACATCAAAAGCCTGCTAAGTCAGACACCTTAGAGGGGACTTAGGCAAAATCAAGGCAATCCCGATGGATCTGACAAGCAAAGTCAATCCATGCAAAAGTTAGGGATAAAAAACAAAAGCAAAAGAGGACCCCGAAACCCTCAACAAAAACAAAAAAAGATTCAGTGGCCACCCAGATCAAAGGGGCACTGACATCCATCAAAATAAGGTGACTGCCACGTCGAGCAAACCTTGAACCTTCAAGCTTACACCGTCCAGACAAGTGTAGAATTAACTGAGCGTAGGACTGGAGATCATTAAGAAGAAGGGGTGGGTACAAATCATACTTTGAGCCTAATATCCTTTGTTTCATAACTGTGAACCAGACCACGTTACAACCCTCGAAAGACCTAATTGAGGCGGGATTTACTCTGAAAGCATACTATCGCAAGGTTGCGTAACCTGACTCCTCACACGATTTCTAATCATCAATATTGGTGTCATTTTGCTTGCTATATCTTTCGTACCAATCAAATTAGCACAACGTCTGGGCTAGCAGTCCATTCGTCTCACACTTTCATGGCACTCAAATAAACGATACTTTTTCAAACTTGTATCGAACTTTGCATTAATATTACCATTTATGAATGAACAGTTTTAATTGCAAATCAGTGCTAGGTATTTAAGGACATCTCAACAAGTGGGAATCAGGGAGGAACTTGACTTTCACTAGCGTACGCGAAGCAAGATTATTTCAAAGCTCACAGGCTGAGGCAAATTATTCAACAGCTCGAGCAGGGGCATATCATTAGCAAGTTCAGACTGGGGCAAGACCAGGTCGTCCTGACCATCAAGCAGAGTTGCAATTCTCTCTGAAGCAAATTCACAGTCATCCAAATATCCCAAACTTGGGACATCCAGAGCATCTTCTGCTTTAATCATGGCATCTTCAGCAAACTGCGTGTCGAGGCGGTCAATCCCTCCCACCACCCGAAGTCCAATCCGCATTGGCAACTACCAAAAGTCCACCACGCTGGCATTTCCACCTGCATTTCCAATCACCTGTCTGCAATCATGCGCATCATACGCATTGCATTCGCTATCATAAGCATCTTGCATCATATGCATACCCAACCATATCATACTTCCCCGGCTCTTGCATCTCCGCGCGTCAGCATTTGCATTTGCACTTCCACTCGTATGGAATATCATTTATCATCCAACATTCATATATGCAAGTCAAAGTCCAGGATCAATCTTGAAGATTTCCAATACCATTATCAGCCCAGTCAGGGGCATCTTCCACAAAGGTCGTGGATTTCTCCCACGAATATCAAGAGCTTCAAAGCAATCATCAGCCTAGTCAGGGGCAATCTTCTGCAATTGTGGGTTTCTCCCATAAAATTTGAAGTTATTCAAAGCAAGATTCAGCCCAGTCAGCGGCATTTTTCAAAGACCATGGGTGCCTCCCACGACGTATTTCAACCTTGTGGTTGATTAGATCTTCAAATCAACATTCAGCCCAGTCAGGGGCATACCATTCAAAACCGTGGGCATTCCCCACTAAGTTGTTCAACCTTTTGTTGGGCAAATCAAAGAAGTTCAGTGCAAGATCCAACCCGAGCAGGGGCATCTTCAACAAAACCGTGAGCGTTCCTCATGAAGTTGTTCAACCTTTTGTTGAGCAAGACAAGACATTAAGACAAACTCAGCCCAGTCAGGGGCATCCTCTTCAGAATTCATGGGCGTAACCATGAAATCATTTCAGCAAAACTATGATCTCCAAACAAGACGGTGGGCGTACCCCGTTGACTCATTTCAATTCAATCTTCCTCTTGGGGGTTCCCTAATGAGTTGTACCCAGCAAGCGTGACCGTTGTCAATTGCCTTACTATCATCCTTTTGGTGATAGTCGAACCTCGTCAATTCAACCTAGCCTGCATCCTTTTGGTGTTGGTAAACTTCAAATCTGTGTTGTCCTATCATCCTTTTGGTGATAGCAACCTGTGTGTGTGAGTTTCGCTCCGTCATCCTTTTGGTGGGGGGTCTGTCACTTGGATTGGTGATAGATTGTGCGATAGTTTATTTGTATTTCGCTCCGTCATCCTTTTGGTGGGGGGTCTGTCACTTGGATTGGTGATAGATTGTGCGATAGTTTGTGTTTCGCTCCGTCATCCTTTTGGTGAGGGGTCTGTAACTTGGATTGGTGATAGATTGTGCGATATTTGTGTGTGTTTCGCTCCGTCATCCTTTTGGTGGGGGGTCTGTCACTTGGATTGGTGATAGATTGTGCGATATTTGTGTGTGTTTCGCTCCGTCATCCTTTTGGTGGGGGGTCTGTCACTTGAATTAGTGTCAGATTGTGCGATAGTGTTTTGTGTGTGTTTCGCTCCGTCATTCTTTTGGTGGGGGGTCTGTCACTTGGATTGGTGATAGATTGTGCGATATTTGTGTGTGTTTCGCTCCGTCATCCTTTTGGTGGGGGGTTTGTCACTTGAATTAGTGTCAGATTGTGCGATAGTGTTTTGTGCGTGTTTCGATCCGTCATCCTTTTGGTGGGGGGTCTGTCACTTGAATTAGTGTCAGATTGTGCGATAGTGTTTAGCGTGAGTTTCGCTCCGTCATCCTTTTGGTGGGGGGTCTGTCACTTGGATTGGTGTCAGATTGTGCGATAGTGTTTGTCCTATCATCCTTTTGGTGGTAGTGGCTGGTGTGTGTTTCGCTCCACCATCCTTTTGGTGGGGGGTCTGTCACTTGGATTGGTGTCAGATTGTGTGATAGTGTTTGTCCTATCATCATTTGGGTGGTAGTGGCTGGTGTGTGTTTCGCTCCGTCATCCTTTTGGTGGGGGGTCTGTCACTTGGATTGGTGTCAGATTGTGCGATAGTGTTTGTCCTATCATCCTTTTGGTGGTAGTGGCTGGTGTGTGTTTCGCTCCGTCATCCTTTTGGTGGGGGTCTGTCACTTGGATTGGTGTCAGATTGTGCGATAGTGTTTGTCCTATCATCCTTTTGGTGGTAGTGACCGGTGTGTGTTTCGCTCCGTCATCCTTTTGTTTGGGGGTCTGTCACTTGGATTAATGATAGATTGTGCGATATTGTTTTGTGTGAGTTTCGCTCCGTCATCCTTTTAGTGGGGGGTCTATCATAGTCATTAATGATAGATTATGCGATAGTTTGTTTGTGTTTCGCTCCGTCATCCTTTTGGTGGGGGGTCTACCATAATCATTAATGATAGATTGTGCGATACTTGTTTGTGTTTCGCTCCGTCATCCTTTTGGTGAGGGGTCTGTCACTTGGATTGGTGATAGATTGTGCGATAGTTTATTTGTGTTTCGCTCCGTCATCCTTTTGGTGAGGGGTCTGTCACTTGGATTGGTGATAGATTGTGCGATATTGTTTGTTTGTGTTTCGCTCCGTCATCCTTTTGGTGGGGGGTCTGTCGCTTGGATTGGTGTCAGATTGTGCGATATTTGTTTGTGTTTCGCTCCGTCATCCTTTTGGTGAGGGGTATGTCACTTGGATTGGTGATAGATTATGCGATAGTTTATTTGTGTTTCGCTCCGTCATCCTTTTGATGAGGGGTCTGTCACTTGGATTGGTGATAGATTGTGCGATATTTGTTTGTGTGTGTTTCACTCCATCATCCTTTTGGTGGGGGGTCTGTCATGGTCATTAATGTCAGATTGTGAGATTGTGCTTTGCTCTACCATCCTTTTGGTGGTAGTAGCCGTGTGTGTTTCATCCCATCATCCTTTTGGTGATGATGACCTTTTTTCCAGTTGCTTATAGTGTACTCAGAGGTATACTTCATCCAACATGTTCAATTCCCGAGCATTTCTTTTCTTTTGGACAAATTTAAGGTCTTCTTCATATCTAATTGACTTCTACCTCAGGAGAATGAACGCTGCAGCAATTCATTTCCTTTGGTTTAAGCCAATTAGATAGGGGCATCTGTCATACCCCAAATTTGTCCTACCTCTGTATATCACTTTCATCCTGTTGTCATACCCTAAATTTGCCCGCTAGCTTTTGTAAATATTTTCGTATTTTCTATTTTTGCATTTTTCATTTGATTTCATGCCGTTTAGACATGTGTCCACCCCCGATTGAGCGTTTTTCAAATCTCGACTTTTTGTCCAATAAGAGGGTGACACGTGGCCTAAGGGTATTTTCGTAATTTCAATCCTTTGTTTATTTTCTCATTCTTCTTTTCAAATATTTATTTTCTGTATATATTTTTGTTTTAACTTTTTAATTTAATTAAGTTTAGAATTTTCTTTTTGTTAGAATTATTATATAGGATTTTATTATTTTGTTTTAGATAGAAAATAGAAGTTAGGTTTTAAATAAGTTTTATTTATTTATTTGTTTAGAACTTTTTTTTTAATTATTATTTTAGATTAGTTATTAAAATCAATAGATATTATTTTTTAATTTTATTATTTAGCTAGTTCTTTAGTTTTAAAATTAATTAGAATTTAGTTTTAGAATTAATTGGTAATTATTAATATTATTAAATTAGGATTTTAGAATTAATTAGATTTTATTTAATTTAGGATTATTTTAGGATTTTAGAATTAGTTTAGTAATTTTAGAGATATTTTAGGATTTTAAATTCAAGTTAGTAATTTTAGAGATATTTTAGGTTTGTAGAATTATTTAGTTTTTTTTTAGTTTAAATAAGGATTTTAAATTTGTTTTTTTAAATAACTATTTTCTAATTGTTTAGATTTTTTTTAAAAATAGATTTTTATTGGGTTTTTATTTTAATTTAATATTATTAGAAGTTAAATAGAGTTTTTTTTTTATTTTTTTTATTTTGTTAGAACTTTTGTAAATAATTTTATTTTAATTAGAGTTTTTATAGATTTAGTTTAAGTTATTTGTTTAAGAGTAATTAATTTTTATTGTTAATTATTATTATTAATTTGCTTTATTAGAATTTTAATATTCAACATTTTTTAAACTATATTCATTATTAGTTAATTTTTAGAGTTAATTTTATTCAATTATCAGCATTAGCCATTTTAATCATCATTATCAAGTTAACCAGGCCACATGTCAAATAACTAGTATATATACTACTATTCACTGTCTCCTACAGGAGGACACAACCCTAACAGCACGGTCCAACCCTAATCCTAATTCCTATCCGCCTCCATCCTATCATCATTTCATTTTTCAACGCAAACCTCCATCAACCGTGAAACTCACCTCCGCCCAGAATCCTCATCCCCTTTCCTCACAAAACCTTCACCATTTTCGGGACTTGTTCAAACTTCAGAAACTCAAACATTCATCTGTTCAAATCACCAACTCCATCTTCATCATCTCTTCAACACAAATCCACCATAAAAAAACCATTCTTCAAACAGAAATTGAATACAGGATTGAAAACAACCACATGCCCATTTTCATCTTCTACCGATTCGGAAACCCTTTCCTTCCGCCGCAAATCATTTCATCTCCGACGAACCACCGCCACCCTCCATTTACAATCCTCTTTTTCAACAAACCTTACCCATTTCAGAAAAACCCAAATAAGCTTCAAAACCCATATTCGATTCTTCATCATTAAATCTTCGAAACCCACCCAGAAAATCAACTTTTCCATTTTTCGTTCATCCATTGACTACCAACTCATCCACCATTCTCCTTTCAAACATCAAACCTTCAACAACCCATAAATACAAAACCCAATCTGAAATAAACTTACTCAGTTACTCTTCATCGCGGAACAAACCCAAGAACGATTCGTGAGAGAAGACAAAGGATTTGAGACCCGTTTTTACGATTTGGTTTCGGCAGTAGAGAGATGGGTTGAAACCGAACGTGAAGAAGGGAACTCTTTTATGTTTTTTTTTTCTTTCTAATTTATTTCATTTTACTGCTGTGGGTCTTGGGCTTCAAGCCCGTGTGACTCTTCACATTATTCTGCACCCCTATTTCCATTACAGCCCACCCCTTTTCATTTATTTTATTTCTTAAAACTTTTTATTTATTTATTATTATTATGTAATATTATTTTAAACTTTATTTTGTAAATACTATTATTTAGTTACTGTAAATATTTACTATATATTTAGTTACTGTTATTATTATTATACATATTATTTATAGTTTCATTTTATTTTATAAAATTTTATTTCTATTTTTTCTATTTAGAGTTTTTATTATGTATATTATAGTTATTTTAGAGTTCATATATACTTTTTTTTTGTTATATTTAATTTCTTTTAACATTTCTATATTATATATCTTCTAGTGACTTTAGAGTTATTTTATATTAGAGTTTTGAGATTTATTTTTTAGAAGTTGAACTTTATTTCGCATTTGTCATTGGGCATTTTGGCCCATTTTTGGGTCGATGACGAGACTTCCACCGTTTAACCGTCACATTAGTGGCGTGAAACAAAGGATCCGAGACCACCTTTGTTCTTTCGATTTTATTTCGGTAAACTAACATTAAATTTAATTTCTGTCAAACATTATTCATATTATTTCATATTATCATATTTATTCATATTATTATTATTATTATCATATTTATTCATTCTCACTCACCCATAATCGAAAACACTTAATAAATTATCGAAACTCCTAAAAGCCAAATTGGTGGACTGTTGTATCATTGGTTATTTGCAGGTATCTTAATTTTAAGTCGTGCCCGACTTTGCTCAAGGCGTAGTTTAGGACACAAATGCACACACACGGCTTTCTCTTGGGCTACCTTACAATGAGACCCCTTTATTTCGTGCAATCCCGTGTAACTTACATGTACCCCTCTCCCATTCCGATGTATGTTTTGCATTTTCTTTGATTATTAGTTTATCTCCTAGGAGCACCCATAGGGACTAGAGCGGATCAAACTATTTTTAAACTAATTCTCGATTCATCATCGAGCCATTTTCAAACCCTTGTAAGTCGAGTGCTCATACACATTCGTCACCAACCTATTACATAACTCGACCCTTGATGCGTAAGTCAAGTCGGTCACGTTTCTCAAACCATATACATTACACGCTTTGCACGTGATAATAAGTCAAACCCTTGATCCAACGTCAAGTGGATTTTCGTAACAAACTATCAATCAATTAACAATTATTCTATTCTTTTCAAGGTGTAAAGAGTAGGTTCAAGTCTTTGATCTTGCTTTCCGTTGTTTATACGCGAGTTATCTTATTCGTGTGTGAGCAACTGACACCTTTAATTAACAACTCGACAATATTCAACCATCTCCAATTACTCATCCTTTCACTCACCTTTCAAACAACTTCTTTTACGATGAAAAAGAGAGTGTCCCAAGTCTTTGGTTCGCTCTCCCGACTACTTGGATCCGAGAAGCCTTTCTCAAGCTTCAAGTAGTCGTCATCCGACCAATCTCATCCTTTCACTCACCTTTCAAACAACTTCTTTTACGATGAAAAAGAGAGTGTCCCAAGTCTTTGGTTCGCTCTCCCGACTACTTGGATCCGAGAAGCCTTTCTCAAGCTTCAAGTAGTCGTCATCCGACCAATCTCATCCTTCTATACACTATTTCAAATTCAAACAACCTTCTTTTACGATGAAAAAGAAAGTGTTCCAAGTCTTTGGTTCGCTTTCCCGATTACTTGGGGTATGTGAAGTCTTTCTCAGGCTTCAAGTGATCGTCATTATTTCAACCTTATCCTTTCAAACACATCATTCCTTCATGATGAAAAAGAGAGTGTTCCAATTCTTTGGTTCGCTCTCCCGATTACTTGGGTCCGAGAAGTCTTTCTTAAACTTCGAGTAATCGTCATTCGTACCCCTTCAAACTCAATTCAAATCCAGTTTCTTTCGTGGTTGTTACCACGAACTACGAACGCTCTGATTCTTTATTCACTCTTGAATGTAAGATACGTAGGCACAAGATTGCGATGATCTTGGCGAGCACAATTCCCTCCATCTTCCATTTCCCCCATCCTTCCCCGTAGTCGAACTACGACGCTCTGATTTCTCATTCTCGTCCGAATGAGCATACGTAGGCATAAGGGCCCCAATCCTTGGCGAGTACCCTATCTTCTAACCATCCCCTTTCCCCTAGTGTTTTTATCCCTTTGTAGTATCATTTAGCATTTAGTAGCGAGAAGAGAAGAATTAAGTTTGGCTAACATCCATTAACTCGAATTAAGAGGTTCCCGTCGAGTACGACGGACGTGAGGGGTGCTAATACCTTCCCCTCGCGTAACCGACTCCCGAACCCAGGAATGTGGTTGCGACGACCGTGTTCCTTCCGCGTTTATGAGGTTTTCTCGATATTTTCCTCTCCCGTTCATTCGGGAAAAATAAAGTTCGGTGGCGACTCTGTCGAACCGCATTTCCGCGCCTTTTGCGCGAGGGTCGTATGTTCGAATGAATTTTCGAGGTGCGATAGGTGGCGATTCTGCTGGGGACGTATTGCTCCATGCAAGAGAGAGTCGAGCCTATCTTAGTTTGAGTTGTTAGCTTGTTGTCTTTTATTTTCTTCTCGCTTATTTGTTTGTATCCTTATCTTGGTTACTTGTGCTTGTGGCATTATGGGGGTTGCTATACTTATGGTTACTTTGTGAGATGGCTCTACACCCGAGTCCGAGTATAACCCTAGGATTAGGATGGTGGTTGTGTAGTGGAGACTTGCGTGGAGTCTTTCACGTTGAGTTGAAGCGAAAACCCCGCTTGGAGTAGATTCCTTGGAGATATTGTTGTTGTGGTGAGTCTTTGCCATGATAATAATGTTTTCGAGTTTGAATCGTTGACCCCAAGGACCATAAACCGTTTTATCCATGGTGGCTGGTAGTGTTAATTCTTTGTGAATTAATACGAACGCCACAATCAGATGAGATCCCTTGAACGTATTACTTTCTTACAGTAATATTTTCAACCTCGATCTATGACTCTGAGAACCTTTTCTAGAATCCGTGTGTCGATGGTTGTGTAGTTGATGCCTCCGAGAAGTCTTTCTCGCGTGGAAGATACGAGAACCTCACCTAGAGGAGATTCTTTTAAGGATATTACCGTCGTGATGAGGCTTTGTCATGGCAGTAATATCTTTGAAAGATGTCCATGACTCTAGGCACTTACCCGTTTTAGAATCCTACCTGTGGGGGTTTCTTTGAGCAGTGACTGTGATCCCTGAACCGTTCGCCCGACTAATTCTCAGAACTGTTTGAATTTGTGATCCTGTGATCCTGGATCTTGCATCTTGCATCGCATATCATTTGCATTGTATCTCATATGTTGTGCATTTTGCATTTCCAATCCTTCAGCAGAATCTCATGTCTCCGTTCCTTCTTCTCCAGTAAATCAAGTTGATCCCTCGACACCAGTATGCAACTAGAGCCAATACAAGACGAACGATGGAGCAGATTCAACAAGAACAAGTTGCTATCAGGAAGGAGCTGGAATACCTCAATAGAAAGATGGATCAGATCTTCGAAGCCCTCTCCATAACTGGAAAGGAATCAAAACAGCGAACCGCTCAACGACCGCGTCAGCAAAATCAACACAGAACGTGGAATCCGGATAGAGTATTTGATAGTCTACCAATGACATATGCAGATATCTTTGCTCAACTGATGGAGAAGAAGGCTATCGTTCCGAGAGATCTAGCTCCCCCAACTGTCCTTCCTGCTGATTACGACGCGAATGCTCATTGTGAGTTTCATAAGGGCGCTCCAGGTCACAACATTGAGAACTGCAGGTTTTTCAAGCACAAAATTCAAGACCTGGTTGACAAGGAAGCTCTCACCTTTGATGGGAAGTATCTCACTGCCATCAATGACCCGATGCCGCCAGCCAACTAGTGTTAACATCAGATCAAGTCCAGTCAAGTCCATTCTCTGAAGAAGGCCGTCATGCTGCCATTTAATCTTTCGCATTTCTTATATTTTGTCCTTGTGTATTTAAGTACTGTATGCTTTGAACAATTGCCATTCGTATTTGGTTTCATTAATGTATCGTTTATACATGTTTTGAATTAGTTATGTCGTATTCACTCATTTTTCACTTATCACCGACATGTTTATTCACTCCACTCTATTCACTGTTGTTTAGCATGATTTAAGGGAGGATGATGAGAACGAGATACCCATAATTGCAAACCGTATGCTTTCAGATAGAATCTCGTCAATGATGTACAGGCATTGCTTCAATTCCCCAAACACTGGAGATATAAGGAGTTAATCCCTAGTAAACCACTTCGAGCCTAGAAGTAGCAGTTTCCTTCGGATATTCAAACCTTTACACTCAACCTGGGGCAGGGTAGTGTTCAGTTAATTCAACCCCGCACTCGAATCAACAAGCAAAATCCAGAAGACGGTTGTTCTTCAATGACCCATAACATGGCAGTCACAACCTTCCAACAAAATCCAAAAAAACATCAAAAGCCTGCTAAGTCAGACACCTTAGAGGGGACTTAGGCAAAATCAAGGCAATCCCGATGGATCTGACAAGCAAAGTCAATCCATGCAAAAGTTAGGGATAAAAAACAAAAGCAAAAGAGGACCCCGAAACCCTCAACAAAAACAAAAAAAGATTCAGTGGCCACCCAGATCAAAGGGGCACTGGCATCCATCAAAATAAGGTGACTGCCACGTCGAGCAAACCTTGAACCTTCAAGCTTACACCGTCTAGACAAGTGTAGAATTAACTGAGCGTAGGACTGGAGATCATTAAGAAGAAGGGGTGGGTACAAATCATACTTTGAGCCTAATATTCTTTGTTTCATAACTGTGAACCAGACCACGTTACAACCCTCGAAAGACCTAATTGAGGCGGGATTTACTCTGAAAGCATACTATCGCAAGGTTGCGTAACCTGACTCCTCACACGATTTCTAATCATCAATATTGGTGTCATTTTGCTTGCTATATCTTTCGCACCAATCAAATTAGCACAACGTCTGGGCTAGCAGTCCATTCGTCTCACACTTTCATGGCACTCAAATAAACGATACTTTTTCAAACTTGTATCGAACTTTGCATTAATATTACCATTTATGAATGAACAGTTTTAATTGCAAATCAGTGCTAGGTATTCAAGGACATCTCAACAAGTGGGAATCAGGGAGGAACTTGACTTTCACTAGCGTACGCGAAGCAAGATTATTTCAAAGCTCACAGGCTGAGGCAAATTATTCAACAGCTTAAGCAGGGGCATATCATTAGCAAGTTCAGACTGGGGCAAGACCAGGTCGTCCTGACCATCAAGCAGAGTTGCAATTCTCTCTGAAGCAAATTCACAGTCATCTAAATATCCCAGACTTGGGACATCCAGAGCATCTTCTGCTTTAATCATGGCATCTTCAGCAAACTGCGTGTCGAGGCGGTCAATCCCTCCCACCACCCGAAGTCCAATCCGTATTGGCAACTACCAAAAGTCCACCACGCTGGCATTTCCACCTGCATTTCCAATCACCTGTCTGCAATCATGGGCATCATACGCATTGCATTTGCTATCATAAGCATCTTATATCATATGCATCCCCAACCATATCATACTTCCCCGGCTCTTGCATCTCCGCGCGTCAGCATTTGCATTTGCACTTCCACTCGTATGGAATATCATTTATCATCCAACATTCATATATGCAAGTCAAGGTCCAGGATCAATCTTGAAGATTTCCAATACCATTATCAGCCCAGTCAGGGGCATCTTCCACAAAGTTCGTGGATTTCTCCCACGAATATCAAGAGCTTCAAAGCAATCATCAGCCCAGTCAGGGGCAATCTTCTGCAATTGTGGGTTTCTCCCACAAAATTTGAAGTTATTCAAAGCAAGATTCAGCCCAGTCAGCGGCATTTTTCAAAGACCATGGGTGCCTCCCACGACGTATTTCAACCTTGTGGTTGATCAGATCTTCAAATCAACATTCAGCCCAGTCAGGGGCATACCATTCAAGACCATGGGCATTCCCCACTAAGTTGTTCAACCTTTTGTTGGGCAAATCAAAGAAGTTCAGTGCAAGATCCAACCCGAGCAGGGGCATCTTCAGCAAAACCGTGAGCGTTCCTCATGAAGTTGTTCAACCTTTTGTTGAGCAAGACAAGACATCAAGACAAACTCAGCCCAGTCAGGGGCATCCTCTTCAGAATTCATGGGCGTAACCATGAAATCATTTCAGCAAAACTATGATCTCCAAACAAGACGGTGGGCGTACCCCGTTGACTCATTTCAATTCAATCTTCCTCTTGGGGGTTCCCCAATGAGTTGTACCCAGCAAGCGTGACCGTTGTCAATTGCCTTACTATCATCCTTTTGGTGATAGTCGAACCTCGTCAGTTCAACCTAGCCTGCATCCTTTTGGTGTTGGTAAACTTCGAATCTGTGTTGTCCTATCATCCTTTTGGTGATAGCAACCTATGTGTGTGAGTTTCGCTCCGTCATCCTTTTGGTGGGGGGTCTATCACTTGGATTGGTGATAGATTGTGCGATAGTTTGTTTGTATTTCGCTCCGTCATCCTTTTGGTGAGGGGTCTGTCACTTGGATTGGTGATAGATTGTGCGATAGTTTGTGTTGCGCTCCGTCATCCTTTTGGTGAGGGGTCTGTAACTTGGATTGGTGATAGATTGTGCGATATTTGTGTGTGTTTCGCTCCGTCATCCTTTTGGTGGGGGGTCTGTCACTTGGATTGGTGATAGATTGTGCGATATTTGTGTGTGTTTCGCTCCGTCATCCTTTTGGTGGGGGGTCTGTCACTTGAATTAGTGTCAGATTGTGCGATAGTGTTTTGTGTGTGTTTCACTCCGTCATCCTTTTGGTGGGGGGTCTGTCACTTGGATTGGTGATAGATTGTGCGATATTTGTGTGTGTTTCGCTCCGTCATCCTTTTGGTGGGGGGTCTGTCACTTGAATTAGTGTCAGATTGTGCGATAGTGTTTTGTGTGTGTTTCGATCCGTCATCCTTTTGGTGGGGGGTCTGTCACTTGAATTAATGTCAGATTGTGCGATAGTGTTTAGCGTGAGTTTCGCTCCGTCATCCTTTTGGTGGGGGGTCTGTCACTTGGATTGGTGTCAGATTGTGCGATAGTGTTTGTCCTATCATCCTTTTGGTGGTAGTGGCTGGTGTGTGTTTCGCTCCGTCATCCTTTTGGTGGGGGGTCTATCACTTGGATTGGTGTCAGATTGTGTGATAGTGTTTGTCCTATCATCCTTTTAGTGGTAGTGGCTGGTGTGTGTTTCGCTCCGTCATCCTTTTGGTGGGGAGTCTGTCACTTGGATTGGTGTCAGATTGTGCGATAGTGTTTGTCCTATCATCCTTTTGGTGGTAGTGGCTGGTGTGTGTTTCGCTCCGTCATCCTTTTGGTGGGGGGTCTGTCACTTGGATTGGTGTCAGATTGTGTGATAGTGTTTGTCCTATCATCCTTTTAGTGGTAGTGGCTGGTGTGTGTTTCGCTCCGTCATCCTTTTGGTGGGGAGTCTGTCACTTGGATTGGTGTCAGATTGTGCGATAGTGTTTGTCCTATCATCCTTTTGGTGGTAGTGGCTGGTGTGTGTTTCGCTCCGTCATCCTTTTGGTGGGGGTCTGTCACTTGGATTGGTGTCAGATTGTGCGATAGTGTTTGTCCTATCATCCTTTTGGTGGTAGTGACCGGTGTGTGTTTCGCTCCGTCATCCTTTTGGTGGGGGGTCTGTCACTTGGATTAATGATAGATTGTGCGATATTGTTTTGTGTGAGTTTCGCTCCATCATCCTTTTGGTGGGGGGTCTATCATAGTCATTAATGATAGATTGTGCGATAGTTTGTTTGTGTTTCGCTCCATCATCCTTTTGGTGGGGGGTCTACCATAGTCATTAATGATAGATTATGCGATACTTGTTTGTATTTCGCTCCGTCATCGTTTTGGTGAGGGGTCTGTCACTTGGATTGGTGATAGATTGTGCGATAGTTTATTTGTGTTTCGCTCCGTCGTCCTTTTGGTGAGGGGTCTGTCACTTGGATTGGTGATAGATTGTGCGATATTGTTTGTTTGTGTTTCGCTCCGTCATCCTTTTGGTGGGGGGTCTGTCGCTTGGATTGGTGTCAGATTGTGCGATATTTGTTTGTGTTTCGCTCCGTCATCCTTTTGGTGAGGGGTCTGTCACTTGGATTGGTGATAGATTGTGCGATAGTTTATTTGTGTTTCGCTCCGTCATCCTTTTGATGAGGGGTCTGTCACTTGGATTGGTGATAGATTGTGCGATATTTGTTTGTGTGTGTTTCACTCCATCATCCTTTTGGTGGGGGGTCTGTCATGGTCATTAATGTCAGATTGTGAGATTGTGCTTTGCTCTACCATCCTTTTGGTGGTAGTAGCTGTATGTGTTTCATCCCATCATCCTTTTGGTGATGATGACCTTTTTTCCAGTTGCTTATAGTTTACTCAGAGGTATACTTCATCCAGCATGTTCAATTCCCGAGCATTTCTTTTCTTTTGGACAAATTTAAGGTCTTCTTCATATCTAATTGACTTCTACCTCAGGAGAATGAACGCTGCAGTAATTCATTTCCTTTGGTTTAAGCCAATTAGATAGGGGCATCTGTCATACCCCAAATTTGTCCTACCTCTGTATATCACTTTCATCCTGTTGTCATACCCTAAATTTGCCCGCTAGCTTTTGTAAATATTTTCGTATTTTCTATTTTTGCATTTTTCATTTGATTTCATGCCGTTTAGACATGTGTCCACCCCCGATTGAGTGTTTTTCAAATCTCGACTTTTTGCCCAATAAGAGGGTGACACGTGGCCTAAGGGTATTTTCGTAATTTCAATCCTTTGTTTATTTTCTCATTCTTCTTTTCAAATATTTATTTTCTGTATATATTTTTGTTTTAACTTTTTAATTTAATTAAGTTTAGAATTTTCTTTTTGTTAGAATTATTCTATAGGATTTTATTATTTTGTTTTAGATAGAAAATAGAAGTTAGGTTTTAAATAAGTTTTATTTATTTATTTGTTTAGAACTTTTTTTTAATTATTATTTTAGATTAGTTATTAAAATCAAGGACTTCTAGTACTCTCTAAATGACCAAAATACCCTTGACTTGTCAAAGCCATAACTTGAGTTCTACAAATCCTATCAAGGACTTATAGTACTCTCTAGAAAGCTAAGAGGATAAGGAACAACATTCATGTTGACCAAAAGTTCATAGGAATCATACTTCTAGGGAAAAAGTTTCATGCAAGTTGGACAACTTTCAAGCTCCAAATTCACATACCTCAGATGACCTGTAACTTGTCAAAGTCATAACTTGAGCTCTACAAATCCTATCAAGGACTTCCACCACTCAAATTAAAGCTAAGAACAAGCTCTACAACATTCATGTTGTGGGGAAGATGAGATGACAATCACATCTTGAGCTAAATTGCCTTGAAGATAGGGGTCAAACTAGGGGATTTTACACTGTCCAGTCTTAGAAACCCTAGCTTGAAACTTCTCAAACTCTTCAATCATGATGAGTTAACCTTGAAATAATCCTTAGAACATCTCAATGTATCAATCCATGATCACATGGCTCTTTAAACTAGGTCTCAACCTTGTTCAAATCATCAATTGACTTAGGGTTGAGCCAGTCAAACCCTAGCTGCACCACTCATGGCTGAGCCTTCTTAGTCTTGCCCAATGAACTGTCTAGGCCTCAAAGTGATCTTCAACACTTCTCATGAGCTCTCTCAAGACCTTAAGACTATCTTCATGGCCTCATAATCATCTGATGGCTCTCCACAACCCTCCAGTTAGGAGGCACACCTTCAACCACTCTCTCTGAGGATCTTTCAACTTCTCTGACAAGGATATCAACCCTTGAACACTTGAATAACCTTCTTAGCTAGCTTCATAGTCTTGTGTAGCCCTTGATTGGTAATCATACCTCTTGATCTCCTGCATACATGTCAATGAAATGCAAATGATAATGCTAATGTGCATGAAATGAAACATAAGCTAGGTAAAGAAATGTTGGGCAAATTTTGGGGTGCAACAACTGCCCCTATTCAAACGGCTTTGACCTGACTGGGTGAGAAGCGAACGACTCTCAAACAATCAAGGTAAAAGACGGTTGAATACCCACAAACCCAGAAATTTGCCAACTGCACAAGTACACGGTACTCTGAGGGGATAAATCTTCGGAAACTGAAATATTAGCTGCACGACAACTAGCTGGGGGATTGGTCACACGGTAACCGGTGATACATGGTCGACCATGCCGTCAGGCATCAGAATTCCTCGGGACTCATCAGGTCAACAATCAAGTTAATCATGCCATCGGGCACTCAAGGAAGTTTTTGGGCATCAGCCGGACTGCGTCAGTAAGTCGGGAATAGAATTCTCGGTCAATCATGAACCAATTGGGGATGTCCAACTTCTGCCGTCAGCACTCCGCATCAGCTGAGAGAACTGCTTCATTAATACAGTTGGACTTCAATCATCAAGTCGTCAAGGGAAGTTTCAACTTCACTGTTTAAGACCTGCTGGGGATGACACATCTCCGTTGGGGATTCTGGAGAACTATCAAGTAGCTCTGCTTCGGGGCTCCAGAAATCATTCTGGGTGAATCAACTCTGCTGAGGACTTCAAGAATCATCTTGGACAAATAACTCCGCCGGAGACTTCAAGAATCATCCTGAACCAATAACTCTGCTGGGGGTTTCAGGAATCGTCCTGAGCAGACACTCTGTCGGGGACTTTAATCATCAACTTGAGCAACCCTCTCTGGCGACTTCACTGGGGAATTCAAGAATCATATTGGGCAACACAACTCTTCTGAGATTTCAGGAATCATCCTGAGCAAACACCATGCCGGGGAACACCTGCAAAACAAGAACGGTAACAACCTGGCTCATGTTTCATATGCATATGTTTGACAATGGCGCAATGCTCCACGCGGTGGAAATGCTACGCATTTTTTTTGGGCAAATGCTATGCAATCATGCAAAATGCTACGACCCCATCAACAAAATAAATGCTGAAGGGAGAATCCTCCTGTTAAGGAGAAAAAACCACTCTGGTGGAGGAAGGACTCATCCTGCCAAGGAGAAGAAGTCACACCAATATCAATTGGACTCCGCCTGGGGAAATGATCTTCGGTCGACTGCTTCAGAGGAACAAAGTTCTACGAGATAATGACTCCGGTGGGGAAATACAGCATCAGCTATTCAACACTCTACTGGGGAGCACCACTCATGGCTTCAGCGTCTTTCCGAGGACTCGGCTCTCTTGGGGATTTGCATACTCGGCTGGGGAAGAAGGAATCATCCTGCTTACTGGGGAGAGTACGACTCTGTGGGGAACCTCAATTCTCCTGGAGGCTTCAGTCTGTACTATCGCGTGCTGTACACTTCAGTGTATGACTCAGATGGGGAGACGACGATCCTTCAGGATACATCTGGTTGAGGAGAGACTCTTCTTTGCTTGGGGACGCACACGACGTACTGCCTGGTATATGCTATACCTATAACAACACAAACAAGCAGCCGAGATACCCTTCTCAAAGGGACCTATCAAGGTTATCATCTTGTGACAATGTTCAAGTAATTCATTGTTTCAACAATCAGTGGCCTAGGCCAGTAAGTTTATGTATGCGCATTTTATCAAAAACATCGGCGTTCTTTTTCGCAAACAAACAGATAAATGCTAAACAAACAAACAGAATTGCTGAATAGTATACATTTTATTGATAACGAACCCCTGAATGGGTAAAACTGTTTTACAGCAGATGCAAGCTCCTGGAATGAGGAAGCCGCGCAAATATAAAAACATAAATATACATCAGTATATACACAAATGTCGGCAATGAGGCGTAGACGAACACCATGAATTGATCCTTCTATGACCCACTCGACTTCGATACTTCTCCGACGCTTCAGCTTCGGAAGAGATTGATTCAGATAAACGGCCCTCAGGTCTTCCAAACCGCTAAACAAAGACAGTCCACACGCGGAACGCAGTCATTTGCTTTTTCAAATCCCTAACTTTTGCCTGAATCACCCTTTCGGGTTTTCGATTCACCGGGATACCCTTTTTTGCCAAAGTCGCCCCTCCGGGTTTTCGACTTTGCGGGTGTACATTTTTCTTTTATATCCCTAATTTTTGCCCGAACCTTTTCCTTTTTTATGGTTCGCCGGGATGCCCCATTTTTGCCTGGATATTCTTTTTCTTTCCAGCGGGTCATTCTTTAAGCAAAGTATTTTTTTAACTGCGTCCACGTTCACCGGGGATGCAAAATCTTCACCATCCATCGTGGATAACAACAAGGCTCCTCTCGAGAAGACCTTGCTGACGACGTATGGACCTTCGTAATTAGGAGTCCACTTGCCCCGGTGATCGGAGTGTGGAGGAAGAATCTTCTTCAGGACGAGATCACCCGTCTGAAAGCTTCTAGGAGGCACCTTCTTATCATAAGCTTTCTTCATTCGGCTTTGGTATACACGACCATACGCAATCGATGCTAATCTCTTCTCGTCCATCAGGCTGAGTTGCTTTAGTCGGTTCTTGATCCATTCTGCCTCGTCAAGTTTCACGTCAACCAAAACTCGTAAAGAAGGAATCTCAACTTCTAACGGTAGGACAGCTTCCATACCGTACACTAGTGAGAAAGGAGTTGCCCCGGTTGATGTACGCACCGTTGTACGATAACCGTGCAATGCAAATGGCAGCATCTCGTGCCAATCCTTGTAGGTCACAACCATCTTCTGTACAATCTTCTTAATGTTTTTATTGGCCGCTTCAACGGCGCCATTCATCTTCGGCCGGTAAGGAGATGAGTTGTGGTGTTCAATCTTGAAACTCTGGCACAGCTCCTTCATCATCTTGTTATTCAGATTCGAACCATTATTAGTAATGATCCGCTCGGGAATTCCGTAAAGACAGATGATGTCCCTCTTTATGAATTTAGCCACCACCTGCTTGGTCACATTAGCGTATGAGGCTGCCTCCACCCACTTGGTGAAGTAGTCGATAGCTACTAGAATGAAGCGATGACCGTTAGATGCAGTGGGCTCGATCTTGCCTATCATGTCGATGCCCCACATGGAGAACGGCCATGGGGAGGACATGACATTCAACGGGCACGGCGGTACATGAATCTTATCAGCATAAATCTGGCATTTATGACATCTCTTTGCGAATTTAAAGCAATCCGATTCCATCGTCAGCCAGTAGTATCCTGCTCTCAGGATCTTTCTTGTCATAGCATGCCCGCCGGCGTGCGTACCAAATGTGCCTTCATGGACTTCTTCCATGAGCATACTCGCTTCTTTCTCATCTACACATCTGAGTAGCACGAGATCATGGTTTCTTTTGTACAAAACTCCGTCAGGGTTGAGATAAAAGTTTCCAGACAGCCTCCTCAGAGTCTTCTTATCCTGGGTTGACGCTTCCGCAGGATACTCCTTAGTCATAAGGAAGGTCTCGATGTCGTGGAACCATGGCTTGTCGTCGAAGGCTTCCTCGATCGCAAAGACAAATGCAGGTCTATCAAGACGAGAAAGGACAATTCTTGGAGCTTCATTCCAAAAATTGACTTTATACATCGAAGCCAACGTGGCTAAGGCGTCAGCCATCTAATTCTCAGCTCTGGGCACATGATGGAGTTCCACTCGATCAAAGAACGGAAGTAGCCTTCTGGCATAGTTCATGTACGACACCAAATTCGATTGACGAGTCTCTCACTCCCCTTTAATCTGGTTAATCACAAGTGCCGAGTCACCGTATACATCTAGGTTCTTGATTCTCAAATTAATTGCTTCTTCTAGACCCATGATGCATGCTTCGTACTCCGCTTCGTTATTGGTGACCGGAAACGTCAGTCTCGCAGTGAACGGGATATGGGATCCGTGGGGAGTCGTGATGATCGCTCCAATGCCACTTCCGTAAGAATTAACCGCCCCGTCAAATATCAATTTCCATTGGGATTTCCTATCTGGCCCCTCGCCGGGCAACGGTTCATCACAATCTTTCACCTTGAGAAACATGATATCCTCATCAGGGAATTCAAATTTCATCGGCTGGTAATCTTCGATCGGCTGTTCGGCAAGGTACTCAGACAATACGCTTCCCTTGATGGCCTTCTGGGAAACGTATTGAATGTCATATTCCGTCAACACCATTTGCCATCTGGCAATCCTGCCCGAAAGCGCTTGCTTCTCGAAGACGTACTTGATCGGATCCATCTTCGAAATTAGCATGGTCGTGTGATTGAGCATGTACTGTCGTAAACGTTTGGCAGCCCAGGCTACTGCACAACACGTTTTCTCCAGCATCGAGTAACGAGATTCACAATCTGTGAACTTTTTACTCAAGTAGTAAATGGCATGCTCCTTCCTGCCCGTCTTGTCGTGCTGACCGAGAACACACCCCATACTATTCTCAAGAACTGTCAAGTACATGATTAAGGGTCTTCCAGCCACTGGGGGTATCAAGATCGGAGGTTCCTGCAGATACTGTTTTATCTTATCAAATGCCTTCTGACAATCCTCGTTCCAGATAATCGCCTGATCTTTCTTTAGCAGTTTGAACATCGGTTCACACGTGGCCGTGAGCTGAGAGATAAACCTTGCAATGTAGTTTATTCTGCCCAGGAAACCACGAACTTCTTTTTATGTTTTTGGTGCTGGCATTTCTTGTATTGCTTTTATCTTCGCAGGATCAACCTCGATGCCTCTTTCACTCACGATAAACCCCAGTAGTTTTCCAGACCGTACCCCGAAAGTACACTTGTTAGGATTCAGCCTCAACCTGAACTTCCTAAGCCTCTAAAAAAGCTTCAGCAAATTGGCCAGGTGTCCCTCCTCTGTTTGGGACTTCGCAATCATGTCATCAACATAGACTTCAATCTCATGATGAATCATATCATGAAACAAAGTAACCATAGCTCGTTGGTAAGTGGCCCTTGCGTTCTTCAGACCGAAAGGCATTACCTTGTAGCAAAATGTTCCCCAGGGAGTGATAAACGTAGTTTTCTCCATGTCCTCTGGTGCCATCTTGATCTGATTGTAGCCGGAGAAGCCATCCATGAACGAAAAGACGGAGAACTGAGCTGTATTGTCGACCAACACATCAATATGGGGGAGCGGGAAATCATCTTTAGGGTTCGCCCTATTCAAATCCCGATAATCGACGCACATTCGTACCTTACCGTCCTTCTTCGGTACAGGCACTATGTTGGCGACCCACAGAGGGTAAGTAGTGACCGCTAAGAAGCCAACATCAAGCTGTTTCTGCACTTCTTCTTTGATCTTAATGGCCATATCTGGTCGTGTCCTCCTAAGCTTCTGCTTGACGGGAGGATAATCTTCTCGCAGTGGCAGGTGATGAACCACGATGTCAGTATCAAGTCCGGGCATATCCTCGTATGACCAAGCAAAGATGTCACTATACTCTCTCAGCATCTCGACCAATCTCTGCTTGACATCCTTCTGCAATGCAGCCCCTATTCTGACGTTCCTGACCAGTTCTTCAGAACCCAGATTCACGATCTCGATCTCTTCTTCGTGAGGCAGAATAACTTTCTCTTCTTATTTCAAGAAGCGGGCCAACTCTTCGGGAAGGTCTTCGTCTTCATCAATCTCTTCTTCGGCTTGATAAATCGGGCAATCGAAGTCGAAGTGAGTCGTAGAAGGTCCAGAGTCGATGTCATCTGCTATGTGGATCCTGCAATAACAAGGGTTAAGCTTAAAACAAGGATATGCAGGTTAGCACAAACCCCATTGCCATTTTATTATTTTTCAAAACAAATATAAAACAGGAATAACAGAGATCATAATATTTGAATACGAAGAAAAACGCCTTTTGATTTATTGGTAAAATGCATGTACATAATCAAACGAGGCCCTGACAATAAAACCACTATGCCCCGGGTAGGACATAGGGTTGTACAATGATTGGAAAGAAGTAAATCATTACTCTTTGTCTGTCATTTGGATAATATCCCTGACGGACCAGTTGTTGAGGCTCTCGCCTGGTTTGCTTGGCTGTATCCAAGAGTCCAGATCGCAGTCGCTGTCTTCGCCGTCTTCAGACACTGCGTTGACGCTTTCAAATATCACCCCGCCACTGGTGAACAGGATCGGCCCTTTACCGCGCGACGCACTGCCAGAAGAAGAGGAGGCTTCAGCCGCAGGAGAATATCCCAACCCAAACTTGTCTTGCTTGTTAGGTATCTCTAGAATTCGCCCCCAGCCTGGGGTAGATCCAGCTTGAACAACGGCCCGGGCTTCCTTGAAGGAAGAAAGAGTCATCTTTGGCTTCTCAGTGATTGCAGGAGCTACGTTCTTGACTTTAACAGCTTCAAACGCTTGACATAGGGTTTCGTGGATTTCCCCATCCATCTCAACATATTTGAAGGATGACAAATGGCTCACCATTATATCCTCCTCGCCACAAACGGCCACGATGCTACCTCCGACGGCATACTTGAGTTTCTGGTGCAATGTGGAGGTCACGACGCCAGCCGAATGGATCCATGGCCGGCCTAGGAGACAGCTGTAGGCGGGCATGATGTCCATAATGTAAAAGACCGCGTCGAATGTTTCTGGCCCAACTTGGATTGGTAGCGTCACCTCCCCGAAAACATGTCGTTTGGTTCCATCGAATGCTTTCACAACCAGATCACTGGGTGTGCAAATCAATCCGCGAGTATCTAACTTCATCAATGCTTTCTTCGGAAGAACATTGAGTGACGACCCCGTGTCCACCAACACGTGAGACATAATCGTTCCCCTGCACTCTATCGAGATATGCAGGGCGCTGTTGTGGTTCCTCCCCTTTGGCGTCAGCTCCAGGTCAGTGAACCCTAACCCATTTCCAACATTCACGTGGGCTACGACCCCTTCCAACTGGTTGACCGATATTTCCTGCGGTACATACGTGGCATTCAACACCTTCAGCAATGCGTTGCGATGTGCCTCAGAACACAGCAACAAATTCAGGATGGAGATTTTTGAGGGTGTTTGATGGAGATGATCCACGATCTTGTAGTCACTCTTTTTAATCAACCTCATAAATTCCTCAGCGTCTTTAACAAGTAAGTCATTCTCTACCCCACACGGGGTTTCTTCAACAACTTTACTCTTTCCTTTATCAGCTACATCCACCTTGTCCGCTTTGTCCGCCACAATCTCAGATGGAGGAAACACTCTTTCGCTGCGAGTGATTCCGCCAATGCCCCCTAGGTTATCCACAGACGACCCAGATGGTTCCAGCTCCAACTTCTGTCCGTTGCAGTAGACGTCTGCCCCATAGTGCCATGGGACAGCGTTGGTGCTTTCAAAAGGTATCGGCCCGACCTTGGTGATGGTAATTGTGGGCGGTCTGGGTGCAGAAATAGTTATCGTCCGGCGAGGGATGGTGATGGTGGCAACCTCATCATCTTGCTTCAGCATTACCTCTCCCGATCCGCTCTCGGACTTTCGACTAAACTGCAGGATTCCTTCGGTCATCAGACTCTGAATCCCCTCTATCAACTGTTCACATCCATCAGGACTTGTCGCACAGCCCATACACAGCTCTCCGCAACCTGGAAAGAAACCCCTTTTCATCAACTTAGCTTTAACGAAGCTAAGCGGCGTCTTCAGATCTCTGACGTCAGTCAACAAATCCAAGCTCTCGTCTTCAATAATGGCATTTACTCCACCTCCCCTATGATTCGGCATAGGGTTCTTCGTGACGTTTGGCACATTATCTGAGAAATTGATGATCTTAGCGTCCACCATGTCCTGCACCTTGTGCTTGAAGGCTTTGCAATTTTCTATTGTGTGGCCTGGTGCCCCTGAGTGGAATTCACAAGTTGCATTCGCATCATAACCTGGCGGAGGTGCCCCTGTCAAGGGAGCCAGGGTCCTCTTCTGGATCAGCTGTAACTGAAGCAAAGTCTGTAACAGCTGAGCATAGGACATGGGCGGTGTCTCGAGGTGACGGCTCGATAGAGGTGCCCTGTTCTGATACTTTCTGTACCCTTGCTGATTTGGCTGCTGCTGCTGCGGCTGCTGCTGTGGCTGTTGGGCCGCTAGGATGGTTATACTGGCCACCTGTTGGTGCTGGCCCTTGCCCTTCCTTCGAGCGTTAGACACGGCGCTCGCCTCTCCTTTCCTCCTTTTGCCACCATAAGGTTTCTTTCCTCCTCCGGCTGAGGATGGATCACCTTGAATTTTCCCCAGTTTGATCCCATTTTCGACGTGCTCACCCGTGATAATGAGATCTGAGAAGCTTCCAGACATACTGCTGACCAATTTCTCATAGTAAACCCCTGGGAGGGTGGCTACGAACATTTCCACTAGCTCCCGTTCAACCACCGGTGGCTGAACCCTAGCTGCCAATTCACGCCACCGCTGGGCGTACTCCTTGAACCCTTCATTATTCCTCTGTGACAAATTCTGCAGTTGGACCCGGTTCGGAGCCAAGTCACTGTTATATTGGTAGTGGTGCACAAATGCTTCAACAAGTTCCTTCCACGTGCGCACACTGGTAGGTTCCAGACTCATGTACCATTCCAGGGAGGGCCCGGACAGACTGTCCTGAAAGAAGTGCATCAGCAACTTCTCGTCCTCAAAGTGAGCGGACATTTTCCGGTAATATGATCTCAAATGGACGCGAGGGCAAGTGGTGCCTTGGTACTTTTCAAAGTCAGGTACCTTGAACTTGGGAGGCACCTTGAAATCAGCAATCAGTCCCAACTTGGACATATCAACACCCATGGTGTTCTGGTTCTCGAAATTCCTCATCTTGTCCTCGAGTGCCTTAAACCTTAGCCGTGCTTCAGCAGTCAGCTCCCCTTCAACACCTCTCTGCGAGAACACATCGTCTTGACGGTCTTCTAACCACGGCTGAGGCCCAAACAGATTTCCAACACCCGCATTGCCGTTGCCCAGTCCAACATTGACGTTAGCTTCAAAATTCCCATTACCGACGTCGGTCGTATTACCGTTGAGCCCCATGTTAGCTATCACATTGCCGTTGGCACTGCCATTCCCCCCGGTCACAGGGACGCCATTCTGAGGAGTTTCAACGGGTGGAGGGGTTGGCACAGTCCCACCATGGAGTACCCCATTGCTGTCGATCCTTGAAATCAGAGGCTGGACCAAAGTTCTGAGCTGGTCTTGGCCGTTGGCGACCACTTGCATGAGCTCCATGAAGCGGTCCATCCTTTCTCGGAGTTCTTGAACGTCAGATTGCATTTGCTCCATAACTCTGGCTTGATTTGCTCTGGTTGGATAGCGGTGGATAGGTCTCTGATCAATCCTGGAACGACCTGAAATAACCTGTATACACAAAAGGGTTAGGAAAAACGACAAAGTTCTCGTTATGCGAATGCTTCATGCAAATACAAACGTGTGTCTGTGCGTTAGGGAGATATCCCCCAATCCTAGTGCCTGAGTGCCAGTGCTGATAATAAGAAGTCTGAGTCCAGTCATGGAGATAACATCTCATATATAAAGAAAGCCCGTTAAGGCGGTACACAACGTCACTGAGTACAATCAGAATCAATAGCATGACCTCGACCAACAAGCCTGGTGATGGTCAGCATACAACAATGATCAACACAAAAGGATTGCAAATAGTCAAGCACGGCCACGGGCACGAAACTCCTCTAACAAATTCCTCATTTCTGGGTGATCAGGCCGAGTGAGCAACCCTTCGACGAGCAACTCCCTTTGCATAATGGTGTATTGAAGACCTTCAACCGAATCTTCCCATGCTCCTTCGCCGAAACAATCTTCCAATTTCCGCTTCTTGGATTCAAACGTCAGTTTGCGCTCCTTCAGGTTAGCAAGAGCCTTGTTGAGCTGGCCTTCAGAGGTATATCTGCGAGCAGTTTCTTCATCAAACCTCTTCTCACTAGCCTTCACCTGGGCTTTCAACTTGGAGATCTGTTGCTTCAGCTTATCCTCCCGTTCTTTCCCGTTGGCTAGGGTAGCCTTCCAGTGCTGATTGAACTTGGATATTCTTCGGTACGCTTCATCCAAGTGCTGCTTCTTAGTGGCCAGTACATCATTAACAACCTTGAAGTCTCGACCCATGCGCTCGCGCTCGGCTATCTGCTTAGTCAAATCTGTCCCCAGCTGGTTCACCAGCTCTGTCTGCCTCTTGAAGGAATGAACGGCTTCGCTTCTCTCGCTTCTGAGTTGAGCCAATTCTTTCTCCAGTTCTTCATTTGCCTTTTTCAGCTCATCTCTCTCAGCTAACACCTGATTATGCTGCTGAATAGGCACAGTGGTAGGCTCTTCAATCACTGGAGGGCTTTCTGGCTTGGCAGGAGGAAACGACATCCCTATAGCATCTGCTCTGGCTCTGATCCAAGTCACATATGGAGCGTAGGCCTGGCTATTACTTTTCCCCAGCAATGATTTTCCCCGCTTACTGATACCATTCCAAGCGTGCTGAAGCTTAAATAACATATCCCCCTCTAGAAGACCAGTGAGGTACAGAGATTCCTGCACCTCTTCATCCTTCGGTGGAGCTCTCAGAGCATAAGCAAACTGTCGGACCAACAGAGATGGATTATAGGTGATATCAAAGGCACGTTCGGAAACCTGCTGCAGCTGAAGATAATCTCGGTGCCCAACCTATCTCTATCAAACCAGATAATATCCTCCGCTGACAAACTCATCAAACGCTCGGACCACTCAGCTGTGGCTGCAGACAAAGCAAAGGGACCCTTCTTAGGTAGGTGACTATCAAGCCATCTATAAAGCAGGGGCACGCAGCACGAGACATTCTTGCCCCTTCTGTTCTCGTTTTTGTAGTGGACGGAATGGTAGACATCTCCTATCAAGGTAGGGACTGGATTCCCTGAAGCAAAGATGTGGAAGGCGTCGAAGTCCACAAAGTCAGGCATATTGGGGAACAGAATGATGCCATATATGCACAGAGCAAGAATGGTGTTGAACACGATCCAACATCCGTCTTTGGCGCACTGCTGATCCTTTCCAATTAAGAACTGCAAGGAGAAACCAGGAACCTTGTTCCAACTAGACAAGACCAACTCGGAGGCATCCAGATGAAGTGAGGGAGCTAGACTAGCTAGGTCAGGCTCGACATCCATATGAACAAAAGGCATATGACTCTTGATAGGCACACCTAACAAATCAACATACTCCTCTAGTGTGGGTGCAAGAATGAAGTCCCGGAAATTAAAGCATCTCAACAGAGGATCGTAGAACTGCAGCAGGGCGTGTAACCCATTCAACTCAAACACAGAGGGTTTACGAACCAAACTGAGCAGTTTACCGTAAGACTTTCTGAATTCATCTCTCACAGAATCATCTGCTAAAGCAATCAAACTAGTCAGCTGAACAACATCAGGAGTGGGGAGCTTGTAAGCCACGGTCTTCCTCAGAGAACCCATAGTAGCACAATAGAAGGCAAGAAAACCTGAATCGGGGGAAACGGTACCTGCAACACAGACACACGTTAATGAAATGCAAATGAGTATGCAAAGCAATGTAAAACGCAATCATGCGGCAGGAGATCAAGACGACTGTGTTGTTAAGGAGATGAAGGTGAAGATTCTGTATCAACAAAACCATAACACTGCTCTGTCAAGAACAACCACTGTCTCTGATGAGAAGAAAACCATGATATCAGACCATAAATCTGCTCTATCAAGAACAAACACACGTCTGATAATAATGACCTCTGATACGAGACCATAAATCTGCTCTATCAAGAACATATATACATATCTGAAGATAAGGACCTCTGATACAGGACCCTAACCCTGCTCTGTCAAGAACACATATACATCTGATGATGAGAACCTCTGATACCAACAAAACTGATTCACTATCAAGAAAACCAGGTAGTCTGAAGGTCAAGGTTTCCTGCAACAAACCCAACCCTTCTCACAGGTATGGACCTAAACTGACACAAGTTCGGCATCCTATGCGGTCATCAGCGTCACAGACATTCAAGAGGGGTGATACGATACCCAGAAGGTGTGGCATCACCAGCTCCTGAAGCGGCCTCACTCAGCTGAATTCCAAATGATCGGTCCCTAGAGTCGACAATCCTCCAAACCAACAACCCCCTCAACCCAAAGGGTTAAAAAAGAAGTCAACCGGGAGAACCTCGTCTGAGCGTGGATTTCATGAGACACTAGTGCCTGCAAAGCAAGCACGCGCCCACTAATTTCCACAACTAATGCTAGGTACACTCAAGCCTGGGTCTGGCTTCTCACTCATTAGGATGCCCCTCCCACATCAGCACAGATAATCATATCATACTGGAAATAAAGTGCGGGAAATAAAATGCGATAAATAAACACAACCCAACAAGTAATCATACAAGCACTAGGATTGACTCTCGCAGGGACGTTGGATCCCCAAACTGACTCGCATACGAGATGTTGGATCCCAGGAAACTATCAAGTCCCCAGCAGAGTCGCCAGCTGTCGCTACTGCGAAAATAAGGTGCCGGCAAAACAGAAGAGTCGTCACCTTTCGTTATTTATCCCTCGGAACGGGAAAGGAAACGATCGGAAAAACTTGACGAAAAGGTATAAGACAAGGTCATCGCAACCATTGTCTGGGTTCGGGATCGGTTATGTAAGGGGAAGGTATTAGCACCCCTCACGTCCATCGTACTCGATGGGATCTACGCTTGTTATGTTTATCTGGCGGGTTGGTTTTATCTATCTACCTATCAAGGCTGGTCTGAAAAAGAAAATAAAATGACTCGGCAAAGCATCGCGCTTTATGCCTACGTATTCTCATCAGAGAATGAGAAATCAGAGTCAACGTAGTTCGGCTAACTACGGGTTATGGGGGAAGGTGGCTCGCCAATACGTCAGTATTGTGCCTACGTACTCTCAACAGGTATGAGAGATCAGAGCTTACGTAGTTCGGGATAATAAGGATTACGGAAATTCAGATTCATCTGTTTTATCGAGTAGGGTTAACAAACAGTTCCAGCAGTTTGGTGTACGCAGCTCGACCTTTAGAGACTTAGGCGTTACCGTTTACGGTAGAACTGGGAGTTAACGACACTCTTTTCTTCAGAAAAGCTTCCTTTGAATTATGGGCCCACGAGCAAAAAGGTTTGAAGTTTGTTTTCTGTCTTTTATGGAAGAACTGTTTTTTATGGATGTTTGCAACCAATATCGCACTAGAGACTCTGACCTGAGAGTGAATGCATCGCATGTCACCCAAAGGGTACCATACTAAACATCCAGACTGTTGAAAAGAAACTCTCCAACAATCCTTTCTCAGATAGCTTAAGGCTCGTAACGTACGACGTCGGTTAACCTTTATTACTGTATTTTAATTTGTTTTGAGATGAGAAGAGAACGAACAGGTTCAACTAAAGGGAGACTATCAAGTCCTAATGTTGTCATGCCAAGGATTCATCCTATGGTTGAGGTTTGAAACAGGGAACTCCTAGAAGTTATCATGCATAGGTTTCAACCTAAAGTTCTAATCATCACTTCCTTATCAAAGGAAGCGAGATTCCTAGGGGATTATGTCAATGATAAACGAAAACAGATAAAACATCAGCTTAAACAGTAAACAGTAAACTACTGTAAAATGCATGCAATGCAAGTGAGGGAGGAAATGTGTGTGGGGCATCAGCCTCCACAAGCTCATCTCAACCTCAAGCCAGATATGAATAACTGCAATCATACAGGAATATAACATGCTATCAAGCAAACACAAACCACATAGGCAAGGGAGCTTGGCTCTACCGAATACCCGCAAGCAAAGCCATACAGTAAAAATATAAGCAGAGGGAGCAACTCAACCTCTAGTGCAATCATGCTCCTAGCTTAAGTAAATCTAAATATGAACTTATTCTAATGCATCAAGCAAATCAAACAAGTCACGTCAATACAGTTGCACAGAAAGCCAACAGACAGGAAGAGAAAGCAGATCAACCACTTCCACAGCTTCACAGCAAAGCAACCCTCTAACATCAGTTCAGTCATCAGCTTACAACTGCTCTTCAAGGCTATCATCTTCAATAGCAAGTATCCACTTGCTTCTTCAAGCTTCCAATACATCAAACATAAGTATCAACTTATTCTCTCTTCTTTAAGCCTCAACTCTTCACTCAATTTCAATTTGATCTTCTTCACAAGTGTCAACTTGGTCTTCAAGCTTCAGCTCTCTCCTCTTTACAAGTATCAACTTGCTCTTCCTGATCTACAAGCTTCAGCTCCTAAGAGTAATCTTCAAACACAAAGAAGTATCACCTTGGCATCCTTCAATCTCTTCAAGCAAGGCACTCCATCCTCTAGCAAGGGAGAAAGATTCATCCATCAAGAGCATAGTTTGGATGATTGACAGTAGAGTGAAGACCAAAGGTCACCACTAAGCATCCTATCATCAGAGAAAAGGACCCTCAAAGGTTCTACCAACTTGCAAAGAGCCACACATCCTACCAAAGGAGGGATGAGGCCTTTACAAGGGGACCTTACATCATAGGGAATAATGGAAATGATCAACATCTTCCATGTTTATGAAGGAAGAGAATCTATCTAGAAGCTCTGCCTACAAAACCCTAATCTTAAAACACCTAATCAACACTACACCAAAAGAAGGGAAAATCTTCACATCCAAGCTTCTTCAAGCAATCCATGGTAGCCCAAGCTTATCTTTATCATCATCCAATAACAAGCAAAGCAAGACCCTAATCTAAGGGAACTAAAGAAGTCATTCTAGTTGAATTAGTGCATTAGAATCACCTAAATCTAGCATCTAAACTAAAATCAACCAAAAATAGTAAACTACATTGAAAATTCCTATAAAAATTCCTAAGGGATCCTAATTCAATCATGAATCTACCCTACAAAATTCAGAGGTTGAATCATCCACCAAGTTCTAAAAATAAAATCTAAATCACAAGGTATCAACCATAAACCCTAAAAATGGAACACCTAAAGTTTCAACTTAAAATTATATCCTAACTTCACCATAAAAATGTGATAAAAATCTAGGGGGAACATGCATATCTATGCTAGCTACACACAAAAAATCAAGGCCAAAATCATCATCACATGATCAAACCAAATTCAACAAAATCAAGCATCAAACATGATTATTTCAATATCAATTAAAATGTAAAAAATCCCATAAAATCAGAAAATGCATGGAATATTAATATTTTTTATCTAAAAAATACTAGATTCAATCATGAATCCATGGCAAAAAGAATGGGATTAATTGAGTTATTTTTCCATTTTTTATGAATTAATCAATAACCATGAATAAAATGAAAAATCAAATGAAAAATCAAAATAAAATAACAAATGCGCGGTGCAGGAAGCAAAGCAATTCAGTTCAATTCAGGGTTGGGCCCAAAAAGGGGGTGTGATTATCAGTTCTCACTTAAGCCCATTGTCACCAACTTAATGAAACGCAGCGTTGCAAGTAGCTCAGAGTCCTTCACAAATTGAAACCAATCCATGGCCATTGGATCATGCCTTCAGTCAAAGTCCAACCAAGATCTGATGGCTCTGGGATCATCTTCCCCAATTTGAACCTCTGTAACTCAGGTCACCTGCGCGCCATAGTCACCGCCGGTGACATTTTCCGATCATCATTTCATAACCCTAACTTGCTATAGAATCCACCATAGGCCGCGATTCCTTGATGAATCTTGTCCCAAATCTCACAAGGAGTCCATTCATGCCCTTAATTCAATCTAAAACCTCAAGATTCGCAAGAACACAATCTCAACTGAAAATGGCAACAACCCTAATTGGTCACTAATCTTCAAATTAATGATCCATAAACCTTCCTACACCATTCTACTATGCATCTACCATAACAATTCCTCTTGATTCTACCTAAATTAAGCCATGGAACAAGAGTTGCATACCTGGTAAAATTGAGCAAACAGAGGGGTTGATTCTTCAACTCAACCTTCAAGAGCTTGCAGAATCCTTCCTTAACCTCTAACCAAACTTCTGTGTGCAATGAAATGGATGGAAATGCTCTGGATTCTTGGAACCAATTCTGAGTCGCAGGTGAAGAAATCTGAGAGCAAGAACACTATTCAGCCACGAATTTGCCTTGATTATGATCTGAAATCAATTACCAGCATCCATGGAAGTGATTGCACTCAAGAAAATGGATGGAAAGTGAAGAAAATAGTGTAACCGAATTCAGTTGCAAGCAAGAAATTTTCAATCTCAATCTCTATTCTCTCCTTCAATTATCACCAACCCTCAATCTGAACCACCTCTATTCAATATATAGGCCATGTTAGAACTCTCTAGCACCTTCTGGATCCTTCCTATGAGGAGTTGAATTTCTCATGTCATGAATTTCTCTCTTGATGGTATGCACATATCAGTTCTGCCAGTAGCTTGTATTCACCCTCATTCTCTTCCAATTTCTCTCCTAATGGTATTTTGGATGTGTTTGGATTGAAAAGGGCCTTGGTTATGCCTTGAATTTTGGTTTGGCAATTGTTACTTAAGATGTAAGTAACTACTTTTCAAAGCAAGTCCTCAAATTAAACCTCAATTCAAAATTGTGGCAATACCAATGTGCTTAAAATGTGCTTTACAATCAAAATGACATATTACATGCCTTGGTTTGGACATGTAGATCAAAAATCCCAATTTCCATCTTTGGTTCATTTGAAAATCATCCTTACTTTAGGCCATTTTTGTGATTTTGAGCTACAAGAAATTCTAACCTCTCATGACCTATTGGTTAGCCTTAAAACATCATTTTGAACAAGTTTGATGTTGAACATTTTCTCATTTGAAGCTTGCAAATGGGAGTTATGGCCTTATGGTTGAAATGACCTATAATCTCCAAATGACCAAAATACCCTTGACTTGTCAAAGCCATAACTTGAGTTCTACAAATCCTATCAAGGACTTCTAGTACTCTATAGAAAGCTAAGAGGATAAGGAACAACATTCATGTTGACCAAAAGTTCATAGGAATCATCCTTCTAGGGAAACAGTTTCATGCAAGTTGGACAACTTTCAAGCTCCAAATTCACATACCTCAGATGACCTGTAACTTGTCAAAGTCATAACTTGAGTTCTAAAAATCCTATCAAGGACTTATAGCACTCAAATTAAAGCTAAGATCATGATCTACAACATTCATGTTGGGGGTGAGATGAGATGACAATCACATCTTGAGCTAAATTGCCTTGAAGATAGGGGTCAAACTAGGGGATTTTACACTGTCAAGTCTTAGAAACCCTAGCTTGAAACTTCTCAAACTCTTCAATCATGATGAGTTAACCTTGGAATCATCCTTAGAACATCTCAATGTATCAATCCATGATCACATGGCTCTTTGAACTAGGTCTCAACCTTGTTCAAATCATCAGTTGACTTAGGGTTGAGCCAGTTAAACCCTAGCTGCACCACTCATGGCTGAGCCTTCTTAGTCTTGCCCAATGAACTGTCTAGGCCTCAAAGTGATCTTCAACACTTATCATGAGCTCTCTCAAGACCTTAAGACTATCTTCATGGCCTCATAATCATCTGATGACTCTCCACAACCCTCCAGTTAGGAGGCACACCCTCTTGGCTTCAACCACTCTCTCTGAGGATCTTTCAACTTCTCTGACAAGGATATCAACCCTTGAACACTTGAATAACCTTCTTAGCTAGCTTCATAGTCTTGTGTAGCCCTTGATTGGTAATCATACCTCTTGATCTCCTGCATACATGTCAATGAAATGCAAATGATAATGCTAATGTGCATGAAATGAAACATAAGCTAGGTAAAGAAATGTTGGGCAAATTTTGGGGTGCAACAGCTGCCCCTATTCAAACGACTTTGACCTGACTGGGTGAGAAGTGAACGACTCTCAAACAATCAAGGTAAAAGACTATTGAATACCCACAAACCCAGAAATTTGCCAACTGCACAAGTACACGGTACTCTGAGGGGATAAATCTTCGGAAACTGAAATATTAGCTGCACGACAACTAGCTGGGGGATTGGTCACACGGTAACCGGTGATACATGGTCGACCATGCCGTCAGGCATCAGAATTCCTCAGGACTCATCAGGTCAACAATCAAGTTAATCATGCCATTGGGCACTCAAGGAAGTTTTTGGGCATCAGCCGAACTGCGTCAGTAAGTCGGGAATAGAATTCTCGGTCAATCATGAACCAATTGGGGATGTCCAACTTCTGTCGTCAGGCACTCCGCATCAGCTGAGAGAACTGCTTCATTAATACAGTTGGACTTCAATCATCAAGTCGTCAAGGGAAGTTTCAACTTCACTGTTTAAGACCTGCTGGGGATGACACATCTCCGTTGGGGATTCTGGAGAACTATCAAGTAGCTCTGCTTCGGGGCTCCAGAAATCATTCTGGGTGAATCAACTCTGCTGAGGACTTCAAGAATCATCTTGGACAAATAACTCCGCCGGAGACTTCAAGAATCATCCTGAACCAATAACTCTGCTGGGGGTTTCAGGAATCATCCTGAGCAGACACTCTGTCGGGGACTTTAATCATCAACTTGAGCAACCCTCTCTGGCGACTTCACTGGGGAATTCAAGAATCATCTTGGGCAACACAACTCTTCTGAGATTTCAGGAATCATCCTGAGCAAACACCATGCCGGGGAACACCTGCAAAACAAGAACGGTAACAACCTGGCTCATGTTTCATATGCATATGTTTGACAATGGCGCAATGCTCCACGCGGTGGAAATGCTACGCATTTTTTTGGGCAAATGCTATGCAATCATGCAAAATGCTACGACCTCATCAGCAAAATAAATGCTGAAGGGAGAATCCTCCTGTCAAGGAGAAAGAACCACTCTGGTGGAGGAAGGACTCATCCTGCCAAGGAGAAGAAGTCACACCAATATCAATTGGACTCCGCCTGGGGAAATGATCTTCAGTCGACTGCTTCAGAGGAACAAAGTTCTACGAGATAACGACTCCGGTGGGGAAATACAACATCAGCTATTCAACACTCTACTAGGGAGCACCACTCATGGCTTCAGCGGCTTTCCGAGGACTCGACTCTCTTGGGGATTTGCATACTCGGCTGGGGAAGAAGGAATCATCCTGCTTACTGGGGAGAGTACTACTCTATGGGGAACCTCAATTCTCCTGGAGGCTTCAGTCTGTACTATCGCGTGCTGTACACTTCAGTGTATGACTCAGCTGGGGAGACGACGATCCTTCAGGATACACCTGGTTGAGGAGAGAATCTTCTTTGCTTGGGGACGCACACGGCGTACTGCCTGGTATATGCTATACCTGTAACAACACAAACAAGCAGCCAAGATACCCTTCTCAAAGGGACCTATCAAGGTTATCATCTTGTGACAATGTTCAAGTAATTCATTGTTTCAACAATCAGTGGCCTAGGCCAGTAAGTTTATGTATGCGCATTTTATCAAAAACATCGGCGTTCTTTTTCGCAAACAAACAGATAAATGCTAAACAAACAAACAGAATTGCTGAATAGTATACATTTTATTGATAACGAACCCCTGAATGGGTAAAAATGTTTTACAACAGATGCAAGCTCCTGGAATGAGGAAGCTGCGCAAATATAAAAACATAAATATACATCAGTATATACACAAATGTCGGCAATGAGGCGTAGACGAACACCATGAGTTGATCCTTCTATGACCCACTCGACTTCGGTACTTCTCCGACGCTTCAGCTTCAGAAGAGATTGATTCAGATAAACGGCCCTCAGGTCTTCCAAACCGCTAAACAAAGACAGTCCACACGCAGAACGCAGTCATTTGCTTTTTCAAATCCCTAACTTTTGCCTGAATCGCCCTTTCTGGTTTTCGATTCACTGGGATACCCTTTTTTGCCAAAGTCGCCCCTCCGGGTTTTCGACTTTGCGGGTGTACATTTTTCTTTTATATCCCTAATTTTTGCCCGAACCTTTTCCTTTTTTATGGTTCGCCGGGATGCCCCATTTTTGCCTGGATATTCTTTTTCTTTCCAGCAGGTCATTCTTTAAGCAAAGTATTTTTTAACTGCGTCCGCGTTCACCGGGGATGCAAAATCTTCAACATCCATCGTGGATAACAACAAGGCTCCTCCCGAGAAGACCTTGCTGACGACGTATGGACCTTCGTAATTAGGAGTCCACTTGCCCCGGTGATCGGAGTGTGCAGGAAGAATCTTCTTCAGGACGAGATCACCCGTCTGAAAGCTTCTAGGACGCACCTTCTTATCATAAGCTTTCTTCATTCGGCTTTGGTACAGACGACCATATGCAATCGATGTTAATCTCTTCTCGTCCATCAGGCTTAGTTGGTTTAGTCGGTTCTTGATCCATTCTGCCTCGTCGAGTTTCACGTCAACCAAAACTCGTAAAGAAGGAATCTCAACTTCTAACGGTAGGACATCTTCCATACCGTACACTAGTGAGAAAGGAGTTGCCCCGGTTGATGTACGCACCGTTGTACGATAACCTTGCAATGCAAATGGCAGCATCTCGTGCCAATCCTTGTAGGTCACAACCATCTTCTGTACAATCTTATTAATGTTTTTATTGGCCGCTTCAACGGCGCCATTCATCTTCGGCCGGTAAGGAGATGAGTTGTGGTGGTCAATCTTGAAACTCTGGCACAGCTCCTTCATTATCGTGTTATTCAGATTTGAACCATTATCAGTAATGATCCGCTCGGGAATTCCGTAACGACAAATGATGTCCCTCTTTATGAATTTAGCCACCACCTGCTTGGTCACATTAGCGTATGAGGCTGCCTCCACCCACTTGGTGAAGTAGTCGATAGCTACTAGAATGAAGCGATGACCGTTAGATACAGTGGGCTCGATCTTGCCTATCATGTCGATGCCCCACATGGAGAACGGCCATGAGGAGGACATGACATTCAACGGGCACGGCGGTACATGAATCTTATCAGCATAAATCTGGCATTTATGACATCTCTTTGCGAATTTAAAGCAATCCGATTCCATCGTCAGCCAGTAGTATCCTGCTCTCAGGATATTTCTTGTCATAGCATGCCCGTCGGCGTGCGTACCAAATGTGCCTTCATGGACTTCTTCCATGAGCATACTCGCTTCTTTCTCATCTACACATCTGAGTAGCACGAGATCGTGGTTTCTTTTGTACAAAACTCCGTCAGGGTTGAGATAAAAGTTTCCAGACAGCCTCCTCAAAGTCTTCTTATCCTGGGTTGACGCTCCCGCAGGATACTCCTTAGTCATAAGGAAGGTCTGGATGTCGTGGAACCATGGCTTGCCGTCGGAGGCTTCCTCGATCGCAAAGACAAATGCAGGTCTATCAAGACGAGAAAGGACAATTCTTGGAGCTTCATTCCAAAAATTGACTTTATACATCGAAGCCAACGTGGCTAAGGCGTCAGCCATCTGATTCTCAGCTCTGGGCACATGATGGAGTTCCACTCGATCAAAGAACGGAAGCAGCCTTCTGGCATAGTTCATGTACGGCACCAAATTCGATTGACGAGTCTCTCACTCCCCTTTAATCTGGTTAATCACAAGTGCCGAGTCACCGTATACATCTAGGTTCTTGATTCTCAAATCAATTGCTTCTTCTAGACCCATGATGCATGCTTCGTACTCCGCTTCGTTATTGGTGACCGGAAACGTCAGTCTCACAGTGAACGGGATATGGGATCCGTGGGGAGTCGTGATGATCGCTCCAGTGCCACTTCCGTAAGAATTAACCGCCCCGTCAAATATCAATTTCCATTGGGATTTCCTATCTGGCCCCTCGTCGGGCAACGGTTCATCACAATCTTTCACCTTGAGAAACATGATATCCTCATCAGGGAATTCAAATTTCATCGGCTGGTAATCTTCGATCGGCTGTTCGGCAAGGTACTCAGACAATACGCTTCCCTTGATGGTCTTCTAGGAAACGTACTGAATGTCATATTCCGTCAACACCATTTGCCATCTGGAAATCCTGCCCGAAAGCGCTTGCTTCTCGAAGACGTACTTGATCGGATCCATCTTCGAAATTAGCATGGTCGTGTGATTGAGCATGTACTGTCGTAAACGTTTGGCAGCCCAGGCTAGTGCACAACACGTTTTCTCCAGCATCGAGTAACGAGATTCACAATCTGTGAACTTTTTACTCAAGTAGTAAATGGCATGCTCCTTCCTGCCCGTCTCGTCGTGCTGACCGAGAACACACCCCATACTATTCTCAAGAACTGTCAAGTACATGATTAAGGGTCTTCCGGCCACTGGGGGTATCAAGATCGGAGGTTCCTGCAGATACTGTTTTATCTTATCAAATGCCTTCTGGCAATCCTCGTTCCAGATAATCGCCTGATCTTTCTTTAGCAGTTTGAACATCGGTTCACATGTGGCCGTGAGCTGAGAGATAAACCTTGCAATGTAGTTTATTCTGCCCAGGAAACCACGAACTTCTTTTTCTGTTTTTGGCGCTGACATTTCTTGTATTGCTTTTATCTTCGCAGGATCAACCTCGATGCCTCTTTCACTCACGATAAACCCCAGTAGTTTTCCAGATCGTACCCCGAAAGTACACTTGTTAGGATTCAGCCTCAACCTGAACTTCCTAAGCCTCTAAAAAAGCTTCAGCAAATTGGCCAGGTGTCCCTCCTCCGTTTGGGACTTCGCAATCATGTCATCAACATAGACTTCAATCTCATGATGAATCATATCATGAAACAAAGTAACCATAGCTCGTTGGTAAGTGGCCCCTGCGTTCTTCAGACCGAAAGGCATTACCTTGTAGCAAAATGTTCCCCAGGGGGTGATAAACGTAGTTTTCTCCATGTCCTCCGGCGCCATCTTGATCTGATTGTAGCCGGAGAAGCCATCCATGAACGAAAAGACGGAGAACTGAGTTGTATTGTCGACCAACACATCAATATGGGGGAGCGGGAAATCATCTTTAGGGAGTTGTATTGTCTACAACATTCATGTTGGGGGTGAGATGAGATGACAATCACATCTTGAGCTAAATTGCCTTGAAGATAGGGGTCAAACTAGGGGATTTTACACTGTCAAGTCTTAGAAACCCTAGCTTGAAACTTCTCAAACTCTTCAATTATGATGAGTTAACCTTGGAATCATCCTTAGAACATCTCAATGTATCAATCCATAATCACATGGCTCTTTGAACTAGGTCTCAACCTTGTTCAAATCATCAGTTGACTTAGGGTTGAGCCAGTCAAACCCTAGCTGCACCACTCATGGCTGAGCCTTCTTAGTCTTGCCCAATGAACTGTCTAGGCCTCAAAGTGATCTTCAATACTTCTCATGAGCTCTCTCAAGACCTCAAGACTATCTTCATGGCCTCATAATCATCTGATGGCTCTCCACAACCCTCCAGTTAGGAGGCACACCCTCTTGGCTTCAACCACTCTCTCTGAGGATCTTTCAACTTCTCTGACAAGGATATCAACCCTTGAACACTTGAATAACCTTCTTAGCTAGCTTCATAGTCTTGTGTAGCCCTTGATTGGTAATCATACCTCTTGATCTCCTGCATACATGTCAATGAAATGCAAATGATAATGCTAATGTGCATGAAATGAAACATAAGCTAGGTAAAGAAATGTTGGGCAAATTTTGGGGTGCAACACATACATTCACACAACATTTATCTCTATGCCATGTGACTCAATGCAACTCAATGCAACTCATGCCATATGATACAAACACTTGTTATCATTTTTCGGTTTTTACATTTAAACCGGGTCCGTCCTCTAGACCGATAACAACAAAAGCCCGTCCTATAAGCTTTCAAACCCACTCTTCTAGGTTTGGGACAAGTCACTAGTCTCCACGAAACTAGCAAGCATTGCCTCTTGACCAAATGATGCGTATGCAATCAATAACTAAATGCACTTAAGACCGTTCTCACATCTTAATCTCATACATTCTCAAATAATTCATCACATAAGAATTATAACATGATTGCACACTCACACATCATATCAAAGTATTCATACTTTCAACATCATAACATTTATCAAGCAATGCACACATATTCACAATATGTTCTCATGCATTATTCACAATATTGCATACAATCAATATGCATTCACAATTCAATACCATCACCATATTTATCAAACAATGCACACATATTCACAATATGTTCTCATGCATTATTCACAATATTGCATACAATCAATATGCATTCACATCATCGTGTCAAACGACAACAAACTTCATCACAAATCATCATGCATTTTTAATCAATTCAAATAATGCACATATTTGTCAAAGAAACCACATTCCACAATCGATTCCACAATCTAGGATTCACGTCATACGGCTACCCACAACATATATATATATAACAGCACACAATTACTCATTTCAGATCAAGATTGAACACAATCGAACCAAACAATCAACATTGGATGGAATCACAAGGAAATGAGAATGTTGTCACGCTCGCTGGCTTGCTCTCCTAACGAGTCCCTAGTGAACACTCGCTACCTGTTCGCCTAGCGAACAAGCTCGCGAAGGCAGACAGAAGCTACTGTAAGGCTTCACTACCTACTCGTTGGGGCTTCGCCTAGCGAACCCCTCGCTACCAGCGAAGAGGGTCAATTACATTATGTCCAAGTCTGGGACCATTCGCTACTAGCTCGCTACAGCGAACACTCGCGACCTGCTCGCCTAGCGAAGGTGCTAGCGAACGTCTGCGATGTTCAAAACCCCAAATGTCCAAAATTCATCAGAAGCTCCCAAATCACTCGATTCAATTCCAATAAGTTCCAGTAGTCTTAGCCTAACATTCCTCGACTAAACTACACCAAAAACTCTGGATTCTAACCGTTAAAACATCGATTCAATCGATTAAACTCATTTCATCCAAACAATCCAGACAATCCATACATAATCATATACATTGACAAGATAACAACATTCCACACCCTTACCTTGATTAAATCGAAGTTAGAAGTTGTTCTTGAACTTTCCAAGCTTTCCCCTCTTTTCCTTCTCTTTTCTTCTCTTCCTCTTTCTTTCTCTTCTCTTTCTCTTATGTTTTTATTCTTTCCTTTTTCCTTCCACTTTTCCTTATATGCCTTTCTATTCTATTTCCTTCCATCATATTTCCTCTCAAATATCTACCAATAATTCTAATAATTAAAATCATCCAAATAAATCAATTAATTAATATAAATAATTAATTATTGAAAATTGAGCTGTTACACTTTTTGCATCAACTCCCTCACTGCAAATGGATTTATAGGGTCACGTAAACCATTATTTGTACTTGTTTGCCCAATAATCCTGTCAGAGAGCTGGTTAATTTTTGTACGCCATCCAGATTCAGTTGTAGCTTGTGAAGGGCATCCCAAAATAGGATATCAGATGAGTTGCTTGGGTCTATCAATACATGTCTGATATCCTAGTTGCCATGTTGGATGGTGATGGCCAAGGGGTCATTGTCGTGAGGTTTGATTCTCAAAGTATCCTTTTCGGAGAAAACGATGTTAGCCCCGACCATTCCCATGGTGCCTTCAGGAAGACCAAAGGATATGATGTTCTTCGTGAACACTTGTCTCGCATATCTTTATTGAGCGGTCTGGGAGAGGTCCCTTATTGAAATACCTCCGGTAATGGTGTTCACCACGTGATATAGGACCCTATTACTCATTTGCATAAATAAGGGGTATGAAAGGGTTGAAGTGGATGATGTGCCCAAGTTAGTTTTAGTCGGGCCCCGCATTGGACGTCGTTGTACTAGTCAAAAAAGTGTAGATGTGTGTGTGTTCTCCTTGCAATGGCAGGGAGACTCATAGGGCTCTAATAGGTATATCACGCATTTAGATGGTGAGGGCTACATCAAGGCGACGAGTAGCCACATACATCTTTTTTAAGGCTATTTAAAGGATCTGCTCATGTGAGGTGAGGAATCATGTAGGTGGATAATGTTATTGGGTTTACAGGAAAAACAATTAGATTGACGGAATATGTTTTGCGTGGTTACCAATGTAATACCCTTTGGGTAGTAAGGAGTGTGTATGACTTAGAGTATGTTTTTATCCCTTTGAGGGGATAATGTATTTATAGGATTTTTGATACCTAAGGTTTTCTCGGGGAAAAGGTCATCGTCCACCTAGTTAGAGGGTGGACTATTGAATCCCTATTTTTAATAGAAAATATGGGTCATTAACGACTATGGCTTTCCTTTTATCAAATACATGTCTTATTTCCACATTTTTCTCTTCAGGGCGAGGGAAAACTCAAGGGTGGGGCGGTACCTCCATTTGGGTTGTCGCATTTCTCCTTGGACGGTCCCACGCTATTTCCCTAAACAAGGTTATTTGCAAATGTGACACTATAGAGTTAGTTTTCCATTTGTTCGTTATTTGTGAAGTGACTTCGATGGTTTGAAATAGAACTTTTAAGTGTTTTGATATGGGTTATTGGTTCTCCATAAAGACCTTTTTGAGCTCTCTCTCTCTCTCTCTCTCTCTCCTCTCTCTCTCTCCTCTCTCTCTCTCTCTCTCTCTCTCTCTCTCTCTCCTCTCTCTCTCTCTCTCTCTCTCTCTCCTCTCTCTCTCTCTCATCTCTCTCTCTCTCTCTCTCTCTCTCGTCTCTCTCTCTCTCTCTCTCTCTCTCTCTCTCTCTTTCTCTCCATCTATATATATCTCTCTATCTCTCTATCTCTTTGGGTAGTAGGTCGAGAATTAAGGGTGTACTTGCTATGATTTGACATTCAACCCGTCTTTTTTATTTGAATCTTTCATAATGATATTATTTTTACCTAGTTCAAATAATGGTGAAAGATATGAAAAAGTATTTTTCTGCTTTAGAAATGATATCCTGGTAGATCATATTTATTGATAAACTCATGTATTTTCTTTGTTTAACTTTAGAACTTTATTATATATCTTAATAAATGGCGATTTGAGAATCTTTAACTCTGTTGTTAGGTTAAAGTGTTCTTGGTGCTTTTACTGGAGGGATATGATTTTATTGACAGTGATTCATGAGATTTGAAATCTAGATTGTGTTTTCCTCTTTTAACAAGTGGGATTTTATTAACTTATTTTTCCTCCCTAGTTGTATTTTTAGTATGCTTTTTGTTAGATTGCTTGTTTTATAACTTGCTTATTTTTATATTTTTGTTGGTTTTTTTTTTCATTTTGGTACATCATGTGCTTTTTATTATCACTACTAGTAAGAGACTAGTGCTTTGCAGGGGCCCACGCAATATCGTTATAAACAGTAAATAAATATAGTATAGTAATGTGTTGCACCCCAAAATTTGACCAACCGGGTCTCGTATCTGGCTCGGTGTTTCGACGCATAATCGCATTCGCATCTGCATATTGCATACAGTGCATTTATCATTTGTTTTGATTTTATTAGGGATCACAGCTCTCGTCTCATGTTCAGGTGTTCTTTTATCAGGTAGAAATCGTTTTTTGGGATATTTCGGGTGCCCGTTTATTTTTACCGGCTATTTTTGTTGCGCTCTCGCAGTGTTATGTGTCGTTCGGTGTTATTGTGATTTTTCTGGATTTTATTGGCTATTTTTTAGGATTTAATGGGATTTTTTATAGTTTTAATAGATTTTAAATCATATATAGAATTTATAGAAATAAATAGCTTTTAGCATTTTTTAGGATTTAATAGGATTTTCAATAGTTTTAATTCTTTTTAAAATATATCATTTTAGGATTTAATAGGTTTTTAGGAATTTTTAGAATATTAATAGAATTTTTAAATAGTTTTTTAGATATAATGTTTTAATAATAGAATAATAGAATTTAAATAGGTTTACTATTTTTTTTAATAGAATAATGATAGATTTTTTCCTTTTATTAGTAAATAGAGTTTAAATAGAAAATATAGTTTTTTTAATAGTTTTAGATTTTCTTTTAATAAATAATATAGGTTTGTTAGAATTAATTGAGTTTTAATAATTAATTGAGTTAGTTCAGTAATTAGTTTGATAGTTTAATTAGAATTTAATTGGTCCATTAGTTAGCATTAACCCAATTTTAAGTCTTAATTCTTGTTATGCAGTTTTGGATTTTTCTAATGGTTTTCGCAGGCCCAGTTATCAGCAAAGCCCAAAATCCAGTGTTGTCCAAAAATGTCCAAAATAGTCCAGCATTTTCCAGCGTTTTCCAGTACATTCCAGAAAGTTCCAGAAATTCTCAGCGTGTATAAAGCTCAGCTGCACACGTGTTCACACGAGGCTGGCCCCACGTTTTTCTTCACATCCACGCCACCTCACAGCTTCCTTCTCTCTCTCCCTGCCACGCCAGGCCAACACGTGGTCACCATGCAGCAGGAGACCCCACTACCTCCACCACGTGTAAGCTCCACACACCTCGCCTGAGGTCCAGCCACCGGCCGGCATGCATGGCCGGCGGCCACCGTGCATCCCACCGGAGAACGCCCACATCTCCAGATTCCGACGTACCTCCTTCAACCACCGTTCATATTTCCTCGTCACCAACATTCATCTCCATCCTCCTCCTCCGATCAATCCTAATCTCCTTCTCCGGCCAACAATCATCAACCATCAACAGAACCTTCATCAAGAACTCCCCAGAAATTCATCTAGAATGAGGAACATTCATCGATCCTCTTTGTGACCTCTCCAGAATCTCTCCAGAAGAAACATGCAACAGTCTTCACCAATCATCTAACCTTCATGTTCATCGCGATTCCCAGAAGTTCATCATCCATCAAGCCTTCAGGAAAAATCCCCAGAATCCTCATAGATTCACCTTCCAACCGTTCAACAAACTTCAGACATCCAACTATCAATCTTCGTCCTCGTCGTTTCTTCCTGATCATTCTTCATCCACTTCTGTTCAATAATCACACTCTCCAGATTGTTTCCAAATTCAACAACGCATGCATCCTTCAGATCATCATCTCCAGAAGAACGTCAGCAAGAACTCCATCTTCAAGCCAATGCCAGAAATCTCCAGAAAATTCACCAACGCGTTCACCAGTCGTATGAACCTCCTTCAGCTTTCCAGAAAGTGTCCTCAAGAACGATCTTCCGCAAACCTCCTTCGAAGAAGTCTCCAAACGAGCTTCAGAAAGAGAACAAGATCCACCCAGATCTTCAACGATCGTCATCACCATAGCTTGTCTTCAAGAAGTGGTCGAACGAAGAAAATGGAAGAAGGGCTGTTTGATTGTGGGTGAGAAGGAGTTCAGGGATGTTGAACGGAGAGAATTCAGAGAGTGGGGACAGCGACGGTGCCGTGAGGAAGAGTGAGGAGGAGAAACGGCGTGGGTGTTGGTGAACAGTGAAACGAAGAGTTTTGGTTACCTAGGGTTTTACTGAGATTAGGGTAAATGGGAATGGATTGCGCGTTTGGGCTTTGCTAAGCCCAATGGAGATTTTTCTGGACTACCCCTCCTGATCACTTCCCTTACCCCCCTCTGCACGTTTTTTTTGGGCGAACATTGGGCCTGGCCCAACGCCCTGACTGAACCATACACCCCAGTTCACTCAGCGCACCCCTCCCTTTTTTTGGCTGTGGACGGTTTAATGGGCTGGGCCCAGTTTTGTGGTTTTATTATTTTTGCTTGTACAGCCCCCCTGTAAACTGGTGTAACCCCCCCCCCCCCCCTTTCTTGTTTTTTTTCATTTTTTTATTATTTCTTTTTGTTTAGAAATTGTGAAAAAGAAAAGAAATAGAAAAAGGAAATTAGAAGAAAAGAAAAGAGATATTTGAAAAAGAAAAAGATTATGGAAAAAGTGAGAAAAGAAAATAAAAGAAAAAGAAAAATATAGAAAAAATAGAGAAAAATAAAATAGAGAAAAATAAAATACATAGAAAAACATAGAAAAATATGGAAAAATATTTTGAAAGGAAAAAAGAAGAAAATAGTTGGAAAATAGCAAAAAATATTAGATGTAATATTTTTTTAGAGATTATTTTCTTTTTAGGATAGTTTAGAAGTCCATTTGTTAGGGGGCTATTTTCCATTCAATTTTTCAGGATAGGATAGGATAGCATTTCCTAGGAGATTTATTTTCAGTATTCACTCATTGTAATCATTTTTCAGAATGTTAATAAAACGAGATTTGAGCTGTGGTCCCGAAGTAGCCGAACTACAGCTGCTCTGATTTCTCGTACCAGACGAGAATATGTAGGCATAGGATGCGATATCCTAGCGAGCACACTAACAACTAACTTTTGTTCTCTCGCGGCTGTGCGATCGAGACTTTCCCGCTGACGATTAATTGTAACCCTTTTTCTCTCTTGCCCGAATGCATTTGAGACCAAGCCATAGTTTTGCCCATAGGTTCCCGACCTTTGAAACCAGTTGTTTTTTCTCACTGCTGTGTGAGAATGTTTTGTTTAGCCGTAGTTAGTCTGAACTACGTAAAGCTCTGATCTTCCATGCAGTGGAAGTACGTAGGCACAAGACGCGAGGTCTTGGCGAGCCAATTTCCCCGTAGTCCCGAACTACGTTGACTCTGACTTTCTCTCTTGAGAATACGTAGGCATAGAGTGCGACGCTCTATCGAGTCAATTCCCTTCCCTTTAGATTTAGCAGCCGTAGATAGATTGTTTTTGCATCCTTTAGACAACCCAAGCAAGCGTGGATCCCGTCGAGTACGACGGACGTGAGGGGTGCTAATACCTTCCCCTTGCGTAACCGACTCCCGAATCCAGGTTTTGGTTGCGATGACCATACCTTTCCCCGTTTTTTGCGAGGTTTACTTAGAGCGTTTCCTTTCCCGCTCTGAGGGATAAATAACGCACGGTGGCGACTCTTCTGTCAGCCGGCGCCGATTTTCGCAGTAGCGACAGCTGGCGACTCTGCTGGGGACTTGATAGTTTCCTAGGGATCCAACGTCCCGAAAGCGAGTCAATTGTGGGATCCAACGTCCCTTGAGAGAGTCAATCCTAGCGCTTGTTTGCTTATCTATTTGGTGCTTATTTATCGATATTATCTGTTGCTGTTGGGGTGTTACGGGTGTTCTATGATTGAGTGATAAGCCGGACCTGGGCTTGAGTATGAGTATGCACCTAGATATAGTTGCGGAGAAGTAGTAGACGAACCTGTCTGCTGAGCAGGCACAGTTCCCTACGAAAATCTGCGCTCAGACGAGGTTCTCGCAGAGGTGCTCCTTTCCGGTCCTGAGGATCTGAGGGGAGTCCAGACGTGAGGATTGTCGACTCTGGGGACCGATCAATTGGAAGTCAGCTAAGTGAGGCCTCTTCATGAGATGACGATGCCACTCCTTCTGGGAATCGTATCATTCCTCATGAAAGTCTGTGACGCTGACGACCGCATAGGATGCCGTACCTTGTCAGATATAGGTCCACACCTGTGAGTGGGGTTTTTTTTTTTTGTGCAGGAAACTTGGCTTCCAACCTACCCGTTATTCTGGTCTTCTCTTCAGAGCAACCGTACTCCGTCAGCAGTGCAGCAGTATTTAGATTGTGTGGGGGCTGTGATCCCGTGTTTGTTGCATTGCATTGCATTTGCATAGGCATCTTCGCATCATATTGCATACCATTCGCCAGCTAGTCAGAGCTCTTATCCAGCCGTTATTTTGGTTTTGAAGGTGAATATTGAAGACGACCAAGGGGTTAAAGCAGATTTGAAGCAGATTTGATCAGAGTCAAGCAGTGAAGTCAGCTGACAGTTGTTGGTAGCTATGTCAGAGAGCAGCTTCCAGTTTGTTGATACCTTGTCAGGTTTCACCGTGGCGTCCAATCCTCTGTATGGATCTCCGCACGACGAAGACTTTCCGCAAGTAAACAACCTTACTGCAGCTCAGCCTGTGCAGCCATCTGTTGAAGACCAAGGTCTGCGTGAGCAGTTTGTGGCCCGAGGTGAACGTTCTCCTTCTGTTGATGTCTCAGACTACCAGGGTTTTGCCTTCCCTGTGCCAAAGCCCCGAAGAGAGGTCCCGACAGCAAAGAATGAAGACCCATTAGCTCCCGTGTATGCTGAAAGGTTTCGTGCATTAGAGGAGAGATTCAAAGCCTTGAAAGGTAAAGACGCTGTTACTCCTAGTGCTGTAGATATGTGTCTGGTTCCTGGCCTAATGTTACCTCCGAAGTTCAGAATGCCTAGGTTTGAAAGGTACAAAGGGGATAGTTGCCCGAAGCAACATTTGGTGATGTTCTGCCGAAGAATGACTTCATTTGTGCACAACGACAAGCTGATGATTCATTGCTTTCAAGATAGTCTGACTGGGGCATCTTTGAATTGGTATATGCAGTTAGAGCGTAATCAGATCCGATCATGGATGGATTTAGCCAGAGCTTTTCTGAAGCAGTACGACTATAATCTTGACGAAGCTCCTATTCGCATGCAGCTGCAAGAATTGTCTCAAGGGAACAATGAATCTTTCAGAAAGTATGTTCAGAGATGGAGAGAATTTGCTAGTAGAGTGCAACCACCGCTCCTAGACCAAGAGCTGAAAGGCTTGTTCGTAAACTCCTTGCAGAGCCCGTACTTCGAAAGAATGCTTGGGGCCGCACCAAATTTCTCTGAGTTGGTAAGGACGGGAGAGCACATCGAGTATAGTGTAAAGACTGGAAGAATCCCGTATGTTTCAAGAGGTCAGGCCAGTGAAACTGAATCTCTCTATGGCTCTCAATCTGAAGATGAAACTATGATCAACGCGGTCCTGACAGATGTTGGATATCCTCAAGTCGAATCGGTGAAATCTGTTGGTTCTCCGTCTTCTCAGCGGTCAGTATCTTCTGTGTCTCGTTATTCTGGACAGACAACCGTGCCTGGGGCACCATATCAGGAATCTTATGTCGCTTCCATTGCAAGTCCACGAGCTCGTGGCCGAGGTTACCAGAATCAGCGTCAGAATCAGAACCGACCTCGTAGCAACTTGGAACGAAGAAACGCTCCTTTTCACCCAGTGTCGATGCCGTATAGCCAGTTGCTACCATCTTTGATCCAGAAGTCTTTGGTGGAACCTAAAGCTCTTAAGCCCGTGCCAGAACCTTACCCTCCTGGGTATAATCCCCACGTTCAGTGTGGTTATCATGGTGGCTCTCCAGGGCATTCAACGAAAGATTGTAAAGCATTTCAGGCGAAAGTACAGCAGTTGATTGACCAGGATCGCATTTCCTTTCGGGAAGGATTTCTGTTTGTTCATCCCAGCCGCTCAGCTGTCTAAGCTCGTTGATTCGGAAGGTATTCCCCAGCAAAAGCCAGTGATTCAGACAGGCAGGCGCCTCAGCATTTGGCAGTCCTCAGACCCTTATACATCATTTGCATTTGTAGTTTCTTTTTCTGTTAGTTACTACCGGCTTTTAAACATTGTATGTTTCGGATGGTGATAATAATAAAGTGACTATGCATTTTTCTGAATTAATCATGTCGTTGTCGCTCATTTACTGCATTGCACTGACACTTGCATTTTTTTATTCACTCCACTTTATCCCTGTGACTAGCAAAGATTGGAGGGAGGATGATGAAACTGAATACTCATAACCGATCATCGTATGCTTTCAGATAAGACCGTACCGATGACGTACAAGGCATTGTTTCTAATTCCCCAAACACTGGAGATATAAGGAGTTAGTCCCTTGTTAACCACTTCGAGCCAGGAAGTAGGAGTTTTTTTCGGACTTTTTTTAACCCTCACATCTTAACCCGGGGCAGGGTAGTTGTCAGTTAGCTTGACCGAGCATTCAAGTCTTACAGAGGAGTGTTGTCTTTCAAAGACCGATCAACTTATACCTTTCAAGAGGTCAAACCTCACCAATCAGGAGTGAGACAGTTACAATCCTTTCGGAGCAATCAAGACAACCAGTGTCACACGACTTTGTTCCAAAAGAAAGACGAAAGAAAGCCCGCTAAGTAGAAAGAAAGAAAAGCTGAGAAAGCTAATACTTAGGCAAAAATCAGGGCATCCCGCTGGACTTCAAAAGAAATCGAAAAAATCGAAAAGGACTCAAAATGAGTCAGTCCAGGCAAAAATTAGGGAATCAAAAGAATGAAAAAGAAGGGATCAAAAGAAAATTTTCCCCAGCAAATCACAAAGTCGTGTACACAGACACCGAAAGCGAAGAAGGAGTAACTGTCAAAGCTTGTGAATTCCTTAATTGTGGTTCTTACCATTCAACATACTTCTTGAAGAGGCGAGTGCTTGTGCCAGGTTAGCTGAACCTTAGGATCGGAGATCATCACGTAGAAGGGGTGGGTACAAATCAAATTTGAGCCAAATATCCTTTGTTTCACGAACCGTGAACCCGACCACGATACAACCCTTAAAAGACCTAATTGAGGTAAGGTTAGTCTGAAGCGCATTACGATAAGGTTGAGTAACCTGACTCCTTCTTGACTTGCTAGTCACATCTTTGTTGTATTTTTCACTGACCACGTAAGCACTACGTTTGAACTTTGGTTCATGCGTCACTCTCAATCATGCATGTAAATGAGTGACAGCTCAATTTTTTCAAAATCTGCATAACCATTGCATTAAGATTACCATTCGTAAACAGACGATTCTAATTGCAGGTTAGTAGTTGGCATGAAAGAAATTCCAACAGGGAATCGTCAAGCAGGACTGAGTAATTCAGCAGTCTGAACCAGAATGGTGTATGTTGTGAAGCCCAATGAATCAGGGGCATTGACTTCCAGTAAGTTCGGAATCAGTCAGTCTGAGGACGAGTCCCGAAGTTTCAGTTGAGCAGGGGCAGTTTTGTTTGAGAAGCAGTTGATCAGAAGTGAGTCTCCTCGAGAGCCAATCAGGGGCAGTTATTCAGAACGTTGAGATTTGAAAGCAGATACTTCCAGTGGATAATCGGATCGGGTTAAGTCGCTAGAACGCTCATTCAGGGGCAAGTCATCGCAGAGAATGTTGAAACCAGCTGGGTTGGCGATGTTTTAGTGGAGATTGAATTCTGTTGTTGTACAGATACCGGGGCAAATAATCTCGAAGCCTTCTCGTAGCAAGCTGTTCAGAGCAGGTATTCCCAAGAGTTAGATTGGGGCAAGTTGAATTGTACTGGGGCAAGTTGTGCAAGCCAGTCTTTTCTATCCCCAGCTGAGTGTACTGGGGCAAGTTGTTCAAAACCAGCCTGTTTATCCCCAGCCAGAGTTGAGTATCGGGGAATCATGTCAATACCCTTGTCAAAAACCTGAACCTTCCAAATAAGGCCTTGCTGTCGTTGGATCATTATCCTGCAGTTTAAACCTGTTGCGTGTCAGTAACCAGTCGTTTCCAAAGTCCAGTTCTCGTCTGGCCCACCCGTTTGTAAGCATCAGTTCTCGTCTGGTGCAGTTTATTGTAACCAGTTCTCGTCTGGTCACCGTTTCTTCAAGTGTTGTATCAGTTCTCGTCTGGTACATGTCGTCGCGTAACCAGTTCTCGTCTGATCATCGTGTGTTTTAACCTATGTGTTATACCAGTTCTCATCTGGTGTACGTCAGCTTTCAGCCAGTTCTCGCCTGGTTGTCTTTTTCTCAGTCCGTTATTCCAGTCAGCCCCGTCTGACGTTCAAAACAAAAATCAATTCTCGTCCGATAATCTATTTCCCTATCAGTTCTCGTCTGGTAGTCTACCTTTGAATGCTAGTTCTCGTCTAGTATTTCCCATATTTTCCACTGTGTACATAGTCCATGTTTATCCTAAACCAGAAAAACAAAAAACCTAAAGGTATCTGACACAGTATTTCCCAATGACCCGCATGTTGTCATGTTCCCCGATACGAAGCTCGACGGATACCAGTGCTCCGATTAATGTTTGAATTCCTTGAGGATGTTGTTAAATCAGAATTGCCACTCTTCAGCAGATGAAAGTTGCTTATTATCCCCGGAAGAGTCGAGATTGTCTTTTACCCCGTATCAGAGTAGGATCAGGAGTATCTTCAGCAGATTAAGATTAATATCCTTGATAGTAGGAGCATTTCCAGCAGTGTGCTGCACGTAATCAACCCCAGTTTGGGTCGTTCCCCGCAGAGTACGATCAGTTGTCAATGGTTTGAAGAGAGCATCCCCGAGCAGAGATGTTTTCTTTCCCCAGTGAAGTCGCCAAGCAGGGTTGCCTTTTTATTTCTCCAGCAGAACGGTTATCCCCAGCGGATTTGATTTCCCGTTTCCAGCATTTATTTTGCCGAGATGATCTTGTGACTTCAGTTCATCCCCAGTAGAGTTGGCATTGCCTTCGGCATTTATTTTGCCAAGCGGTTTTCAGACCTGGTGTTCTCTGGCAGCTCGAGCCTGCATAGCATAGCATTGCATAGCATTGTGCATGACTGCATAGCATTTGACATTGCATAGCATTTGACATTGCATAGCATTTAACATTGCATAACATCGTGCATGATTGCATAACATTTCGCATATCATTCCCACCGTGTGGGGCATAGCGCAGAAGCATACGCATCATAAGCATGAGCCAGGTCACTATCATTCTTGTCTTACAGGCGTTCCACCAAAGGATCAGTTGCTCAGGACGATTCCTGGTATTCTCCCCAACAAAGTTGCTTTCTTGAGATGATTCCCAAGACCCCGGTATAATCCCCGCATTCGCTCACTCAAGATGATTTTTGAGATCCCCAGCGAAGCCAGTTCAAAAAGATTATGGAATTCCTCAGCAGAGCCGTTTGCTTAAGATGATTCTTAAGACCTCAGTACAGCTTCCCGAGTTGTTCGCCTAGTATGATGCTTGAGTTCCCCGGTAGCGTCCCCAACAAGGTTTGCCCAGGAAGATTCCAGGGACACCCAGCAGAATGAAGTATCCAGAAAGGTTATCAGACGAAGTTGTTTGTTCAGGATGATTCTTGAAACCCTTAGCAGCGTGATCCAACAGTAATGTCTAATCTGAAGATGGACTTTGTAGAAGCCTGAGGGCGATATCAGAAAGTTCCTGTGAGTTCAGACTTCCTTGTTGATGAATCAACGTGTGGCTGAAGATAAGGTTCCAAAGCTTGTAGACATAGCAAAGTGATCTGTGTTGGCCTGAAGACCAAGTCAGTTGTCCTGAGGTGATGATTGATTGCGATCAAGTGGATAGTTTTTCTTCTGACTGAAGTCGAAGATGTTTCTCCAGCTGAAGCGGAGTTTTGCCTGAAGGCAAAGTGTTGAATCCTCGTAAGAGTCATGAATGGCTCTGGATACCATTTCTTTGACTGAAGTCACAGATTTCCCAAGCTGAAGCGAAGGTGCCTAAGGGCAAGGTTATCCCCAAGGTCATGAATGACCTAGGATTCATTTTTCGGACTGAAGGCCGAAGTATATCCCTGACTGAAGTCTCGGATGCTCTATAGCAGAGGCGGAGTTGCCTGAAGGCATATCCATGTATCCTTGAAGGCCAAGGACCATTTCTTCAGACTGAAGTTGAAGATACCTCCTGCAGAGTTGCCGACGGGCAAAGTTTACATCCTTGAAGGCCAAGGATGTTCTTTCTAGATGAAGCTGGAATAGCCGACGGCCAGGGTTTCATCTATCTTCAGAAATACTTGAAGATTCTCCAGCTGATCTGAAGTGGCCAGGGGCCAGGGTTTCATATATCTGTAGTGTTGAACTTCTACGGTTTCTCAGTATGCAGTAATATTTGGATGTTCGTTATGGTTCTGAGGGTGAACCCCAGATCAGAGTGTGCTTGGTTGAGTCTCTCATCCCCAACAGAGTAGCTCCAAATACGCAAGTTCCATTTACCAGGGGCGAACCTCAGGTCAGTATTGTATTCTCTCCAGCGGCGATGCGGGGTATTTTGATTGTTCGACGGCGATATGTGATTTAGTCTTCCAGCGGCGATGTTGGGTGGTGTGGTTGTCTGAAGGCAATGTCAGAAGAATTTAATGTGGATGACTAACGGCGATGTCAGATCAGTATTTCTCCAGATAGTTGCCGTGCAACTATTATTCCAGTGATCGACAAGTTGAGCAGTTGGCAAATTTTCGGGTTTACCGGTATTCAACCGTCTCGCACCTTGATTGGCTGAGAGCCGTTCGCTCCTCACCCAGTCAAGTCCAAGCCGCTTGAATAGGGGCAGCTGTTGCACCCCAAAATTTGACCAACCGGGTCTCGTATCTGGCTCGGTGTTTCGACGCATAATCGCATTCGCATCTGCATATTGCATACAGTGCATTTTTCATTTGTTTTGATTTTATTAGGGATCACAGCTCTCGTCTCATGTTTCAGGTGTTCTTTTATCAGGTAGAATCGTTTTTTGGGATATTTCGGTGCCCGTTTATTTTTACCGGCTATTTTTGTTGCGCTCTCGCAGTGTTTTGTGTCGTTCAATGTTATTGTGATTTTTCTGGATTTTATTGGCTATTTTTTAGGATTTAATGGGATTTTTTATAGTTTTAATAGATTTTAAATCATATATAGAATTTTATAGAAATAAATAGCTTTTAGCATTTTTTAGGATTTAATAGGATTTTCAATAGTTTTAATTCTTTTTAAATAGATCATTTTAGGATTTAATAGGTTTTTAGGAATTTTTAGAATATTAATAGAATTTTTAAATAGTTTTTTAGATATAATGTTTTAGAATAATAGAATAATAGAATTTAAATAGGTTTACTATTTTTTTTAATAGAATAATGATAGATTTTTTCCTTTTATTAGTAAATAGAGTTTAAATAGAAAATATAGTTTTTTTAATAGTTTTAGATTTTCTTTTAATAAATAATATAGGTTTGTTAGAATTAATTGAGTTTTAATAATTAATTGAGTTTAGTTCAGTAATTAGTTTGATAGTTTAATTAGAATTTAATTGGTCCATTAGTTAGCATTAACCCAATTTTAAGTCTTAATTCTTGTTATGCAGTTTTGGATTTTTCTTAATGGTTTTCGCAGGCCCAGTTATCAGCAAAGCCCAAATCCAGTGTTGTCCAAAAATGTCCAAAATAGTCCAGCATTTTCCAGCGTTTTCCAGTACATTCCAGAAAGTTCCAGAAATTCTCAGCGTGTATAAAGCTCAGCTGCACACGTGTTCACACGAGGCTGGCCCCACGTTTTTCTTCACATCCACGCCACCTCACAGCTTCCTTCTCTCTCTCCCTGCCACGCCAGGCCACACGTGGTCACCATGCAGCAGGAGACCCCACTACCTCCACCACGTGTAAGCTCCACACACCTCGCCTGAGTCAGCCACCGGCCGGCATGCATGGCCGGCGGCCACCGTGCATCCCACCGGAGAACGCCCACATCTCCAGATTCCGACGTACCTCCTTCAACCACCGTTCATATTCCTCGTCACCAACATTCATCTCCCATCATCCTCCTCCGATCAATCCTAATCTCCTTCTCCGGCCAACAATCATCAACCATCAACAGAACCTTCATCAAGAACTCCCCAGAAATTCATCTAGAATGAGGAACATTCATCGATCCTCTTTGTGACCTCTCCAGAAGAAACATGCAACAGTCTTCACCAATCATCTAACCTTCATGTTCATCGCGATTCCCAGAAGTTCATCATCCATCAAGCCTTCAGGAAAAATCCCCAGAATCCTCATAGATTCACCTTTAACCGTTCAACAAACTTCAGACATCCAACTATCAATCTTCCTCCTCGTCGTTTCTTCCCTGATCATTCTTCATCCACTTCTGTTCAATAATCACACTCTCCAGATTGTTTCCAGATTCAACAACGCATGCATCCTTTAGATCATCATCTCCAGAAGAACGTCAGCAAGAACTCCATCTTCAAGCCAATGCCAGAAATCTCCAGAAAATTCACCAACGCGTTCACCAGTCGTATGAACCTCCTTCAGCTTTCCAGAAAGTGTCCTCAAGAACGATCTTCCGCAAACCTCCTTCGAAGGAGTCTCCAAACGAGCTTCAGAAAGAGAACAAGATCCACCCAGATCTTCAACGATCGTCATCACCATAGCTTGTCTTCAAGAAGTGGTCGAACGAAGAAAATGGAAGAAGGGCTGTTTGATTGTGGGTGAGAAGGAGTTCAGGGATGTTGAACGGAGAGAATTCAGAGAGTGGGGACGGCGACGGCGCCGTGAGGAAGAGTGAGGAGGAGAAACGGCGTGGGTGTTGGTGAACAGTGAAACGAAGAGTTTTGGTTACCTAGGATTTTACTGAGATTAGGGTAAATGGGAATGGATTGCGCGTTTGGGCTTTGCTAAGCCCAATGGAGATTTTTCTGGACTACCCCTCCTGATCACTTCCCTTACCCCCCTCTGCACGTTTTTTTTGGGCGAACATTGGGCCTGGCCCAACGCCCTGACTGAACCATACACCCCAGTTCACTCAGCGCACCCCTCCCTTTTTTTGGATGTGGACGGTTTAATGGGCTGGGCCCAGTTTTGTGGTTTTATTATTTTTGCTTGTACAGCCCCCCTGTAAACTGGTGTAAACCCCCCCCCCCCCTTTCTTGTTTTTTTTCATTTTTTTATCATTTCTTTTTGTTTAGAAATTGTGAAAAAGAAAAGAAATAGAAAAAGGAAATTAGAAGAAAAGAAAAGAGATATTTGAAAAAGAAAAAGATTATGGAAAAAGTGAGAAAAGAAAATAAAAGAAAAAGAAAAATATAGAAAAAATAGAGAAAAATAAAATAGAGAAAAATAAAATACATAGAAAAACATAGAAAAATATGGAAAAATATTTTGAAAGGAAAAAAGAAGAAAATAGTTGGAAAATAGCAAAAAATATTAGATGTAATATTTTTTTAGAGATTATTTTCTTTTTAGGATAGTTTAGAAGTCCATTTGTTAGGGGGCTATTTTCCATTCAATTTTTCAGGATAGGATAGGATAGCATTTCCTAGGAGATTTATTTTCAGTATTCACTCATTGTAATCATTTTTCAGAATGTTAATAAAACGAGATTTGAGCTGTGGTCCCGAAGTAGCCGAACTACAGCTGCTCTGATTTCTCGTACCAGACGAGAATATGTAGGCATAGGATGCGATATCCTAGCGAGCACACTAACAACTAACTTTTGTTCTCTCGCGGCTGTGCGATCGAGACTTTCCCGCTGACGATTAATTGTAACCCTTTTTCTCTCTTGCCCGAATGCATTTGAGACCAAGCCATAGTTTTGCCCATAGGTTCCCGACCTTTGAAACCAGTTGTTTTTTCTCACTGCTGTGTGAGAATGTTTTGTTTAGCCGTAGTTAGTCTGAACTACGTAAAGCTCTGATCTTCCATGCAGTGGAAGTACGTAGGCACAAGACGCGAGGTCTTGGCGAGCCAATTTCCCCGTAGTCCCGAACTACGTTGACTCTGACTTTCTCTCTTGAGAATACGTAGGCATAGAGTGCAACGCTCTATCGAGTCAATTCCCTTCCCTTTAGATTTAGCAGCCGTAGATAGATTGTTTTTGCATCCTTTAGACAACCCAAGCAAGCGCGGATCCCGTCGAGTACGACGGACGTGAGGGGTGCTAATACCTTCCCCTTGCGTAACCGACTCCCGAATCCAGGTTTTGGTTGCGATGACCATACCTTTCCCCGTTTTTTGCGAGGTTTACTTCGAGCGTTTCCTTTCCCGCTTTGAGGGATAAATAACACACGGTGGCGACTCTTCTGTCAGCCGGCGCCGATTTTCGCAGTAGCGACATAATGGTTAAAAAATGTATATAAAAGATATACAAATTAAGTAGTCTCGGCACGTCGGAAATGTGTATTTTAGTAGTAAAAATAAATTAAATAATAGAAAATTAAGTTGTCTCAACTCATATGGCATGTATATTTTAAGTAGTATTGGCCCGTAGGAAATGTATAAAATATATCTTTTACTATCATATAAGCTTATAAGTTATAAGCTCAAAAATATACATGTCAAACATAGCCTTATTAATAATGAACATCTCTTTCATAACATTATTAAATAATGGGGTTGTTTGATTGTGTTTTGTTTCATAGTTTAAAAAAAATAATGTTTTGGACTAGGCCTGGATTGGCCCACCGTCAGGGACAACCAAGTCCAGCTCTGCATCAAAGAAGGCCCAACCCATTATAGCTGTGGAACAACATATTCCCCATGTGCTCCTCACCCGAAGACACATGGCCAACTGATCCCGCATATCTGCAGAAACGTTATGCCCTTCGTAACGGGCAAGTCTTCCATTTTTCGGAGAATGTAGAGCAGTTGACCCAGGATGATAAGCACAAGTTTCTCACCCATACCTCCATGTAAGAATCCTAGAAGTCATCCATTATGGGTCTGACCACTCACCCTATAATGGAGACCATTTGCCCAATGTTGGGTGCTCTCTATGAATATCCTCCTATGAAGAAGGGTAAGGGATTCAATTTAATTTCTTGATTTACTTGTTATCACTTCGCCTGAACTTACTTGAGCGCCGAAGTACTTGCAGGTACCCCCCTCTTCATCCATATTTGCTGACTGTTGCTGCTGTAGAATTGTTACCGACCATATTCTAATCCGCCAGGTTAGATTAGTGGTGTCGTCTATGGGAAACCTGCTCCCGCGTCTTTCCTTTCCCTAAAACTAAAAGATCAAAATAGAAAAACTCCAAAAACCAATCATGGTCGATCAACACGACAACAACGACTACAAAATTTCCTTCACTCTCGTCCATGACGCCGACAATGAAAACGGTATGCCGATTCTGGAAGACAACTCCCACAAAGAGAGATGGGCAAACTACTTCTCCCTTCTCCAAAGAGGCAGCCGGTGATGATGTCCAGAATGTTGAGACCTGAAAAGTCCAAAAGGCTTCAGAGATGACGTCGGAGAAGTTCTAGCTAATCCCTGTGTCGGCCGATGCCGACCTGACCATCGCCTGGTCGCGACCCTCAACCAGACCAATGTGTTGATCTATCAATGGAATAAGAGGATTTGAGCATTGGAAAGAGATCGACATCCATGCTCTCCCCCACGAAGACACTAATGGTGCGATCCCGTCGCTACAACGACTAGGTCGTCAACCAGAGTTAGAGAGGCCACAACCCCTGAAGCTCAACCGTACTCCTCCCCACGAGGACCGCCTCTCCCTAATTTCCAAGAAGAACAAGGTCGGGGGACGAGCAGACAACCGTCGTTCACCCCCACAAAAACTAAAAGACTGACCAAAGAATTCATCGTTGCACCATGATGACAGCCCTCGATGAGAGAAGTACAACTACTCACAACCATGCTCATCGCTCAAGAGCGACAAAGATGAGCCTCGCGGTCCACTTTCTCGAGCGGTCATGGACGCTTTACTTCCCGTCAAGCTGGAGAAACCCCCGAATATAGGAATGTACGATGGGACGGCAGACCTCGATGAGCACATCAAAAACATCGATGTGTTGCTCGACTACTACGACGTCAGAGGCGCCATCAAGTGTAGGTTATTACCCAAAACCTTGAGTAAAGGTGACATGACATGGTACAAAATCCTCGCTGAAGAGTCCATCACTTCTTGGAAGGACCTAAGAAGGAAATTTTAGAGGCACTTCACTGCCTCCTGTCGCCATCCAAAATCCAAGGTGACGCTCGAGGCGATCATGCAGGGAAAGGATGCGTCCCCTCCGAGCCTACATCGAGAGGTTCAACCGCAAAGTTGTCCAAGTCTCCACTTCCGACGACATGAAGAAATACCTGCTCGAGCGAGGGTTGCGCCCCCGTAGTGGCTTTGCCAAAGCTGTTGGTATCAAAACACCTACATCATTAGATGCCCTCCTCCTCGAGGCACATGCTTACATCCAGTTTAAGGAGAAAGAGGCTTCCAACATTGCTCAAGACTCGAGGCACCAAGAAAATTATAGGGTTTCAAGGCATGACGACATGGTACCTCGTCGCAAAGGAGAAAAAAGGAAGGAGGATAAGCCTAATGACTCAAGGGAGTTCAAAGGACCTGTTGACTGCTTTGCTGACTACACATCATTGATTGCCTCCTGCGACTGTATTCTGTCCTAGTGCGTGAATGCATAATTCCACCAGGCCAGAGTCCGCTTTCCCAGACAGACACTTGTCAATCCTAACACGGACAAAACCAAATACTGCCGATTCCACAAAAGCCACAGGCATGTAACTGAAGAATACATCCACCTAAAGGATGCAATTGAAATTCTCATCAAAGATGGACACTTGAAATAATACACCAAGAGGAGAGAGGCTCCTCAATAGGACACCTGAGAAGCGAATAGGGTCGAGGGGGAGAAGACACCTTTCAACGACGCCGCCAGCTTATCGGTCACCATGTCGATCTCTCAGCCCAAGGAATTCTACGTCCCTGACAAGGCCGAAAACCCCCTATACTTTGTAGTCCATGGGGGCATGGAAGACTTTCCCCTCCGCCATGATCATATCTGGTAGGGGTTTCAACAAACTTATTGTAGGGTCAGTGAAGAGGAAGTTCGAACAACTCATTGATGCAAGCTCGAGCAAAAACTCCACCCTCGATAAATATCAGAGAATCTTGAATCTTATCGCCTTCTACCATGAGAAGCTACCAGAAGGAGCCCCCAAATTCAGCATCCTCTGCTCGTAAGAGCGTAAATGACAAACTTTGACATTCGTCGCATTCTGGACGACCAGGGGAGCTTGGTCAATATCATGTATTCGTAGTTGTTCTCAACTTTGCAGCTCGACGAAACACATTTGGCACCATATGTGGGCTCTAATTTATAGGGCTTCAACGAGGAAACCACAAGGTCGTAGAGATACGTCGAACTGATTGTCACGGTTGGAGCAGATGAAATCTCCAATTCGATCAAAGTCTAGTTCGCGGTCATAGACTGCCCTTCTCTATATCAATGCATCTTGGGACGACCAACTATGGCCGACCTGATCGTCGTACCATCCACCGCCCATCTAAAGATGAAGTACTACACGACCAAAGGCCCCGTCACCACCCTCCACTGTGACATTGAAGTTGTGAGGAGATGCTTTGAAGCGACCTCGAAGGGACAGATCACCATCAACACGCCATCCAAAACTCCCGACAAGCCAGATCGACCCAACACCTCCGAGGAGTCGAAGCCAATGCCTCATGTTGACTCAGTCGACCTTAACAACCGCTTTACCATGGATGACCTAAAGGAACAAAAAAAGAAAGACAAAGGAGCCCAACTAGCATGATCAACCTCCCCAGCACAAGATGTTAACGAGGAGCCTGCCTATCCGAGATTCCCCATCCCTGACAACGAGTTCGAAGTCATCCTACTCGGCAACGACCCAAAAAAAGGTGTGAAGATTGACACTGATCTCCCCGACCTCACGAGGAAGCAACTGAAGGTGTGCTTAAGAGAAAACGCTGACTTGTTCGCATGAAGCACTGTAGAGATGCCTGGGTTAGACCCTGATGTCGCCTGCCACCAACTGACCATAGATCCCGCCGCTAGGGTCGTAGTACAATATAGGTGTAGGCAGTCTCTTGAAAAAGCGGAGGCTGCTTAATTAGTTATAAAAGTCCTCCTAGAGGCAAATTTTATTTCGGAAGCCTAGTACACAACATGGCTTTCAAACGTGTACTTGTTAAAAAGTCTAATGGAAAGTGGAGAATGTGCGTTGAATATACCAATCTTAACAGGGTTTGTCTTAAAGATGTTTATCCTTTGCCTAACATTGATAGATTGGTCGATAACTCTGCAGGTTTCAAACTGTTGTCATTCATGGACGTGTGCTCGGGGTACAACCAAATCCTCATGGAGAAAGCGGACAAGAAATACACATCCATCATGACTAAGTCGGGCAAATATTATTACAATGTAATGCGCTTCGACCTGAAAAAATGTTGGCGCTACTTACCAGCAGATGATGAGCAAAGTCTTCCGATGTGAGATTGGAGATATGCTCAAGATCTACATGGACAACATGATCGTGAAGTCCTAAGAGGAAACTGATCACTCGCTTTACCTCAAGAGAGTCTTCGACCAGGCGAGGAGATGAAAAATGAGATTCAACCTGGAGAAGTGTGCCTTCGGCGTTCGAGCAGGCAAGTTCCTCAGTTTCTATCTACCCGAATAAGGAATTGAAGCGAACCCAAATAAATTCATGGCTTTCTCCAAATTTCCAACGCTGAACTCGAAGAAATTGATTCAATCCCTTAATGGAATGCTCACCTTACTATCTCGCTTCGTAGCTAAGCCTGCCCAGCACACACTTCCATTTTTCAAACTTCTACGCAAGGAAGCAACATTCGAGTGGACTATGGTGTATGAACAAGCCCTCCTCCACCTCAGGCGAGTTCTTTAGCAACCACCGGTCCTCTCGCGACCAGAAAATAAGGAGACTCTCTACCTTTACCTTGTCGTCGCAACCGATATCGTCAGCGCGACCCTCATTCGCTAGACCCCCGAAGGGCAAAAATCCACTTATTTCACTAGCAAGGCCTTGCAAGGACTAGAGCTCAGATACCAGGAGATTGAAAAGGTATCATTGGCCCTCATCAACGTGGAAAGGAGATTGAGACACTACTTCTTAGCCCACACAATTGTGGTGCAAACTGACCAGCCCGTGAAACATCTGCTCGATCATTCCGACATGGCCGGCAGAATGCTTAAATGGTCACTAGAACTCTCTGAATTCAACATTTAGTACGAGAGCAAAAAGACCTTTAAAGCCCAAGTATTGGCCGACTTCGTGGCATAAATGACCATGCTAACCTTCTCGACAAACGGAGCCCACAAGTGGACCATATTCATGGACCGAGTATCCAGTTCAACGGGAAGCGGGGCGGGAATCATTTTGGAAAATAAGGAGGGAATCTTGATCGAAGTTTCCCTCGCCCTATCTTTATCGACCTTGAATAACCAGGCCTAATATGAATCTTTCCTCACGAGGTTGCGCTTGGCTGAGGATTTAGGAGCTAGAGAGGTAAAGATCTTCACCGATTCCCAGCTCGTTGCCTCATAAGTACTGGGGGAATACCAAGCAAAAAATGACATTCTCTCAGAGTACTTAGCTCTTATCTGGGAATGAATAACTAAATTCGACTCCACCAAGGTAAGACACACTGATCGTGAGCACAATACTCGGACATACATCTTTTCCAAACTTACGAGCACGAAGAAGAAGGGCGGGAATAAGTCTGTCATCCAGGAGATACTTTCCCACCCTAGTATCGAGAAATTGTCTGTGATTCTTGACATGAATGCAGCGGCGACAGCGACTGCTGGATGACCCTGGTCTACAACTACTCGCAACAGAGGAACTGCCCTCGATCAGAAAGAGGCTAGCGTAACGAGACGTTGAGCTTGCGCCTACATCCTTATTGAGGACAAGCTATACAGACGAGGATTCTTTATCCCTCTCCTCAAGTGTGTCGAGGAATCCAAGGTCACCCACATCTTACATGAGATTCACGAAGAAATTACAGTTCAATACTTCGGAGGGAGATCCATCGCTCAGAAGGCCCTACGAGCAGGGTACTATTGACCCACCATGCAACACGATGCAAAAGAACACGTCAAAAAGTGTGATAAATACCAGTCTCACAGGGACATGCACTTGGCACCACCCAACAAGCTCAAGACCTTCTCGTTCCAGTGGTTATTTTCCTGGTGGGGAATAGACATCCTCGGACCGTTTACCACGAGGTCATACCAGAACAAATACCTAATAGTCGGTGTTGATTATTTCATGAAATGGATAGATGCAAAGGTCCTCTCCAAAATCATTGCGCATAAAATACTTCATTTCTACAAGAGAAACATTCTCGCCCAATTCAGCGTACCACAAGCTATCGTCATCGACAATGGGACGTAATTCACAGACAAAAACTTCTAGGACTTTGTCGCCAAGTTAGGCATTAAACAACATTTCACTTCGGTCACGCACCCGCAAACAAACAGGCAGGCCAAAAGTCGCGAACAGGGTGATCTTACGAGGCCTAAAACGAAGACTAGGTGAGGCCAAGAAAAATTGGGTCGAGGAACTGCATAATGTGCTCTAGACCTACAAAACTACACCACATTCGACCACTGGGGAAACCCTGTTTCGATTAACTTATAGGACCGAGGTAGTCATCCTCGTGGAGATTCAAGAACCCTCTAGAAGAACTGGATCTCCCATCAAAGAGGAGATGAACGATGAGTCACTGAGAGAGGAACATGACCTGGTCGAAGAGATTCAGTCAGGATCATCCCTTCGAGAAACCTCATTGAAATAAAAGATAACCTTAAGATATGACGCCAAAGTCATAAAACAGGAATTCCAAATCTGCAGTCTAGTTTTGCGAAGGAATCACAAAGACCCTCATGAGGGAAAGCTCACCACCAACTAGGAAGGCCCCTATCACATTCGAGCAAAAACGGAACATGGCGCCTACTACCTCGAAACGTTGCACGAGGAAGAACTTTCTCGACCATGGAAGGAAAAAAAACTGAAATAGTATTACAAATACACCTGACAGTCGATGTACCCTATTCAACGATGACAAGATGTGTCCCGACCATGGAGGTATGCTCGGGTACAAGCACGACGTCCCAAACTTAAACAAAAAGGCAAGTTTTCACTCTTTTGACGAGCTGATTCTTGGCCCGATGGGGAATCCTCAATCGAGCTCTATCGTTGATGTACCACGAAGGCAGAACACCCAACTCACGATGGGAGGTTCATGCCGCAGAGTTAAAACCTCAACCGAGATCTTAGCTCCACTATCAATATAAAGCCAACTCCGATCACTCGAACAAGTTCCCTACACTGTCAAGCACCAATTCTGTTGAGCAAGACCCCACACACACTTAGCAAAAACAATTTGAAAACAAGCATAAGTAACAACCAATGAAACTATATACTCGACGAGCAAAATATATAAAGGCATATACGCACATGTCAAAAAAGTAAAGTTATATTAAGATAATGACCACAAATGCCAATGTCGTCAAAGCATTACAACAAACAGGCAGAGGCCACTATTCAAGCATTATGAATCATGGCGCGCAGGCCAAACTAATACAAACAAATAAATCTAAACATTTTCCTCCTCCTCGGTATGGGTCTCCCCCTCGGCGTCAAGGCTAGGAGGAGCAACTATTTTACTGTCGACCCCCTGGTTCATAAATCCAATCCTCTCAGTGACAAGCTCGGCCCTGAAGTTCACAACTTGTTGAGCCACTTATTCCAACAACATCCAAGCAATCTTGCTCGATGACCTTGATCTGCGAGACCAGCTCACCGCGAGTCAGCAAGGCTCTCTCTTTAGTGTACTCGTCATCGGCAGGGGTCGTAGCAGCTTCCAATTTGGCGATTCTTGTAAAACCCATTATAACTATTTAGTCTTTTTGGTATTATTTTATTTCGGTGTGTCTTTAGGTGAGAGTGTGTCTGAGTGCGCTGGTGAGTTCCCTTTATTATAGAGATTATTTAATAAACCATAGAGTTTAATACTAATATAATATAATTAATAATGATAATAATTTAATAATTAATAGTAATATTGTTATTCTATTGTTATTATTATTATTATTTGTATTATTATTAGATTAAGTAAAGAAGATAAGGATGGAGAGATATTATGAGGGTTTTGGGGTAAAAAGGAGAATGGCACAATAAACCAGTGGAGAGAAAGATTAAGGAGGAAGAATAAGGAGGAAGAGAGGCAAGGCTAGGGCTGTCAATTCTTCAGGATTCTTCGCCAATCTGATCAATTAATCGAGGTAAGGGTGTGAAATATGGTTATCCTATCCATGTATGTGATAATGTAGGGATTGTTTGGATTGTTTGGGTGTTTTTGTGTAGTTTTCCATTTTAGGTCGGAAATGATTTAATCAGTAGAATTGATGTTTTAACGGTTAAAACCTAAAACGAATTGCGTAGTTCAGTCGGGAAATGTTGGTCTAAGACTACGGGAACTGGTTTGAGTGAAATCGGGAGATTATATGAAGTTTCGGACTTTCAGACAATAGAGGATTTTGTGTATCGCAGAACTCGCTAAGCGAGCAGCTAGCGAGTGGTTCGCTAGGCGAGCTGCTAGCGAGCCAGTAGCGAACGGTCCCAGACTTGGGCAGAACCAAATGATCCAATCTCGCTGGAAGCGAGTGGGGTAGCAAAGGGTTCACGAGGGCCTCTCTAGGCGAGCAGGTAGCGAACGCTCCCAGCAACTTTCAGACAGCCTTCGCTAGCGTGTTCGCTAGGCGAAGGGGGTAGCGATGGTTCGCTAGGATCTCGCTAGGCGAGTGGGCTAGCGAGCACGACAACAACTTGTTTTATTTTTTTGTTGTTTCCATCCAACGTTGATGTTTTTGATATATAACGTATAGCTTGTGTGCTGTTATATGGTACACATATGAGGAGGTGGATATGCGTATGGCCAGTCTAAGCGCCAAAAATATGATTTATATTGTTTTGCTTCGTTCTCTCGTTTTGTAGGATCCCTTTGGTCATGATGGGTATAGGGATGGTGTTTAATGGTGAATGATGTATACTTGGTGTTAAAATGTGAATTTCCCTAATATTTAATTTAATTAACATAATTAATTGGTGTGTAATATATACAATGCATGGTGATGTGATCAGGAGGATCGTGTGCACTTAGTGTGCTTGAGTTTATTTGTTGTGCATTTGGTGTCGTGCATATTATGGTGTTTTGGTGGGATGAATCATTGCTCAGGAGGAGTGTATGTGATTCATCCGTACTCCCTTGTGGAGAATGATGGGGATAGATCATTGCCAAGGAGGGGCGTATGTGACCTATGTAACACCCCACTTCCCAAAATTAAATAAAATACGATTTAATCCAAATAAACATAAGAGTCTCCCCTCAACAAGTGAGATATCACATCACATAATCCATAATACTCTTCATTAGAAGGTTTTCAAAACAAAGCAACATAAATAATCCTTAATTCATCATTCTCGGTCATCCGCCGAATTACATAAAAAGATTCATTAAAACGTTCACTAACATGATACGTCACAGGAATTAAAACAAGTTCAACATAAAAACAAATAAACACCCAAGTCCCGTGCTACATATCAGAGCATCCTAAGACTTGACTCGCACACCACTATCCAAGCTAGCTAAGTACCTGGATTATCTGTACTTCTGAAGAAGCACAGACAACAACAACAACAAAGGGGTGAGAAAACATAATCAAAATTATCGGTAATACAGTACATGAAATAAAGGTAGCAATCATACAAAATATCACCCAACATTCATCAATAACGACCTATTGTCCAACAACAACACAACACACCATAATGCAATTATGCAACTCAACACCATGCATGTGGTACCGACTCATTGGTTTATTCAATCGAACCCCAGATAGATCACATACACCCATCCTTGGCCATGATCTATCCCCACCATTCTCCACAATGGAGTACAGATGAATCACATACACTTCTCTTGAGCAATGATTCGTCCCACCAACACCATGATATGCATAACACCAAATGCACAACAAATGAATTCAAAGCACACAAGGTGCACACGATCCCCTAATCACATCACCATACATCATACATACATATTGTTCATCAATTAATTATTTTAATTAAAGCTACACGATCCCTCTGATCCCATCACCATAACCCATACATATCTCACACCTCAATCTACTTATTTTAATTAAGTTCAATCACTACATAATTTCACCTTTTAATGTCAAATATACACTCTTCACTACTAATCACCATATTTATACTGGTCACAACTCAAGGAGTACTACAGGACAACAAAACCACCCTCACTGTATAAAATCACAACTTGTTGTCATGCTCGCTGGCTCATTCGCTTAGGGAAGCCCTAGCGAACGCTCGCTAGCTGCTCGCCTAGCGAACTCCCTTGCGAAGGCAGACAGTGGCTACTGGAAGCCTTCGCTACCCATCTCGCCTAGCGAAGTCCTAGCGAACACTCGCTACTAGCTCGCCTAGCAAACTCCCTAGCGAATCGCTCGCTAGCTACTCGCTTAGTGAGTTCTGCGATCTCTCAAAACCCTCATAGTCTAGAACTATTATCTTGCTCAAATTCAAGCCTATCACTCTACTTCTATCTTCAATCCTAACAATACTACAACCAATAAACACTACTCTATCATTTTCTATCAATTTAACTCTAGAACCCACACCTATGTTCATCATCAGAACTACAAAAGTTACTCAGAACTTCACCAATCTCCCAACAACACATACCCAAAGTCATCAATGGCAGCCATGCTCATAAACACATCAATACACATTCAATCCATCATAACAACAACAATCATCAAAATTTCAATATATCATTCATATTCACCAAACTCCTACGGGGTTAAGGAATCCCCTCTACCCGTTTCTCCCCCTTACCTCGATTAACACTCCGATTGACGAAGAACTCTAAAGAATTGTTAGCCCTAGCCTGCTTTTCTTCCCCCTTGTTCTTCCTCTTTCCTCTTCTCTCCAAAACTGGTTTGTCGTGTTTCTAACTCTCCCTCCTTCCCCAAACTCTTCTAATACCCCTTTAAATCCTTATTTCATTTTATTCCAATAATAATAATAATAATAATAATAATAATAATAATAATAATAATAATAATAATAATAATAATAATCATACTAATAATAATAATAATCATAATAATAATAATATTAATAATATTACTAATTATAGATTATCATCATTATCAATTACATTATATTATTATTAAACTCTATATTTTATTAAATAACTCCTATAACTCAAGGACACCCACCCACGCGCTCAGATACACTCCCCTACAAAGGACACACCAAAATAAAATAACACCAAAAGACTAAATAATTAAAATGGGTGTTACAACTCTCCCCCACTTTAATTATTTTCGTCCTCGAAAATTACCTGATGGAAACAATTCCGGATACGCTTCCCGCATCCTGCTTTCCAATTCCCAGGTCACACTGCCTCCTGCAGCACCTCCCCAAACCACTTTCACCAAAGATATCTCCTTTCCTCAGAGTTGTTTCATTTTACGATCTTCGACCCTCAACAGCATCGTCTCAACAGTAAGATTCTCACGGACTTGAACTTCATCTCTCGGAATCAAATGAGATGGGTCCGAGACATACTTTCGAAGTTGCGACACATGAAACACATCATGTAGATTCAAAATCTCAGGCGGTAACGCCACTCTATAAGCTACAACACCAATTATCTGCAAAATCTGATACGGTCCAATAAACTTAGGATCCAGCTTCTTGGACTTCAACGCACAACCCACACCAGTCACCGGGTTAACTCTTAGGAACACGTGATCACCTTCACTGAATTCAAATTCTTTCCTTCGGTTATCATGATAACTTTTCTGCCTACTCTGAGACGCTTTCATTTTCTCACGAATCATCTGAATGGTCTTAGTAGTCTGCTATACAATCTCAGGTCCTAAGACCAAATTCTCATCTGTTTCATACCAACACAGAGGAGTTCTACACCTCCTACCGTATAAAGCCTTAAATGGTGCCATTTTGATACTAGAATGGTAACTGCTGTTGTACGTGAACTCTATCAAAGGTAAATGAGTATCCCACGTACCACTCTTTTCCAACATGTTGCACCCCAAAATTTGACCCACCGGTTCCCACATCTGGTTTATGTTTCGACGCATTTTGCATTCGCATTCGCATACCGCATACATTGCATTTTTTCAGCCATTTTTGACTTTATCGGGATTACAGCCTCCCCTGTCGTTTTAGACATTTCAGGCCAATACGAGGATTTATTTTGAGAATTGGTGCTCGTTCCCTGTGTTTTCAGGCCATCTTGGTGTCCGGTTTTTACCGCTTATTTCGCTGTAATCGCGTATTTATGCTCTAATCGATTTAATTGGCTTCCTAAATTTTTTTGAATTTTCCCTTTTATTTTCTGGATTTTTAATAGATTTTAATAGAAATTAATAGACTTTAATTGTTTTTAGAATATTAATAGAGTTTTAATAGAATAAATAGAATTTTAAATAGTTTTTAATAGATATTAGGAGTTAATAGGTTTAAATAGATTTTTTAGGTTAATTGAATAGTTTTAATAGATTTTAAGCATTTAATAGAATATTTTTGTTTTTTTAGACTTTATTAGTTTAATGGCATTATTAGAATAATATAGGGTTTAAATAGATTTTAATATAGTTTTAATATAGATTAATAGTTTTTAATAAACAGTAAATAGATTTTAGTTAGATATTAATAGTGTGGTTTTATTAGATTTTCTGTTATAGAATTTATTAAAGTCTTTTTAGATTAGTTTAATTAGGTTTGGTTTTATTAATTAGTTTTAATTAGGGTTAGCTTTAATCATTAGTTAGTTCATTAATTACTGAGTTTATTTCGTTTTCAGTTTAATTATCATTTAATCATTAGTTCATTAATTGAATCTATTTGCATTTCCGTTTAATCATGCACTGGCTTTAATCATTCCATTAACCATCATTAATTGAGTCTCATAGCTTTCAATTTCATTTTCGTATTAATTGAGTCTTAATTGGAGTCGTTTATCATTTAATCCATTTTTCAGTCTTTAATTAAGTCCAATTAAATCATCTGAGTCTTTAATGGGCCATTTGTCAGTTTTGGGGGCCCAAAGCCATGCCACATGTCATTACTATAAAAGCTCTACGTGTCTCTCTCTCTCTCTTCAAGAAACTGACACCTCATTCATCATCACCACTCCACCGCCACTTGTCTCTCTCCTTCCCTTTGCATGTGTCACGCGTCCCCTTCTCTCTCCTCCGCGCTGTATGTGTGCCAGCACACACCCCACTATCTCCCTCCTGCCGCCGACCATGCAGCCGTCGCAGAGCCACCGTAACTTCCCGCCGGAGCAGTCGTAACCATCGCCGGAGTTCCTAAACTCGCCGGAAACCTGCACAATCCACCGGAAAATGCAAGAAACTTCATCATTTCTCCAGAAATCTTCTAATCTTCATCAATCTCATCACGAATTCGTCCAAGATTCATCGATGTTCGTCACCTATTCATCAATCCGTCATAAATCTTCGTCCATTTTTTTCCAGAAATGTTATGTTCATCCAAACTCAGATCCGTTACATCAAGCTCATGAGAACACTCGCCTCAATCTTCATCAGCATTCATCCATGTTCTTCAGTTCTTCATCAAGATTCATCACCAGTTCGCCGATCGTTTTCAGATCCTTCAGATTCATCAGATAACTTCATACATCATTCATCGTCCAATAGATCCTCCAAGTCCTACATCATCAGATCTTCATCAGAAACGCAAGCACCTTCAACATCATTCATTAAATCCATCCGATCTTGTAAGTTCATCAAACTACTTCGTGCATATAGATCCTTCCAGATCCGTTCATCCGTCATCAAAGTGTTTTCTGGAACGAATCTTCAACCACTTCACAGATTTTCAAGAACATACGAGCCACAAATCCAATTTTTGTTTTCCTGAGATTTGCGTCATATTTGTAATCGTTTTGATTCAGTTGTTTGTTTTGTAAAAGTTGAAACAAGTTGTTTGGATTTGGATCGAAAGATTGAACGAAAGCGATTTGTGAGAGATTTGAGTGAAGAAGGTCGGAGACGGAGGCGAATAGGAGGTTGCGAGAGAGAGAGAGAGAGAGAGTGTGAGAGAGTGAAGAGAAACGGTGGAGGCAAGCTGTGAACAGTGAACTTGAGAGATGAGAAGGAGCTAGGGTTTTTCTGAGAAGTGGAAAAGGGATACGTGGCGTGAGTGTGGGATTGGGCTCTAAGGCCCATTGGCGTTTGTCTGCAACACACCTCCCAGTTACTTACGCACCCCCCTCCCCGTGTGTGTGTGAGTGTTTGGTTCGGGCCTCAAGCCCATTGTTTTTACTTGGCATACACTCCCCTGTTCAGCAACGCACCCCTCCCCCATTTTTTGTGTGTGTGTGTTTTTTTGGGCCTAGCCCAATGTCTTCTGTTTTTTTACTAGCAGCACCCCTTGTAACTAGTATACCCCCCTCCCTGCATCTACTTTTATTATTTTTGTATGCAACTTTTAATTGTAATATTGTCTTAGGAGTAGTTTAATATTTTTTTATTAGAATATCTTAATTTCTTAGAATAAAACTTTTAGGTATAATTTCTTTTAGGAAATTTAGATAATATTTTCATTTAAGGAAATTACTTTAATTTTCTTTTAAGAGATTTAGGACTTAGTTAATTTCTTGTTAAGGAGATTTATAGATTTAATTCTTTTTAGGATATATTTTCCTTAGGAGATTATTTTTTGCCGTTTTAGGAGTAGACTATTATTTCCATTTTGTATTGGATTTCTCTCTTATTTTTGTTTCCTATCTGATTTTATTCTCGATTTTATTTCTGGCTGGCCGTGTGACACGATTCAATTGGAGAATGATTTTCGATATCATTTCTCTATCTTGTCTTTGACACGGACATCAATACGCTACCTCTTAGAGTTCGATTTCTCGTATAAGTCGAACCATGACGGTCTAAGCGTTACATTGTTCTTGATTCAAGCGTCATCATCAAAGACCCAGAGAGGAGAAGATTGGAATGGAGCTTGCGCGCATGTCAGGAGCCAGCGGAGCCGCTTCGTTCAACATCATCGTCGTATTCAAGTCTTCAGGCAACCGTCGAGTGTTATGAGCCGCATCGTTAGATACGAAGGAAATGACAGTTGAGGAGTTACTTCTCAATCGTCTAGGATGTCTAGTATGGTACCCTTGGGGTGCCATGCGACGCATTCTCTCCTACGCCTTAGGTTCTTGCGTGCGTGTCCCGAGTTCCTTCCCGTTTAGGCGTAGGCCTGCTTCCTCTTTGTTCTCGCCCCAGTGCGAGTGAAACCCCTTTTCTCTCGCGTTCAGGCGATCGAGACCCCTTCTCTTGCCCCCGTGCAATCGAGACTTGTTTTCCCGCTGAACTACAGCTGCTCTGATTTCTCATTGCGAATGAGAATATGTAGGCATAGGATGCGATATCCTAGCGAGCACACTAACAACTAACCTCTATGTTTTCTCGCTGCCGTGCGATCGAGACTTTCCCGCTGACGACTGATGTTTCCCTTTCTCTTGCCCTTGTGCAGTTGAGACCAGACCGTAGTTCTCATTCCCGTAGGTTCCCGTACCTCTAAGCCAACTTAATCTCTCACTCCTGTGTGATCGAGAACACCCTGTCTAGCCGTAGTTAGCCTGAACTACGGAAGCTCTGATCTTTCACGCTGTGTGGAAGTACGTAGGCACAAGATGCGAAGTCTTGGCGAGCCAATTCCCTGTAGTTTCCCGAACTACGATGACTCTGACTTTCTCTCTTGAGAATACGTAGGCATAGAGTGCGATGCTCTATCGAGTCAGTTTCTTTCTGTTTAGATTTAGCAGCCATAGATAGATTGTTTTGCATCCTTTAGACAAACCAAGCAAGCGTGGATCCCGTCGAGTACGACGGACGTGAGGGGTGCTAATACCTTCCCCTTGCGTAACCGACTCTCGAATCCAGGATTTGGTTCCGATGACCATTCCTTTCCCGTCTTTGCGGTAGGTTTACTTCGAGCGTTTCCTTTCCCTTCTTTGGGATAAATAACGCACGGTGGCGACTCTTCTGTTTAGCCGGCGCCGATTTTCGCAGTAGCGACACAACACACAAGCTCTCAGCAAATCTTCCAGCGACTGAATAGTCCTCTACGACTGACCATCAGTTTGCGAATGGTAAGATGAACTCAACTTCAACTTAGTACCCAAAGCTTCCTGCAAACTCCTCCAAAATTCTGAAGTAAACCTCAGATCTCTATCCAACATGATACTCGATGGAACACCATGTAGCTTCACAATCACTCGAATATAAACCTCTTCCAGCTTCACCAACGGAAAAATGATATTAATCGGCACAAAATGTGCAGACTTCATAAGTCGATCCACAATCACCCAAATAACATCAAATCCTCTCGTCGTGTTCGGCAAACCCGTAACAAAATCCATGGTTATACAATCCCATTTCCAAACCGGAACTTCCAACGGTTGCATAAATCCAGAAGGCCTCTGATGCTCTACCTTCGACTTCTGACACGTCAAACAGGCATAAACAAATTGAGCTATATCTCTTTTCATACCAGACCACCAAAATAACTTCTTTAAATCATGGTACATCTTCGTAGCTCCCGGATGGATACTCAGACTACTACGATGTCCCTCATTCAGAATTGACTTCTTCAGTTCGTCATTATCCGACACACAAATCCTGCCTCTGAATCTCAACACACCTGTACTATTGAACTTAAAATCGCTACTTGGGCCACTCTCTACTCTAGGCATCAAATCTACTAACTTCACATCTATCTTTTGGCTTTCCTTAATCAAATCCAAGAAATCATTATTCACCTGCAACTTGCCCAACATCACACCATCGACCGTAGTCTCACAAACCATGCTCAGATATCTGAACTGCTCAATTAGTTCCATCTCTTTCACCATTAAAGCCGACATATGAATTGCTTTCTTGCTCAAGGCATCTGCCACTACATTCGCCTTTCCTGGATGATAACTTAAGTTGAAATCATAATCTTTCAAGAATTCCAACCATCTTCTCTGTCTCATATTTAGCTCCTTCTGATCAAACAGATATTTCAGACTCTTATGGTCACTAAACACCTTAAATCTCGAACCATACAAATAGTGCCTCCAGATTTTCAACACAAAATCTACCGCAGCCAACTCAAGGTCATGAGTAGGGTTCATGCACCCTTAGTTGCCGTGAAGCATACACTACCACCTTACCATCTTGCACAAGAACTCCACCTAAACCCATCTTAGACGCATCACAGTACACCATAAAAGGTTCACTCGGAGTCGGCAACACTAACACCGGTGCCGCAGTCAATTTCTTTTTCAGTTCCTCAAAGCTCTCTTCACAAGCAGCATCCCATACGAAAACTTGATTCTTTCTCGTCAACTGAGTCAATGACAACGCCAAATTAGAAAACCCTTCAATAAACCTTCGGTAGTATCCTGCCAAACCCAAAAGCCTCTAATTTCCATCGCTGTCTTCGGCGGTTCCCACTGCAACACTGCACTCACTTTCGATGGGTCCACCGATATACCATCATCAGATATTACATGCCCTAAGAAACTCACTGTCTTTAACCAGAACTCACACTTTGATAGCTTAGCAAACAACTTATTATCTTTCAACACCTGCAAAGCAATTCTCAAATGTCCTGCATGTTCTTCCTCAGACTTAGAATAAATCAGTATGTCGTCAATGAACACAACAATGAACTGATCCAAATAAGAATGGAAAATTCGGTTCATATACTCCATAAACACTCCCGACGCATTAGACACTCCAAAAGGCATTACAGCATATTCGTAATGTCCATATCTGGTTCTAAATGCTGTCTTCTGAATATCACCTTCTTTCACTCTAATCTGATGGTATCCCGACCTCAAGTCAATTTTACTAAACACCCTAGCTCCCACCAACTGATACATCAAATCATTAATCCTTGGAAGAGGATATTTATTCTTAATGGTCACTTTATTCAACTGACGGTAATCGATGCACAGGCGCATACTACCATCCTTCTTCTTTACCAACAACACTAGAGCTCCCCACGATGACACACTCGGTCTGATAAACTTTCTATCCAACAATTCTCCAATCTGAGATTTCAATTCAACCAATTCCACTACCAACATTCTATACGGTGCCATAGATATAGGTCTTGTACCCGGAACAAGATCAATACTAAATTCAACTTCCCTCGTCGGAGGTAATTCTGTAATGTCATCAGGAAATACTTCGGGAAATTCATTCACCACCGCCAACTCTTTCACTGATGTCTTGCTGTCAACAGACAATGATGAAAATAAAGCAAACATCTTAGCTTCGTCTTCCAACAGGGTCCTCAATTTCTTATTAGACAAGGAATCCGCTAACGCTTCCTCTTCTGGAGTAAGGAACAACAACACCTTCCGAAAATAATCGATGTAGACTCGGTTGAACTCCAACCAGTTCATACCCAGAATAACATCCAAATTACCAAGTGGCAGACAAATCAGATCTACCCCAAAGTCTCTACCGAAGATAGTTATTAGACACTTCAATCACACTAAAGAAGTAGTCACTGAACCAATATAGGGAGTTTCAATAGTCATTCGTCGATCAAGAGTAGACGACACCAATCCTAACCTCTTCACACAATCAACATAAATGAACGAGTGGGTTGCACCCGTATCAACAATAGCAGTCAAAGGAATATTATTGATGAAACAAGTACCTTTGATAGAACGCTCTTCACTGGCAGCTTGAGTTCCCACTACAGCAAACACTTTACCACTGGCCTGAGACGCCTGAGACTTCTTCGGCTTCTTGCAATGCGCATTGATATGACCTTTCTCACCACAGTTATAACAGGTAGGCATAGTGGCTCTGCAATCATCTATTACATGGCCTGGCTTACCACACCTGAAGCACTTCTTCACGTTATTAGGACACTCATTAGCACGATGACCCGCGCCACCGCACCGGAAACATTTCAAATCAGTAGATGTTTTACCTTCTATAGACTTCTTATCAGAAGCAACCTTATGCTTCCCTTTATCAGCAGGAACACTGTAAGGAGTACCACCGAATCTTTGTTTACCTTTACGGTCATTCACAGCCTTATAATGTGCAATCCTGGTCCGGTTATCATTATCATAGATCCTGCTTCTGCTTACCAGTTCAGGATGATTCTTGATCTTCTGACAAGCAATCCCCAACTTAACTTCCGGACGCAGTCCATTCTCAAATTTCAAACACTTGGAGGTCATTGTATCTTCAGTATTGTAATGAGGACAATACTGCACCAGCGCCTCAAACTTCGTAGCATACTCTGCTACGGTCAGATTACCCTACTTCAGCTATAGGAACTCTATCTCCTTAGCACTTCGTATGTCTTCCGAAAAGTACTTCTCTAGAAAACCCTTTCGAACTACATCCCAAGTGATCGCAGTTCCTGCAGTCACCCATCTCTGGCGACTGTTGTCCCACCAAGCCTCAGCTTCACCTTGTTAGAACACAGATTGGTTCTTAGTTATATCTCTATGCTTTGATGATACCGCTAATGAAATTTTGTATTAAGAAATTATATACTCTAAATTTATTCAAGTATTTTTTCTGCAGATATTAAATTTAATATTCTTCTGAAAGCAAAAATGGATCTGAACGTTAAACTACACAAGCCTATGAGCGTCAGAAGTATCTAATTAGAAGACTCTGAGCGCTGCCTATAGAAGGATCTGAAGCAGAAGCTACAGAAGCATCTGAAGCGTAGACTGAAGACATTGTATGAAGAGTTTCAAGCACTATTTTTCAGAAGACTCTGATAGTACTGTTCGCTGCAAGTACTGAGGATCTGATCTCCAAACTCTGCTCTGTTTGATTTCACGCTGAAGCACACTTGCTGCAATACTCTGATACAGCAAACTCTGATGACATCAAAGACTCTGATCACTCAAGGTTCTGATGTTGATTGCTGTGAAATAGAAACTTGTTGAAGAAGATTATTCAAAGTTATATCCGTTGGTTATGCCAAACAACTCTTTCCTCTTTCATGCTAGACACAAGAACTCAGGCAAAAAGGATTTCTCTGAATGTTCTACTTCTAGTAAAGGTCAAGTGATGTGAAGACAAAAGGCTACAACTACTTTGCGTACACGGTCTTTAAGCTTGCAACGACTTGGACTTCTTTGTCTATATAAGCAAGCCTTCAACATCTTTCTACAGTTGACGTAAATTGACAAAACTATTGAAAACTCTCTCAAATCTCTCATACAAATTATATATCTTTGTTGAATAGTTTCATACGTTCTTAAACTTAAGTGTTAATCACAGTTGTGATATAGCTTTCTTAGAAGCATTTCAAACACTTGTTTAGTTTACATTTGATTGTAAAAGTTCCTTGAGAAGACCAAGTTGTGGTCAGTAGTTCTTGAGAAGACTAAGACAGTTGTTCTTAGTGGTTGATATTGTAATCAGTTTGATTATAGTGGATTAAGTCCTTGTGGAGAAAGGCAAATCACTCTTGATAGGGTGGACTTGAGTAGTTGAGTTCAACGAACCAGGATAAAAATCTTTGTGTTTTTATTTGCCATAATATTTTCTAAATCCTTATTTAACCCCCCTTCTAAGTATTTTCTCACCTTCAGTTGGCATCAGAGCTCTGGTTCTGTGTGTGCTATCACTTCACCATGAACAGAAAAGATCCAGTGAGAAAACTCTTGATATTTTTTGGTTGATACATTATGGCTGAAGCTTCAACATCCAACAACAACAACAGATATGAAGAAAGGGATAGAATCAGCATAAAACCCCCTATGTTTGATGGGGAGAAGTTTGACTATTGGAAGGACAAAATAGAGAGTTTCTTCCTTGGTTATGATGCTGATCTTTGGGACTTAGTCATTGATGGTTATGTTCACCCCACTGATGGGGATGGCAAGAAAATTGATAGAAAATCTATGACTGAAGGTCAGAAGAAGGAGTTCAGAAATCACCACAAAGCAAGAACAATCTTATTAAATGTTATATCTCATACTGAGTAGGAGAAGATTACCAACAGAGAAACATCATTTGATTTGTTTGAGTCTTTGAAGATGACTCATGAAGGGAACTCACAAGTTAAAGAGACCAAGGCTCTGGCGCTGATCCAGAAATATGAAGCCTTTAAAATGAAAGAATCTGAATATATAGAATCTATGTTCTCTAGATTCCAGATCCTCACAGCTGGATTAAAAGTGTTGGACAAAGGCTATTCTACTGCTGATCATGTGAAGAAGATCATCAGAAGCTTGCCAATTAGATGGAGACCTATGGTCACTGCTCTGAAGCTAGCAAAGGATCTGAACAAGATCACATTGGAAGAACTGATCAGCTCTCTGAGGAGCCATGAGATTGAACTTGAAGAAGACGAGCCTCAAAAGAAAGGTAAGTCAATTGCTTTAAAGTCTAACAAATCTGTTAAAGCGTTGCAGGTGTTAGAAGAAAGTTCTGAAGAGTCTTCTTCTTCTGAAGAAGATGAATTGTCCTTGCTGTCCAGAAGGATCAACAAACTCTGGAAGCACAAACAGAGGAAGTTCAAGAATTTCAAGAAGCCAGATCAACGCAAAGAGTCCTATGGACACAAAAGATATGGAAAGAAGGAGGTTGTTTGCTATGAATGAAAAGAACCTGGGCACTACAAGAATGAATGCCCAAAGCTTCAGAAGAAGAAGCCAAGAAGGAAGCCTGAGCATAAAAAGAAAGTTCTGATGGCTACATGGGATGATTCAGATGCATCTGAATCTTCATCAGAGTCAGAAGAATATGCCAACATGGCACTGATGGCTGGCGTGGAAGATCAGGATGAAGGATCATCTGGATCTGAATCTGATTCTGAATCTGACTCAGAAGAGGTACTTTCTGATCTCTCTAGGGAAGAACTTATTAAGGTTTTATCAGAAGTCCTGAAAAACTATAACCAGATTAAGCTCAAATGCAAGAAGCTTAAATGCAATCTTGAATCTGAGAATAGTCTGTTAAAGTCAGAAGTTGCTAAGCTAAAAGAAAACAATTTGAAAAAGCTCAACAAGACTCTGAATCTGAAACTAAGTCGAAATGCAAAAATATTTTAGAAGAATATGACTATAGTTTTCAGAAGTTTCTGGCTAAAAGCATAGATAGAAGCAAGATGGCTTCAATGATCTATGGAGTTAGGAGAAATAACAAGAAAGGAATTGGATATGAATCTTCCTCTGGAAAGAATTTAAATCCAATGCCTGTTGATAAACTTATCATTAAGAAGACTCTCTTATATTCTCATTTTAAGTTTGGTCATCTGAATGATATTAAACACACACGTTCTGATCAGAACGTTCCTGTGTTTAAACCAAAAGTTAGTCAGAACAAACCTGTTGTAAAAAGACAGAAGTTCAGACAAATTTTTAAGGCAACTAACCCAAAAGGACCCAAAAAGATCTGGGTACCTAAGGATAAGATAATACCTGTTGCAGATGTATTTAGCAGCAAAGTCAAGACGCCAATCATGGTACCTGGACTCTGGCTACTCACGTCACATGACGGGAGAAAGGTTTATGTTCCAAAGCCTGGAGCTTAAATCTGGAGGAGACGTCAAGTTTGGAGGGAATCAGAAGGGCAAGATAATTGGCTCTGGTACTATTGGCAATGGTAACCTTCCCTCTATATCTAATGTTTTACTTGTAGAAGGATTAAAGCATAATCTATTGTCCATAAGTCAATTAAGTGACAATGGTTATGACATAATCTTTAATAAAAAAATGTTGCAAAGCTGTTAGTCAGAAGGATGGCTCAATCCTATTTAATGGAAAGAGGAAGAACAACATTTATAAAATCAATCTTTTAGAACTTAAGGTTCAGAACGTAAAATGCCTTATGTCTGTTAATGATGAGCAATGGGTCTGGCACAGAAGATTGGAGCATATTAATATGAGACATATATATCAGATTAATAAACTCATTCTGGTCAGAGGACTTCCTAAGTTGAAGTTCAACTCAGATGCTCTTTGTGAAGCATGTCAAAAAGGAAAGTTTTCAAAATCTTATTTTAAAACTAAAAATATTGTTTCAACTTCAAGACCATTAGAACTACTTCACATTGATCTGTTTGGACCAGTGAAAACTGCATCCATCAAAGGAAAGAAGTATGGATTAGTCATTGTTGATGACTATAGCAGATGGACATGGGTGAAATTTCTAAAACACAAGGATGAGTCACATTTTGTGTTCTTTGACTTCTGCAAACAAGTCCAAAATGAAAAAGAGTTCAAAATTATTAAAGTCAGAAGTGATCATGGTGGCGAATTTGAAAACAAATATTTTGAAAAATATTTTAATGAAAATGGCATTGCTCATGATTTCTCCTGCCCTAGAACTCCACAACAGAATGGAGTTGTAGAGAGGAAAAATAGAACTTTGCAAGAAATGGCCAGAACCATGATCAACGAGACTAATCTGGCAAAGCATTTTTGGGCAGAAGCAATAAACATAACTTGTTATATTCAGAACAGAGTGTCTGTAAGACCTCTTTTGGAAAAGACTCCCTATGAAATATGGAGGAACAGAAAACCCAACATTTCTTATTTTCATCCTTTTGGATGTATATGTTATATGCTGAACACTAAAGAGAATTTGAACAAGTTTGATTCTAAATCACATAAGTGTTTCATGCTTGGCTATTTTGAACGCTCTAAAGGCTACAGAGTATACAATACTGAAACACAGATTGTAGAGGAATCTATACATGTTAGATTTGATGATAAGCTTGGCATTCAAAAGCCAAAGTAGTTTGAAAATTCTGCAGATAGAGAAGTAATTCTCACAGACTCTGAAGGCTCAGAGGCAGAAAAGATTCAAGTGAAAGAGCCAGAAGCAACGCCAGATGCAACTCCTTTGGCCACACAAATGAACAAATTGAATATTTCTGAAGAACTTAATGTTAGAGGATCATCTTCCAGAATCAAGGCCTCTCACCCAGAGGATGTGATCATTGGAAAGAAGGATGACCCTATAAGAACAAGATCCTACCTCAGATAATCTGAAGCATCATTATTTGGGTTGGTGTTAGTTATTGAACCAACTTCTGTGGATGAAGCTCTGCAAGACAATGACTGGATAATTGCCATGCAAGAAGAGCTCAATCAATTCACAAGAAATGACATTTGGTATTTGGTTCCAAGACCAAAAGGATTCAACATTATTGGAACTAAATGGGTCTTCAGAAACAAGTTGAATGAAAAAGGAGAAGTTGAAAGAAACAAAGCAAGGCTTGTTGCTCAAGGTTATAGCCAGCAAGAAGGAATTGATTACACAGAGACTTATGCTCCTGTGGCCAGGTTAAAGTCTATTCGTTTACTCATTTCTTTTGTTGCACAAAATAACATCACTATATATCAGATGGATGTTAAAAGTGCCTTCTTAAATGGGATTATAGAAGAGGAAATGTATGTTCACCAACCTTCTGGTTTTGAAAGTGATAAATTTCCAGAACATGTTTTTAAACTTAAGAAATCTCTTTATGGTTTAAAACAAGCTCCTAGAGCTTGGTATAAGAGATTAAGTAATTTTCTTCTGGAGAAAATTTTTATCAGAGGCAAAGTGGACACAACACTCTTCTGTAAAACATTTAAGAAAGATCTGTTAATTTGTCAAATATATGTAGATGATATTATATTTGGATCTACCAATGTTATGCTGGGAAAAGAGTTTGCTCAATGTATGCAGGCTGAATTTGAGATGAGCATGATGGGAGAATTGAGATTCTTTCTGGGAATTCAAGTCAACCAGACTCCAAATTGCACTTACATTCATCAGACAAAATATGTAAAAGAGCTTCTGAAGAAGTTCAACATGACTGATAATAAGTTAGCAAAGACTCTAATGCATCCAACAAGCACTCTTGGTAAGGAAGAGGTAAGTAAGAAAGTAGATCAGAAACTCTACAGAGGTATGATTGGATCTCTTCTCTACTTAACTGCTTCTAAACCTGACATTTTATTCAATGTATGCTTGTGTGCAAGATTCCAATCAGATCCCAGAGAATCACACTTAACTGTTGTTAAGAGGATTCTAAGGTATCTGAAAGGTACTTGTAATGTGGGTTTGTGTTACAGAAAATCTGAGGAATTTAAATTAGTTGGATTCTGTAATGCTGATTACGCTGGAGACAGAGTTGAAAGAAAAAGTACTTCTGGAAGTTGCCAATTTTTGGGAAGAAATTTAATCTCTTTGTACAGCAAGAAACAACCTACAATTGCTCTATCAACTATAGAAGCAGAATATATTGTTGTTGCTGGATGTAGCACACAGATGCTCTGGATGAAAAGTCAGCTAGAAGACTATCAGATCTTTGAGAGTAATATTTCTATATTCTATGATAATACTTCTGCTATATGCTTATCTAAAAATCCTCTAAAGCTAAGCATATAGAAATTAAACATCGCTTCATCAGAGACTATGTTCAGAAGGGTATTATAAACTTAGACTTTGTTGATACAGATCATCAATGGACTGATATTTTCATAAAACCCCTTGCTGAAGATAGGTTTAAGTTTATTCTGAAAAATATTGGTATGGAATTTTGTCTAGAATAATATTTATTAGAAGCAACTTTCTCAGATGCAAAGTGTTTAAACCCTGAAGTATTTCATCTGTCATTTATTTAATTTCTTGAATTATTAATTATGTGTGTATCTGAACTAACAAGTCTTAGAGGATCTGAACGTTGGCTAACGTTTCATTTCTCAAAGAGTTTTCAGAAGCACATGCAAGCAAACACGTGTAACTCAGAATCTGAAAAGATGGAGTGCACAATACTGAAGAGACGTTTGAGGTACTGTTTGAATAGTTGGTTTCTCGTTTCCCCCCAAATTGTCAGAATCATTAATTGCTTTGAAATGATTATATTCTTTTCATTAAATGCTATTAAATGTTAAATGAGAACGTGCTGAATGTGTGACCTTTTGTGTGCCCTAAATTTTCTCTATAAATTCCACAAATCTCAACATTTCACACTTTTCACTCTCACAAACACTTATATGCATTTTTGCTTGTTCTACTGCTTTCATATAAACCCTAAACCCAAAACTGTTCGTAACCCAAAATCTTCTTCAATGGCTACTTCATCTTCAACCTCAGCTCAGTTCCAATCAACAATGGCAGCTGTATCATCTTCCAATCTGGGTGCTGTTCCTTTCAAGGAACCTGTTAGAATGAATCTCACACCCGTTGAGAAATTGGAAGTTTTGTGTGAATCTTTGGTGGATTTTGCTTCTCTGGCTGAAAATGGATTTAATCTGCGTTCCATCATTGGTGCTCAAGGATGGACAAAGTACTTTGATAGACTGTTTGGGCTAGTTTATCCAGTTTTAGTATAAGAGTTCTGGATTCATGCTCATGCTTATCCCAAGTTCATTGTGTCATCTGTTCTGGGAAAAGAAATTGTGATTACAAAAGATCTTATAAGGAAACTCATTGGATACGAGGAAACTGATGGAGTTTCTCATCTGACTGGACGTGTCAACATGAACGTTGTTTATGAAGAGGTAATTGCTTCTGGAGAACCCTCTAACAAGTTCAAAGATCTGAAACCCAATTACAAGATCTGGGCTAAAATCTTCATGGGTTGCATCCATCACAGAAAGTCTACCAACTCTCCTGACTATGTGAACAATGATCAACTTTACTTCATGTTCTGCCTCAGTCAGAGCAAAAAGGTAGATCTGCCTCATCTGCTCTTCTCTCATCTTTGGAATCATGTCAAGGCATCTAGAGAAGACATGAAGACAAAACATACAAAGGGTAGAAATTAGATAGATCCCTTGTGGAAGTTTGATTTCAGACATTCAGACAGAGAATGGTTTGGTGGAGCATCTGCATGTGGCTGGATTAAAAGAAAAACTTACATTCATTCTTGGAAAAGTTCTGAATGCTAAAAGTTTACAGAGGCTAAAAGTAATAGATGAACTTACTTCTGCTCCTGACAAACTCAATACAGAAGAAGTAAGCAAATGAAGAATTCTGGTAGAAAACTTTCCAACGTTTTATGCAGAAGAACCAAAGGAAGTTCTGATCAAATTTGTTGGATCATGTATAGAACAAGGAATTCCACTTCCAGAAGGATTTCTAAACAGTGAACCAATGCCAGATCTCTATGCAGAACATAAGAGGCAGAGAAAACAAGAGTTAGAAGAAGAAGAAGCTGCAGGCTCACCTCAGAAGAAGCAGAAAACTTCTGAAGAACCTCAGAAGAAGAAGAAAAGAAAAGCTTTTGGAGAAGCTCCTTTTGCACCTCTCAAACGCATCAAGATAAGAGGTACTAAAACATTCTTACCTATTATTTCTAAAATTGCAATAGAATCATCAACAATTAGTTCTGTTCCTGAACCCCCTTCCTCTCAAACTCAAACCATTCCTGTACCATATAAATCTTCTGTACAACCACCTCCATCTTCTAAACAAACTGCATCTGACACTACACCATTACAATCATTTGAACCACTAACTTCTGAAAAATCTGAACAACCAAAAACATCTGAACCAAAACAATCTGAACCTCAAGTTCAAACATCACCAAAAGAACCAACTCCAAAACAACCAGAACCTCAACCAGAAATTCCTCAATCTGAAATTCCTGAACCAGAAACTATCCAACCCTCTGAACCTTTCATACCTGATTCAGAAATTCTGGATATCCAACCCCTCAAAACACTCTTTGACGTTTCTTCGACATCATGTCATTCAACTGAATCATCTGATTCTTCTGAATCTGATGTTCACCCAGATGTAAGCTCACCCCCATCTCTTCGTGGCTATGAACCAAGATCATATGATTTTGTTTCATTTGCATCCTTGAAACCTTTACCATCTGATCCCCTTCCCTCTGGTTTACAACTCAAACACTTTGTGATCAAACCAAGAAACTCTGCCTTCATTCCATATTCTTTTAATCCCAGAACTATCATTCCATCCATACGCAGAATAAAACCATTCTTTCATCTCATGCCTGCTCAATCAAAACCACCATATCCTTGTCCTCTATTCATTATTCCAACATTTACCATACCACCCCCACCAGTTCAATCCAAGCCATCCATTCTGGAAGCCTTTCTTAAACCTAAACCAAGGCTAAATGTTGATATTTTATTTGCTAATTTTATGAAAGAAATAAGGATGAGTTTAGACTCTATGAAGAAGAGATGCCTTTCAACCATGAATTCAGATGAATCTGATGCTATTTGGAATAGCTTCATGTCCAGATTCAACACTGTTGCTTCAAATTTGAAGAGTGTCTGCTCTGATGATGTGAAGATTAGATTTGCTGAGACTGCCAGAACCATGCTATGGAATATGAAAAGATCTCCAACTTTGCTTCTTGAGGATGTACCTTCAACTTCTGGAGTGTCTGCTACGTCTGAGACTATTGAAGGATTTGTTTCTGAAGTCATTCTGGAAGAAAATCCTTTAGCACTGACGACTGTGGACAAACCCTCTGAATCTATGGTTCCAGAATCTGCAACTCCAATGGATATTGACTCTGCTCCTACTCCTGCATAAGAATCTGCTCCATCTACTTCTTCTGAGATTAAGAAAGAGAACCCATAATTAGAAGATAAGATTGTTGTGCTGGAAGCTGGTCAATCTTAGATAAAGTCCTGGATGACAAGGCAAGATCAAAAGACTGATAATATTGAGAAATGGATGTCCAAGCAAGAAGAATCTTCTTCTGAGATCACCCACCTTCTGAAGATGCTTCTCTCCAAACAATCTTAGATTTATGTTTTCTTTATCTGATGTTTGAGCACTTATTTTGAATTTCTCATCTGATGCTTTGTCTATCTGAATATTTGAATGAATGAATCTGAATGTTTTCTCTATATGATTATATCTTTTCTCTCTGATTCCTTTTATTTGTCTTTATAAGTTTTCTTTTTGATTATGACAAAAAGGGGGAGAAAATGAAATTCTGACTATTCAAATAAACTTTACCTGAATGAAATTTAGACATATCAAATCACAACTAACATGAATTTTTAGTCTTTCAGAACTATAATGATAAATCTGACAAAATTCTTCAAAAGTAACTCTGAGATCCCCATATCAAGTTTTAACCAATCAGGCTCTGATTCTGAAACGTTCATCCAAATCAAGCTCTAATTTTGAACATTCAGGCTCTGATTCTGAAAAGAATACTCATGCAAAAAGGGAAGTTTCTATTCTTTCTTAGTATTCAATTCAGGGGGAGATTCATAATCTCAGGGGGAGTTATATTTATCTCTTTATTTAACAAAATTTCCTATGTTTTTGTCATCATAAAAAAGGGGGAGATTGTTAGAACACAGATTGGTTCTTAGTTATATCTCTATGTTTTGATGATAACACTAATGAAATTTTGTATTAAGAAATTATATACTCTAAATTTGTTCAAGTATTTTTGCTGCAGATATTAAATTTAATATTCTTCTGAAAACAAAAATGGATCTGAACGTTAAACTACGCAAGGCTCTGAGCGTCAGAAGTATCTAATTAGAAGACTCTGAGCGCTGCCTACAGAAGGATCTGAAGTAGAAGCTACAGAAGCATCTGAAGCGTAGACTGAAGACATTGTATGAAGAGTTTCAAGCACTGTTTTTCAGAAGACTCTGATAGTACTGTTCGCTGCAAGTACTGAGGATCTGATCTCCAAACTCTGCTCTGTTTGATTTCACGTTGAAGCACACTTGTTGCAATACTCTGATACAACAAACTATGATGACATCAAAGACTATGATCACTCAAGGTTCTGATGTTGATTGTTGTGAAATAGAAACTTGTTGAAGAAGATTATTCAAAGTTATATCCGTTGGTTATGCCAAATGACTTTTTCCTCTTTCATGCTAGACACAAGAACTCAGGCAAAAAGGATTTCTCTGAACGTTCTACTTCTAGGAAAGGTCAAGTGATGTGAAGACAAAAGGCTACAACTACTTTGCAGTATACGGTCTTCAAGCTTGCAACGACTTGGACTTCTTTGTCTATATAAGCAAGCCTTCAACATCTTTCTACAGTTGACGTAAATTGACAAAACTAATGAAAACTCTCTCAAAGCTCTCATTCAAATTATATATCTTGGTTGAATAGTTTCATACGTTCTTAAACTTAAGTGTTAATCACAGTTGTGATATAGCTTTCTTAGAAGCATTTCAAACACTTGTTTAGTTTACATTTGATTGTAAAAGTTCCTTGAGAAGACCAAGTTGTGGCCAGTAGTTCTTGAGAAGACTAAGACAGTTGTTCTTAGTGGTTGATATTGTAATCAGTTTGATTATAGTGGATTAAGTCCTTGTGGAGAAAGGCAAATCACTCTTGATAGGGCGGACTGAAGTAGTTGAGTTCAACGAACCAGGATAAAAATCTTTGTGTTTTTATTTGCCATAATATTTTCTAAATCCTTATTCAACCCCCTTCTAAGTATTTTCTTACCTTCACACCTTATTACATGTGAGTACCAAACCTCACCTTTTTCTCATCACTACAACCCATTGTCCTGAAAATTTTCTCACTCGCCTTCAGCCACTTCTATGCAGCTTCAGGATCCAAAACTCCTCCTTCAAACGTCGGCGGCTTGTTACTCCGTAACTGTGCCAAATCCCCAAATTGCACACTCGCAACTTGGTTCTGATTGACAACCACCTGTATCCTCGCTTGCATAGCAGCAACCAAAGCGACATCATTCCTTCCTGCCATATTGCTCAACAATAACAACACCAGGTTAAAAGATACACAATCTCTATCCTAAGGACAGACTCAACAACTACACTGGCCGGACGGACCGACTTGCTCTGATACCAATTGTAACACCCCACTTCCCAAAATTAAATAAAATACGATTTAATCCAAATAAACATAAGAGTCTCCCCTCAACAAGTGGGATATCACATCACATAATCCATAATACTCTTCATTATAAGGTTTTCAAAACAAAGCAGCAGAAATAATCCTTAATTCATCATTCTCGGCCATTTGCCGAATTACATAAAAAGATTCATTAAAACGTTCACCAACATGATATGTCACAAGAATTAAAACAAGCTCAACATAAAAACAAATAAACACCCAAGTCCCGTGCTACGTATCAGAGCATCCTAAGACTCGACTCGTACACCACTATCCAAGCTAGCTAAGTACCTGGATTATCTGTACTTCCGAAGAAGCACAGACCACAACAACAACAAAGGGGTGAGAAAACATGATCAAAATTATCGGTAATACAGTACATGAAATAAAGGTAGCAATCATACAAAATATCACCCAACATTCATCAATAACGACCTACTGTCCAACAACAACACAACACACCATAATGCAATTATGCAACTCAACACCATGCATGCGGTACCGACTCATTGGTTCATTCAATCGAACCCCGGATAGATCACATACACCCGTCCTTGGCCATGATTTATCCCCACCATTCTCCGCAATGGAGTACGGCTGAATCACATACACTCCTCTTGAGCAATGATTCGTCCCACCAACACCATGATATGCATAACACCAAATGCACAACAAATGAACTCAAGCACACAAGGTGCACACGATCCCCTGATCATATCACCATACATCATACATACATATTGTTCAGCAATTAATTATTTTAATTAAAGCCACATGATCCCCCTGATCCCATCACCATAACCCATACATATCTCACACCTCAATCTACTTATTTTAATTAAGTTCAATCACTACATAATTTCACCTTTTAATGTCAAATATACACTCTTCACCACTAATCACCATATCTATACTGGTCACAACTCAAGGAGTACTACAGGACAACAAAACCACCCTCACCATACAAAATCACAACTTGCTTTCATGCTCGCTGGCTCATTCGCTTAGCGAAGCCCTAGCGAACGCTCGCTAGTTGCTCGCCTAGCGAACTCCCTAGCGAAAGCAGACAGTGGCTACTGGAAGCCTTCGCTACCCATCTCACCTAGCGAACACTCGCTACTAGCTCGCCTAGCGAACTCCCTAGCGAATCGCTCGCTAGCTCGCTCGCTAGCTACTCGCTTAGAGAGTTCTGTGATCTCTCAAAACCCTCACAGTCCAGAACTATTATCTTGCTAAAATTCAAGCCTATCACTCTACTTCTATCTTCAGTCCTAACAATACTACAACCAATAAACACTACTCTCTCATTTTCTATCAATTTAACTCCAGAACCCACACCTATGTTCATCATCAGAACTACAAAAGTTACTCAGAACTTCACCAATCTCCCAACAACACATACCCAAAGTCATCAATGACATCCATGCTCATAAACACATCAATACACATTCAATCCATCATAACAACAACAACAATCATCAACATTTCAATATATCATTCATATTCACCAAACTCCTACGGGGTTAAGGAATCCCCTCTACCATGTTCATGCAATTTACCAATCTTAACCCGTTTCTCCCCCCTTACCTCGATTAATGCTCCGATTGACAAAGAACTCTGAATAACTGTTAGTCCTAGCCTGCTTCTCTTCCCCCTTGTTCTTCCTCTTTCCTCTTCTCTCCAAAACTGGTTTGTCGTGTTTTTAACTCTCCCTCCTTCCCCAAACTCTTCTAATACCCCTTTAAATCCTTATTTCATTTTATTCCAATAATAATAATAATAATAATAATAATAATAATAATCATACTAATAATAATAATAATATTAATAATATTATTAATTATTAGATTATCATCATTATCAATTACATTATATTATTATTAAACTCTATATTTTATTAAATAACTCCTATAACTCAAGGACACCCACCCACGCGCTCAGATACACTCCCCCACAAAGGACACACCAAAATAAAATAACACCAAAAGACTAAATAATTAAAATGGGTGTTACAATCTATCCGGGGTTCGATTGAATGAACCAATGAGTCGGTACCGCATGCATGGTGTTGAGTTGCATATTTGCATTATTGCATGTTGTGTTTGATGTTTGGACAGTAGGTCGTGGTTGATGCATGTTGGGTGATATTTTATGTAATTACTACCTTCTGATCATGTATCTTATTACCGATAATTTTGATCACGTTTTCTCACCCCTTCGTTGTTGTGGTGGTCTGTGCTTCTTCGGAAGTACAAATAATCCAGGTACATAGCTAACTTGGATAGTGGTGTGCAGGTCGAGTCTTAGGATGCTCTGATACGTAGCACGGGACTTGGGTGTTTACTTTTATTATGTTGAATTTGTTTTATTCCTGTGACGTATCATACTTTGGCGAACCTTGTTAATGAATGATTTTATGTAATTTGGCGGATGGCCGAGAATGTTGAATTAATGATTACTTCCGCTGTTTTATTTTGAAAACCATCTAATGACGGGTTATGTTGAATTAATTGATGTGATATCCCGCTTTTGAGGAGAAACTCTGATGTTTACTTGAAATAATTGTATTTTATTTTAATTATGGGAAGTGGGGTGTTACAATTCTTGCCTCGAGGATCTTCTTCTCCTCTACCGCCTTTGCCAACACTTTTTTCATCTCACCCAGCTCAGTGAGAAGCCCGACCCGAATCACGTGATTTTCCATGTAGTTTGCAAAGGCATTCTCCACCTCAATCTTTTTTGCCTTAAGCTTTTTGTTCACTGCCTGCAAATATTTTAGCTCAGTGGCAGGACAAGTATCCTCGTCATTAAGGAGCAGGGTTGTCTCTAAGACCCTCATTAGGGCCTCCGCATCCTAAGCTAGTGCATTCCTCCTACCCTCCTTGTCGAGCTTCAAGATGGTCGATGACTCTGCCTAATGCACAACCAAGGAAAGGTCTCCCTAAAAGAAACCCCCATTGAGATGGCAGGGGGCAACACAAACTTCTCTCCGGGACCATCTGCGGTGAGATCAATGACCCCGGTTTCCTCTGCGGAGTGCCTTTTCTTGGCCGGAGAGTCCCATTAAGGGGGAGACTGGCTTCTCTATAATGAAGAAGAGGTGCCATGGCTGAAGTCCACCTTGGATTATTCCAGAATCTGAATGACCCGGTTCTTGGGGGTTTTCTTGCTTGTCTTGGCTGCAACAAGCTTAACGTTGCGATCTTGAAGATTGACCATTTTACCTACAACTAAGACGAACACGAGTTATCATACTTAGAAAAAACAAGAACACAAGCAAGTTAAGAAAAATAGCTACCTAAAATCGTTAGAGCCTCCTCAACAGTACGACACTTGAGGAGGTCCTTGGTATTGATGAGTCAGTCCTTATAAACAGGCTAGTCGTCCTCGTCGATGATAGTTGTCGTGGTGAGAATCAGAGACCATAGCTATTGAGTTAGCCAAGCTTCACAAATCTCAGTTCACCACCGGTCTTTAATTTATCCAAGGGAAGGGGAAAAGAACGAATAACCCATAAATATGCAATACAAAAACAAAGCAAAAGAGAACCTAAGGTTTGGGGGTTGGTTATACCTAAAGAAGGTGCTAGCATCCTAAGTATCTGTAGTACTCTACATGAACCTCTTAGTTTAATGTGTTATTTGTTATCTATTTGCTAAGGGTAAAAAGGAAAGGAAGACCTAAGGTGCTACTCCTAAGCATGCTCGCCAAGACGTCGCATCTCGTGCCTACGTATCCTGACTAGGATGAAATTAGAGCATTCATGGTTCCCCTCACTAAGGGTAAACAAAGTTTGTTGGTTGGTTTTAGGAGAAGAGACAAGTTTTTATCTTAAGGAGAATACTCAACTTAAACCACCACAAACATGTGGAAGATGGATCTTTACTTCATATTAAGAGAAGGGATCAAACTCGGATATAGAATCGACGAGTAAGCCACATACCTCTCTTAAGTGGAAAAGAAATTAACATATTTCTCAACTATGTCATGGGGTATGAGAGTTACATCTCAACTAGGGATGACTCATGTCTAATTCTTTCATGGGAGAAAGGGAACCTAATTTTAGGTTATCTAAAGTTGTAGCAATCCTAAGAGAAACTAGCCTAAGGATATAGACTAAGTGTGTTAGTCTAAGGGGGAAAATCTAAGTGTATACACTAAGGTAGTCAACCTAAAGGGGAAGTAAGTTCAAGTTAAGAAGCGAGAAGAAGAAGAGGGAAATGCAAAATATATGCAATGCACGTGACAAAAAAAGTCACCTAAATGTCCTTCCCTTGGACCCACAACAGAGGCAACCAAAATATCAGAGGAAAACAAAATGATGGACATCAAATGTCAAGGCTAGAGATCATGTTGTATATCAATATGTGAGACAAGTAATATAACATCCAATCAACTTATAAGGCATGGTGTCACATCATGGATCAAATATACATAATTTCAAGTACAGGTGAAAACCAAGAATGCAAAGCACAAAAGGGTATGAAATCCTAAACAAACACCAAAAGTTAAAGCATCCAAACAAAATGGACAAAGATGAAATGAGGACAAAGAAGGGAAGTAGATATATCACATCATGTTCAACTCATATGGAAGATTAGAAGAGTAGCAAAATCATACAAGACATGCATCACATCAACATTCAAACAATTGCTCACACATGACTCATACAAAACACACTCCAAATGATTAATCATGTGAGATTAACGTTAAAAACCAAGTAGGGGTAACAACATAATCATTAACATCAGCTCATGAATACACAAGAGAAACAACAAGGATTAAATCCAAAACAGGCATTAAGGTTAAGCAAGCATACATCAAGGTCATCCTTGAAGAAAAATAAGTGTTCAAACAAGACAGAAAGCACAAATGATCAAGTAAGGAATACCATAAAATCAAGGTTAGAACCACACTCAAATGTATCATATCACATTCAATTCCAATATATCAAACCAAATTAACAAGAATCATGCTCAAAAAGCTAAACAAACACCAATCAAACCACCCATAAAAGAACAAAGATGATTCACGTGAAGAGAAGAAAGAGAAGAAATCATACAATTACCAACACAACAGGGAAACCAAACTTTCAAACGTGTCAATTCAATCATATAAGAACTCATAAGCATCCATTAAGGTCATACAAGAAAGCACCTTAAAAAACTATGTCAAAATACCAAAGGAGCAAACTCAAAACATCACCATCTTAGGATCTCAATCAAAAAAATAGGAAAAGAAATAAATGATGATGAAATCAAAGCCATGATCAAATTAAGGCAACATGTAATCACATCCAAAAGCATTTCAAACTTTAATCAAGCATAAGTGATCAAAAGATTCCAAACTAGGTCAAGCATCAAACATGTTCAATCAAAAGAGACAAACTATAATCAAGCATCAACCAAGATGGAAGAAATGACCTAATGAATTTCAAACAAAGGCTCTACCTCATGGTATTTCAATTAAGAACAAGAGGAGAGAACAAACCTTAAGTGGTTGCACAAGTGCACCCTTAACCAATCCACAAAGTTCAAGCATATCCAAACAATTAGGCATGTAATGCATCACACATAAAAAATAGTTAAGAGGCTTCAAAAATTATGGAAAAATGATCATGGTATAAAGGAGGCAGTGGCTCAATATACTCTAAAAGAGTGCCTAAGAATGTGTATAAAGAGTGCTCAAAACATCTCAAACATTAGGCAAATACACAAACTAGTGATCAAAGAAGTTAAGCATTGAAAAACATTTCAAACAAGAACCAAAATACATGAACAAGACTTCAATTAATTACTAAAATGACCTAATTACATGTGCTTAAATGTGTGCAAAAGCATGGATCAAGAATCAATTGGAAAAGGCACGAATCAAAGCATTATTTCAAAACTAGGTCAAATAAACACATCATAAAATTAAATCAAAATAAAATAAAATTAAAAATAAAAATTATGAAAGAAATAAATAACACGTCAAAGTAACTAGAACATATTTTTGGGGAATTTTATAATATTTGAAACTATTTAAAATAAATCAATACAAAAATAAAAAGAAAATAAAAATAAAAAAAGAAATAGGAAGGCACGTGGTGCACAAGCAAAACAGAATACAAAGGATCTTAGTGTAACGCGCTATTGGGCCAGAAAATGCGTGTATGAATAGCAAAAACACAAAGCCCAACCCAATAATCACAACAACATTCAGCAAACTCAATGAAATGCGTCGTTTCACTTAAACACATCATCAATGTCAGAGGCCACACGTGCAAGTCAATGGCCATGCCATCAAACACACTAAGCATCCACATCACTCACCGAAACCGTATTCTGGTTGTCTTCTCCGGCCAACCTCGCTGGAGATGATTGTAAATCTCCATAAAAATGAGAAACAAGGGCACTATCTTGCACTAAATTTCACAAGGAACACAAATATGTGCTTAGTTTTTCAAAAAGGTGCTTTTAACCTTGTTAAAAGTGGCCACACAATTTCAAGCATCAAACTGAAACATCCACAAACTAAGACAACTATCATGCAAACATTGCCTCCGTCACTGGAGGACTTCAGATGTACCAGTATGAACCTAAATGCGTGCCTAAAATGAGAGATTCAAGATGATAAAGTTTACCTAACAGAACAACTCCATTGGTCCTTCAAACTATGCTTAAGATTCAAACAAACCCTTCCAATGGTCTTTTTGTGCCTCAGTGATGAAGAATCAAGCAAAAGAGAAGCAGAATCTTCAAGGAAAAAGAAAATTCGAAGAGAGAGAAAGTGAGAGCTTTTTAGATGATTTTTGATCTCTTTCTCTATAGAATGCCCTCTCCTCCACGTTTAGGGTTTTGGTTCCTTTAATAATGAAGGTTTAGGAATGTTTTTGAAGGCCCTTAATATGTGTGTGAGTGGTTTTGCAAACTTGCCAAAAAAACTTCAAATGTGATGTACCACGGGTTTGGATGGCCTTCCCACTACTTCAAGTCATAATTCATCATAAAAGAGGGTGAGGAAATGAATAAGGATGATTTGGTGGAAAGGAAATGGATTAGTGAGATGTTTTGATGATTTCCTTATTATGGTGTGAAAGTTTGAAAACATGCTTGAAATGGGAATGTATGCTTTCCTATTTTAGGTAATATTTGATGTCATATGGTGGTGATGAAATGGTACCAAATAGAGAGCAAAATAATCCAAGTTGTGACTTAAAAAGCAAGAAAGCCAACTCAGGTCACATAACCATGTATGCTTGTTCAATTTGACCTAACTTGCATAAAAAGACACCAAATGAAATTAAGTTTAAGGTCATGATGAAGGCAAGACCTTGAGGTATAACTTTCATGTTGTAGGTAACTTGATTTGAGGCTTAGAAGCTCGTGAATTTTGGCCTTGAAGTGAATGACCAAAACTAGGTCATCCAAAAATGGAATTAACTTAGAAAGATCATAACTTGAGTTCCACACATGGAAATGATGTGTTCTTGTAATTTTTGGAAAGCTTAGATGATGAGGAAAAACTCTCATGTTGAAAGAATTTTGAGAAAAAGCTTGGATCCATGTGAAATTTGTCTTAGAAGTTGGTTGCCTTTGGATGATTCGAAGTCCTTTCAACTTTGAGACACCAACTAGAAGACACCATAACTTGAGATGTGTAAACCCAATGAAGGATTTCTTTACATCAAAAGAAAGATTATAAAACATTCTAAAACTTCTATATTGATGGAAAAATGAGATGGAGCTTGTATCATGATGAAACTTGCCATGGAAGTTAGGTACTAAAAGAGAAGATTTTACACTTAGAAACTTCTAAAACCCTAATTTAGCAACCTCCTAATTTTATGACTCTCCTTGATTATTATTTTTTATTGGACTTCACCATAGCACTTATAAAGACTTAAAATGGCCTCTCATAACCTAAATGTCCAAAAGTCAAGCTTTGAACCTCTTCAGAACCACAATTGACTTTTCTTTGGCCGGATGAAAATCTTGACCATTCCTCTACCCAAATGAATCTTTGAGTGACTTTGTGATGAGCCATGAAACATATAGGAACCTTGAGATGAATATTGATCCAAGTGAACAAGGTTTGTCTCAAGAATCAACCACAAGATGTCTCAAGTCAAAACCCTAGCCTGAATGCCACTAGTAGCTTGATCAACTTCACAACCTTGTAACCCTAATCTTGATGAACACACGATCTTGTTGAGATGTCTTGGAGTATATGAATCCTTGGCTTGAAATCATATCTTGATCAAAAAAGTCAAAGGTGTAGTCAACCATGGTTGGAAAACCCTAGTTCTTTATTAGGAGCAATTGAGCCTTTGAAACACTTGATGTGAGGCCATTTGACTTTGAATCTTGATGGAGGGAGATCTCTTGAGAATATGAGAACTTGGTGGGTTGAATATCTCTTTAAAATTTGACTGGTCAACCTCTTAACTTCTTTGGAATGAACCCTAATTCATAGATGAACAAAAGTAAATAAAATAAAGCTAGATAGATGGGCTAGTCATGCATAGATGATTGACCTAAAATGATGCAAGAAGATGCAAGAGGAGGTGGAATATTAAGGTTAAACATTAGGGTGTGACAGATGTCCGTATTTAAGTTTCTTCTATCCAGAGATATGAAGATTGAAACCTTCGTCTCGACATGATAGGAGAGAATTAAATACAAACATGCACAACGTTTGGCCCTAAGATGCCACCAAATGCATATGATATGACATGAAATGAAATGAATGCAAGACAAGAAATCTGTGGTGGAAAAGATGCCACAGGAGAGAAGTGTATATGGGAAAAGATTGCAAATCCACTGGGAAACACTGACAATCAACTATCACTGGGATACAAAACAAGTTCGAGAATAAAATGCTAAAATATGATAAACTTCCCCAGGCCTCGGGTCACGAGCCACAACGGGTCTCAATTTCTTATTTAATCAAGTCTTTCACTTGAAAAGGGTAAACAATAAACCCCCATGCCTCGGGTCAAAAACCACGAACGGGTCTCAGTTTCTTCTTTAATCAAGTCTTTCACTTGAAAAGGGTAAACATAAACCTCCCCACTCCTCGGGCCAAAAGCCATGAATGAGTCTCAATTTCTTCTTTAATCAAGTCTTTCACTTGAAAGTGGTAAACAATAAACCTCCCCATGCCTTGGGTCAAAAGCAACTAACGGGTCTCAGCTTCTTCTTTAATCAAGTCTTTCACTTGAAAAGGGTAAACATAAACCTCCCCACACCTTGGGTCAAAAGCCACGAACGGGTCTAAGTTTCTTCTTTAATTAAGTCTTTCACTTGAAAAGGGTAAACAATAAACCTCCCTACGCCTCGGGTCAAAAGCCAAGAATGGGTCTCAGTTTCTTCTTTAATCAAGTATTTCACTTGAAAAGGGTAAACATAAACTTCCCCACACCTCGGGTTAAAAGTCATGAATGGGTCTCAGTTTCTTCCTGGAAAGGTGAATACTTATGGGAAAGTATCTTTATAGGGGATTAAAATTTCATGGAAGTTGAGGACCTCAGCGGGAATCCATAACTTACTGGAGATTAAAAAACATCACTGAGGATCTTCAAAGGAGATACATGTCGGTTGACTTGTAAAACATGTCTTCCCAAATAAAGAGAAATATCATCTGAATCTTCATCAAACTTCTCGAGGAGATGCCATTTGATGGAATCAAATTGAATAATGGACTCACTGAGGAGAACATCACTGAGGATCAATATTGATATAGTTTGAAAATTGCATCAGAGCAAATAAAATTCAATGATAGGGATTCTCAAATAAAGAGAAACACTTGTAAAGTCTTCAATAAACTTCTCTGATGGATTTCCGAAGAGATGCCATTTGATGGGGAACAATTGATAATCTTGATAATTTTATGGAGATAGACAAACTGTCTAGGAAAGAGACTGCCATTTACGATCCAAATAGGAAACCTGAGAACAAAACAAGCTGCTCAAATAAAGAGGCTATCACTCGTCATTTGGGTATAAATTCCAAGAAAATGTTGTAACAAAACTGCTGAGGAGTAGGACCGTCTTCAACTGGGGATTTGGGAGACAAAGTAAAAAATAAATGCACACTCGATCTAGGTTTAACAACCTAGAGAGATTCAAAATAATGATTGCCAGAGACCAAAGTTCAATTCAGGAAGTAACTGAAACGAAATGGTAAAACAAGACTTTACCCAATGAGGAATAAACTCGACTGGGTATTTATCTTATCTAAAAATGGAAAAGAAAACTAAAACAACAAATCTTCCATGAGGATCAAACTCAATGGGGAATTTAGAAAGGATGTACAATTTCTACTTAAGGTTGACGACTCTACTGGGGAGAGAAGACAAGCCAAGTAACTTGGGGATAATCACATCCAAAGTGAAAGAATAAACAAACATCATAAGATAGCAAAATGTGCATATGCCATGTATATCTATATAAATGAATGTATGTCATGCTATGCTTATGCTGACAAAACAAACGAAAATAGAAGTAAAGTGGAGATGAAATATCTCGACACGGATACTCGGCCAACCTTCGCAAGATAGAAACATCATTGAGGATGAATGGGAAGTCACACACGGAACAAAGTCCTTCTTCAAGACTTTAAACTTATTTGGTGAAAAGAGAGCACTCCACTTGGGAATATAACATCATGACTTCACTTAGGGGATTGTCAAGATGAACTGGTTACTCTGTTGCAGATGAGAAAGATCCACTGGAGAAGGACCGAAATTCATGATTGGAGAGATTTCATGGATAAAATAAATATCTGCTTCATTGGAGAGACTCTTATTAGAGTTATTGATGGAGATACCAGAACTGAGGTCTCACAGGGGATAAAATAAATATCCACGTCATTGGAGAAGCTCAGATCAGAGTTGAGATTCTGTGGGGATGAAATAAACATCCACTTCGTTGGGGAAGATCGAAGCCAAGCAAATCCACTGAGGACTGAAATGGGCATTCACTCCACTGAGGGAAGATGAAGCCAAGGAGACTCACTGAGGAGTGAACTAGGCATTCACTTCACTGGGGAAGGAAATAAACATTCACTAGGAATGAAATAAACATTCACTTCATTGGGGAATGTTGATACCAAGGAAAATCACTAGGAATTCTTAGGTTACCAACTGGGGAAATCTTGACTCAATCCTTCCATGACCGTTGGAAGTAAAGAATCATTGGGGAGTTATCATAACCACCTGAAGCAGAGACTTACCAGGGACATGAGTGAAGACAATCATGAAGATGACGTAATTTTGCATTTCAAATTCTACCTTTCTTGGGGAAACTGTTAATGTCCTTTTTGGTGTTCATAAATCAAAGTAGAACACACACACACACACACACACATACACACACACACACGCACACATTATAAAATAATTCAAATTTGTTTCAAAACTGCTATAAAAAATAAAAGACATTTTTTCAAGATAAGAATAAACATAAAGATTGCTAACAAATGGAAAAGGCTCAAATTTATTAATTGAATGGTAATCGACAAATGGAACGACTCCATGAATCATTATAAAGTTGGAAAACGATAAATAATGAAAAAGGCTACATCAAAGAACAATGATTACTATCCTCCTAAACAACTTTGAATTTCCTATACTCTAAGCTTCTGAAGATCTTACTGAAGAGTTTGGTGCAAGAGGTAGCTTTCGACAATCCAATCTGATCAGATGCAGTGAACTAGCCTTATCCCTAACTTTTTCCTAGATTGCCTTTTTAGGTTTTCAATCTACCGGGATGATTTTTCTATTTTATGTCTCTAATTTTTGCCTGGACCTCCCTTTCAGGTTCTCAATCCACCGAGACGCTCGTTTTTTCTTAAGCCACCCTTTCATATTTTCAACTTAGCGAGTTGTTCTTATCTTTTTAGGCGTTATACTTTTTGACTGCATCACTATTCACAGGACGAGTGATCTCCTCCCCATCCATAGTTGCTTACTGTTGCACCCCAAAATTTGACCAACCTTTTTTTTAATATTTGGCTTATGTTTCATTGCATTTTAGCATTTTTGCATTTGCATAGCATATTTCTTACAGGGGATCAAGTGTTTGTTTGTGTATCATCCAAGAGGAAAGTCTTTATTGGTTTCAAGCTCAAGCAAAGGCACTGGTACAAACCATCAGAATGTTGTCAGGGGGTCCATAAGGTTTTATCATTAGTGTGAACATGAGGTAGAAGTTTGTTGGATACCTCATAGGTCATGGTGGGGTGGAAATGGTCACTCAGTTCATCTAAACAATGCCTAGGCAAAAAAAAGGAGGAAATCAAGGTTTCACTTTTAATCAGGCTAAACTTGTTTTTGGAGAAAAAACTTGTTTCCATGGTCTTCCATATGTCCTAAGGTGTTTGAGGATGGGTGATTGACCATCAATTTTAATCAGAAGAGCTTCAATTGATCAGTTGATTGAAAATCAAGAGATTTGGAGAAAAAGTCAACTGTGTAGTGAAAAAGTCAACTCCTGACTTTTTAAGGTCAAGATCATGATCCTTAATTTCAATATGACCAATGGGTGGAATTTGATCAAGAAAAATCAAGGAAATCATAAAAAAATAAGAGTTGTTGAAAGTTGCTATTTTGGGATTTAGGGTTTTAGAAACTTTCTATTTTTGGAAAGTTTTATGTTTGGAACAACCATCTTCAAAGCCATTTTTCTTCATGATCAAGGTTTCAAATGAACCTTTAGCCAACATCAAAGTTATTCCTTGTATTTCAAGCTTTCCAAAAAGTCCAAGAAGTCTTCCATATGATACTTGGAGCTCAAGTTATGGAGGTTCAAAGTTGGGAAAAAATAGTCCAAAATTCATAACTTAGAATTTTTCTAAGTTACCTCTAGGCAGATTTTCATGTCATGGTTTTTATGCCTATTTTTCATGATCTTCCCAACTCCGTTTTAATTTTTCTCAAGCATGAAAGTTGTAGACCTCATTTCAAGCTTTTCAATCATGGTTAGAGCTCAACTTTTCATCCATCATAGCATGAGATATGGTCTTCACAAGATAGGGATTTCAAGTTGGCAAGTGTGGAAACTTAGTGAAATTTCACTAAGTATGGAGAATGTCTCTTGAGGACAGATTTTCAAGTGAATTTTTCATACCATTTTTGGCCTTGTATCAATTTCATCTCAACATGAAAGTTGTTCATGGATATGCAATCTTCATTTTTTGTTCAAACGTCATATTATTTGTTTGAGTATTCATTCACTTATGGTGGTTTGAAGTGAGCCTCTTGAAGCTTTTGCAAAGTGCCATTCATGAAGCATTTTGGCCATCACATCTTACAGCATGCCACACGCATGGTATGTATTCTTGGTGCATTCTTTGTGTACCAAACATTGCCATAACAGGAGGAACTAAGCTTGTACCACTTGTGCACTATTTTAAATTTCTTGCCTAAAAAAGGAGGAGACCAGCCACCCACATTCTGCCCACTGTGCAGACCATCCAGCTTGTTCCCTCCACTCCAGAAAACAACAAGAAAGCCAGCATGCTCATGTACTACTCTTTGATTCACCATTTGATTCAAACAACCTTGAACATGTAGCATCTGATCCATCCATCTTTCACCATAGTAAAATCCCCCAAAATCCCCTTTTCACATCCTATTTAAGCTAACTAGCAGCTGGGCAAAACCCTAGCCACCATTTGAGTCAAAAACCTGAAGTTTATCTTGCATCCTCCAAGAAATTCCTTCGAGTCTCCCTCAGTATTGAACCTTTTCACAAACTTCATTCCATTCCATCATCACCTAAACACCTTTCAGTTACTGTTTTTGCAAAAGAAACAATTTTTGCTGCTCAAGACCACTTACTGCTACAAGAAAAAGGGTGACTTCAAGTTTTGGCCAAGAACCAACTTATGGAGGAGCTGTTCTGAGGCTTGCATCAAAAAAGGGGAATAGCTTGCTGTTAGTTTGCTTTAGGGAGTCCTCAAAAGGTAAGTTATTTCTAAACCCTCTATTTTATTGCATCAGTATCATCAAAGCAAGTTTGAGTTTGTTTGTGCCTTTCAAGTTTGTTAACTCTCATTTGAAATGTTGTTTTGTTATTATGATAAGTTTGCTGGTTTTGGTTGTATAACACTGTTGTGTTATTTTTTTTTTTTTTTTGCAAACTGTTATCATTGAGAAAGGCACAATGAGTTTGGTTGGTTGATGCTTGATATTATCATGTCATGTTTGCCTCTATTCTTATTTGAGCCATGTTTGGTGTTTTTAGTGTCTATGCTTGCCATCATGTGGATGTAACATCCTGTGAGATGTGATTTCTATGTGGACTGTTTTGAACTTTTTCATGTTGGAGGTCACATCTTTGTTGTCAAGTTTGGTAGCTGGTTTGGATTTTTGTCAAGATTGCTGCTAGATGTTTGTGTATAACTGTCATTAGGGAAATATAATCATGTTGGCACTAGACTGATGAAGTGTATGATATTGTTGAGGATTGGTGTTGTTACTTTAAGTTCTTGATTATAGATGCCAAACTGTGTTGAGAAGGGAGTTTGACAACTTATGCCTATTGTTGTTTCTAGCTGGTTTTAAGCATAAAATTTGTTTGTGTTTGTTTTTTTTAAGAGATAACTTCCATGTGATACAGTATATGAATTGGTGTTTGTGATTGGCATGGTAATAACCAAACTGTTACATGTCTTGCGTTTGTAAGTTGCCATTTGAGTGAAGTTTTGGAATAGTTGTTGGTTGATTTAAGCATGGACCTGAGGAGTGATGTTTGATTCATAAATGCTTTGCTTGCTGTCCAGTTTATTTGGAGGTTTGCCAACCTTTGCTCTTATCAGGATTTCAGTGTGTTTGTGATCCATGTTTGATAAGCTTGTGTGCTGCCTGTTCTGTTTAAAATGTGAAATTTCTTGCATAAGTTTATGCCACTGTCAAGACCATTAGTGTTAGGTTAGGTGCATTGTTATGTTTGACATGTATCATTGTTTAGGTTTAAAGTTTGACCTGTCCACCCTTTGTGTTTGCATTGGTTTGCTGTCATGAGTCTATGTTTATCATATAAGACCTATAATGAAATGGTGCTTGAGATTGTCATGATAAAATGTAGGGACTGTTTTTGTGCTGAAAATTAGTTTTGGTTTGATTGCTGAAATGAATCTCAGTTGTTGTTGGCAGTGTGAGAACTAGACTCCTACTGTCATGAATTTGTAAACTATCATGTGATTAAGACTGTTTGGTTTAAATTGTTGGAAGCTTTGCTGAAATCTATTCTTCATGTTAGATTTGTTTTGTAGCTGTCATTGGATCTCTTTGTATAAGGGTCGCTGTCAGAATTTTTGTGAAGTTGGATGTGTTAGCTCATGTTAAGATGCTTAGAGTGGTTGACTCTTTGTATTAGTTTCCTTGGTATTTCTTGTTAGAGCCTAGTTAGTGTCTGCTGCTGTTTGGATTCAAGAATGACTTAGTGTATAGTGCAAACTGTGGTTAAAGTGCCTAGCTGTTTTTTCATATGTTCATCATTTTGTATGTGCTGGCATGTTGCACCTGTCCATTATCTTGTATGTGAAAACCTGCTGCTGTCACTGTTTAAATGTGGTTTTATTGATTATGCAAGAAGTTTTTGATGTAAAACTGTTGGCTTGCTACTTGTGTTTTGCTACTAGAACTTCCAAGCATGTATAAGATGAACAAGCATGTTAGGCTAGTGTTTAGATGTGAAGACTCTATTGTGTATTGTTTTTGTGAAGGCATTTCTGATACAGGAATTCATTTATGTATGTTGTTTGAAGCATGATACAGTGAAAGCACCAACTTGCTACCATGGTCTGTTTTGAGTTTGTTCAACCTATATATGTTCATTGTTGCACATAGTTTGCATTGTGACCACAAAAATTTGTTGTGCTTGGCACTTTCTGTTTGGACCTAAAAAACAACTTCATGTGTGTATGCAAACCATCTTGGATGTGCCTACTGTTATGCATATGACCATTTGTCTTATTTGTGCCTTGGACCTTTGTTTGATTTTGAAATAGAGTGTGTCAGCTGTTGATGCAACCACTGCTCTAAAAAACCTGTTTGGTGAATCAACAACTGCCCTATCATGTTTGAATTGGATAGGTTGAGTTAAGTGTTGCCATGGTTGGAATTCACTGCTGTAAGGATTTCTCAAGTTTGAGTTTGTTATTTTATGATGCATTATTGTTTTGAGACTTGCTTATCATTTTAAAATCTGCTAGCAGCATTTGTCCATATTGTGTGAGTGGAACAATTTGTTGGTTTGAGTTTGACACTGATTGGCATGACATGTTTATATGAGTGGTGGGTGTAGGGTCTGTTCAGGCCAGTTTTTGTGTTGGCTTTAAAACTGTTTTGGATATTTCTATGTCTTGTGTGTGCTAACTGTCATGAACATGCCCATATCTTGTGTGTGCTAACTGTCATGAACATGTCCATGTTTTGTATGTGCCAGCTGTTTGAACATGTCTATGTCTTGTGTTTGATTATGCCTTATGAATGATGAATGGAGTCCTACCATGATTTGGTTGTTTAATGGTTATCACAAGTCATTTTGCATTGGCCACAAATGTTGATGAGGTTTGTAGTGTTTAGTTCTGCTGCAAACAACTTTGAGGGTGTTATGACAACCTCCTAGACTTTAAGTCCTTTGTGCTGACAGTTTGTTTGATTCATGTTCTGTTTAACTCATGCTATTTTGGTTATCATGTTCATTCCTTGCAACTCATATGTCTTTTTTTCTTTTATTTTCCTTTTGATCAAGCCTGCTGTTGGAACTCATTCAGAACCATGTTTACAACTTGCTCAAATCCTCACCTGCTTCTGTTTGCCTCTATTTTGAACTTTGACTTTGAAAACGCATTTCAAAACCTTCACTTTCACTTCCATTCGTATTTTGAGTTGTGTTCATTGTTTGAGAAAACTAACAGTACCATCTTGTTCCTTGTGAAAAATTGAGTGAGATAGGTTTTTATTTCATCAGATTTAGTGGGGTTTTGAGAGAGTTATGACGAAAACGTATTTTGAGTTCTTGCTTTGGTCTTGCCCAGAAAACATGCCTTGTTAGGTATTTGATTTAATGGGTGTGGCGTTATACAACGGACGTATCGCCACCCTAGTGGTTAGAACCTCACTCTTAAGACCTTGCCTGACTTTGTGAACCCTTGTTCGAGCCCTGCTGGGGGCGGTTTTGCTTCCTTTTTTTTTTATTATTTTCCCGTTTTTATATTTTTCTTTCCTTTTCCCTTCTTTTCACACGCGCGTTCAGTGGTTGTGTTGGTTTTATTTTCAGCCTGCAACCCCAAGGTCTCGGGTTCAAACCTTGGGGGGGCACTTTCTTATTTTTAGCACTTTGTTTTGTTTTATTTTCTTATTTTTGTTTATTTCTTATTTAACTTTATTTTTATTTTAAAAAAAATAGTTTTAATCATCTTAAAAATCCCAAAATTCAAATCTTTTCTTATTTTAATGTGTTATTTTCCATCCCTTTTTATTTTATTTTATCATTTTTATTTTGAATTCATCATTTTCTTTTCTTTTCCTTTCACTTGTGAGTGAATTATTTAGTGTTTACTTGGCCTTGTGCCATGATCCCCCTAGGATTCCTAGTCCCTCCGTTTAGGATGGGAGTAGGAGAGACATTAGGTGTTCAATCCTTTGCATGACAACACTAGGATAGTTTAATTCCCTTTCACCTCAACTTTAGAAGCATTGTGCATGATAACTTTAGGGTCCAGTTTCCCCTTAGTTTGAGTCTTTCTCATCTCATCTCATAAATAATTCAAAACACTTAATAAATAAAGATTTGTGTCGTACGCCACGAGCCTTAAGTACTCGAGGAATGATGGTTGGGGGGTCTCCTCTCAAGTGTCTATAATGTTTAACGTATGCCCTTTGGGCGATATGCGACACATTCGCTCTCGAGTCATAGTCTTTAGTGCAACATGAGTTTCAAACCATAGCTCAATCCACTTCTTGTCTTAAAAAAACACAAAACAAAAATATCAAATCTTTTTATCCTTCGGGATTTTAATTGAAAAACCATTTTCAGAAAGAGTTTTGTTAAGCTTTGATTCTACCGCAAACAGGCATCGTCCCTAACTGCTGGATTTTAATTGAAAAACCATTTTCAGAAAGAGTTTTGTTAAGTTTTGTTAACCCTACTCGGTTTAAAACACTTGAACCAATCTGTGGTCGTGTTAGCCCGAACTACATTTGCTCTGATTTCTCGTACTAGACAAGGATACGTAGGCACAAGACGATGATGTCTTGGCGAGCAACCTTCCCCCACTTTCACTCATAGTTTTCCGAACTATGTTGACTCTGATTTCTCATGCCAGATGAGAATACGTAGGCATAGAGCGGCGATGCTTTATCGAGACACTTTTCTTTTCTTTTGCCCCCGTGAGCCTTTAGCATATACAGATTTACACCCTTATAGACTAGACAACAAGCATGGATCCCGTCGAGTACGACAGACGTGAGGGGTGCTAATACCTTCCCCTTGCGTAACCGACTCCCGAACCCGAGATTTGGTTGCGATGACCTGTCTTATTCCCTTTTCGTAGGTTTTCTCTGATTGTTTCCTCTCCCTCTCTTTGGGATAAATAACGAACGATGGCGACTCTTCTGTCATTGTCGGCCCCTCTTCACAGTGATGCGACACTTACATCAAAGCGCCTCCTAAGAAGACTCTCTTGACAATGTATGAACCATCATAGTTAGGAGTCCACTTGCCTCTAGAATCAATGAGGAAATATTGGATTTTCTTAAGCACAGTGTCACCTTCTCTGAATTCCCGAGGTTGAACCTTCTTGTCAAAATCTTTCTTCATCCTCTGCTGGTATAATTGACCATGGCATAAATTCGTTATCCTCTTTTCTTCTATTAAATTCAGCTGGTCATATCTACTTTGATACCATTCAGCCTCTGAGAGCTTTGCTTCCATCAGAACTCGTATTGAAGGGATCTCAACTTCTATTGGAAGTACAACCTCCATACCATAAACAAGTGAAAAAGGAGTTGCCCCTGTTGATGCGCGTACTGAAGTACGATAACCACGTAAAGCAAACGAGAGCATATCATGCCAGTCCTTATAAGTGACAACCATTTTTTGAATGATCTTTTTTATGTTCGTGTTTGCCGCCTCGACAACCCCATTCATCTTCGGTCGGTAAGGAGAAGAGTTATGATGTTCAATTTTGAACTCCTCATACAACTCTTTCATCATTCTGTTATTCAAATTCTACCCATTATCAATGATGATTTTACTCGGCACACCATAACAACACATGAGTTGATTCTTGATAATTCTGACCTCCACTTGTCTGGTGACATTCACATAAGAAGCTGCTTCGACCCATTTGGTAAAATAATCAATTGCCACCAAGATAAAACAATGTCCATTAGAAGCTTTTTGCTCTATCATGCCAATCATGTCAATGCCCCGCATGGAGAAAGGCCATAGAGACGAGATAACATTAAGGAGAGTCGGTGGTACATGAATTTTATCAGCGTAGATTTGGCACTTGTGGAACTTCTTAGCAAACTTATAACAATTGGACTCCATCGTTATCCAATGGTAGCTTGCTCTTAAGAGTTTCTTCGCCATATCATGTCCATTGGTATGAGTAACAAAGGAACCTTCATGAATTTCAGTCATCGACATGTCTACTTCTCTCTTGTCAAGACATCTTAGCAAGACCATGTCAAAGTTTCTTTTGTAAAGAACATCATTGTTCAGGAAGAAATTACCAGCCAATCTCATCAACGTCTTCTTATCCTTGTTGGGTGCCCTATGTGAGTATTCTTGTTTCCGGAGAAACAACTCAATATTATGATACCAAGGCTTACCATAACTGACTTATTCTATTGAAAATATATAAGCAGGTCTGTCGAGACGCATAATATCAATCTTAGGACAATCATTCCAATGATTCACCATAATCATAGAAGCCAAAGTTGCCAAAGCATCTACCATTCTATTCTCGTCACGAGGGATGTGATGGAATTCTACTCTATTAAAGAAAGGGAGCAGCCTTCTTGCATAATCATAATCTCTGTATGGAATCAACTTATTCTGTCGAGTTTCCCACTCTCCTTTGATCTGGTAGATCACCGAAGCGAAATCACCATATACGTCCAAGTTCTTGATTCTCAAATAAATTGTCTTTTCAAGGCCCATAATACATGCCTCATACTCGACTTCATTGTTCGTATATGTGAAAGTTATTTTGGAAGTAAATGGGATGTGAGACCTATAAGGAGTCATAATGATTGCCCCAATCCCTTTCCTATAGGCGTTGACAACACCATCAAAAATCAGACCCCATTGTGAATCTAGCTCAGACCCTTCATCTGACAAAGATTCTTCACAATCTTTCATCTTTAAATACAACACATCCTCATCAGGGAAGTCATCCTCAATAGATTGACGGTCTTCAATAGGTTGATGAGCTAAGTGATCAGCCAAAACACTCCCCTTAATAGCCTTCTGAGCATGGTATTTAATATCATATTCTGACAATAACATCTACCATCTAGCAATTCTTCCTGTCAGAGCGGGTTTCTCAAAAATGTATTTGATTGGGCCCATTTTAGAAATCAACCAAGTGGTCTGGTTTAGCATGTATTGATGCAGACGTCATGTAGCCCATGTTAAAGCGTAACAATTTTTCTCTAACATTGTGTAACGAGACTCACATTCAGTGAATTTCTTACTCAAATAATAGATATCATGCTCCTTCTTTCCTGTCTCATCTTGTTGACCGAGTATGCACCCCATGGAATCTTCCAAGATGGTCAAATACATTAACAAGGGTCTTTGTTCAACCAGAGGTATCAAGATAAGAGGCTCAAGAAGGTACTTTTTGATATTGTTGAATGCTTTCTGACAATCATCAGTCCAAACACAAACCTGGTATTTTCTAAAAAGCTTGAAAATCGGCCCATAAGTGGCAGTCATATTTGAGATAAACTGAGAAATATAATTCAGACATCCCAAGAAACCCCAGACCTATTTTTCTGTAGCTGGAGCTGACATCCCTTATATGGATTTAACCTTATCAGGATCCACCTCAATACCCTTATGGCTAATAATGAAACCTAAGAGCTTCCCTGAGCGAACACCAAATGTATACTTGTTAGGATTTAAATGAAGTTGATACTTCCTCAGCCGCTGAAATAATTTCAACAAATACTCAACATGGTCTTCCTTAGTCTTAGACTTAGCTATCATGTCATCCACATATACTTCATCTATTTATGCATCATATCATGGAAAATGTTAGTCATGGCCCTTTGATATGTTGCACCAGCATTTTTCAGACCGAACAACATAACTCTATAACAAAAGGTGCCCCAAGGTGTAATAAAAAGACGTCTTCTCCATATCTTCGGGAGCCATCCTGATTTGGTTATAACCTGACAAACCATCCATAAAGAAGAATACCTTGTATTTTGCAGTGCTATCTACCAACATGTCAATGTGTGGCAGAAGAAAGTCATATTTCAAATTAGCTTTGTTTAAATTTTGATAATCGACACACATGTGAACCTTGCCATCCTTCTTTGAAACAGGCACAATATTGGCTAACCACTATGGATATTCAGATGTAACGAGGAAACCTTCGTCAATTTTCTTATGTACCTCTTTTTTGATTTTCAGAGCCATGTCAGGGTGAGTTCTCCTAAGTTTCTGCTTGACTGACGAACATTATGGTTTCAAAGGTAAATAATGCTCCACTATAAATACTAGACATATCTTGGTATGACCAAGCAAACACATCGACATATTCCTTGAGCAACTCAATTAATCTCTCTTTCACATCAGGCACAAGCAAAGCTCCAATTTTCACTTCTTTACGGTCTTCTTCTGTACCCAAATTAATGACCTCTACAGGTTCCTTGTGAGGCTGAATGGTTTTATCTTCATTCTCAAGTAATCCGGGAAATCTCCTCAGGAATCTCTTCTTCTTCTTCTTCTTCTTCTTCTTCTTCTTCTTCTTCTTCTTTGGTTTCAAACACAGAAAACTCAAAGTTTGGAGAAGGCACTGAATCATTGTTTTTTAGGGTTTGTTTGTGCAATAATCTTCACATATGATTTGCCTTTATTTTAGATTTCATGAAAGTGAAAGTGTGTGATAAAATATGCAAAGTGATAAAATTGGTTTTTTTCATGATTACCCTTTTCCAAAAAAGCAGAAAAGTAAAAACAAATAGAATGGAATCACAAAATGACAGTTTTACTAATGATAGTAGTTTTCAAACAAAAGCCTTTAACACAAGATCACCTTTGCCTTGGACAAAGAAAAGGGAATTATGAAAAGATAAGCCCACACAACAACTCTTTCGCCTTGGGCAGAGCGAAGAGCTTAAAACACAAAAAAAAGATTACTTCGATAAATGAACAACAACAGGAACATTGACAACACTCCAATTATGGGCGACCGCTCCACGTGTCACAAAGTTAGATTGATATTCACCAGACTCGTCTTCAAGTATAGAGTTGACTTTGGGTGGATGGATGATCCCTATGCTACGGAAAACCTCTTCAATAGGTGGAATAGTCATGTTTTTTATAGCAGACTTGTTGGAGTTAACAAAGAAGAAACTGAGACCCTCTATGTTCATATTTTCGGGAAAAGGCAAAACTTGCCCCCAACCTTCTTGAGAACCACTTTCTACAACACGTTGCGCATCCTTGAAAGATAAAATAGAGACCCCTCTCTTCTTGGCACTACTAGCAGCAATTGAAAGAGGTTGGAACTGGGTTCCTACTTCCTCGTCTGCATCAATGTATGAGAAAGAAGAGAGATGACTTACCACCAAATCTCTCTACCCACAAACTGTAACCAACTTTCCTTAATTAACAAACTTTAGTTTCTGGTGTAATGTAGACGTGAATGCTCCAGCTCATGTATCCATGACCTATCCAACATATAGCTACATGTAACATGAATGTCTATGACCTAAAATGTGATTTGAAAAATATGAGGCCCAATGGTTATTGGTAGGTCCACCTCCCCAATCACGGTCTTCCTTGACCCATCAAATGCCTTAACAACAACACCATTTGGTCTCAAAGGCGACCCTTAATATGTCAATCTCGTAAGAGTGGTTTTTGACATCATATTTAATGACGATCCAGTGTCAACTAGCACACTAGATAATGCATCATTCATGCAATTCATAGAAACATGTAGTGTCATGTTGTGCTTCCTCCCCTCCTCTAGGAGTTCTTCTTCATAAAAATTGAGATTGTTGCATGAGATAATGTTACCTATTGTTGCACCCCAAAATTTGACCAACAATTATTTATTCATTGAGTGTTTGAAAGTGGATACCTTCATCAGAAAGTTCAAGAGATCCTCAGAGGAATGGGTTGAAACCAGGGTTGTGTGCTTCATAGCTTGAGAGTTGTGGGTGCTCCTCAGATGGTTCTGAGACTTTGAGAATGAATTTGATGTTTTGGGAAAGCCTATGAGATGTCTTGATAGCCTTCATAAAGCCCAGAGAGGTCATTATGCAAGAGTTCAGAAGATTCAACCATGAATGATAGAATTAGGGTTTTGACTGGGTCAACCCTAGGTCAACTGAAGATTTGGAGAAGGTTGAGACCCAATCCAAGGGCCATGAGATCATGGAATGATGCATAGAGATGATATAAAGATGATTCCTAGGCCAACTCATCATGAGTGAGGAGTTTGAGAAGTTTCAAGTCAGGATCTCCAAGGATTGTCAGTGAGAAACCCTAATTTGATCCCTATCTTCCAGGCCGTTTTAGCTCAAGATGTGATTGATATCTCACCTTCCCCATAACATGAATGTTGTAGAGCTTGTTCTAATCTTTAATTTGAGTGGTGGAAGTCCTTGATAGGAGTTACAGAGCCCAAGTTATGGTTTTGACAAATTACAGGTCAGCAGAGGTGTGTGAATCTGGGTCCTTGAAAGTCACCCAACTTGCAGACAACTTTTGCCCTAGTAGGGTGATTCCTATGGCTTCTTGGTCAACATGAATGTTGAAGAGGATCTTCTTAGCTTTAATTTGAGTGGTAGAAGTCCTTGATTGGATTTGTGGAACTCAACTTATGGTTTGAACAAGACAGGGGTATTTTGGTCATTTGTCAGTTATAGGTCATTTTAGCCAATGCCTAAAACTCCTATTTCCAAGCCTCAAATGGAAAAACTCAAAACATGAAAGTTGTTCAAAATGTGATTTTAAGTCTAGAAAGAAGGTCACAAATTGTTGGAAAAGCTCATAGCATGAAGTTACATGATTGGTCAAAAATGAACTAAAAATGACATATAAGTTTGAAAAGTTGAATTTGGAAATTGATTTGGAAGATCCACAAATCCAAAATAGGTCATCCAATATATCATTTTGATTGGAAAAATCATTTTGAGAACATTGGTTTAGCTAGAATTTTGATTTGAAGCTTTAAAATGGGTGATGCTTTGAAAATTTGTTACTTGAAAAAGAAGGCAATGTTGAAAAACCTTACACAAGCCAAAGATGAGCTTGTTTTTCACTCATCCACACTCAATATCTCTCATAAGGAGAATTTGGCACAAAATGGTGAGGCATGAGGCATGAGATGAGAGAAATCCAACTTGTCCCCACATGAGATTTTCAAGAACTTTCCACCATGTTCTAGATGAATCTAGAAACATCTAATGATCATTATAAGAAGAGGGCCATGAAGAGAGTTCAAGGTTGGTGATAAAGAGGATTCAGAGGGGAGAGAGAGAGAGAAGCATCCATTGAAGCACTTCCTTCAACTTCAAGCAACTCTGAATTTCATCCACTACAAGCATTCTCCTTCCATACAAGTGCAAACAGAAGCTTGCTCACCCCCTAAGGATCACATTTCAGCCATTACAAGCTCTGAATCCACCCACACGAGTTCCCTCCACACCTCTTTGACAGGTTCCTTTTCTTCTCTCTATCTCCTAAATTATGCAGTCTTAGATAGCTTTCTAGGTAGATAATTGATGCACTAGGGTAGATGACCCTTTCCCATGAATTAGGGCACGATCTGTGAAGGTTCATAACAGAGCCAAGAATCTTTGATCTTCAAGATTTAGTTAGTTTGTTAGTTTTAACGAGTAAAGATTGGTTTAGAATCCTTAGGCTAACTTGTAGAAGCTCTGTAAACCATTAGATTGAAGCTTAGTGAAGGTTGATACCAGTTGATAACAAGTGATGTTTAGTTGGACCATGACATTGAAGTCCTCTGTTGGAATTATTGAGGATGAATTAGGGAAATCCACGCGTACCATCTTGTTCCTCTCATTGAGTACTGCAATTTTCATTTTTGAATCGTGTTAAATCATGGCGTGTGGAGAGAGAACGAGGGAGAGGAAGATGAGTGCATGGAGGAGAGGGTTTCTGAAAACCCTAGATATGTTTGGGACGATGAAGGTGGTCCATTGGATTAGTCTCCAAGTCTGACTTGTTCACCTCATCGTGCGGCCGTGATTAAATCTGAGAAAGGGAGGGAAAGATTCAAAGAATGAAACGCGGTCGTTTCATTTAAGCGCGCTTGGGCTTGCTGGCTTCTATCCACACCCCCCCTATTTCTGGCCCATCTGATTTGAACTGGCGCGTGTTACTTGTCACACCCCCTCCCCTTTATTTGTTTTAATTGTTTTAATTTTCTTTTAATATTTTTCTTGTTTTAGAAAATTCATTAAAAATTGAAAAATAACTCTTTTTTAATTCTTCTTTTTTCTATGAGTAGATGATAATGTGTAGAAAATATTAAAAATAAAAATGGGATTTTATTTTTAAGTTTAGTAATTTTAATAGATTTTTCTTTTAAATAGCTTTTATAATGTTTAGTTTTGTATCATGATTTTGCAAGAATTATTTTAGGACTTTCCTTTAGTCTTTTTAATCCATTCTTTTTTTGTGCAATTAGATGATGAATCATAGTTCCCCATAGGATTTTTTCTATAATTTTAGAATTAATTTTTGATTAGTTTAATTAGGGTAGATGTAGGGTATCCTAATTAGGGTTTAGTTTGTGCTTAGGTGAAGAATTCATTTTCTTTAGATAGTTTTGTCTTGATTTTTAGGTAGAGGCCTATGTAGATGTTATGGGTAGATGTTGTAGACCCTTGTGAATAATTGTTAGATTTTTCCCCCTTGGTTTAGTATTTTTTTAGGTATTTTCTGAAGTTGCCTGTTGATTTTGTCTCCCCTGTGGTTATCTGTCCATCTTTGGGGTTCATTGTGGGGAATTTGTTGAGGGGCTTGTGTTGCCTTGAAGACCTTGTTGGAGAGCATGATGAAGAGAAGATTGTAGATCAAGATTCAGAGACCTAGAGCTTGGCTTGTCCCCTGTCTGTGAGGTTTGAGATCCTGAAGTTTGGAGGAAGTTCATGGTACTTTCCTGAGGAAGGCACTATGAATGACTTTCATTCTTTCTTCTCACCTCCTTCTTAAGTATCCAATGATGTTGGAGCCAACTTGTGAGTTTAATTTCTCCTGAGGAGGAATGTAAACTGATCACAGTTGTTGAGCCACATGGGGTGCAACTCCTAAGTGGAAGCCTCCTAGTACTTTCCTGAGGAAGGTCCTATGGGTCTATTCACTTAGTTCCCTTAGTTTGTCTAGGATTTCTCAAGTATCCAGTGATGTTGGAGCCAACTTGTGAGTTTAATTTCTCCTGAGGAGGAATGTAAACTGATCACAGTTGTTGAGCCATATAGGATACAACTCCTAAGTGGAAGCCTCCTAGTACTTTCCTGAGGAAGGTCATATGAGTCCATTCATTTAGCTCCACTAGTTCAGATAGGATTTCCTAAATATCCAGTGATGTTGGAGCCTGCTTGTGAGTTTAATTTCTCCTGAGGAGGAATGTAAACTGATCACAGTGGTTGAGCCACATAGGGTATGACTCCTGAGTATACACCTCCTAGTGCTTTCCTGAGGAAGACACTATGAGTCTGCTTGCTTAGCTCCCTTTCTTTGGTAAGCTTGTTCTGAAGCTTGAAGACTGGGATTGATTTCTCTTGTTTAGGGTCTTGTTTTAGTGCTTAGATTTGTTCAGATTCTGTGATTAGGGTTAGGATAGGAGAGTAGATTCTTTCTTTCTCAAGCATGTGTGTTTGTTTGCCTGGTGGCACTTCATTTCCTTTATCTGGTTCTTTGCTTGATAGTATGTGGTTTATTTTCAGTATGATTGCTGTTATTTCATGACTGGCTTGAGGTCGAGACGAGCTTGTGGAGGCTGAAACCCCACACACATTTCCTCCCTCACTTGCATTGCATGCATTTTACTGTTAAAGCTGATGTTTTTGTCTGTTTTGGTGTATCATTGACATGATCCCTTAGGACTCTCATTTCCTTTGACGAGGATTTGATGATAGACTTTTAGGTTGAAACCTATGCATGACAACATCTAGGAGTTCCCTGTTCAAACCTCAACCATAGGATGAATCCATGGCATGATAACAGTAGGACTTGATAGTCTCCCTCCTAGTTGAGCCATTTTAACCAGTAGTTTCCCGAACTACGTTTGCTCTGATCTTTCATACCAGATGAAAGTACGTAGGCATAGGATGCGATATCCTAGCGAGCAACCTTTCCCCCTTCCCCCGTAGTTAGCCGAACTACGTTGACTCTGATTTCTCATTCTCTGATGGGAATACGTAGGCATAAAGCGCGACGCTTTGCCGAGTCATTTTCTTTTCCTTTTCAGCCAGCCTTGATAGGTAGATAGATTATAACCAACCCGTCCAAGTAAACACACAAGCGAGGATCCCGTCGAGTACGACGGACGTGAGGGGTGCTAATACCTTCCCCTTGCGTAACCGACTCCCGAACCCAGACAATGGTTGCGATGACCTTGTCTTACCCTTTTTTCGTCAGGTTTTTACGATCGTTTCCTTTCCCGCTCTGAGGGATAAATAACGAAAGGTGGCGACTCTTCTGTCATGCCGGCACCTTATTTTCGCGCAAGCGACAGCTGGCGACTCTGCTGGGGACTATTGCATCTAGGGACTTTTCCCATCCCTTATGCTGGGACCGTTTCCCATCCCCTACGCGAGTCAATCCTATCGTTTGTGTGTTTGCTTGTTGGGTTGCGTTTATTTATCGCATCTTTACTTCCCGCATTTTATTTCCTGCATTTTATTTCCAGTTGATATGATTATCTGTGCTGCTGTGGGAGAGGGATGTTACTGTGAGTGAAAAGCCGGACCTGGGCTTGAGTACACACCTAGATATAGTTGCGGAGAAGTAGTAGACGAACCTGTCTGCTGAGCAGGCACAGTTCCCTACGAAAATCTGCGCTCAGGCGAGATTCTTGCAGAGGTGCTCCTTTCCGGTCCTGAGGATCTGAGGGGAGTCCAGACGTGAGGATTGTCGACTCTGGGGAACGATCATTTGGAAGTCAGCTAAGAGAGGCCTCTTCATGACCTGACGATGCCACTCCTTCTGGGAATCGTATTGTCACTCATGAAAGTTTGTGACGCTGACAACCGCATAGGATGCCGTACCTTTGTCCGTGGATTAGGTCCATCATACCTGTGAGTGGGGTTGGGATATTGCAGGAAACTTTGACCTCCAGACTACCTGGTTTTCTCGACAGTGAATCAGTTATGTTGGGTTCTCAGTTGCAGAGATGTTCTTGATAGAGCAAGGGTTTGATCAGAGGATTTTATCATCGGGTGTTTGTCTGTTCCTGATAGAGCAGGTTCCGATCAGAGTATTGTTATCAGAGGTTTGTTCTGGATGGAGCAGATTTTTGAGTGGGGTCTGAGGATCTCGTCAGCGGTTGTTATTTTGTTCTTGATAGGGCAGATTTTGAGTGGGGTTTGAAGATCTCATCAGCAGCCGTGTGTTTGTTCTTGAGAGGGCAGATTTGTGATTTGGGGTCCGAAGACTTCATCAACAGATATTCCGTGGTCTTGCACCTGGGGTCTTTATTATCAGGCCTTCGTTCTTGTCAGGACAGAATTTTGATCTCGATCCTATCAGATGGTTATTCGCAGCAGATCAGATCAGTGGTTTTACACCGGGGTTTCCTTCTCGTCAGTGACTGTTGACATCGAATCTCCACAGCAGCCACCTGGATATATTGTTGCATACCTGCATTTTGCATTAGCTTGCATAATCATTCCATTGGCGTGTGTCTGTGACAGGTACCATTTCCCCGATCCAGGATCTCTCGCCTCTTATTGTGTTACTGCAGCCTTTCTCAGGAAGACTGATGCGTATGAGTTCTCGGTCCTTGATGTGTCGAATCTGACTATTGCTATGTGAGGTTACTGTTTCCATGATTGGGCCTGGATTCCTCTCCTTATTATTGCCAGCAGGTGCCAGGATCGGGGGATAATCTCTCAAGCACACAGACTCACGCATGCATTTGCATGAAGCATTCTTGCATGACATACATTCTGTTACCTTTTCCTAACCTTTGATGTTGACAGGTTTTTCAGGTACTCAGGTTCCGAGCTGTTTTCGATCTCCAGGATTGATCAAAGATTCATCCACCGCTACTCAACTCGCGCCAATCAAACGAGAATCATGGACCAGGTACAGTCAGATGTTCAAGAGCTTCGTGAACGGATGGATCGTTTTATGGAGCTGATGCAAGTAGTTGCGAATGGGCAAGACCAGCTTCGTACCTTGGTTCAACCTCTCATCTCCAGGGTTGACAGTAATGGAATACTTCACGGCGGGGCCGTACCCACTCCTCCTCAAGGGGATACTCCGCAGAACGTTGTTCCTGCTGCCGGGGGCAACGGCAGTGCTAACGGCAATCTTATGACTAATCTCGGACTTAATGCGGCAGGCGCCGGCAATGGTGGTGTGGGAGCCAATGTTAACGTGGGGCCGGTCAACGGCAATGTTGGTGCAGGAAATATGGTGGTGCCTCAACCGTGGCTGGAGGACCATCAGGATGACATATTCTCTCAGAGAGGTGCAGAGGCTGAATTGACCGCTGAAGCTCGACTCAGGTTCAAGGCGCTGGAAGACAAAATGAGAGACATAGAAAATCAGAACGCATTGGGCGTTGACATGGCCAAGCTCGGGTTGATTGCTGACTTTAAAGTACCTCACAAGTTCAAGGTGCCTATCTTTGAGAAGTATAGGGGCACTACTTGTCCCCGTGTTCACCTCCGATCTTATTATAGAAAGATGTCCGCTTATTCTGACGATGAGAAGCTGCTGATGCACTTCTTTCAGGATAGTCTTTCTGGTCCATCGCTCGAATGGTATATGGGTTTGGAACCCGCTGCTGTGCGCACCTGGAAAGATCTTGCAGAAGCGTTTGTTCTCCACTATCAATATAATAGCGACTTGGCTCCCAACCGAGTTCAGCTTCAGAATCTCTCGCAGCGGAGCAATGAAAGCTTCAAAGAGTACGCCCAGCGGTGGCGTGAATTGGCTGCTCGGGTTCAACCACCGATGGTTGAGCGTGAGTTGGTACAAATGTTCGTGGCTACCCTTCCTGGAGTCTATTATGAGAAGCTGATCAGTGGCATGTCTGGAACATTCTCGGCCCTCATCACTTTGGGCGAGCATGTTGAAAACGGTATAAAGATCGGAAAAATTCAGGGCGAATCATCCTCAGCTGGAGGAGCTGGCAAGAAACCCTATACTGGCAAGCGTCGAGAGGGAGATGCCAGTGCTGTCACTAATGCTAGGAGAAGGGGCAAGGGCCCTCAACAGCAGATTGCTAGCATAAACATCCCAGCTGCTCCCCCGCAGCCGCAGCAGCAGCCCCAGCAACAGAATAATCCGGGATATAAGAGATATCAGAATCGGGGTCCCCTGGCAAACCGTCATTTGGAAACTCCTCCTATGCCGTATGCACAGCTTCTGCAGACGTTGCTTCAGCTCCAATTAGTTCATAAAAGGACAATGGCTCCCTTAACAGGGGCACCCCCACCAGAGTATGATGCTAATGCTACTTGTGAATTTCATTCGGGGGCACCTGGCCATACGGTTGAGAATTGTAAAGCTTTTAAGCACAAAGTCCAGGACTTGGTCGACGCCAAGGTTATCAACTTTTCTGACAGCGTGCCCAACGTCACCAAAAATCCAATGCCTCATCATAGGGGGGGCGGAGTGAATGCTATTATCACTGAGGAGAATTCAGACTTGCTGACCGATGTCAAAGATCTGAAGACGCCGTTGAGTTTTGTTAAGGCTAAGTTGCTGAAGAAGGGCTTCTTTCCTGGATGCGGAGAGTTTTGTATGGCATGTGCTACGCTTCCTGATGGGTGTGAGCAGTTGATCGAGGGTATCCAAAGTCTGATGACCGAGGGTATTTTGCAATTCAGTCGGAGCGTTGAGAATGCGTCAGGGGAAGTCGTGCTGAAGCAGGCAGACGAAGTTGCTACCATTACTATTCCTCGTCACCCTATTACTATTTCTGCGTCCCGTCCGCCTTCTATCACCATCACCAGGGCCGGACCAATCCCATTCGAGAGCACTAATGCCGTCCCATGGCATTACGGCGCCGAAGTGTATTGTAATGGTCAGAAGATAGAGCTTGAGCCGTCCAGATCGACTGCGCAGAATCTTACTGAGGTCAGTGGTATCACTAGAAGCGGAAGAGTGTTCGCACCGGCAGAAGTTGCAGCAGAGAAAGTGGTCCGAGCTGACGCTGTGGATAAAGGTAAAGGTAAAGCTGTTGAAGAGGTCCCTGCAGGGGCAGAGAAAGACTTGTTGGTTAAAGATGCTGAAGAGTTCATGCGACTAATCAGGAAAAGTGACTACAAAATTGTAGATCATCTTCACCAGACTCCGTCAAAGATCTCGATTCTTAACCTGTTGCTGTGTTCTGAAGCGCACCGCAACGCATTGCTGAAGGTATTGAATGCTGCATACGTGCCGCAGGAGATATCAGTGAATCAACTCGAGGAAGTAGTAGCCCATGTCAATGCTGGTAATGGGCTGGGATTTACAGATCTGGAGCTGACTCCCAAGGGAAGAGATCACAACAGCGCCTTGCACGTCTCAATAGAGTGCAGAGGCACGATTATGTCACACGTCCTGGTGGATACGGGCTCCTCGCTTAACGTGCTTCCGAAGAAGGCACTGATGAAGTTGGATACCCGTGGACTGCTGTGCACGCCCAGTGATCTGGTCGTGAAGGCCTTTGACGGAACCAAGCGCCACGTCTTCGGAGAATTGACCCTGCCAATTCAAGTTGGTCCAGAGACGTTTAATGCGGTTTTCTATATCATGGATATCATGCCCGCCTATAGTTGCCTCTTAGGTCGGCCATGGATCCATTCTGCTGGTGCCGTGACGTCCACGCTGCATCAGAAGCTTAAATATGCTGTTGGGGGTAGCATAGTGACAGTCTGTGGAGAGGAGGACATCATGGTAAGCCATCTGTCGTCCTTTAAATATGTCGAAATGGATGGTGAGATCCATGAGACTCTTTGCCAGGCTTTTGAAACCGTCAGGGTGAAGGAGGTAGCTCCCGTTGTTGCAGAGAAGCAAGAGTTGAACCTCTCCTCGTTTAAGGAAGCTAGGGCTGTTGTAGAAGCTGGTTCCACCCCAGGCTGGGGGCATGTTTTGGACATACCAATCAAACAGGATAAGTTTGGATTAGGGTATTCTCCAGGAGCTGAAGCTTCATCTTCTTCTGGCAGTTCGTCTCGTGGGAAAGGGCCGATCTTATTCACCAAGGGGGGAGTAATCTTCGAGAGTATCAACGCTACGTCGGAGGACAGCGGGGACAGTGATTGTGATCTTGATGCCTGGATGCAACCGAGCAAGCCAGGCGAGTGCCTCCACAATTGGACCATCAAGGAGATTATCAAGCTGACAAGTGAAGAGTAATGATTTGCTTTTTACAATCTTTGTACAACCCTATGTCCTGCCCGGGGCATAGTGGTTTTACTGTCAGGGCCTTGTTGGATTATGTGTATGCATTTTGTTAAATAAATAAAAGGCGTTTTCTTCGTAATCAAATATTGCGTTCTCTGTTATTCATGCTTTATGTTTGTTTCGAAAAACAGCAAAATGGCAACGAGGTTCGTGCTAACCTGCATATTCTTGCTTTAAACTTAACCCTTGTTATTGCAGGATCCACGTAACAGATGACATCGACTCTGGACCCTCTACGGCTCACTACGACTTTGATTGCCCGATCTATCAAGCCGAGGATGAGATTGATGAAGACGAAGACCTTCCGGAAGAGTTGGCCCGCTTGTTGAGACAAGAAGAGAAGGTTATTCTGCCTCACGAGGAGGATATTGAGATCATAAATCTGGGTTCTGAGGAGCTTATCAGGAATGTCAGAGTTGGGGCTGCGCTGCAGAATGATGTCAAGCATAGACTGGTCGAGATGCTTCGAGAGTATAGTGACGTCTTTGCTTGGTCATATGAGGATATGCCCGGACTTGACACTGATATCGTGGTTCATCGCTTGCCGTTGCGAGAAGATTGCCCTCCAGTCAAGCAGAAGCTCAGGAGGACGAGACCAGACATGGCTGTAAAAATCAAAGAAGAGGTCCAGAAGCAGTTGGACGCAGGATTTCTAGCCGTTACCACTTACCCTCCGTGGGTCGCCAACATAGTGCCTGTACCGAAGAAGGACGGTAAGGTACGTATGTGCGTCGATTATCGGGACTTGAATAGGGCGAGCCCTAAGGATGATTTCCCGTTGCCTCATATCGATGTGTTGGTCGACAATACAGCCCAGTTTTCCGTGTTTTCGTTCATGGATGGCTTCTCCGGTTACAATCAGATTAAGATGGCGCCGGAGGACATGGAGAAAACGACGTTTATTACCCCCTGGGGCACGTTTTGCTATAAGGTAATGCCCTTCGGTCTAAAGAACGCAGGGGCCACTTACCAGCGAGCAATGGTAACTTTGTTTCATGATATGATTCATCATGAGATCGAGGTCTATGTTGATGACATGATTGCGAAGTCCCAAACGGAGGAGGAGCATCTGGTCAACTTGCTGAAGCTGTTTGAAAGGCTTAGGAAGTTCAGGCTGAGGCTGAATCCTAACAAGTGCACTTTCGGAGTGCGGTCCGGAAAGTTATTGGGGTTTATCGTTAGTGAACGAGGTATTGAAGTTGATCCTGCAAAGATAAAAGCTATCCAAGAGATGCCAGCGCCGAAGACAGAAAAAGAAGTTCGTGGTTTCTTGGGCCGAATAAACTACATTGCAAGGTTTATCTCTCAGCTCACGGCCACTTGTGAACCGATGTTCAAGTTGTTAAAGAAAAATCAGGCGATTACTTGGAATGAGGATTGCCAGAAGGCATTCGATAAGATAAAGCAGTATCTTCAAGAACCTCCAATCTTGATACCCCCAGTGGCTGGACGGCCATTAATCATGTACTTGACAGTTCTGGAGAATAGTATGGGGTGTGTTCTCGGTCAGCACGACGAGACGGGCAGAAAAGAGCATGCCATTTACTATTTGAGTAAAAAGTTCACTGAGTGTGAATCTCGATACTCGATGCTGGAGAAGACGTGTTGTGCATTAGCTTGGGCTGCCAAACGTCTACGACAGTATATGCTCAACCACACTACTATGCTGATTTCGAAGATGGATCCGATCAAGTACGTCTTCGAGAAGCAGGCTCTTTCGGGCAGGATTGCCAGATGGCAGATGGTGTTAACGGAATATGATATTCAGTACGTCTCTCAGAAAGCCATTAAGGGGAGCGTATTGTCTGACTACCTTGCCGAACAGCCAATCGAAGACTATCAGCCGGTGAAGTTCGAATTCCCTGACGAGGACATTATGTTTCTCAAAGCGAAGGATTGCGATGAGCCATTGCCCGATGAGGGGCCAGATAGGAAGTCTCAGTGGAAGTTGATATTCGACGGAGCGGTTAATTCCTATGGAAGTGGTATCGGGGCTATCATCACGACTCCTCACGGATCCCACATCCCGTTTACTGCAAGACTGACGTTTCCAGTTACCAACAACGAAGCCGAGTATGAAGCATGTATTATGGGTCTAGAAGAGGCAATTGATTTGAGAATCAAGAATCTAGACATATATGGTGACTCAGCGCTCGTAATCAATCAGATCAAAGGGGAGTGGGAAACTCGTCAAGCGAATTTAGTGCCGTACATGAATTATGCCAGGAGGCTGCTTCCGTTCTTTGACCGAGTAGAACTTCATCATGTACCCCGGGCTGAAAATCAAATGGCTGATGCTTTAGCCACGCTGGCTTCCATGTATAAAGTCAATTATTGGAATGAGGCTCCAAGAATTGTACTTTCGCGTCTTGATAGACCAGCGTTTGTGTTCGCAATCGACGATGCTACTGACGGCAAACCATGGTTCCACGATATCCAGACCTTCCTTATGACCAAGGAGTATCCTGCGGGTGCGTCAACCCAGGATAAGAAGACTCTGAGGAGGCTATCTGGAAACTTTTACCTCAACCCTGATGGAGTGCTGTATAAGAGAAACCACGATCTCGTGCTACTCAGATGTGTGGATGAGAAGGAAGCAAGTATGCTCATGGAAGAAGTCCATGAGGGCACATTTGGTACGCACGCCGGCGGGCATGCCATGACGAGAAAGATCCTGAGAGCAGGATATTACTGGTTGACTATGGAGTCGGATTGCTTCAGATTCGCGAAGAAATGTCACAAATGCCAGATTTATGCTGATAAAGTTCATGTGCCGCCGTGCCCATTGAATGTCATGTCCTCCCCTTGGCCGTTCTCCATGTGGGGCATCGACATGATAGGCAAGATCGAGCCCTCTGCGTCTAATGGTCATCGTTTCATTCTGGTAGCTATCGACTACTTCACCAAATGGGTGGAGGCAGCCTCGTACGCTAATGTGACCAAGCAGGTGGTAGCTAAATTCATAAAGAGGGACATCATCTGTCGCTATGGAATTCCCGAGCGGATCATTACTGATAATGGTTCGAATTTGAATAATAAGATGATGAAGGAGCTGTGCCAGAGCTTCAAGATCGGACACCACAACTCATCTCCTTACCGGCCAAAGATGAATGGCGTTGTTGAAGCGGCCAACAAGAACATCAAGAAGATTGTTCAGAAGATGGTTGTGACGTATAAAGATTGGCACGAGATGCTGCCGTTTGCCTTGCACGGTTATCGTACGACGGTGCGTACGTCGACCGGGGCAACTCCTTTCTCCTTGGTGTACGGTATAGAAGCTGTCCTACCGCTAGAAGTGGAGATTCCCTCTTTGCGAGTTTTGGTTGATGTAAAACTTGATGAGGCAGAATGGATTACGAATCGCTTGAACCAGCTCAGCCTGATGGACGAGAAGAGGTTAGCATCGATTGCATTTGGTCGCCTGTACCAAAGCCGAATGAAGAAAGCTTATGATAAGAAGGTGCGTCCTCGAAGCTTTTAGACGGGTGATCTCGTCCTGAAGAAGATTCTTCCGCCACACTCCGATCACCGGGGCAAGTGGACTCCGAATTACGAAGGGCCGTATGTCGTCAGCAAGGTCTTCTCGGGAGGAGCTTTGTTGTTATCCACGATGGATGGTGAAGATTTTGCATCCCCGGTGAACGCGGACGCAGTTAAAAAATACTTTGCTTGAAAGAGACCCGCTGGACAAAAAAGAAAGAGTCCAGGCAAAAAAGGGGCATCCCGGCGAACCAAAAACAGAATAAAAGGTTCGGGCAAAAATTAGGGATATATTGAAAAAAATGTACACCCGCGAAGTCGAAAACCTACACTGGGCGGCTTCGGCAAAAAAGGGTATCCCGGTGAACTAAAAACCCGTGAAGGGCGGTTCACGCAAAAGTTAGGGATTTAAATAAGCAAATGACTGCGTTCCGCGTATGGACTTTCATTGTTTAGTGGTTCGGAAGACCTGAGGGCCGTTTATCTGAATCAATCTCTTCCAAAGCTGAAGCATCGGAGAAGTATCAAAGTCGAGTGGGTCTTAGAGGGATCAACTCATGGTGTTCGTCTACGCCTCGATTGCCGACATTTGTATATACTGATGTATATTTATGTTTTCTTTTTGCGCGGCTTCCTCATTCCAGGAGCTTGCCTCTGTTGTAAAACATTTTTGCCCGTTCAGGGGTTCATCATCAATAAAATGCACATTATTCAGCAATTTTACTTGACTGCTTAGCATTTATCTGTTTTGTTTGCGAATGAGAACGCCGATGTGTTTTTGATAAAATGCGCATACATAAACTTGCGGGCCTAGGCCCATTGATTGTTGAAACAACTAATTAACTGCATATTGTCACGAGATAATAACCTGGATAGGCCCCTTTGAGGAGGGTATCTTGTCTGTTTGTTTGCATTGTTGCAGGTGTAGCGCTTGCCAGAAGATGTGCCGTGCGTATCCCCGAAGCAGGACGAGTCCTCCTTCTCCAGCAGAGTTCAGTAGTCTCTCCTCCGCAGGATCTAAACGCAAAATGGTGAGCATTGATATGTCTTCCCCAGGTAGAGGTGATTCTCTTCCCCAAGCCGACGCATCCTGAAGGAATGTCACCTCATCGGCTGAGACAAGCACCGAAGAATGATGTCGTCTCTCCCCAGCACCGGGTCACAAGTGCAGAGTTCATAGAAATGTTTGGGTACTGGAGCTCATGTTTTCCCCAGTAAGGTCGTCGAAGCAGGATCTCCCCCGCACCGGGTCACAAGTGCAGGTTTCGTAGGAAGCTAGTCGTATACCGAAGTATGCAGTAACTGATGGTGCCAGACTGAAGTCTCCAGTGGAATTGAGATTCCTCACCAGAGTCAGGCTCTCTCCTGAAGTTCGATGATTCCCTCTTCTCCAGTAGAGTGTTGGAACAGCTGATGTTGTATTCCCCTGCAGAGTTGTACTCTCCCCCGAGGTCAGATGATTCCTTCTTCCCCGGCGAAATTGAGTTTCCTCATCGGAGTTGCACTCTCCAGCGAAGTAGAATGATTTCTCTCCCCGACTGAGTCCGCAGAAAAGCAGAATCCTTGGGAGTCGATCAGATCATGATCGATGTTCCCCAGCAGAGCGTGGGGCAGCTAATGCTGTGTTTCCCCAGAATCGCACTCGCTCTATCGACGCAGAATGATTTCTCCTTCCTCAGCCGAGTTTGCAGATGTCCAAGAGATCCGAATCCTTGGAAGTTGATCAGATCATGATTGATTTTTCCCCAGTGGAGTGTTGAGCAGCTGAAGTTGGTTCCCCACAGAGTGGTCATCCCCAGAAGAGTAGCCGAGAGGGCCGCGCAATTCATTCTCGCGATTGATATCAGCAGATCCAAGTTCTCGTAGAGCTTCGCCCCCTGCAGCAGTCAGCTGAAGTTGTTCCCCTGCAGCAGTTCGCGGAAGATCAATTCCCCAGACAGAGCCTGATTGATATTGGCGTGTTCACGTTCTCCTCAGCAGGATGACTCCTCTACCTGAGTGGTTCTTTCTCCTTGACAGGAGGATTTCCCCCCTTCGGCATTTATTTTGCTGACGGGATCGCATCATTGTGCATGATTGCATAGCATTGTGCATGATTGCATGGCATTTAGCATAAACGCATAGCATTTCCACTGTGTGGGACATGGCGCAGAAGCATACGCATCATAAGCATGCTCTAGGTCATTATCATCCTTGTTGAACAGGTGTATCCCCAAAAGACCGGTTGCTCAGGACGATTCTTGATGTTCTCCCCAGCAAGGTCGCTCTTGAGATGATTCTTAAAGACCCCGGGGTAATCCTCACAGTCGCTCGCTCAAGATGATTTTTTTGAGATCCCCAGCGAAGTCTTCGGTTCGAGATGATTCTCAAATCCCTCAGCAGGGCCGTTTGCTTAAGACGATTCTTAAGACTTCAGTACAGCTTCCCGGGTTGTTCGCCTAGTATGATACTTGAGCTCCCCAATAGCGCCTCCAGCAAGAGTTGCCTAGGAAGATTTTTGGAATACCCAACAGAATGTTTGCTCCGGAAAGGTTATCGGTTCAGGACGATTCTTGAAGATGCCCGACGGATCTGTTTGGTCAAGATGATTCTTGAAGTCCTCAGCAGCATGATATGTCTGCTCCAACAATGATGTCTAATCTGAAGATGGATTTCGTAAGCGCCCGAAGGCGATATCAGAAGGTTCCTGTGAAGCCAGATTTCCGTGTGGATGAATCAACGGGTGGCTGAAGATAAGGTTCCAGAGGTTGTAGATACAACAGAGTGATTCGTGTGAGTCTGAAGACCAAGTCAGTTATCCTGAGGCGATGATTGATTGCGATCAAGTGAATGATATGTCTTCTGATTGAAGTCGAAGATGTTTCTCCAGTGGTGACGCAGAGTACTTCGATCGTCCGACAGTGATGTCAGCTTTGGTTCTCCAGCCAGTTGTTGAGCAGCTAGTGTTGCAGGATTCAAAGATTTGTTCCCCGCAGAGTACTGTGTGCTCGTGCAGTTGGCAAATTTTCGGGTTTACCGATATTCAACCGTCTCGCACCTTGATTGGATGAGAGCCGTTCGCTCCTCACCCAGTCAGGTTCAAGCCGTTTGAATAGGGGCAGCTGTTGCACCCCAAAATTTGACCAACAATTATTTATTCATTGAGTGTTTGAAAGTGGATACCTTCATCAGAAAGTTCAAGAGATCCTCAGAGGAATGGGTTGAAACCAGGGTTGTGTGCTTCATAGCTTGAGAGTTGTGGGTGCTCCTCAGATGGTTTTGAGACTTTGAGAATAAATTTGATGTTTTGGGAAAGCCTATGAGATGTCTTGATAGCCTTCATAAAGCCCAGAGAGGTCATTATGCAAGAGTTCAGAAGATTCAACCATGAATGATAGAATTAGGGTTTTGACTGGGTCAACCCTAGGTCAACTGAAGATTTGGAGAAGGTTGAGACCCAATCCAAGGGCCATGAGATCATGGAATGATGCATAGAGATGATATAAAGATGATTCCTAGGCCAACTCATCATGAGTGAGGAGTTTGAGAAGTTTCAAGTCAGGATCTCCAAGGATTGTCAGTGAGAAACCCTAATTTGATCCCTATCTTCCAGGCAGTTTTAGCTCAAGATGTGATTGATATCTCACCTTCCCCATAACATGAATGTTGTATAGCTTGTTCTAAGCTTTAATTTGAGTGGTGGAAGTCCTTGATAGGAGTTACAGAGCCCAAGTTATGGTTTTGACAAATTACAGGTCAGCAGAGGTGTGTGAATCTGGGTCCTTGAAAGTCACCCAACTTGCAGACAACTTTTGCCCTAGTAGGGTGATTCCTATGGCTTCTTGGTCAACATGAATGTTGAAGAGGATCTTCTTAGCTTTAATTTGAGTGGTAGAAGTCCTTGATTGGATTTGTGGAACTCAACTTATGGTTTGAACAAGACAGGGGTATTTTGGTCATTTGTCAGTTATAGGTCATTTTAGCCAATGCCTAAAACTCCTATTTCCAAGCCTCAAATGGAAAAACTCAAAACATGAAAGTTGTTCAAAACGTGATTTTAAGTCTAGAAAGAAGGTCACAAATTGTTGGAAAAGCTCATAGCATGAAGTTACATGATTGGTCAAAAATGAACTAAAAATGACATATAAGTTTGAAAAGTTGAATTTGGAAATTGATTTGGAAGATCCACAAATCCAAAATAGGTCATCCAATATATCATTTTGATTGGAAAAATCATTTTGAGAACATTGGTTTAGCTAGAATTTTGATTTGAAGCTTTAAAATGGGTGATGCTTTGAAAATTTGTTACTTGAAAAAGAAGGCAATGTTGAAAAACCTTACACAAGCCAAAGATGAGCTTGTTTTTCACTCATCCACACTCAATATCTCTCATAAGGAGAATTTGGCACAAAATGGTGAGGCATGAGGCATGAGATGAGAGAAATCCAACTTGTCCCCACATGAGATTTTCAAGAACTTTCCACCATGTTCTAGATGAATCTAGAAACATCTAATGATCATTATAAGAAGAGGGCCATGAAGAGAGTTCAAGGTTGGTGATAAAGAGGATTCAGAGGGGAGAGAGAGAGAGAAGCATCCATTGAAGCACTTCCTTCAACTTCAAGCAACTCTGAATTTCATCCACTACAAGCATTCTCCTTCCATACAAGTGCAAACAGAAGCTTGCTCACCCCCTAAGGATCACATTTCAGCCATTACAAGCTCTGAATCCACCCACACGAGTTCCCTCCACACCTCTTTGACAGGTTCCTTTTCTTCTCTCTATCTCCTAAATTATGCAGTCTTAGATAGCTTTCTAGGTAGATAATTGATGCACTAGGGTAGATGACCCTTTCCCATGAATTAGGGCACGATCTGTGAAGGTTCATAACAGAGCCAAGAATCTTTGATCTTCAAGATTTAGTTAGTTTGTTAGTTTTAACGAGTAAAGATTGGTTTAGAATCCTTAGGCTAACTTGTAGAAGCTCTGTAAACCATTAGATTGAAGCTTAGTGAAGGTTGATACCAGTTGATAACAAGTGATGTTTAGTTGGACCATGACATTGAAGTCCTCTGTTGGAATTATTGAGGATGAATTAGGGAAATCCACGCGTACCATCTTGTTCCTCTCATTGAGTACTGCAATTTTCATTTTTGAATCGTGTTAAATCATGGCGTGTGGAGAGAGAACGAGGGAGAGGAAGATGAGTGCATGGAGGAGAGGGTTTCTGAAAACCCTAGATATGTTTGGGACGATGAAGGTGGTCCATTGGATTAGTCTCCAAGTCTGACTTGTTCACCTCATCGTGCGGCCGTGATTAAATCTGAGAAAGGGAGGGAAAGATTCAAAGAATGAAACGCGGTCGTTTCATTTAAGCGCGCTTGGGCTTGCTGGCTTCTATCCACACCCCCCCTATTTCTGGCCCATCTGATTTGAACTGGCGCGTGTTACTTGTCACACCCCCTCCCCTTTATTTGTTTTAATTGTTTTAATTTTCTTTTAATATTTTTCTTGTTTTAGAAAATTCATTAAAAATTGAAAAATAACTCTTTTTTAATTCTTCTTTTTTCTATGAGTAGATGATAATGTGTAGAAAATATTAAAAATAAAAATGGGATTTTATTTTTAAGTTTAGTATTTTTAATAGATTTTTCTTTTAAATAGCTTTTATAATGTTTAGTTTTGTATCATGATTTTGCAAGAATTATTTTAGGACTTTCCTTTAGTCTTTTTAATCCATTCTTTTTTTGTGCAATTAGATGATGAATCATAGTTCCCCATAGGATTTTTTCTATAATTTTAGAATTAATTTTTGATTAGTTTAATTAGGGTAGATGTAGGGTATCCTAATTAGGGTTTAGTTTGTGCTTAGGTGAAGAATTCATTTTCTTTAGATAGTTTTGTCTTGATTTTTAGGTAGAGGCCTATGTGGATGTTATGGGTAGATGTTGTAGACCCTTGTGAATAATTGTTAGATTTTTCCCCCTTGGTTTAGTATTTTTTAGGTATTTTCTGAAGTTGCCTGTTGATTTTGTCTCCCCTGTGGTTATCTGTCCATCTTTGGGGTTCATTGTGGGGAATTTGTTGAGGGGCTTGTGTTGCCTTGAAGACCTTGTTGGAGAGCATGATGAAGAGAAGATTGTAGATCAAGATTCATAGACCTAGAGCTTGGCTTGTCCCCTGTCTGTGAGGTTTGAGATCCTGAAGTTTGGAGGAAATTCATGGTACTTTCCTGAGGAAGGCACTATGAATGACTTTCATTCTTTCTTCTCACCTCCTTCTTAAGTATCCAATGATGTTGGAGCCAACTTGTGAGTTTAATTTCTCCTGAGGAGGAATGTAAACTGATCACAGTTGTTGAGCCACATGGGGTGCAACTCCTAAGTGGAAGCCTCCTAGTACTTTCCTGAGGAAGGTCCTATGGGTCTATTCACTTAGTTCCCTTAGTTTGTCTAGGATTTCTCAAGTATCCAATGATGTTGGAGCCAACTTGTGAGTTTAATTTCTCCTGAGGAGGAATGTAAACTGATCACAGTTGTTGAGCCATATAGGATACAACTCCTAAGTGGAAGCCTCCTAGTACTTTCCTGAGGAAGGTCCTATGAGTCCATTCATTTAGCTCCACTAGTTCAGATAGGATTTCCTAAATATCCAGTGATGTTGGAGCCTGCTTGTGAGTTTAATTTCTCCTGAGGAGGAATGTAAACTGATCACAGTGGTTGAGCCACATAGGGTATGACTCCTGAGTATACACCTCCTAGTGCTTTCCTGAGGAAGACACTATGAGTCTGCTTGCTTAGCTCCCTTTCTTTGGTAAGCTTGTTCTGAAGCTTGAAGACTGGGATTGATTTCTCTTGTTTAGGGTCTTGTTTTAGTGCTTAGATTTGTTCAGATTCTGTGATTAGGGTTAGGATAGGAGAGTAGATTCTTTCTTTCTCAAGCATGTGTGTTTGTTTGCCTGGTGGCACTTCATTTCCTTTATCTGGTTCTTTGCTTGATAGTATGTGGTTTATTTTCAGTATGATTGCTGTTATTTCATGACTGGCTTGAGGTCGAGACGAGCTTGTGGAGGCTGAAACCCCACACACATTTCCTCCCTCACTTGCATTGCATGCATTTTACTGTTAAAGCTGATGTTTTTGTCTGTTTTGGTGTATCATTGACATGATCCCTTAGGACTCTCATTTCCTTTGACGAGGATTTGATGATAGACTTTTAGGTTGAAACCTATGCATGACAACATCTAGGAGTTCCCTGTTCAAACCTCAACCATAGGATGAATCCATGGCATGATAACAGTAGGACTTGATAGTCTCCCTCCTAGTTGAGCCATTTTAACCAGTAGTTTCCCGAACTACGTTTGCTCTGATCTTTCATACCAGATGAAAGTACGTAGGCATAGGATGCGATATCCTAGCGAGCAACCTTTCCCCCTTCCCCCGTAGTTAGCCGAACTACGTTGACTCTGATTTCTCATTCTCTGATGGGAATACGTAGGCATAAAGCGCGACGCTTTGCCGAGTCATTTTCTTTTCCTTTTCAGCCAGCCTTGATAGGTAGATAGATTATAACCAACCCGTCCAAGTAAACACACAAGCGAGGATCCCGTCGAGTACGACGGACGTGAGGGGTGCTAATACCTTCCCCTTGCGTAACCGACTCCCGAACCCAGACAATGGTTGCGATGACCTTGTCTTACCCTTTTTTCGTCAGGTTTTTCCGATCGTTTCCTTTCCCGCTCTGAGGGATAAATAACGAAAGGTGGCGACTCTTCTGTCATGCCGGCACCTTATTTTCGCGCAAGCGACACCTATATTTCCATAAAATTGATCCACGGTCATGTCATGGTCGACGTAAGCTTGTTCAAGGACTTTCTGTAACGCCTCTCTGTGAGCTTCAGAGTTCATCAGATTTAAAAAGGGGATCAACCCCACTGGTTTGCCCCATGTTTGAACTTTTCACAGTCGGCTGCTCAAAAGATATCTCCTTTTCCTTTGTAGGTGTTGAATAGAAAACACGACTACTCCTAGTAACCCTGCTAATGTCATCAATGCTAGCAACAGATGGCAAGATATGAAGAGGCACCTCTCTCCCGTTATCCAACATAATGGAATTATAGTTATATGGAACCTCCCTATCAGAAACATAGGGGGTTGGGCCAAGAACATTAATGACCAAAGGAGTTATGGTTACTGTTGTCATAAGTGAACTCAAGACGCTCCAATTCTTTAAAGTAAGGCACAATTACAAAAACCTATTCATCTTCATCTATCTCAACTGGATTCCTGTCATAGGTGACAGTAATGACCCTTCGGTCCAACAAATCTTGAATGTCGCTTCTTACCAAACGACACCCTCGTGAATTAACAGAACAAACACTACAAGCATCATAATTATGTCTTTCATGGCTAAAGAATACCATCATAGTCAGTCCTCCATATGTAACACCCTTCTACCCCACAAGAGTTCATGATAATGAAAAACAATTCTATCAGAGTATATCATCGCAAGGGTGGCTTCATCATAAAATCATAATAACGTCTTACTCCATAACACAGGTTTTATTCATCATAATTTCAATCAATTACTACACAACGGAAAGATTCAAAATCATAAGCATAATTTATAGTTCAAAAAGTTTTAAAAACAAGAACTCATAAATTCATGATGTTAACAACAAAAGAACACAACGATTCGACTCAAACGTCCCGACCCAATGTTACATATCAAAGCAAGACCCTCTACTCGACAAGAATAATTGGAATACTTCAAGTCAATTCTTCACGCACCAAGAGCTAGTTCTGATCACCTGCATGTTACCCACGTGGAGGCAACATTCAAATAGGCAGGGTGAGTAATCACAAATCATTATATAAGATATAAAGATAAGATATATTAAGATAACATTCATCTTACAAAAATAACATCATCATGAAATCCATGCATCATCGTTTGTCAAGTATTATACTCACACCTCCATATCATAATATTATATATACATCTTTGTTCATAAAGTCATCAAATCAACAACTCATCACCAAAGCATCACTTAAGTCACAACATCATCACACGTCATTTAAAATCACCTCATCAATAATAACAGTCATTCACATAGATGGAATGCCACATAACATGAAATGCAACAACATAGACTCATGCATGTGGTACCAAATCAATACGTTGGTGGACATTGGGCCATCACCCTCCAAAGATCCTCACGAATAGGATCAATTCTACACAAGAACCAGAGTACAACATAAACACCCCAATCCACACAATGGGATTGAAGCCAACACTGGACCGAAGTCCTATCAACAACACTGGACCGAAGTCCTATCAACAACAATGGACCAAATTCCTATCAACAACACTGGACCGAAGTCCTACTATGCTATTAATTCATGATGCACTACGTCATAATCAACATCATCATAGGATCGTAAAGTTGCATCATCATTCATGAAAATTCATCAAAACATCATGGTATTATATCATCATTAGGTATCACAAGTCTTCACATTACATCACAAATCAACATGTTATACTCATTAAAATGCAACATGTCAACCACTCAAGGTATACGAACAACAAGGCACAAGACATCGCAACAAAAGAAAAGAAAAATAAAACTATTGCTCTTGCTCGCCTGGTGCTCGCCCGGCGAAGCAGGGGCGAATTCCCTCCTTCATACAAAAACTAAGGGCACTCATTTTCACCTTTCATCCGCTTTCTCTTTCACCTGGCAACTTCCAAGCGGATCACTTTCGCCCAGCAAAACACATTGCTCGCCCGATGAAACGTGTGTGCATCGGCAAATTCTGCTTCTGCGTTTCTGCATTAAACCAGACCCAAACCCGTTGCGATTTCCACCTCTCACAGTACGAAAATGCACACAAACCACATGGTAATTACAATCTAATAACAACACATCATCATGGACTTCAAATACATCATCTTAAACATCTAGAAACCCCAATTTCATCACAATTCCTCTCACTTTCATCAAGATCTCACCATTCCCTAAAACCCCAAAACTAACTAAATACATCTACAATCTATATCCATTACAATGAAAAGAAATACTCCTCATACCTTAGGTAATTCAATTTCGAGTCCTCCTTTTGAGTTCTTCTGAAATCCCTTTGAGCCCTAGCTTCCTCTTCTCCTTTTCTTCAGAGCTTTTTCCAACTTTCACGATTGTACCAAAAGAATGACTTTCTCCACTCTCTCTTTTTCCTTTATGTCACTCTTACCCCTATGACCCGTATTATAATTTCCCAACTTTATCCTCACTTATTTTACCCAACTTTACCATCTTGCCCTTAGTGTTCCAATTATTTATTTAAAATAATAATAATAATAATAAGATATTCATATCATCCACTATTATTATTATCGAAATAATTCTAATAAATCATATACTTCTAAACACCCTCTTAGCATCAACAATACCTCCCAACACAAATCATCAGACATCAAAATATTTCACCAAAAATCACCAAAAATCACGAATATTCATAATAAATCAATTAAATAAATATTCTAATTATTTTGGGGTGTTACACCATGCATCCTCACCAGAGATTCTCGGACGTACCTGATATTGAAAACAACATATTTCCTAGGGTAACCATGTACCATATTGACATTGGCAGCTCCATGTGGTGGGAGAGGATTGGCTTGCACATTTGGATTTATGTCCTTGAAGGACAAAATCCCACATTTGACTAACCTCTGGACATCTGCTTTCAACCCAATGCAATCATCAATATTATGGCCTGACGCGCCTTGATGATTTGGATAAAATTGATCTGCCTTGTAGCAATAGGGGAGGTCCTTAGGAACTTTTAGTGGAGATTTAGTCTGAATGTGTCCTTTCTGCAACAAAGCGGGAAACAATTCTACATAAGTCATAGGGATATGATCAAAATTTGGCTTCCTATGCCCATAAATCTGATTGTTAAAAGGTTTTCGAGCCTGTTAGGAAGGTTGTTAATTCTGGTAACGTTGATTTTGTTGTTGTGGAACCTGTGGTTGTGGTTGATATGTCTGCGCAAATTGTGGTTGATAAGTGGAAGTATTAATAATTGGAGACACAACTGCAATTTGTTGATGTGGTTGGTACCTCCTTTTGGATCGACCATGGTGTACAACACTCACTTCCTGTTCTTTCTTCTTCACAAAACTACTTCCATGTTTCTTTGCATTGGTAGAAGTATCGGCTTCTTTAGTCAATCTACCCTCGCGAACTCCCTATTTCAGTTGCGTTCCCATGTTTACCATCTTAGTAAAATCACCGGGTGCGCTAGCTACCATCCTTTCATAGAAAAAAGGATTTAAAGTCTTCAAGAAAATCTTAGTCATTTATTTTTCTTCTAGAGGTGGTGTAATATGAGCAGCCAGTTCGCGCCAGTGTTGGGCATACTCCTTGAAATTCTCCCTCTCCTTCTTAATCATGACTCTCAACTGGTCTCTGTCAGGTGCCATATCAACATTATACTTATATTGTCTGATAAAAGCATCACAAAGGTCATTGAAAGTACGAATCTTCATACTATCCATCCCCATGTACCATTTAAGAGTTGTGCCTGTCAGGCTATCATGAAAGTAATGAATAAGCAACTGATCAGTCGATCTGTGTTAACATTTTGTGAGCATATATAACAAAGTGACTCTGAGGATAAAAGTTGCCTTTGTACTTCTCGAAGTCAGGAACCTTAAATTTATGAGGAATCTTGACATTCGGGGCTAAGCAAAGATCATAAGCACTCTTCCCAAACAACTCTTTCCCATGAAGGGCCTTAATCTCTTTCTGCATCTCCAAGAACTTATCTTGGAACTCATCCATCCTTTCATCAAATCTAAAACTCTCACTAGGTGCAATATGGAACACTGATTCTTCAAGAGTATAAGGAACAATATTCACCAAAGGTGGTGGCACAATCATTACAGCAGTTACAACATGTGTAGCAGTTACAATAGAAACAACAGTTACAACAGGAATAAAAGTTACATCAAGTATTTCCAGAACTGGTGGACGGTATCCAGTTGGAGTATAGAAAGGAGGCATTCCCCATGGAAAACCAGGAGGCATGCTATAGTGTGGTTCACTTGTGGGTGCCACTAGGACCGCCGCTGATACAATTTCTAAGATTACAGTTCCCTAACCATGACCTTCTGAGCTGTGTGACGACTAATTTTAGGTAGCCTCCAATGCTTCCATCCTAGCATTCAGTCTCTCCAAGCTTTCTTTCAGTGTTGAGATTTCTTCAGGAAGTGCCCTGTATTCTTGCTCTAATTGGTCCATTCTGTGCTGACGGCTTGCCCGAGCATTGTACCGATGATTCAACTTGTCTAACGAAGGAAGAAGCAAAAGTGAGAAGCTAGAATGAAAAGAATGTAAATGCAAATGATGTATGCACATGCACAATGCAATGCAAAAGCTTCATGGAACTTAAATATTTGCAAACATCACAAATAGATAGAAAAATAAATTCTTTTTCATTAATCAAAAGAGAGGATTACAATTTTGGGCACTTCCTTAAAGAATCCTAAACAAAAGCTAAATAAAAGCTAAAAAAGTCCTAAGGAGCTTCTTTTGACAGCTTCCTGTTGAGCTCTTTAATCTACTCTTCCATCTGAGCCTTCTCGAGAATAAACTTATCCACTATCATCTTCCAAGGGTTTGACTGAGAGCTAGAGGAAAATAAATCCTCTTGCGCCTTCCTCTTCTTACCAGAGAGCACTTCTTCAGTCTTAGCTTGTAGTTGTCTTTGGAGTTAGCATTCTCTTCTATGACTACTTGATATTTGTTCTTCCAAGCATCTCCTTCTTATTGTGCTTTTCTCAAAGTTATCTTCAACTTTTCTTCTTCAGACATGAAGACCAAGACAAGTTCTTTCTTTAGTGACATAGGCTTTTGACGATGGTAAGGCATCTTCAGTTTGATTGCCCTCTCTCGGATCCATTGGAGATAGGGTTCTAAGGAAAACAATTGAGCTTGCCCAAATCTTTCTTTCCTCTCTTGTGCAAATTGCGCCAAGCAACCACAATCTTATCCTTTAGCTCCTTACTATCCTCACCATCCTTGAAGAAAATAATCTCCACATGAGCACTGTTGGACTTGTCTTTCAAAGGATATCCTAGTTGACGGCAAGCCAAGGTTGTGTTGTAGCTGATTCTTCCTTTGGTGCCAAGAAGAGGCACATTAGCAAAGTCTCAACAACTATCAATAATCATTACTTCCTCATAATCACGATTGTATCAATCAATATCAGAGTGAGTAAGAGCCATAATCTTTTGTGACCGCCATGAACCACTCTTAAAATCCCAAAAAGAATTATACTTGGGCAAGTGAGAAATAAATTACTTGTACAATAATGGTACACAACATGTAATAATTCCCCCATTGTGAAGGTTCCTTAGATGAACAGAGTGATAAGCATCTGCTAATAGAGTATGTATTGGGTTCTTCTTCAAGAAAATCTTGATAGCATTGATATCAACGAAGTATTCAAAGCTGGGAAAACAAAATACACCATAGACGAGGAAGGCAAGAGTAGCCTCAAAAGCATCCATGCTCAAATGATCAACATAATACTGAGCTTTTCTTATCAGAAAATCTGTGGTGAATCCAAAGACTCCACCTTTAGTAGTCATGTTAGCTTGAATGTCGGATATTCTCAAATGTGTGGCCTTGGCAATATCTTGCTCTTTAGGGTCTTTCTCTAAGACAGGAAATGGAGACTCGTCGAGGATAAGTAAACCAACCAGATAACAATATTCTTTCAATATGGGCACAAGCTGGTAATCAGGGAAAGTAAAGCAGTGGTAGATCGGATCATAGAACTGAAGTAGTACGGAGAGAAGTCCATTGTTCACCTTAGTCTTCAACAGTGATAACAACTTCCCATACTTATTCTTGAAACTCTCTTGATCTACAACCAAAGCTCCTAATTTCCTTAGGTCATCCAGCTTAAGATTCTTAAAAGTTTACTTCAAAGTCTTCCTCCTTTCACAATCTATGATAATCCTATGATTTTTGCAAACAAAAAGCTCTAAGTTCTATGAAACTTTTAGGAAAATGATGCTTATGAAAGAATGATGAATGTATGCACAAACACAGGTATACCCATATTCACATATTCACATATATACAAACAAGAGCCTAGGTTTGAAGATCACGAGCATGGAGCCATGGTCTACCCATTCCAATTGGTGTGTACTATGGGTTCATTTGTACCTGCACAACGGGTTCTACAAAGTTCCCAAAGTCATCAACTCATCTTTTGGATATTATCAATTTCTTAATTACTTGGTAGTTAATAATATTCTCAAGAGAACCTCTTTCAAGTGTAGTATCACATATCAATTATTTTGGGAGCACTCCCTCATAGTCACCGCACTACATCCTAAGAAGGCCAAAGTAGGGTTAAAGGTAACTAAAGGTCCTCAATGTCATGGGATTCTAGGTCGTAAGTAGTAATATTTTCATGAATACTCATTCAACAAATACTATTCCCAAGAGGGCCTCAACTGAGTGGTGGTTTCTTAAGTTAGCTTGGTCGGGAATTAACTTCCTATAAGCCTCCTTGAATATACCACCTTCCTATCATAAGTGCACTCAAGTCTGGGTTAGGATTTATTTCACCATACAATGTAACAACCCTGCCAAACAGAAAAACCTTAGCAGACAAATATATATACAAATATACAAGTATACTGATATACAACAAATAACACATATAAAACAAGTTAGGTGTAACCCTCTTTGGGGAGAGTCCCTAGTGAAGTCGCCATTTCTGTCGCGGTGAGAATCAGAGACCATAGCTATTGAGTTAGCTAGGCTTCCCGAATCTCAGTTCACCACCGATCTTTAATTTATTCAAGGGAAGGGAAAAAGAACGAATACCCCATAAATATGCAATACAAAAACAAAGCAAAAGAGAACCTAAGGTTCGGGGGTTGGTTATACCTAGGGAAGGTGCAAGCATCCTAAGTATTTGTAGTACTATACAGGAACCTCTTGTTTTAATGTGTTATTTATTATCTGTTTGCTAAGGGTAAAAAGGAAAGGAAGACCCAAGGTGTTACTCTTAAGTATGTGCTGTACCCCGAAATTTGCCCAACCTTTTTCTTTACTTGGCTTGTGTTTCATTTCATTTTTCTAGCATTTGCATATGCATAGCGTTGTTCTTTGCAGGGGATCAAGAGAGGTGTGCCATCCAAGAGAAGGTTATAAAAGTTTCCAAGTTCAAGCATGAGTGCTTATTCAAGTTGTCAAGTGCTCATAATCATCAGGAGGCAGTCAAAGCTCTTTGAGAGAATGGCTTGATAGTTGGTGCTTATCTCCTATCTTGGAGGTCAACTGAAGATCATCAGACGATTATAAGCTCATGATGATGGATAGGAAATGTTTGGAGTGCTTTTGAAGCCATTGTGGAGCTCATCTAAGTTGTTATAGCATGTGCAAGAGGTTGCAGTCAAAGATTGTACACCTAGGGTTTCATCTGCTTAGTGCAAAGTCAACTGTGGATTTGAAGGAGGCCGAGACTTGGTTTTAAGTCATTGGAGTCATGGGAGGTTGTGTTGAGACATATAAGATGTTATTTCAAGATCAAATCAAGAATAATCAAGAGTATGAGAAGTTACTAAATTAGGGTTTCAGAGGTTTGTCAGTGTAAAATCCCCTATTTAGTGCCTAACTTCAAGACCACATATCTCAAGATACAAGTGTAATCTCACTTTGATGAAAACAAGAGACTTGTAGGGCATGTTCTAAGCTACTAGAACTCATCCATTGGGTTTATGGAACTCAAGTTATGATTCCATCAAGTTATAGGTCTCAGATGAACATATTTTTCAGTCAACAAAAGTCAACCAACTCCCAAGGCACTTTTGACCTAGAATCGTGTTTCTCCTCAACTTTTGATGAACATGAAAGTTTTTCCTTATGATCTTAGATTTCCAAAAGGTCCTAGAAGCCTTCATCTTATTTGTGGAACTCAAGTTATGAAGCTTGCAAGCCAGGGGTATTTTGGGAAACTTTGATTATAGGTCATTTTGGTTATGAGTCATTTACATACACTTGTGCACTTCAAATGGAACTTTTAACAACATGAAAGTTGTCCCAAATGGCTTAAATTCCATCAAGTAACACAAGTTTGGCATGAATTTTGCATGGATAAGGATATTGGTGAAGAAATTTCAAAGGAAAATGGACTTTTTAAGGTGAATTCAATTGATCAAGTTAGAGGACTTTTTCATACCATTTTTCAATCCAATATTGTTCACTTTGTGCTCATGAGTGAAATGCACAAATTTATTTTGAGTCATGCAAGCAAATACACATGAATTTCAAAGTTACTTCAAGGAAAGGTTACACTTCCAATCTCATTAATTGGATCAATTCAAGGCCCAATTCCAATCCACATGTGTAATTGAAGTTCCCAACTGCAAATTCAAATAAAATTCAAGTATGTAGGGTGTGGTTTTCACGTGTGGATGAGCCTACTTTCCAAATTGGGCATTTTCTCATTTCAGCAAATTGGAGCATCATTGGGCCTCCATTTCATTCCACATCCATAGTATATAAGTTCAAAATTGAAATTAAAAGCTCACTTTTGAAAATTCGTGGAAGGAAGAGCAGAGCCAAATTTGGAAATTGAAGAGCAAAGTGAAAATCGTGAATCCAGATTCAAGCCATTTCAAAACAAATTGAAGTGACATTCCTCTTCCTCAAGTTCAGTGGAGTGGATCTGCAAGTTTTGGATCAAGCTTAGCATCATTTGAAGCTCCAACAGAGAGACTCTGTTAGGTAACTTTCAATTCCTTAATTCTCTCATGTTAGAGCTCAAACTTAGGTCATTATTGGCGCATCTGAAGCCCTACAACTTGTAGACCATGTTTGCATGGTTAATTGTTGTGTTTGATGAGATTTCCAGTTGAGAATATGAAACTACCTCCGTTCGAATCTCTTGATCTATGTATGATAAATTATTTTTGAGCCTGGATTCATGATCTACGTGGCTTGGCGTTCAGTTTGATGTAAGATTTCATGAGTTTTAGTTAGGTTTTGGAACCTGAACTCCGGCCTCCTCGCTGGAGAAGATGACCGGAGCTAGGGCTCCGGCATCTGGTTTGTTTCAGGAAAGCTTACGTGTGTTTGGTTTGAATTTTTGACCAGCTCAGATGAACGGTTCTAATTTAATTTGACTTGCCTGCGTGTTCCTTTGACTTGCCATGTCATTTAGTTATACGCAGCGTTTCACTTGGCTGATGGTTTGTGTTTGTAGTGGGCCTTGAGTGATATCTGCACCCTCTTCCAAACTGAGCCCAATGTTTTGAACGCTTTTCCTTGCTATTCACACCACTGGCTTTATTTGCTTTTATTTTTATTTCATTTGTTTTTTGTTTTCATTTTAATCAATTAAAAATATCTCCAAATGTGATAAAATTCTCCAAAAAATATTTTCTGACACCTTAGGGTGTTAATTAATTTTTGATATTTTTTTATTTTTATTTTCTGAAATTCTGGCAAGTACACGATGGATGTTATCACGGATGTTATGACATCCACTGTAACATAGACTACTACACTTAATAATAAGCTGTAAATGGAAAGCAGGAAATAACACAAGTAATTGTTCACCCAGTTCAGTGTCAACCACACTTACATCTGAGGGCTACCAAGCTAGGGAGGAAATTCACTATCAGTAGAATTAATTCAGAGTCAAACAATCCCAGTTTGCACTCTTAACTTAAGACCTACCCAATGACACTTCAGCCTAGAGACCACTAGACTTGAGTATACCCACTCACTCCTCCTCAATCACCTCAGTGATATCAATACACAATTACAAAAGAGATATGAAGACTCACTTCAAACACACCTTGAACTTGCTTTACAGCTTTGATCAAGTGACACACACTCTTGCTTAACAGCTTTGAGTGACACAATGAACACACCTGTTCATACACAATAACCAAAGCAATTATACAGCATACAATTGTTTGGCACACAAGGAATCCTAAGACTCCTAGACATACGTGAAGAGAAGGCCTCTTCACTCACAAATCACACTCTCCAATCTCTATCTTGAAGCTCTCTCTTCAAGCTCTACTCTCTGAGTGTCTGCCCATTAGGAATGATCCCTCTGCTATTTATAGTAGCATACCTGCTTTGAGCCTTAATGGAGAAACTAGGTTTACCTAAGATAAACCTTTCTTCATGAAGCTGCACACTTATCATCAGGTCAGGAGTCTTCTATGTTATCCTCATTAATGCCTGTTATGTCGCCTAAAATAACTAAGCTTCCTGGATTGTTTCCTGAAGTATAGCCTGAGCTAATAACAGAAAAACAAACCCTGTGTGTTCTAATGTCATACGATCAATGTCATAACATTCAGTCATGATATTCAACTTCACTTACTCTTAGCTTTCCCTGCATAATACTCTTAGTGTATGTCATAACATCGGTCATGACATTCATATACACTTTAATGTTTTGCCATAAAATGCAGCCAATCAAAAGCATCTACAAACTCCCCCTTTGGCAAATTTTTGGCTAAAACACCCTGTTAACATATCAGAGTTTACAAGCAGCAGAAGTCTAACATAACATGCAGGAAAGCTACTAGCTACACACTATCAGTGTTGTCTACACACTCATACTGTTAGCTCTCAAGATAAACCTGTTCACACACAACCACCTATTAGTCAGCACTACAGATGTCACAATGTGTTGAGTAACATATCAGAGTTACTCCCCCTTAACTGATGCATATCACATCAGCTGTACAAAACCTGCAGACACCCTGCAGTCACACATATTCATCCAGCCTGTTTTGGATGTTATGACATTCAGGATGACATCCTGAAGTACACCTACTGTGGAACAACCTGTGCTACTCCCCCTGAAGAGATGCACAACATTTTGCAACCATCCTGCAGATACACACAACACTAGCAGCTACAGAGCTACTAGGTTCCATCAAGGAACACACATATATCTAACATACATTCCTATACTCATTAGGAACTCACACATCACTAACAACATCAGTTGTTATCACACATGCACATTTGCAGCTATAGAGCTACTAGGTTCCATCAAGGAACACACATATATCTAACATACATTCCTATACTCATTAGGAACTCACACATCACTAACAACATCAGTTGTTATCACACATGCACATTTGCAGCAGCCCCTGCAACACACTTGTAGCAGTAATTCAGCCCAGTCTTCCACCTGTGAAAGATACACTTCTCTAACCTGCTGTCACTACCTGTTGTTATCTAACACTCTCTCCCCCTTTTTATCCACAAATTAAGATCAAACTAAAAGAAGTATAGATCATAATGAGTAACATTACACATGTTTGGGGTCATTATAAATAAAAACTGCTCATGCAGAGCATCACAAATTCATGCTGAAAAAAAATGAAAGTCTAACAAATTATTAAAAAAAATATTCAAGCCAGCAACACACCATCAATAGCTCAGTAACCAGCAGCCTCAGCCCCACAGCAGACTATCAGCACATATCATTCTTCCTCCTCAGAGGCAGAACTGGAGCTAGATTCTTCAACATCTTCATTACTGGCTTCCTCAGACCTGTCATCAGCTTCTTCTGATGCAGCATCCTGGTCACCATCCTCTCTTGAACCATCATCCTTTTTCTCTCCATCAGAGTTAGTGAATTTAGGATCCTCATCCTGTTCAAGAGACTTGATTAAATTTTCAAGATTTTTCTTCCTTGTGGCCAACTCATTGCAAGTTTCTTTGAGCATTGCAATCACCTCAGCTTTTCTTGATTTTGACTTGGATGTCTCAACTGATGTTACACCAATGTCAGGAACATGAGTTCCCTGAAACAACTTGTAGTGGAAGGATAAAGGGTTGTCTCTCTTGCAAGCTGTGTCACTTTCCTTGAGAATGTTGGGATGCTGATCAACAATGATCCCACAGATAAGTGAAGGGAATGCAATAGGGCCTTTGACACTATAGCTACCAGCATGTTTCATGGTTTGATCATGAATGTAGGTCCCATAATTGAATTTAGCTTTTGTCCCTACAACATACATGAATCTCCCCAGAATGGTTGCAATAGTTGTCTTATGATTGGTGGGCACCCAATTTGCAGCACCAATCTTGTGTAACATGGCATATTTCACACTTAATTTGCTTGCAACCAGCTTTCCTTTGGATGGCAAACTTTTGACTTGGTTGCCAGTAATTACTTGACACTCTTTGTTGTTAGAGGCAGGTATATCAGATTGAGCTCCATCTGATCTTCCAAGGTAGTTGTTAATGTTAGTGGAGGAGAAGGTGAGACATTTTCCTCTAACATAAACTTTACAAAATTCAACAGATTTTCTGTCAGCACATTCATTTGACAGATTTACTATGAATTCCTTGACAAGTGTTTCATAGCATTGTGAGAGCTGAGTCACAATCTTCACCAAACCAGTATCATGGATAAGCTCCATGATCTCCTTGCTTTCAAGAGCATTTTGAGCTAGCTCTCTCTCTCCAAGGCCAACCTCTTTTGATAGACATACTTCCATCTGTTGACACTTGATGGATAGTGGAATGAGACATTGTCAATAGGAGCATCTGGGACACTAGCAGCAAGCTTGCTAGTTGTTGGTTTCTTCTTTGGTTGGATGTCAATGGCATCACAGGCAACATCAAAATCTGATTTTGTACTAGTTTCAGCTTTCCTCTTCTTTGGTACTACCTTGCTCCAAGCTTTGGTAGGGCCAACCTGAGTTCTTTTGGTCACAGTCTTCTTCTTGGGGTTACTCTGGACAACTTCCTTCTTCCCTTTCCTAGTCATGAGCCTTTTGGCTATGCTAGGGTTGACTGTGGCTATCAACTCATTGTCTGAAGACTCATTAGCATCATTTTCTTTACTTAGCATGTGTTCATTGTCTTCAGAGACTTGATCCTTGTCATTGTCCTTTGGAGAGGTTGCTTCCAAGGTTTCAACATTGTGAGTGACATCAGCTTCTTCCTCAGTGCTAGGGGGAATGGATATTCTTGGCACATCATTTGGCTCAATCAGAACCCTGGTAACCAAGTTGGCAATGGTGGAGTGGATTTGCTTGGCTTCTTAATCATTGATATCCTTGAGACTTCTTGTCACCGTGTTAGCCCTTTGTTGGTCAGAATCACCATGCTTCACACAATCCTTTTCAAATTGATCCATGTCATCCCAGTGCATGGTTCTCTTGAACTGAATGGAGTTCATATTGAAGTTGTTATGAGTGTCACAGAATAATGTCATGACATCCTGAGTGACATTGTTTCCTTTATAACGATTACTTGTTATGGACTCCATTAGATTCCAGTATACCAGGTCCAGGTTTCTGTGATGTCCCCTTTTTGGATATGCTATCTTGGCTTGCCTGCCAACCTGACATTCACCACAGCCTTTTCTTCCATCTAGAGGAAATTTAGAAGTTCCTCTTACTGATTCCTTGGTTATGGTCTTCTTCATCCTGTGAGGAAGTCTACCTTTCTCCAACCATATTGGATCCTTCTTTTCTTCATTGAACACGACATTGAGGTTACTTCTGGGCTCCCATAGGTAGCAGTTGTTCTTGGATCTAGACCCTCTCATGACTTCCTCACCTTCTTCATTGGTGACAGTACAATTACTCTTAGTGAACTTAACATTAAATCCTTGGTCACAAAGCTGACTGATACTGATAAGATTAACAGTCAGTCCTTTAACCAACATGACATCATCCAGTTTTGGAACACCAGGATAATCTAGTTGTCCAACACCTGTGATTTCTCCTCTAACTCCATCACCAAATGTTACATGACTAGATGAATGAGACTTGAGGTTTATCAAAAGATCCTCAATTCCACTCATATGTCTAGAGTAGCCACTGTCAAAGTACCAATCTTCTTTGGTTGGCATCCTAAGGAAGGTGTAGCCCCCCAAAATTTGCCTTTTCGTTCTGGCAGCATCTGGCTTTTGCTTCTTTGCATTTTCGCACTTCCGCATTTGCATAACATTCGTTCTTAGGACAGGGGATCAAGGTTTTCTCGTGGCTCAGTTTTCATCTCAGTGCATGAACCTGAACAACAAACATCAGAGGCTCTGGCATTTATTTTGCCCAGCGGGCGGGCGACCGATTTTATTTTATTTTGCAGGGTATTTTCAGCTCAGAAAGCAGCATTCAGGATATTGCAAGCATTCTCATGGTTATGATATTCAATAGAAAGTTTCAGAAGCGGAACAGAGCTCAGAACGGCTGAAAACGGGCAAATGTGCAGATTTCCCTCCAAAAGGCGCCAAATTCACATTTTTGAAGTGTTAATCGATTAACCAAGTCAAAATCAGCCCAGATTTGAATTTTTAACAGTGTTAATCGATTAACCCAAACTGTTAATCGATTAACCAGTGCAGGTTTTGCCTCTACACATGAATTTTCAAAGGGGGTGACTTTGGGGTCCAATTTTGATCACTTGAAAGTTCAATTTTACACCTTGGAAGGATCTAGAATCATCTTGAATTTTGGTTAATCTCATTTTCCCTCCAAACTCCCATTCCTCATTCCAATCCAAATTTTCCAAACCATATTCCAAACCTTACATTTGGATCCAAGCCTAAGTGATATTTAAGTGATCTACTCCAAACCTCACACATCTAATCACTCATAATTCATTCTCATTTTCAGAATTGATCTCATTCTCTCTCAATTCTCCAATCTCCAAAACCCTCACCAAAGCTCTTCTCATTGAGATCATTGATTCTTCATTGGAATCCTTGATTTCTAAGAGCCAAACCTTCATCCATTCTCTCCATTGACTCAATTTCTTCATCCAATTTTCGTGCAAAATTGGATCTGAATCTGGAAGTGATTTTTGAAGTGATTATTTGGCTTATTTTGGATTGATCTTGAAGGATCTTCATTGCTTCTACAAGAATTGGTGTGGATCTTGAAGTATTCCAGACTTCTAGAATCGGGTCTGTTCAATTACAGTTGAATCAACACTAACCGGAGCAAATCTCTGCTCCGAAGGTTGGATCCGAATCTGTTTTTAGCTTATTTGCATAATCATGTGGATTTTCATATTTGATTAACTTTTGGTTAATTTGATCCGATTGATTCATGATTTGGTTGTGTTAATCTGTGCATATGCTGTTTGAATCATGATTTGCTGGTTTAATTTCGTGATTAAGTGATTATGCGATCATCCGGTGGATCGGATAAGTGCTTATTTGCTGAAAAATTCTTTTCTGTTGCTGTTTTCTGCTGTTGGAGCAGTGTTAATCGATTAACACCAGGTGTTAATCGATTAACCAGATCAAACTTTCAATTTTTCTGCTGTTCACACAGTGTTAATCGATTAATGTAATCTGTTAATCGATTAACACGTTCAAACTTTCACTTTTCCAACTGTTTTCCAATGGTTAATCGATTAACACCTGCTGTTAATCGATTAACATTGCTCCAACATGCCTGTTTTTGGTGTTTTTCATGCTTGTTTCGGTACCGTTTCACTTCGAATCATCATAGATCAGTGTGATGCATTAGGAGTGGGATGTTTTGGATATGTATCGCTGTTCGTGATTGTTTAATTGGGTTTTCGTCGACACGCGCGCTTGCTTTCCACTAGGATACATACTCTCGTATATGTTGTCCGAAGTGATGTGCGATTTCTTTTGTTTTGCTTGAGTGTGAGAATCAAGTGGTCGAGATGCGCTTGTGGCAGCTGCTGCCCCATACTTATTTTCCTGCCACTTTTCTCCGATGGTTGATGGCCGATGGTCGTAGGAGTTTGCTTATCCCATCCTTTCTTTTTGTGCTTTCATGTTCATGATTGCTTGCTTGCATTTCTTTTCTTTGTGTGCATTCTTTGTGCAGCTCCTTTCTTGCATTAATAAAGGTCGAGATGTGCTTGTGGTGGTGTTTACCCCACACTTTGTTCCTCCCTTTGCTTGTGTGTTGCATCACATGTTTGCATCCCTATTTTCACTCTCATTGGTGGTTGATCTTTTTTCTTCCTTGGTCTCTCTTTGCCATACTCCCCATAGGATCTCTAATCTCTTTTGAGGTTATGATAGACTTTAGGTTGGAAGCCATGCATGCTAACATTAGGGTAGATGTTTCCCTTTCAATCCTAACCTTAGGACCATTTTGCATGACAACTTTTAGGGTTGAGTTAGTCTCCCTTTGGTGTGTCCCCTTTTTCTTCTCATCTTCAAATCATGTCAAAACACTTAATAAAGGTTAACAAATATTGTGCGTTACGAGCCTTAAGCTACTTGGGAAATGATGATTGGGTGGTTGCCTCTCAATTGTCTAGAATGTTAGCGTATGTCCTTTGGACGATATGCGATGCATTTGCTCCTAGGTCATAGTCTTTAGTGCAACATGAGTTACAAATTAAACTCAAAAGACTTCTTCTCTAAAAGACACAAAAACAACTTCAAACTTCTTTTTGTCCTTTGGGACCCTTAATAATGGAAAACCTTTTCATAAAAAAGAGTGTTGTTAAGCTTTGGTTCTACCATAAACATGCGTTATCCCTAACTGCTAGAATGAAGGTTTATCCCTACTCGGTTAAAGCATTTGAACCAACCGGTGTTCTTGTTAGCCCGAACTACGTTTGCTCTAATTTCTCATACCAGATGAGAATACGTAGGCACGAGATGATGATGTCTCGGCGAGCAACCTTCCCCCCTTTCGCCCGTAGTTAGCCGAACTATGTTGACTCTGACTTTCCCATTGCACGAGGGAGTATGTAGGCACAGAGCGGCGATGCTCTGCCGAGTCATTTTTCTTTTCTTTTGTCTTGAGACCTTTAGTGTAGATAGTTTAAACACACCCTTAGATAGACAACAAGCGTGGATCCCGTCGAGTACGACGGACGTGAGGGGTGCTAATGCCTTCCCCTTCCGTAACCGACTCCCGAATCCATGACTTGGTTGCAACGACCTCGTCTTTTCCCTTTTTCATTAGGTTTTTCCGATCGTTTCCTTTCCCTCTCTTTGGGATAAATAATGAAAGGTGGCGACTCTTCTGTTTTCCGCCGGGTGTTTTTCGTAGTTGCGACAACTAGCGACTCCGCTGGGGACAGCGACATCCCCTATGCGAGTCAATCCTAGCGCTTGCTTGGTTATATTTTGGGTGTATGTATATACGTGTTGTACTTTATTTATCTTTCTACATTTACTTTCATCATTGTATATATCATTATTACTGTGCTGTAGGAAGGGAATGTTCCATTGAGAGATAAGTCGGACCTGGGCTTGAGTACAAACATAGTATTAGAAGTGGAAAGTAGTGGTGAACTTGTATGTTAGGCATGCACTAGTTCCCACGAAATTCACGCCCAGACGAGATTCTCTTTGATGACTTTCTTTCCAGCCCAATGGGCCGTTGAGAGGATTTTAGATCTGAGGGTTGTCGACTCTGGGGACCGATCATCTGTGATTCAGCTAAGTGAGGCTGCTTCGGGGAATTATGATGTCAAACCAGAAATGGTGAACGTATCATCGTTTCTTGAAAGTCTGTGACGCTGATGAGCGCATAGGATGCCGAACCTTATCAATGGATAGATCCATACCTGTGAAAGGGATTGGGTTATGCAGGAAACCTTGACTTTCAAACTACCCGGTTTTCTTTGCAGTGTGAATCTGTGTTACCGATATCAGAGGGTCCTATTATCAGAGCTATGTTATGTTCTTGCCAAAGCGAAGCGCTGGTTCTTCTCGATCAACAACACAACAATCTTGATCCCCCGTTGCATCTTTGCATTTGCATTTGCATCATCATTTTTGCATTTCATTAACATAGATTTATGTTGCAGGTGCATATTTCCCTTTGATTCTAGTATTCTTTCATCTGACATGGAGCCCTTAAGGAGGACATTGGCCTATAAATTTCCAACACCCGATATTGGAGCTTTGCGGAGTTTGATTTCTTTAGCTGACAAGAAAGTAATGGAAGACTTCAGACAGTCCTATGGGAAGCTTCTGAGCGTTGTATGTAAGCCTTCTTTGAATGAGTTAAATGGTCTTCAGACTTTGTTACAGTTCTACGATCCTCAGTTGAGAGGCTTTACTTTTCAGAGTTATGTGCTGGCACCCACATTAGAGAAATTCTCTGCACTGTTAGGAGTGCCTATTATTGACCAGATACCATTCTATCATACTGAGGATGAGCCAAATCTGGCTAAGCTTGCTGCAGCTTTACATTTAGATGCCTTTGAGTTGACAGGGAAAGTAGCTAAGATAAATGGAATACCTGGGTTTCCGTTACCTTTTCTGGTGGATAAAGCTCGACATTTTACCAAGGAGGGTTGTTGGGTGGTGTTCAGTGCTATCTTAGCCTTATGTATCTATGGTATTATATTGTTCCCTAATATTCTGGACTTCGTAGATGTGGATGCATTCCGTATCTTTGCTTCGAGGAATTCTATACCTACACTGCTAGGTGACGTTTATCATTTCGTACACTATAAGAATGAGAACAGAAGAGGGAAAAGTGTATCTTGTTGTGCACCCTTGTTCTATCTATGGTTTGTAAGCCATCTTCCCAAGACTGGTCCGTTCTCTGATACTGCAGGTACACCAGAATGGTCTGAATGTTTGATGAGATTGTTTGCTGAGGATATTGTCTGGTTTGATAGGGATATGCTGGGTATTGAGATCATTTATAGTTGTGGAAGCTTTCCTAACGTCCTGCTAGTCGGAAGGAAGGGTTGCATAAACTATAACTCGTCCATTGCAATCAGGCAATTTGGGTACGCATTGAGAAGTCCTCCGAAGGATGAAGAGATACAGGAATCTCTGTATCTCACCGGGATATTGGAGGGGGATACCTTAGCCAGAGTTGAGCATGCTTGGAGCAATGTCCACAAAAGAGGGAAGGTTTCCTTAGGGAAGAGCAATAGTCGAGCCTATGACCCCTATTTGGCTTGGATTCAGAGCAGAGCTGAGAAGTTGATGATGCCTTACCCATATGCTAAGCCTGCGTGTCCTCTTGTGATTGAAGAACCCACTACGATTGACATCCAGAAGTATAATAAGGTGTGGGCTGAAAAAGAAGAGTTGAAGAAGGCTAATGAGAAATTGGAAGATGAGATTACTCAGCTTCGGGGCGAGAGGAATGAAGCAATTTATTCTTTGAAGAGGCAGACTGAGCTGGTGAACAATTTGGGTATGGATTTGACCCAAGCAAACTAGTTCTCGAGAGCGTTTGGGTTTGGATCTCAAAGCTGTTAGTGATGTTCTCGCTTCCAAGAAGAAAGAATTAGACAAAGATTATCTGGAGATTTCGAAGTTCAACGAGCAGTGGAATGAAATTCTCACCAACAACAAAGCACATGAAGATGGGTTCAAACAACAGATCAACAAGCTGAAGGCTAAGATCAGAGCGAAAGACGAGAGGATTTCAGATGAAGCCTCGCTCAGATGACATGGTGACTGTAAGCTACACGAAGCGCTTGCAACCTTGGAGGATTTCAGAGCTAGGGCTGATTCGAAGAGGCGCAGGCTGGAAGAAGTCTTTGGTGAAGGTGCTTGGGAAGACCAAGTTGAGAATCTACAGTGCACTATTAGCCAGCGAGAGCTACTCATCCAGGGGTTGCTCACTAGGCCGGACCATCCTGAGACACAAGAGTTGTTGGAGGAGTTTCGGGCCTGGCGTCGCACTTGATGTTTTTTACTTCTTTGTAGCTTGTTGTTGCTGTTGTATTAACCATCACCAGGCTTGTTGGTTGATGTCATTCTGTTTGTACTTAGTGTTATACCTGTATGCTGCCTGTTTGGGCTGTTCATTTGTATATATATATGAGGTTATTGCTCTATGCTTGTCTGTGGGTTCTCCATTGTCGACCTGTTACTCTCGGAACTAGAATAGGGGGAATTTCCCTGTTGCATATATACATGTTTGCATTTTTCATCTTGCATTTTCATTTGCATTACAGGTGTTCTCAGGGGCTTCTGTTCCTAACTCTGCTTGGTTTTCTTTAGTTCAGGATTAAGGAAGTTGAGGAGTTCAGTTTCTACAGGTATCCAACTCGAGGGAATCAGCGAAGAGTGATGGATCAGGTTTAAGTCGAATTGTAGGAAGTCAGGGCTCGCATGGCCCAATTCATAGAGTTGATGCAGTCTGTTGCTAGTGGGCAGGAACAGTTAAGAACTTTGGTCCAGCCGTTGATAGCACGGGTTGACGAAGAGGGTGTTTTGCACAGAGGAGCTGGTGTTATTCCTCCACAGATCGGTGGATCTATCCCACAGGGTATCCCTACTGTTGTCGTACCTCCGGGCGGAGGAGTTGCGAATGAGAATGATAACGTTGTTGGTAATGGAAGTGTGTGCATTGTGCACAGGGCTGCTGGCCCTCATTGGGAAGATAACCAGAATGATGTGTTTTCCATGAGAGATATGGAGGGCGGTTTACCGACTGAATCTGACCGAAGGTTTAATCTAATCGAGGAGAAGATGAAATCTTTTGAGGATCAGAACTCTTTGGGCCTTGATATGTCTGATCTTGGTCTAGTTCCTGGGGTCAGAATTCCTCCCAAATTCAAGGTGCCCGATTTTGACAAATACAAAGGGACGACTTGTCCAAGAGTGCATATTCGGGCGTATTTCAGGAAGATGTCTGCTTACTCCAATGATGAAAAGCTGCTAATGCATTTTTTCCAAGACAATCTGGCAAGGGCGTCTTTGGAGTGGTATATGGGACTTGAGAGAACTCATATCTGCAGCTGAAGAGAATTGGATGAAGCTTTTGTGCGTCACTATTAGTATAATAATGATCTAGCACCCAACCGAGTACAATTACAAAGCTTGTCGCAGAAAAGTACTGAGAGTTTCAAGGAATACGCCCAGAGGTGGCGGGATTTAGCTGCAAGGGTACAACCCCATATGGTTGAAAGGGAGTTGATCGACCTGTTCATGGATTCGCTACCTGGTGTGTACTTTGAGAAGTTGATAGGCTGCATGTCTGCAGGGTTTTCTGATCTGGTAATTGCTGGTGAGCGAATTGAAAGTGGGATTAAGTCTGGAAAGATTCCAAATGGTGGTGGATCCTCTTCGGGAGGAACAAAGAAGCCGTATTCTACAAACCCCAAGAGAAGGGAAGGGGACGCAAACGCTATTTCTCACAAGGGTAAAGGTCGAGCTCAGTCCCGTCATCATCAACAAGTTGCTACGGTAAATATCCCCGCCGCAGCTCCGCAACAAGTTAACACTCCGCGACCTTATGCTGCTAGACGCAGAATGCCTGATAGACAGTTCGCGAATCCTACGATGTCGTATTCTCAGTTGTTACAACATCTGCTGCAGTTACAGTTGGTTCAGAAGAGGACTTTGGCTCCTCTCACTGGCACACCACCTCCTGGCTACGATGCAAATGCTCATTGCGATTTTCACTCAGGCGCCCCAGGCCATGATATTGACCACTACAAAGTTTTCAAGCACAAAGTCCAAGATCTGCTTGATTCCAAAGCTATTAACTTCACCAACGATGGGCCCAATGTGACTCAAAACCCGATGCCGAATCATGGGGTGGCAGGAGCCAATGCCATTATTAAGGGGGGGGGGGGAAGTTAAATCTGGTAACTGATGTTGGGGATTTGAAGACTCCGTTGTGATTTGTGAAGGCTAGCTTGTTGAAGAAAGGGGTGTTTCCAAGATGTTCTTTTGACTTCTCAGAGTGTGAAGTGTATCCAGAGGGTTGCGATCTTTTGAGAAAGGGTATTCAGAGAATGATGGATGAGGGTTGTTTGCAATTTGATAGAGTTGTGAAAGAAGACGATGATAAAGTGAGTAATGATGGAAGCGAAGTTGCTACGATCTCCTTTCCATACCGGACAATCAGTATTTCAGCGCCTGCTAGGCCAGCTCCGGTTATCATTAATGTACCTGGACCTGTGCCATACGAGAGCACTAGAGCTATCCCATGGAATTATGGGGGAGAGGTGTTCTGTAATGGGCAAAAGCAGGAATGGACAGCGTCTACAGATGGAAGTTCGTCGGTTGAGAATATTGTTGGGGCCGGAGGTATCACTAGAAGTGGTAGGGTCTTTTCACCACCGAAGGTTAATGCTGATAAGAATGACAAAGGTAAAAGAAAGGCCGTGATTGAAGAGAATGTCCAACCACAGGTCGGTGCTGATGATCTTTTTAAGGATGCAGAGGAATTTATGAGACTTATTCGGAAAAGTGATTACAAGATCGTGGATCACTTAAATCAGACTCCTTTAAAGATTTCCATTCTATCATTATTGTTGTGTTCGGAGGCACACCGTAACGCTCTATTGAAGATTTTGAATGCAGCGTACGTACCCCAGGAGATCTCTGTTAACCAGTTGGAGGGGGTAGTAGCTCATGTAAACGCCGGTAATGGTCTCGGCTTTACTGATTTGGATCTGACTCATGCTCGGAGGAACCATAACCGTGCTTTGCACATATCCTTGGAATATAGAGGTTCTTTGATGTCGCATGTCCTGGTTGATACAAGATCATCCCTCAATATGCTTCCCAAGAAGGCATTGATGAAGTTGGACATTCAAGGTTTGATATGCACGCCAAGTGATTTGGTCGTGAGGGCTTTCGATGGATCTAAGAGATCAATGTTCGGGGAGATCACGTTGCCTATTCAGATAGGACCAGAGATCTTTGATGCAACTTTCTACATTATGGATATCCAACCAGCATACAGTTGTTTGCTTGGCCGACCCTGGATACACGCTGTAGGGGCAGTCACCTCAACGTTGCATCAAAAGTTAAAGTATATGGTGGAAGGGAAGATAGTCACGGTATACAGTGAAGAGGATATTGTGGTTAGACATTTGTCATCCTTCAAGTACGTGGAAGTAGACGGGGAAATCCACAAAACACTCTGCCAGGCGTTTGAAACAGTTCAGATTCAGGGGAAGTCTCCTGTAGAAGCCAAGGGCCCAGAGGTTTCGATGTCATCACTCAAGGAAGCTCGTGCTATCGTAGAATCCGGCTCGTCTCAGAAGTGGGGCCAAGTTCTTAATGTTCCCGTCAAGCAGGACAAGCTCGGCCTGGGATACAAACCCTCCAGTTCTTCTCAGAGCACTCCGAAGTACAGGGGACCTGTTCAGTTCACCAGCAGTGGTATGATATTTGACAGGATTAATGCTGTTGGAGATGATGAAGGTGACAGTGATTGTGATATGGATGCTTGGATTCGTCCATGTACTCTTGGCCAGAAGCTGTGCAACTGGACTACCAAAGAAGTCATTCATGTCACTACTGCAGAGTAATGTTCATTGTTTTGATTATGTTCAGTCCTACATTCTGCCCAAGACGTAGTGACCCAATTTGTGGGGCCTTTTGTTATTCACACTTTATAATTAAATAAAGGACGTTTTCGCATTCAAATGTTGTGATCCCTATTTTTCTTGTTTTTATTTTGCATTTATATTAAAACAGAAAAATGGCAATGTGTTTTGTTTGTTGCATCGCATAATAAACATAACATCATCATGCAGATCTTTTCTATCAGATACCATCGATTCAGGTTCAGCTATGACTTCGTATATCTTTGATAATCCCATTTATCGAGCTGAAGAAGAGACTGACGAAGACTGTGAACTACCCGAAAAGTTAGCTAGGCTTCTCAAGCAGAAGGAAAGGGCTATTGTACCTCATCAAGAGGATATTGAGATTATCAATCTGGGCACCGAGGATGATAAGAAAGAGGTTAAAGTAGGGGCTGCATTGGAAGACAGTGTCAAGAGAAGATTGGTTGAAATGCTCCGTGAGTATAAAGTTATCTTCGCTTGGTCTTACCAAGACATGCCCGGGCTGGATACAGATATTATGGTACACCGGTTACCTCACAGAGAAGAATGTCTGCCAGTCAAGCAGATGTTGAGACGAACAAGGCCTGACATGGCAGTCAAGATCAAAGAAGAGGTTCAGAAGCAGTTGAATGTTGGGTTTCTTGCTGTCACGAATTACCCTCCATGGGTCGCTAATATCGTTCCTGTTCCTAAGAAAGATGGAAAGGTCCGGATGTGCGTTGATTATCGAGATTTGAATAAAGCGAGCCCAAAAGACGATTTCCCGCTCCCCCATATCGATGTGTTGGTTGATAACACCGCTCAGTATTCTGCATTTTCGTTCATAGATGGCTTCTCTGGGTATAACCAAATCAAAATGGCCCCAGAAGACATGGAGAAAACTACTTTCATCACACCATGGGGGACTTTTTGCTATAAAGTAATTCCCTTTAGATTGAAAAATGCAGGGGCAACTTACCAGCGGGCGATGGTCACTTTGTTTCTGTTGCACCCTAAAATTTGCCCAACCTTACTCCTTGGGTTTATGTTTCAATGTCATTAGCATTTGCATATAGAGTCATGTACATAGACTAACCATCTGCATAGCATAAGCATAGCAAGTCATTCAACAGGGGACCAATCATTATTCTCATCTCTAGAAGCCTATCAAGAGGTTATTATCCCAATTCAATCTCATTCAAGTCATCAGGAAAAAATTTGAAAGCAAAGAGTTCAGCAGATCAAGCCTTGAGTCCATCTCCTAGCTGAGGGTATCTAAGGGTCAACAAGAGGGTTGTGAGCTGTGAGTTGAAGGCATGGAGAGTATCTAGACATTATGAGAGACTTATAAAGTCATTTAAAGAAGGAGACAAGTCATTGATGAGAGCACAAGAGCTATAGCTGAAGACAGTCAACTAGGGTTTCATCTGGGTCAACCCTAGGTCAACCCTAGGGCAATTGACTGATTTAAAGGGCATTCAAGTCTATTGGAGAGATGTGGGGTTCATCATTGGATATATAAAGAATGATATGGAGATATGCCAAGGAGAATTCAAGAGAAATCAAGGAGAAGAGGAGTTTCTAAATTAGGGTTTCTGTGTAAAATCCCCTAGTTTAGGTCAAATTTCCAAGCAAGATAAGTCAAAATGCTAGCTTCAAATGGCTTCTTGGCCAACATGAAACTTGTAGAGGATCTCAAGACCTTTAATTTGAGTGGTGGAAGACATCAAGGAGATTTATAGAACTCAAGTTATGGTCCTTGCAAGTTACAGGTCATCTGAGGTATCTGAAATTTTGTCTGTGAAAGTGACTTGACTTCCAAGAAATTTTTACCCCTCAAGGAGATTTCAAATGAATTCTTGGTAAACATAAGAATTGTTCCTCATTGTCTTAGCTTTCTAGAATGGTATAGTATGCCTTCATATGATGTGTGGAACTCAACTTATGGTCTTGGCAAGCAAAGGGTATTTTGGGCATTTGTGAATTACAGGTCATTTTAACCTATGTCCAAAACTCATACAAGGAAGCCTCAAATGGAAAAACTTACAACATCAAACTTGCTCCAAATGTGATTTTAAGTCTAGAAAGAAGGTCACAAATTGTTGGAAAAGCTCATAACATGGAGTTGCATGATTGGTCAAAATTTGAACTAAAATGGCTTATAACTTGAATAAAGTCAAAATGAAAAATGGTTTGAGGGATTTATAAGTCCAAATGGAGACTTCCAATATATGATTTTGAATGGAAAAGACATTCTAAAGACAATGGTTCAAGCACTTTTTTGAGTTTAGAAAGAAAAAGAAAAGTTATCATTGGTTACTTGTAATTGAAGAAACATAGCCAAAATGAATCAAAGTTGGAAGGCAAGGGAATGTGTAAGATGGATCTAGAATGTTCATGTGAGCCCTATATATTCATGAAATGAAGATTGATCAAGGGTTGGACTCATTTTTCACCAAGAATTTCCCAAATTCTCTCATTCTTTCTCATTGCATTTTCACTTCAATTCCTCAAATTCTTCACCAATCACCATCAAAATCAACTTCATCATACTGATTCATCATCCTAGATCAGAATTCAACCAAGAACAAGGTGTGATCAATCCATTTTCGAGCACTATAATCATCAACATCAAAATTGAAGTTTCAAGTTGATAGCACAATTCAAGCCAAGTTTCATTCAAGTGTTGCAAACAGAATCAGATAGATCAATTGTAGATCAAGATCCAAGCATCAAGACTCTTAGATCCACAAGTTTCATCATCATCCACAAGATTTTACACCAGGTGCGTTTTCTCTGCCACAGCTTGAATTAGTTAGTTTAGCATGATTTTGTTAGTTTAGATATGATGTAGGATGTTAGTAGAGCAATTAGGTTGAGTTTGGAGTGGTTTGGTGATGATTGTTAGCAGGTTGTAAAAACTGTTAGGACCTAGAACTCGTGGCTTAGTGCATTAGAATCTTAGGTTGTTAGCGCAGGATAATCACCATTAGTTATAGATTAGATTAGTGCAAGTTTGATGGAGAATTGTGCTGATGAGTTGCAGAGTGTTTTCATGGTAACCAGAACTTGTCTCGATCGGGTTTGTTGATTTGTTGAGTTTCAGAGCAATCTAAGACCATAGGCGTATAGAGGGAGGAATTTAGAGTGATTTTCGTGTTTATAGCATGGCGTTTCATGGACTGTAGAGTGAGAACCGATTGAGGGAAGTTTGCTCGTGCATGGTGGCCATGGAGGGAAACCCTAGCTCTTTTAGATTCAAGGAGGAAGACGAAATCGTGTCCATCCATTTTGTGCAAGACTTTTGACTTGGAGAGCAATCGTGTGGCTCTTATTCAAGCTGATTTTTGGAGGGAGATGAGTTGGTGCCCTAAACGCACCGTTTCATTAATTGAAACGGGCGGGCCTAAGATTGCTGTGCTATCCTCACCCCCAATGCCAAGCCCAATTGCATTTGAACGTGGAAACCCTTCTATTTTCACCCCCTGCGCCTCTTTTTTATTTTTCATTGTTGCTGAATGGTTCTGGGCCTTAGTAACTTGCTATGCGCACCCCCTGTCTGCCTGGCCCAATGGAATATCAACTGAGCGCGTTGCTTATTGAACCCCCCCTGGCTATTTCTCTATTCTTTTTATTATTTTCTTTTCATGTTTTTTCATTCATTTTAAAAATTCATAATAAATACATAAAAATTCATTTTTAATTCATTCTTTTTACATCATTTTCATTAGAATGTGTAGAAAATTGTCATTAAATAAAATTGCATTTTTATTTTTATTTCATATTTTTTCCATATTTTCTAAATAAATGTCATTTTAAATAGCTTCATTTCATGCATGATTTTAGTAATTTTTGTTCTATTAAATGCTTTCATATTTTTTGTTCATTCTTTTTATGTTGTTTAGATTAGATGTTGAACTTGTGGATTCAATTTAGTTCCCATTTTTAGGAATTAATTTTAGGTGCTTAATGTAGGCTTGAACAACATGAACAAATTAGGGTTTTTTAGGTGATGACTTAGGAAGTTTGATTCTTTCCCTTAGGACTTAGGGTTTGACTAGTTTAGTTATGGGACTATAGGGGCTATGGGTAGTTATTAGATCCCTTAGAAAAAGTCAGGATTCCCCTACTGCTATTAATATTCTGTTATATCTGATTGACTGGTGTGGTGTGCCCTCTGGGGATTATTGCTTGATTGTTTGGGTATTGGGATTGTCTGGGGACTTGGGGGAGCTGAAGACTTGAGGAGATGAAGACCATTGGAGATCCAGAGATTGAAGATCAACTGCCAGAGTTGGAGAGGAGGTTCTTGCTAGCAGATGCTGAGGAACTAGGGTTTAGGAGCTAGGCAGAGCTCTAGGTTAGAAAGTTTGTTTCTCAAACATGGATTGCCTTGTCTGCATCCATTCTTCTCTGTGATTCAGAGTCTCTCTAAGACACTCACCCCCTTCCTTTGGAAGGCTTGGTGATAGTGTCTAAGAGATAGAACTCTTGAGAGAAAATGTCTTTTGTGTTAGAAGCAGTCTGTTCACCACCCTTGGTAGTCAGCTGATTGCTTAACACCCAATTCACTCTTGTGACTGATCCCTCATCCTGGAGGTTTGAGCTTGAAGAAAAGCCATTGCAGATAGAAAACTGATGATCAAAGCCCTTGCCTGAAGGCCATGAAGATGGAGATTGATGCTTGTTGAAGCTCATGAGTGATTGGAGATTACTTGAAGCCAGATGTTGATTCAGAGCTGCTGAAGCTGTTTGTTTTATTGCTGTATTTCATTTCTGATGTATTGATTGGTTTTCTGGATTGTATTGTTTGCTGTTTACCCTGTTGGGTTGAAAGTGAAGCCTGTTCACTTTTGCCTATTGTTTTCTAGGTGCGAGGTTGAGTGGGACTCCCTTGCCTCGCTTGTACTGTTGCATCCATGCATTTTACTGTTTTACTATATATATCTGATATTGTTTCTGTTTCTGCCTATCCCGTAGGATCTCTGTTTCTCTCTGTGCAAGAGAGGAGCATGATAGACACTAGGTCTTAACCCATGCATGATAACATTAGGTTAGTTCGTTTCCCTTCGCAACCATAGGTTAGAGTTCTATCTCTTCTTCCTCAAAAACAAACAGAAAATACAATAAAATTTCAAACACAATAAAAGACACTTCTTCCGTAAAAGAATGTGAACTCATCAAGATGTCATTTTTGTCCGCTTGGACTGTTAATCAGAAAAACCTTTTTCAGAAGGAATAAAATCAATTAAGACAGACTTGTGTCGTACGTGGCCCGAACTACGTTTGCTCTGATCTTTCATGCTGTGTGAAAGTACGTAGGCATAGGATGCGATATCCTAGCGAGCAACCTTCCCCTCCTTTCCCGTAGGTAGGTGAACTACGTTGACTCTGATTTCTCGTTCCAGACGGGAATACGTAGGCATAAAGTGCGATACTTTGCCGAGTCATTTTTATTTTCGTTTTATTTTCTTTTTAACCCCAGACCTTTAGCGTAGATAGAATAACAATCCATACCCGAAAACAAGCGTGGATCCCGTCGAGTACGACGGACGTGAGGGGTGCTAATACCTTCCCCTTGCGTAACCGACTCCCGAATCCAGGTTTTGGTTGCGACGACCATACCTTTCCCGTGTTGTGCGAGGTTTACTCTGAGCGTTTCCTTTCCCTCCCGTGGGATAAATAACGCACGGTGGCGACTCTTCTGTTCAGCCGGCGCCGATTTTCGCAGTAGCGACAGCTGGCGACTCTGCTGGGGATCCAACGTCCCCTGGCTGCTAAGGACCGCGATAGTTCTTATGCATTTGGGATCCAACGTCCCTTTGAGCGAGTCAATCCTAGCGCTTGTTTTCCCGTCGAGGGTTTTGTATGGAGTTATTGTATATTTCTAACCTTGTGTTTTCAGCTTTGTATATTGATTATTATTGCTGTATTTGGGGTGTGACGGGTGTTCTGATATTGAGAGATAAGCCGGACCTGGGCTTGAGTGCACCTAGAATTAGCGTAGAAATTAGTGGGCGCATGCCGGCTTTGCTTGCATTAGTGTCTCATGAAATCTACACTCGGACGAGGTTCTTCTGGTTGGCTTCTTTTTCTACCCTTTGGGTCGAAGGGGTTGTTGGTCAGCTGAATTGTCGACTCCGGGGACCGATCATTTGGAAGTTGGCTAAGTGAGGCCTCTTCAGGATTTGATGATGCCACTCCTTCTGGGAATCGTATCATCAACCCTGAAAGTCTGTGACGCCGACGACCGCATAGGATGCCGTACCTTGTGCCAGTTATAGGGCCACCCACCTGTGAGGGGATTTGGGGTTATGCAGGTAACCAGACCTTCAGATACCGGTTTGTTCTCAATCAGAGATCCTGGGTATTTATGGAGAGTTATGAGGTCTGTCAGAGACCATTTGGAGATGTGTTCTGAGGTCTGTCAGAGACCATTTGGAGATGTGTTCTGAGGTCTGTCAGAGACCATTTGGAGATGTGTTCTGAGGTCTGTCAGAGACCAATTAGAGATGTGATTTGAGGTCTGTCAGAGACCAGTTCGAGTTATGGTTTGAGGTCTGTCAGAGACCAGTATTGGAGCTTTGTGTTAGGTCTATCTGAGACCAGGGTTTGATGACTTCTGGATGGTCTATCTGAGACCTTTCTTGATTGGGTTCAGGCTATTCAGCTACAGCTTTGGTCCCTGTTGCATGTTACTTGCATTGCATTGCCTGCATATCCATTACCATTTGCATTTCACTAACGTGTGTCTGTGCTGCAGGTGCATTTGCATTTCCCTAGTTCTAGTGCCCGGACTTCTGAGTATTGATTATGGCTGGTTTGAGGAAAACAGTTGCGTATAAGCTGCCTTCACCTGATATTACTTCTTTGCTTGGTCTGATATCTCTTGCCAATGAGGAGGTTAGGAGAAGCTTCAGAATGAGCCATGGGAGATTACTGAGATTAGTCTGCAAGCCCACTGCTGATGAGATGAACGGGCTATACACCTTGATGCAGTTCTATGACCCCGCATTGAGATGCTTTACTTTTGCTGACTTCATTCTGGGACCTACCATTGAGGAATATGTAGAGTTTACCGAGCTTCCTGTGCAGAACGAGGTTCCCTTTATTCACTCTGCTGCTGAGCCCAAGTTGGAGGACTTAGCCAAAGCCTTACATATGGACGCTGCAGATCTGTTATTGACTTCTTGGCTTGGGGTTTCAGGTTTCTCTCTTGATTTCTTAGTTGTCAAAGCTCGAGAGTACGCCAAGAACGGTTGTTGGGTGGTTTTCAATGCTATCTTGGCTTTATGCATCTATGGAATTGTGCTGTTTCCTAACTTGCCCAACTTTGTGGATTTGGATGCTTTCTATCTGTTTGCTGCAGGCAACCCAGTGCCAACTTTGATTGGAGACTTCTATCATTCATTGCACTATAAGAACGAAAACCGAAGGGGAAAAGTTGTGTACTGCTGTGCTCCTCTATTGAATATGTGGTTCAAGAGTCATCTCCCCACGAAGGGACCATTTGTAGATAGTGCAATCTCAGCCAGTTGGTCAGAACGCCTGATGAGGCTATCTTCCGAAGACGTTGTATGGTTTGATCGAGACCTGTTGGGATCTGAGCTCATCTTTAGTTGTTCTGGATACCCTAATGTGCCGCTGATAGGAAGAAAAGGGTGTATCAATTACAACCCTTCTCTATTCATTCGCCAGTTCGGATATGCGCTGAAGAATCCACCTCAGGAGGAAGAAGTACAGGAATCTCTGTACTTCACAGGTGATGTGAAGGGGGAGTTGTTAGCCAAGTTGCAACGTGCCTGGACGCGTATTAACCGCAGAGGGAAGCCTTTGTTAGGAAAGAATGACTGTCAGGCCTATGCACCTTACAGAGTTTGGATTCAGGAGAGGGCTAGTCAGTTGCGGATGCCATTCCCAGATGTACCAATTCTTGTTCCTACTCCGGTAGCAGAGCCAACTACTGTTTCTAGGGAAGTCTATGAACAAGTTGTGAAGGAAAAAGAAGCCTTGATGAAGATTAATGAAGGGTTAGAACAAGAGTTAGCCCAGGCACGCAGCGAGAAAAACAAGGCCGTATATGCTTTCCAACAACAGATCGAGCTGGTAAACAGGTTAGGAGCTGAGTTGACTGAGGAAAAGAAAAAGCGTGAACGTCTGGGGCAAGAGTTCAGAAGTTCCCATGACATGCTGGAAGCCAAGAAGAAGGCGCTTGACGTCGCTCACCGAGAGATCTCTTCTTGCAATAAGACTTGGAATGCCACACTCACCAACAATAAGAAGAGGGAAGATAAGCTGAAGCAGCAAATCTCCAACCTCGAAGAGAAGTTGAAGTCTAGCATCAAGAAGTGTGAGGAAGAAGTGATGACCCGGTATAGTGTTCAGCATGCACTGAACAAGGCAATCAAATCCAGAGATGAAGCAGTGTCTCAGAAGCGAAAGCTAGAAGATTGCTTCGGAGAAGCAACATGGGAAGAAACTGCTGAAGACGTACGCCGTGTCCTTAAGAGGAGAAACCAGCTTGTTGAAGGGCTGCTTGACCGACCAAGCCATCCGGATACCAAGAAGTTGATAGAGGAGTACCAGACTTTTGGGAGGATCTGATCATTTCATGTAGTAACTTGTATGCTTTATTTGCATAGTGCTGACCATCACCAGGATTGTTGGTTGAGGTCATGCCTTCTTTGTACTCTCAGTGATACTGTACCCTGGGCTTATTGATTCTCTCTGCAATATATGAGGCTTTCTATGATTCAGCTCCGTTATCCCTATTGTCAGCACTGTCACTGCACCGGCACCTTCGCACTAGAACTGGGGGAATGAACTTCCCTAATGCACAGACACATTGCATTGCATTCATATTCATATTGCATTACAGGTAATCTTTGGATGGTGTCTTATTTCCTGCTCTGTATCAGGTACTTAACAGGATTGCAGATCAGCACCAGCACCGCTATTCTACACGCTCCAACTGTCGGAAAATCATGGACCAGATGCAGAACGAGATGCAAGATGTGCGCGAGAAGCTCGCCCTCTTCATGCAGACCATGGAAGCTATAGCAAAAGGGCAGGAGAATTTGCAGGCCATGGTCCAGCCTCTGTTGGCTCGAAACGCTGGTCATGGTAATGAAGATCATCAGTCTGTCCGGGTTGATACTGCTCATGGAGACGGCACTCCCACGCCAGTGGCTCCGCCCGTAGTCAATATACCTGCTGCTAATGTCAACAACGCTACCGCTGCTGTGAACGGTAACGTCGGAGGGGGGAATGAGACTGCTGTCCATAATGTTGGGCTGGGTGATGTCAATTTGGGAGATAATCTAGGAGGCAATGGCTTTGTCAATACTGGGTTCGGATTCAACGATCAAGGATTCGATAACACTGGGAAGTATGGCTTTAATGCTCAAGGCTTTGGGCAAGATGGTTATGGTATGGTCAATCAGGGTTACGGAGGCTTTGGAAACGGAAACGGTACTGGATTTATGGCTTTTGGTCCTGCTGGAGGTGTTCAAGGGTACGGCAACAGAGGCCGAGGTCCGGGGATGAATCAGATCAGAGCTGGACGTAATAATGCATATGATGGGTACGGAGCTGGAAACGGTATGTGGCAAGAAGATCAGCAGGAAGACGCCTTCTCCGGAGGAGGTTTTGAAGGGCCGATGGATGATTCCCAAAAGATTAGAATGCTGGAAGAGCAGATGAAGGGAGTCTTAAATCAAAGTGCTGTGGGATTGGACATGGCAACAATGGGCTTGGTACCTGGCTTGAGGGTGCCAATTAAATTCAAAGCGCCTGCGTTCGATAAGTATAAAGGAGACACATGCCCGAAAGTGCATGTACGAGCGTATTACAGAAAGATGTCTGCATACTCCACTGATGAAAGAATGCTAATGCATTTCTTTCAGGATAGTCTATCGGGCCCTTCCCTAGAGTGGTACATGGGGTTGGAGCCAACTGATATCAAGACATGGAAGCAATTGGCGGAGGCGTTTGTAGCCCATTACAAGTATAACAGCGACCTGGCGCCCAATCGGGTCCAGTTGGCCGGGCTGTCGCAGAAGAAGGGGGAGAGTTTTAAAGAGTACGCGCAAAGGTGGCGCGATATGGCTGCCAGGGTCCGTCCTCCGGTGGAAGATAAGGAAATGAATGATATGTTTGTCGGCACATTCACAGGGCTGTTTCATGATATGCTGTTTCATACGTCTCTGGCCAGTTTTTCAGACCTGATTTTGATGGGGGAAAAGATTGAACGTAATATTAAGCAAGGAAAGTTCCAAGTCGAGGAATCAACTGCATCTGGCAGTAATAGGAAAGCTTATGGTGGGCGCCGTCAGGGCGAAGCCAGCGCAGTATTTGGAGGCCGAGGCCGAGGCCGAGGCAGGGGACGAGGTCAATATCGTCAGCCGCAGCAGGTGTCGAGTGTTACTATCCCATATCAACAACAACCACTCCAGCAACAACAACCGGTTCAGCAGCAACCAATGCCACAGCAGCAGCAGCCTCAGCAGGGGGCACAGCAAGCTCAACGAAGATTCCAGGGCAGCAAACCGAGAAGAGTGTTTGAGAAACCTCCCTCAACCTATGCCGATTTATTGCAGACATTGTTGGGATTGAACCTGGTAGAGAAAAGAACTCTGGCACCAATAACGGGAGCTCCCCCGTTCGGCTACGATGCAAGCAGGCACTGTGAGTTTCATTCTGGGGCCCCGGGTCACGATATAGAAGGTTGCCATGCTTTTAAGCACGTTGTGCAGGATCTTTTGGACAATAAGACTATCAATTTTGGAACGGCAGGTCCGAATATAGTCCAGAAACCCATGCCTAATCATGGGGCAAACGCCGTGCTGACTGAGGAAGGTCTGAATCTTATCATGAATGTTGAAGATTTAAAGACGCCGCTGAGCGAGATAAAGAGCCGACTGTTGCAAGGAGGTGTTTTCCCAGGATGTAACGAGTATTGCTTAGACTGTTGGACCCTGGCTGGGGGGTGTGAGGATTTGAAGAAAGGCATTCAGGCTTTAATTGACGAAGGTATATTGCAGTTTGATCGAGCGGCAACTGATGAGCCTGCAGGGGCAGTAGGGGATAATCGGAGTGATGTGGCCACGGTAACGATTCCTCGGAAGACGATCACTATTGCAGCACCAGCTCAGCGCCCACCGATTACCATAACTAAGGCCGGGCCGATCCCGTACGAGAACACGAAAGCAGTCCCATGGTCATATGGGTTGGAAGTATATTGTGACGGGATAAAGATTGATGTTAACAAGCAGCCAGCGGAGATTGTGGATAATGTTGTTGGTTCAGGAGGCATGACGAGGAGTGGAAGAATCTTTATATCTCCTGAAGTGGAGGCTGAAAGGCTAGCGAAAGGAAAAGGGAAAGTGGTTGAAAATGTTCCGGTACAAGCGAGTGAAAAAGAAGCGGCATCGAAAGATGTAGAAGAATTCATGCGCTTAATTCGAAAAAGTGATTATAAGATTGTGGAGCATCTGCAGCAGACACCGTCCAAAATATCTATCTTATCATTGCTGTTGTGTTCGGAAGCTCACCGAAACGCTTTGCTGAAAGTCCTGGACACCTCTTTTGTACCCCAAGACGTCTCCGTAAATCAGCTAGAAGGAGTATTGGCACATGTGAATGCAGGCCACAGTCTGGGCTTTACCGATTTTGACTTGACTCCGAAAGGGAGAGATCATAATATGGCATTACACGTATCTGTTGAGTGTAGAGGATCGGTAATGTCGCACGTATTGGTTGACACCGGGTCATCTTTGAATGTGCTACCCAAGAAGGCGATGATGAAGCTGGATGTTCGAGGGATTTTGTGTACACCCAGTGATTTGGTAGTCAGAGCATTTGACGGCACGCGGAGAACAGTCTTCGGATCGATCACCTTGCCTCTGCAAGTGGGGCCGGAAGTGTTTGCAACTGAATTTTATATCATGGATATACAGCCTGCGTACAGCTGCTTGCTTGGAAGACCCTGGATTCATGGGGCAGGGGCAGTCACGTCTACCCTGCATCAGAAGTTAAAGTATATGGTCGGAGACAGCGTAGTCACCGTGTGCGGAGAAGAAGACATCCTGGTCAGCCATCTATCTTCATTTAAATATGTGGAAGTCGACGGAGAGATCCACGAGACACCATGCCAGGCATTCGAAGGTTTGCGCATCAAGGACAAAGGTCCCGGACCGAGCAAAGTGCCAGAGATAGCTGTCTCATCGTATAAGGAAGCTCAAGCGCTAGTGGAAGCAGGAGAAGCCAAAGGCTGGGGCAAAGTGCTGGACATTCCTGTGAAGATGGACCGGTTCGGACTAGGGTACCAACCGTCGTTATCAACTCCTTCCGTGGGGGCCCCCCATTTCAGAAAGTCAATTACCATCTCTGCCAGTGGAGTATGTCATGAGACTGTCAATGCTGCTTCAGAGTCTGATGAAGGAGACAACGATTGTGATATGGATGCCTGGATTCAGCCAAGCACGCCAGGACAAGGACTGTGCAACTGGTCTATTCAGGAGCTTGTTCCTGTGACTTTTAAACAGTAATGCTTTGCTTTATTAATTGTTGAATAATCTGATGTCTTGCCCGGGGCATCAGGATTTGCTTAGGGCTGTGTTGTTATAAACATTGCGTGTTAATCATTAAATAAATGGCGTTTTTTCATGTGCAAATACCGTAATCCCTGTCTTTCCTGTTTTGTATTTTTCAATAAAATGGCAATGTGGTTATTCGCTTTATACGCATTTTGAAGCACTTAACCATTCCTTTTGCAGGATAACATTTTCAGATGACATCCTTGAACCACCTATGACTCGTCCCGACTTTGAGCACCCAGTGTTTCAGGCTGAAGAAGAGGTTGTCGAAGATAGCGACGTTCCTGAGGAACTGTCTTGGTTAGTGAAGCAAGAGGAAAGAGCCATTCTGCCTCACGACGAGGTTATCGAAATTATCAACTTGGGGTCGGAAGGGGTTGAGAAGAATATTCGTATCGGAGCCGCACTGCAAAGTGATATCAAGCGAAGACTGGTTGAAATGCTCCGAGAGTATAATGATGTATTCGCTTGGTCATATGAAGATATGCCAGGGCTCGATACAGATATGGTTGTGCATCGCCTGCCACTGAAAGAAGATTGCCCGCCGGTCAAACAAAAGCTTCGCAGAACTCGACCAGATATGGCAATGAAGATCAAAGAGGAGGTTCAGAAACAGTGGGACGCTGGTTTCCTGGCTGTGACGAAGTATCCTTCATGGGTTGCCAACATCGTACCAGTGCCAAAGAAAGATGGCAAGGTTCGAATGTGCGTGGATTATAGAGATTTGAATAAAGCAAGCCCAAAAGACGATTTTCCACTTCCTCACATTGACGTGTTAGTTGATAATACTGCTCAGTACTCTGTGTTCTCCTTCATGGATGGCTTTTCAGGCTATAATCAAATTAAAATGGCGCCAGAGGATATGGAGAAGACTACTTTCATAACGCCTTGGGGAACATTTTGTTACAAAGTGATGCCCTTTGGTTTGAAAAATGCTGGGGCAACATATCAGCGTGCGATGACGACTCTTTTCCATGACATGATGCATAAAGAGATCGAAGTTTATGTTGACGATATGATTGCCAAATCCCAGACGGAGGAAGAGCATCTGGTGAATCTGCTGAAGTTGTTTAAAAGACTTAGGAAGTTCAGGCTGAGGCTGAACCCCAATAAATGCACCTTCGGGGTGAGATCGGGTAAACTGCTGGGGTTTATCGTAAGCGAAAGAGGAATAGAGGTCGATCCTGCTAAAATAAAAGCTATTCAAGAAATGCCGACGCCTAAAACAGAGAAAGAGGTGCGCGGGTTTTTAGGGAGGTTGAACTACATTGCCCGGTTCATATCTCACCTAACGGCCACGTGTGAACCGTTATTCAAGCTCTTGAAGAAAGATCAAGCCGTAACGTGGAACGAAAATTGTCAAAAGGCGTTCGATAAAATAAAGAAGTATCTGCAGGAGCCTCCTATTTTGATACCCCCAGTGGCAGGGAAACCCTTGATAATGTATTTGACGGTTCTTGAGGGAAGCATGGGTTGTGTTCTCGGTCAACACGACGAGACGGGGAGAAAAGAGCATGCAATCTATTACTTGAGTAAGAAATTTACAGATTGTGAATCTCGGTATTCAATGCTGGAGAAAACTTGTTGCGCGCTAGCCTGGGCCGCCAAGCGTTTGAGGCAGTACATGCTGAATCATACAACCATGCTCATCTCGAAGATGGATCCAATCAAATATATATTCGAAAAGCAGGCGTTGTCAGGTAGAATTGCCCGTTGGCAGATGGTCTTGACTGAATATGACATTCAATACGTCTCGCAAAAGGCTATAAAGGGGAGTGTGTTGTCTGAGTATCTGGCGGAGCAGCCTATTGAAGAGTACCAATCGATGAGGTTTGATTTTCCTGACGAGGATATCATGTACTTAAAGATGAAGGATTGTGAAGAACCATTGCCAGACGAGGGGCCAGAGTTGGGGTCCCAGTGGAAGATGATATTTGACGGAGCTGTGAATGCTTACGGTAGCGGAATAAGGGCAATTATCACGACGCCACACGGGTCGCACATCCCGTTTACTGCCCGATTGACCTTTGCCGTTACCAACAATGAGGCCGAATACGAAGCTTGTATAATGGGGCTCGAAGAAGCCATTGATTTGCGAATCAAACATCTAGACGTATACGGAGACTCAGCTCTGGTAGTGAATCAGATAAAAGGGGAATGGGAGACACGTCAGCCCAATTTGGTACGTTATATGAATTATGCAAGGAGATTGTTGCCTTTCTTCGACAAAGTTGAATTGCATCACGTACCGCGGGCAGAGAATCAAATGGCTGACGCCCTTGCCACCTTGTCTTCCATGTACAAGGTCAACTTCTGGAACGAAGCTCCCCAAATCACTATCTCTAGGTTGGACAGGCCAGCTTATGTATTTGCTATTGATGAAGCATCTGACGACAAACCGTGGTATTTCGACATCCTTAATTTCCTGAAGAATAAAGAGTATCCGGCTGGGGCATCCAGTCAACATCAGAAGACTCTCAGGAGATTAGCGGGTAATTTCTACTTGAATCCGGATGGCGTCTTGTACAGAAGAAACCACGATTTGGTGTTGTTGCGTTGTGTAGACGAGAAAGAGGCAAAGCTTCTCATGGAGGAAATTCACGAAGGTACCTTTGGTACGCATGCTGGTGGGCATGCTATGACGAGAAAACTGCTGAGGGCAGGCTATTTTTGGCTGACGATGGAAACTGATTGTTTCAAGTTCGCGAGGAAGTGCCACAAGTGCCAAATCTATGCTGACAAGATACACGTGCCTCCGAGTCCTCTAAATGTGATGTCATCTCCATGGCCATTCTCGATGTGGGGAATCGATATGATTGGAAAGATCGAGCCGACGGCTTCTAACGGGCATCGGTTCATCCTAGTAGCAATCGATTATTTCACCAAGTGGGTGGAAGCGGCGTCTTACGCAAATGTAACGAAGCAAGTGGTGGCTAGATTCATCAAGAGAGATATCATTTGCCGATATGGGATCCCCGAGCGGATAATCACGGATAATGGTTCAAATCTGAACAACAAAATGATGAAGGAGCTCTGTCAGAATTTCAAGATCGAACATCACAACTCCTCCCCTTACCGACCCAAGATGAATGGCGCTGTTGAGGCGGCCAATAAGAATATCAAGAAAATTGTTCAGAAAATGGTGGTGACCTATAAGGATTGGCATGAAATGCTACCTTTTGCTTTGCACGGTTATCGTACGACGGTACGCACATCAACCGGGGCAACTCCGTTCTCGTTGGTATACGGAATGGAAGCGGTACTACCATTGGAAGTTGAGATCCCTTCTCTGAGGGTATTGCGAGACGTTCAGCTGGACGAGGCAGAATGGGTAACGAATAGGTTGAATCAATTGAGCTTAATGGACGAGAAGAGGCTAGCTTCTCTGGCATACGGTCGTTTGTACCAGAGCCGAATGAAGAAAGCGTACGATAAGAAGATACAGCCGCGAAGCTTTCAGACGGGCGACCTTGTGCTGAAAAGGATTCTCCCGCCGCAAGCAGATCACAGGGGCAAGTGGACCCCCAACTACGAAGGGCCATACGTTGTCAGAAAGGTCTTTTCAGGAGGAGCGTTATTGTTGTCCACCATGGACGGAGAAGACTTTGCGTCACCTGTGAATTCGGACGCAGTTAAAAAATACTTTGCTTAAAATAGACCCGCTGGACAGAAAAAGAGAATCCAGGCAAAAATGGGGCATCCTGGCGAACCAAAAACAGAATGAAAGGTTCGGGCAAAAGTTAGGGATAAAACTGAAAAAAATGTACACCCGCGAAGTTGAAAACCTACACTGGGCGGCTTCGGCAAAAAAGGGTATCCCGGTGAACTGAAAACCCGTAAAGGGCGGTTCACGCAAAAGTTAGGGATTTGAAAAGCAAATGACTGCGGTCCGAATTCAATGAGCATCAATGCGGGAGAATACATTTGGGGAGTCAGTTATCGGATACAATCTCTTCAGAGGTGGGGATACCGGGAAAGCCTTAGAGTCGGACGAGTCATGGGAGGATCAGTTCGTGGTGTTCATCTGCATCCCGTTGCCGACATGTGTACAAAATTTAATTTGTCAAAATATTCATGCTTCTTGCGCATACTTATGTATTTGCTTTGCGTAGCTTCCTCTTTTCAGGAGTTACATCCCGTGTACAAAAACTCCGCCCATTCAGGGGCCCGATCAATAAAATATGTTATTCAGTACTTGATGTTGGTTCTTTACTGTTTTGTGCATGATAAAACGCCTAAGTTTAGTGAAGCTAGCATGAGTATAACATCACTGGCCCTTGCCAACAGTTGCTAAAGCTTTGAATTAACTGAGTGTAACGTCACTAACCTGAATTGATTTGATTGCATAGGCTTGTCGTGTCTTGTTTGTGTTACAGGTTTCATAACCATACGAGGAAGGTGATCAAAAGATTGCGATAACGAAAGACTCAGTCTTCACGCAGGTCATGCGTGTTCTTCCTGAAGAAGGATAGAATTTCCCAGCTAGCCGTAGCTTACTCAAAGGGAGCAGAAAAGTTATTCGTCCTCAATGGAGTTTGGCGATTCCAGGATCGTAAGGCTGTATTCAGACAGGTTCATTTTTCCCCGCAGGGTCATGCACTCTCCCCCAGCGGAGTCAGTAGATTTTCCCCCGAGAGAATCATCCTGTCCCCAGCAGAATTCAGCAAGTGTTTTCATTCCTTCCAGTGGAACTCGGAGATCGAGACTCTCCAAGGCAGAGTTGATGGTGGGTCCTGTCATTTATTTTGTCAGAGATACTGGTGATATCAATTCACGTTCCAGCAGAAAGTCCGATCGTATTGTGCACATCTGCTATTCCCCAGCAGGGGGTTACCTCAACAGGGGGTTTGGGTTTTGAGTTCCTAATTTCCCAGCTGAGTCGACCTCACCCTTCCAGCATTTATTTTGCTGGAATAATTCTGTAGCATCTGGCTATCCCCGGCGGAGTCGGCGTTATCCTTCCAGCATTTATTTTGATGAAGCAGTTCCTGTATTCTAGCAGTTCAGGTGGAGAAAATTCTTGCTCAAATGAACAATCAAACATTCAAGATCTCGGCATGAGACATCCAATGATAATGTCAGTTTCGGCAGTATTCCCCCACAGAGTTAGCATGACGAGATTTTCTTTGTCTCTAACAGAGTCATTTATGCAAATGTCTCTTATTTTCCCCGCCAGAGTTGCCAGGATAAGTTTCTCTTTATTCCCAGGCAGAATTAGTTGTCGTCAGGGGTTCCATGAATCAGAATTTCAGAGGCCACCGCCGGTTATCAGAACAGGCGTCCGATAGTTTGGTTTCCAGACATCCCCAGTAGAGTCCGTCCCAAAGTCGCTGTCACGTCAGTGCTGAGAAGTTTGTGGGTGAGGATCAGTGGAGAACTAAGTCCTGACGCGGACAATTTACTCCTGGATTGACGGGATTTCTTCAGAAGTGGGCGTCCTAACGTGGACAGGTTTATTTCCCTGGATTGGTGAGGTGTGTTAGTCCCAACGTGGGCAGATTCGAGTTCTCGAAATTAGTGGAATGGGAGGTCATGACGTTGACAAAAGTGATTACTCTTTGTGTTGGGGTCCTGACGTGGACGGATCAGACAAGGGTGTGAGTCCTTACGTGGACAAGTCTTACTTCCTCAGCGGGTCGAAGACGCCTGAGTCCTAACGTGGACAAATCCAGACGATATCAGTGTCCTGACGTGGATAAATCAAAGAAATTATTATTCCTAACGGGGAGAAGTGGGTCCTAACGTGGACGATGTAGTCCTTACGCGGACATATCAGAAGTTGGATTCCTTACGTGGAAAGAGGTGATTCCTAACGTGGAAAGAGTGGAGTCCTTACGTGGACAGGTTAAGATGGCATTCCTTACGGGAAAAAAAAAGGAGTCCTAACGCGGACAAATCGGAAAGAGTTGATTCCTAACGTGGAAAGATCAGAGTCCTTACGTGGACATATCAAGAGCATTCCTTACGTGGAAGAAAAATGGTTTCATTACGTGGAAAGACGAGTTTATTCCTTACGTGGAAAGATTGAGTCCTTACGCGGACATATCAAGTTTGATTCCTGACGTGGAAAGAAATGGATTATTCCTGACGGGGAAGAGTTTAGTCCTGACGCGGACAGATCAAAGAAGTTATTCCTGATGTGGAAAAAGAAGATTTACTCCTTACGTGGAAAAATGGGGGTCCTTACGCGGACAGATTCAAGAAAGTTGATTCCTGACGTGGAAGAATGATTTACTCCTTACGTGGAAAAATGGGGGTCCTTACGCGGACAGATTCAAGAAAGTTGATTCCTGACGTGGAAGAATGATCTACTCCTTACGTGGAAAGCTGAGCCCTGACGGGGACAGGTTCGGAACCAAAGTTGAATTCCTTACGTGGAAAAATTGGAGTCCTGACGCGGACATGTCAAGTGGTATTGGAGTCCTTACGTGGACAGATGGATATAGTTCTCCTTATGTGGAAAGAAGATTGCTTCCTGACGTGGAAAGATGAAAGGGTTAGTCCTGACGTGGACAGATACAGAAGAGATGACTCCTAACGTGGATGATGTTATTCCTGACGTGGACATATACGGAAGAGTTTGTTCCTAACGTGGACGATTCAGTTTATGGAAATGCAGACGAATTATCCCCAGCGGAGTTGCCGAGACTTTTCTGGATTAGCAGCAAGTGGAGTCCTAACGTGGACAGGTTCTAGTTAAGATTTCTTCGTATTGATGACAGACAGAGTCCTAACGTGGACAACCAAGCAATCTATTATGACAGAATCATTTTCAGAACGAGGAAGACAATCCCCGGCACGCTCGCACGAGATCAGGGGGTTACTGTAACAGTTAAATTCAGCTGATGAATGTCGTTCCCCAAGCAGGAGCGCAATTTAGTTTTGCGGTTGGCAAATTTCTGGTTTCACTAGTATTCAACCGTCTCGTACCGCGAATGTCTGAAGGCTCCGGGCTCTTCACCCAATCGGGTCCAAGCCGCTTGAATAGGGGCAGCTGTTGCACCCTAAAATTTGCCCAACCTTACTCCTTGGGTTTATGTTTCAATGTCATTAGCATTTGCATATAGAGTCATGTACATAGACTAACCATCTGCATAGCATAAGCATAGCAAGTCATTCAACAGGGGACCAATCATTATTCTCATCTCTAGAAGCCTATCAAGAGGTTATTATCCCAATTCAATCTCATTCAAGTCATCAGGAAAAAATTTGAAAGCAAAGAGTTCAGCAGATCAAGCCTTGAGTCCATCTCCTAGCTGAGGGTATCTGAGGGTCAACAAGAGGGTTGTGAGCTGTGAGTTGAAGGCATGGAGAGTATCTAGACATTATGAGAGACTTATAAAGTCATTTAAAGAAGGAGACAAGTCATTGATGAGAGCACAAGAGCTATAGCTGAAGACAGTCAACTAGGGTTTCATCTGGGTCAACCCTAGGTCAACCCTAGGTCAACCCTAGGTCAATTGACTGATTTAAAGGGCATTCAAGTCTATTGGAGAGATGTGGGGTTCATCATTGGATATATAAAGAAGGATATGGAGATATGCCAAGGAGAATTCAAGAGAAATCAAGGAGAAGAGGAGTTTCTAAATTAGGGTTTCTGTGTAAAATCCCCTAGTTTAGGTCAAATTTCCAAGCAAGATAAGTCAAAATGCTAGCTTCAAATGGCTTCTTGGCCAACATGAAACTTGTATAGGATCTCAAGACCTTTAATTTGAGTGGTGGAAGACATCAAGGAGATTTATAGAACTCAAGTTATGGTCCTTGCAAGTTACAGGTCATCTGAGGTATCTGAAATTTTGTCTGTGAAAGTGACTTGACTTCCAAGCAATTTTTACCCCTCAAGGAGATTTCAAATGAATTCTTGGTCAACATAAGAATTGTTCCTCATTGTCTTAGCTTTCTAGAATGGTATAGTATGCCTTCATATGATGTGTGGAACTCAACTTATGGTCTTGGCAAGCAAAGGGTATTTTGGGCATTTGTGAATTACAGGTCATTTTAACCTATGTCCAAAACTCATACAAGGAAGCCTCAAATGGAAAAACTTACAACATCAAACTTGCTCCAAATGTGATTTTAAGTCTAGAAAGAAGGTCACAAATTGTTGGAAAAGCTCATAACATGGAGTTGCATGATTGGTCAAAATTTGAACTAAAATGGCTTATAACTTGAATAAAGTCAAAATGAAAAATGGTTTGAGGGATTTATAAGTCCAAATGGAGACTTCCAATATATGATTTTGAATGGAAAAGACATTCTAAAGACAATGGTTCAAGCACTTTTTTGAGTTTAGAAAGAAAAAGAAAAGTTATCATTGGTTACTTGTAATTGAAGAAACATAGCCAAAATGAATCAAAGTTGGAAGGCAAGGGAATGTGTAAGATGGATCTAGAATGTTCATGTGAGCCCTATATATTCATGAAATGAAGATTGATCAAGGGTTGGACTCATTTTTCACCAAGAATTTCCCAAATTCTCTCATTCTTTCTCATTGCATTTTCACTTCAATTCCTCAAATTCTTCACCAATCACCATCAAAATCAACTTCATCATACTGATTCATCATCCTAGATCAGAATTCAACCAAGAACAAGGTGTGATCAATCCATTTTCGAGCACTATAATCATCAACATCAAAATTGAAGTTTCAAGTTGATAGCACAATTCAAGCCAAGTTTCATTCAAGTGTTGCAAACAGAATCAGATAGATCAATTGTAGATCAAGATCCAAGCATCAAGACTCTTAGATCCACAAGTTTCATCATCATCCACAAGATTTTACACCAGGTGCGTTTTCTCTGCCACAGCTTGAATTAGTTAGTTTAGCATGATTTTGTTAGTTTAGATATGATGTAGGATGTTAGTAGAGCAATTAGGTTGAGTTTGGAGTGGTTTGGTGATGATTGTTAGCAGGTTGTAAAAACTGTTAGGACCTAGAACTCGTGGCTTAGTGCATTAGAATCTTAGGTTGTTAGCGCAGGATAATCACCATTAGTTATAGATTAGATTAGTGCAAGTTTGATGGAGAATTGTGTTGATGAGTTGCAGAGTGTTTCCATGGTAACCAGAACTTGTCTCGATCGGGTTTGTTGATTTGTTGAGTTTCAGAGCAATCTAAGACCATAGGCGTATAAAGGGAGGAATTTAGAGTGATTTTCGTGTTTATAGCATGGCGTTTCATGGACTGTAGAGTGAGAACCGATTGAGGGAAGTTTGCTCGTGCATGGTGGCCATGGAGGGAAACCCTAGCTCTTTTAGATTCAAGGAGGAAGACGAAATCGTGTCCATCCATTTTGTGCAAGACTTTTGACTTGGAGAGCAATCGTGTGGCTCTTATTCAAGCTGATTTTTGGAGGGAGATGAGTTGGTGCCCTAAACGCACCGTTTCATTAATTGAAACGGGCGGGCCTAAGATTGCTGTGCTATCCCCACCCCCAATGCCAAGCCCAATTGCATTTGAACGTGGAAACCCTTCTATTTTCACCCCCTGCGCCTCTTTTTTATTTTTCATTGTTGCTGAATGGTTCTGGGCCTTAGTAACTTGCTATGCGCACCCCCTGTCTGCCTGGCCCAATGGAATATCAACTGAGCGCGTTGCTTATTGAACCCCCCCTGGCTATTTCTCTATTCTTTTTATTATTTTCTTTTCATGTTTTTTCATTCATTTTAAAAATTCATAATAAATACATAAAAATTCATTTTTAATTCATTCTTTTTACATCATTTTCATTAGAATGTGTAGAAAATTGTCATTAAATAAAATTGCATTTTTATTTTTATTTCATATTTTTTCCATATTTTCTAAATAAATGTCATTTTAAATAGCTTCATTTCATGCATGATTTTAGTAATTTTTGTTCTATTAAATGCTTTCATATTTTTTGTTCATTCTTTTTATGTTGTTTAGATTAGATGTTGAACTTGTGGATTCAATTTAGTTCCCATTTTTAGGAATTAATTTTAGGTGCTTAATGTAGGCTTGAACAACATGAACAAATTAGGGTTTTTTAGGTGATGACTTAGGAAGTTTGATTCTTTCCCTTAGGACTTAGGGTTTGACTAGTTTAGTTATGGGACTATAGGGGCTATGGGTAGTTATTAGATCCCTTAGAAAAAGTCAGGATTCCCCTACTGCTATTAATATTCTGTTATATCTGATTGACTGGTGTGGTGTGCCCTCTGGGGATTATTGCTTGATTGTTTGGGTATTGGGATTGTCTGGGGACTTGGGGGAGCTGAAGACTTGAGGAGATGAAGACCATTGGAGATCCAGAGATTGAAGATCAACTGCCAGAGTTGGAGAGGAGGTTCTTGCTAGCAGATGCTGAGGAACTAGGGTTTAGGAGCTAGGCAGAGCTCTAGGTTAGAAAGTTTGTTTCTCAAACATGGATTGCCTTGTCTGCATCCATTCTTCTCTGTGATTCAGAGTCTCTCTAAGACACTCACCCCCTTCCTTTGGAAGGCTTGGTGATAGTGTCTAAGAGATAGAACTCTTGAGAGAAAATGTCTTTTGTGTTAGAAGCAGTCTGTTCACCACCCTTGGTAGTCAGCTGATTGCTTAACACCCAATTCACTCTTGTGACTGATCCCTCATCCTGGAGGTTTGAGCTTGAAGAAAAGCCATTGCAGATAGAAAACTGATGATCAAAGCCCTTTCCTGAAGGCCATGAAGATGGAGATTGATGCTTGTTGAAGCTCATGAGTGATTGGAGATTACTTGAAGCCAGATGTTGATTCAGAGCTGCTGAAGCTGTTTGTTTTATTGCTGTATTTCATTTCTGATGTATTGATTGGTTTTCTGGATTGTATTGTTTGCTGTTTACCCTGTTGGGTTGAAAGTGAAGCCTGTTCACTTTTGCCTATTGTTTTCTAGGTGCGAGGTTGAGTGGGACTCCCTTGCCTCGCTTGTACTGTTGCATCCATGCATTTTACTGTTTTACTATATATATCTGATATTGTTTCTGTTTCTGCCTATCCCGTAGGATCTCTGTTTCTCTCTGTGCAAGAGAGGAGCATGATAGACACTAGGTCTTAACCCATGCATGATAACATTAGGTTAGTTCGTTTCCCTTCGCAACCATAGGTTAGAGTTCTATCTCTTCTTCCTCAAAAACAAACAGAAAATACAATAAAATTTCAAACACAATAAAAGACACTTCTTCCGTAAAAGAATGTGAACTCATCAAGATGTCATTTTTGTCCGCTTGGACTGTTAATCAGAAAAACCTTTTTCAGAAGGAATAAAATCAATTAAGACAGACTTGTGTCGTACGTGGCCCGAACTACGTTTGCTCTGATCTTTCATGCTGTGTGAAAGTACGTAGGCATAGGATGCGATATCCTAGCGAGCAACCTTCCCCTCCTTTCCCGTAGGTAGGTGAACTACGTTGACTCTGATTTCTCGTTCCAGACGGGAATACGTAGGCATAAAGTGCGATACTTTGCCGAGTCATTTTTATTTTCGTTTTATTTTCTTTTTAACCCCAGACCTTTAGCGTAGATAGAATAACAATCCATACCCGAAAACAAGCGTGGATCCCGTCGAGTACGACGGACGTGAGGGGTGCTAATACCTTCCCCTTGCGTAACCGACTCCCGAATCCAGGTTTTGGTTGCGACGACCATACCTTTCCCGTGTTGTGCGAGGTTTACTCTGAGCGTTTCCTTTCCCTCCCGTGGGATAAATAACGCACGGTGGCGACTCTTCTATTCAGCCGGCGCCGATTTTCGCAGTAGCGACAGTTTCATGATATGATTCATCATGAGGTTGAAGTCTATGTTGATGACATGATTGCAAAGTCATATACGGAGGAGGGACATCTGGTCGATCTTCTGAAATTGTTCGAAAGGTTGAGGAAGTTCAAGCCGAGGCTGAATCCTAACAAGTGCACCTTCGGGGTGAGATCTAGAAAGTTACTGGGTTTCATTGTTAGTGAAAAGGATATTGAGGTAGATCCTGCCAAAATAAAAGTTATACAAGATATGCCTGAGTCGAGAACGGAAAAAGAGGTTCGTGGTTTTCGGGGGAGATTAAACTACATTGCAAGGTTTATATCTCATCTTACAGCCACTTGTGAACCAATATTCAAATTGCTAAGAAAAGATCAAACAGTCAGGTGGAATGAAAATTGCCCAAAAGCCTTCAAAAGAATATTTGCAGGAACCTCCAATACTCATGCCTCTAGTTGCAGGGAGACCACTGATCATGTATTTCACGGTTCTTGAGAATTCAATGGGATGTGTGCTCGGTCAACAAGACGAGTCGGGTAAAAAAGAGCATGCCATCTACTACCTGAGTAAGAAGTTCGCTGATTGTGAATCAAGATACTCAATGCTGGAAAAAACATGTTGTGCACTCGCTTGGGCCGCTAAGCGTTTGAGACACTACATGTTAAATCACACAACCCTATTGATTTCGAAGATGGATCCGATCAAATACATCTTTGAAAAACAAGCACTCTCCAGAAATATTGCCCGATGGAAAATGGTTTTAACGGAGTATGATATTCAGTATGTTTCCCAAAAAGCCATTAAGGGAAGCGTCCTGTCGGAATATCTCGCGGAACAGCCAATTGAGGATTATCAGCCGATGAAGTTTGATTTTCCAGATGAAGACGTCGTGTTTTTGAAGATGAAAGATTGTGATGAGCCTTTACCTGACGAGGGTCCTGAAACTGGATCTCAGTGGAAATTGGTTTTCGACGAAGCGGTTAATTCATATGGCAATGGGATTGGAGCTATCATTACTACTCCTCACGATTCTCATATACGGTTCACTGCCCGATTGACTTTTTCCTGCACCAATAATGAAGCTGAGTACGAAGCGTGCATATTGGGTTTAGAAGAGGCCATTAATATGAGGATCAAGAATCTGGATGTGTACGGTTACTCAACGTTAGTCGTTAACCAAATCAAAGGAGAGTGGAAAACGCGTCAGGCCAACCTGGTGCCTTACTGGGATTATGAAAGGAGATTGTTGTCGTTCAATGATAGAATCGAGTTCCATCATGTGCCGAGAGTCGAGAATTAGATGGAAGATGCCTTGGCCATGCTATCTTCGATGTACAAAGTGAACTTCTGGAACAGAACTCCAGCCATCACCATTATGCGTCTTGATAGACCTGCTTTTGTGTTTGCAATTAAGAAAGCATCAGATGGAAAGCCTTGGTATTTTGATATCAAGAATTTTCTCAAGACTCACGAGTACCCATCTAGGGCATCCGGCAGAGATAAGAAGACCTTGAGGAGGTTAGCCGGTAAGTTTTATCTGAGCAAAGACGATATGCTCTACCGGAGAAATTTCGACATGGTCTTGATGCGATGTGTTGATGAACTTGAAGCAAACCTGTTGATGGAGGAAGTCGACGAGGGTTCTTTCGGTATTCATGCCAATGGACATGCAATGGCTAGAAAAGTGTTGAGATATGGGTATTATTGGATGACTATGGAATCCGATTGCTTCAAATACGCCAGAAAATGCCATAAATGCCAGATTTATGTGGATAAAGTGCATGTGCCACCGGCTCCTCTGAATGTGTTAACGTCTCCTTGGCCTTTTGCTATGTGGGGAATTGACGTGATTGGAAAGATCGAGTCGACTTCTTCTAATGGACATCGCTTCATTTTGGTCGCGATTGATTACTTTAAGAAGTGGGTAGAAGCAGCATCCTACGCTAATGTCACGAAACAGGTGGTAGCCCGATTCATAAAGAAGGACATCATTTGTCGTTATGGTATTCCTGAGAGAATCATTACCGATAATGGTTCGAATTTAAATAACAAAATGATGAAGGAACTGTGTCAGGATTTCAAGATTGAGCATCACAATTCTTCTCCATATCGCCCGAAGATGAATGGCGCTGTTGAGGCAGCTAATAAAAATATCAAGAAGATTGTGAAGAAAATGGTAGTAACCTACAAGGACTAGCACGAGATGTTTCCCTTTGCTCTTCACGGTTATCGTACTTCAGTGCGTACATCAACCGGGGCAACTCCTTTCTCACTGGTATATGGCACGAAAGCGGTCCTGCCATTAGAAGTTGAGATTCCTTCTTTAAGGGTATTGTCGGATGCAAAGCTTGACGAAGCTGAGTGGGTGCGAACCAGGTTGAATCAACTGAGCTTGATTGACGAGAAGAGATTGGCGGCTATTGCGCATGGCCGGGTGTACCAGAGTAGGATGAAGAAAGCCTTTGATAAGAAAGTGCGTCCTCGGTGCTTCCAGACGGGTAATTTGGTGTTGAAAAGGATCCTTCCTCCTCAGACAGATCACAGGGGAAAATGGACTCCTAACTAGTAAGGTCCGTATGTGGTAAAAAAGGTTTTCTCTGGCGGAGCCTTATTACTATCTACCATGGATAGTGAAGATTTTTCGTCCCCTGTGAACGCAGGCGTGGTAAAAAAATACTTTGCTTAAAGAGACCCGCTGGACAAAAAAATAAAAGTCCAGGAAAAAATGGGGCATCCCGGCGAACCATAAAAAGAGAAGGTTCGGGCAAAAATTAGGGAAAATAAAAAAGAAAGATGTAAACCCGCAAAGTTGAAAACCTGAAAAGGCGACTTTGGCAAAAATGGGTATCCCGGTGGATTGAAAACCCGAAAGGGCGATCCAGACAAAAGTTAGGGATTTGAAAGCAAACGACTGCGGTCTGCGTTCGATCTGTGAGCTTAAAAGCAGTTATCCCAAAGGAAAGGAATCAGTCCAGTCAGTCTTTTTAGAAGGCAAAACACGGGGCACATCAAAGACATACGGGTCATAGCCGAATCGACACATGGTGGTTGTCTATTTCCATGTTGCCGACATTTGTATATATTCTTTTGCTTTTACGCAATTGCCTCTTTTCAGGAATTGCATCCGAATTGTAATTTGCCTATTTACATGCGTTTTATCAATAAAGTATTCACTTCAGTCAAAGAGCTTTTTGTTTCTTGTTTTACTTTTATTGTTTTGTTTGCAAAAATGTCCGATATTTTGATAAACGTTGCAGGAAAAAACAGGAGGCTTTGCAGAGCATAACGAAAGCAAATGACTTGGCTCATGTGGTAAATGTCACGAATGGTAACTGAGGTAACCATTTCGCATGTATGCATTTTGTTGTTTCATTGCAGGATGACAGCTCTCCCCAACAGAGGTGTTCCTCCACGACATTGAAACTATAATACAAATTCATTTCTCCCCTAGCAGAGATTTTGTCGTACCCACATAGTCTCACTATCAGGTCAGGTATCATTAGCGGAGGTGTGTAGAGAATCTCCAGCGGAATGGGGTTTCGTCTCCTTGCAAAGGCTAACCCCCAGCAGGGTGGGTTTGTTCTCAACATATTATTCTCCAGCAGAGGCAACATCTTCGACGCCCTCTCCCCAACGAAGTTGACTTTCTGGTGTTCACCGGTAGTATCAGTATTCGGGGTTTCTTCCCCAAGCAGAGTTCAGTGCTGATTCCCTCGACGTGACAAATGTTTAGGCGAAGCATGATCCATTTCTCGGTAGAGTGGAGCTCTCAGTAGAAGTATCTGATATTCTCCAGCAGAATGGAATTTCTTCCCGAGCAGAGTGGAGCTATTTTCCAACGGTTTACTTTACTGCCCGGTAAGGTCGTGTTCTGAACGGTTCTCCCCGGTTGAATGTGTTTATTCCCTAGAGTATTGGAAGGCTGTTTCGGGTGTTTCCCCAGCCTATGCATTTGATCCCCACAAGAGTTGTTTCCTGGGAAGCCATCCAGGGAATTTTCCTCAGTAGAGTTCTGATTCCCAGCAGCGTGTTTTGTTGTTCTCTTTAGAACAGTTGTATCCGAGAAGGTGTTTTACAAGGAGGTCCTCCAGGACTTATTTGTTCCCCAGCATGAGTCCGATCGTACTCGGCACGACCTGTTTCTCCCCGGCAGAATTGGTCGTTTCTCTCCAGCATTTATGTTGCTAGGGTGGTTCCTTTGCATTTGCATTTTTGCATAGCATCCTCCCAAATGCGTAGCATTTCCAATTCGTATGGAGCATTACACCATTTTTAAACATATGCATCTGAAACATAAGCCAGGTTTGGTATCTTTAAGACCGGATATCTTCTCAGCAGAGACTGTTTGATTCAAGGGATTTTCGTGTCATCCGCGTCAGGATGGGTCTTTGGGTTGATTATTTTATCGGACTCTTCCCAGCTGAGCCGTTTGGTTAAACGTCTTCGCTCTCCCCAGGTGAGTCACTTGCGAGTGTTGTCTTCCCTGGCCGAGCCTATTGTTCTTTTCCCCAACATAGTTGTTCGACTTCCTCCGCAGAGTCCTTATTCTAACTTTTGGTTGGTCATCTTTGCTTTATTTCAACTTTTGGTTGGTGACCCAGTGGCGTTTGTTATTCCAACTTTTGGTGGTTAATCCTTATTTTCCTCAGTAGAGTCGAGGATTCCAACTCTTGGTTGGTACTCCCCAACATAGTTCAAATTATTGAGTTTGGTGTTCCAACTTTTGATTGGCCTATAAGGTGATCCCAACTGTTAGTTGGTAATCTTTGGTTTCCCCTCGCAGAGTCTTTGTTCCAACTCTTGGTTGGCAGCCTTTGTTATTCTAACTCTTGGTTAGTAGCTGCTATCCTAACTCTTGGTTAGTAGCCTTTTATTTCAAATCTTGGTTGGTAGTTCTGGATGATCATCCCAACTTTTGGTTGGTAGTCTTCTGTGGTGGAGTCAGCTTCGTTTAGCGTCCCCGACAATTCTAACTCTTGGTTAGTAGCTTTGGTTCCGACTTTTGGTTGATGAGGATTTTTCCTAACGATCCTAACTCTTGGTTAGTAGCTTTGGTTCCGACTTTTGGTTGATGAGAAATCCTAACTCTTGGTTAGTGGCTTGTGTTCCGACTTTTGGTCGATGATGATCTGTCCTGGTGATCCTAACTTTTGGTTAGTAGCCTTGTTTCCCAACTTTTGGTTGGATGTTATCCCCTGCAGTTGTTATCCCAACTTTTGGTCGATGGTCTGATTGGTTGTTGTTCCAACTTTTGGTTGGCGGTCCTCCTATATTCCTCAGCGGAGTCGTTATCCCAACTTTTGGTTGGTGAGGAGGCGTCTGGCGTTTTTCAACTTTTGGTTGGTAGTCTTTGATTCCCCAGTAGGGTCGATCTTGGACGTCTGTTTATTTTCCAACTTTTGGTTGGTAGTCTTTGATTCCCCAGTAGGGTCGTGATATCCGATTTGGTCGTCTTGTTGACGTTATTCCAACTCTTGGTTGGTAACCTTTGTTCTCTGGTTGTTGATTCCGACTTTTGGTCAGTATACCTCCCTAGCGAAGTCACCTCGCCATTTAAATTTCGGCTAGTATTATGGTAATTCCAATTCTTAGTTGGTAGTGTGTGATTGTATCCCTAGAGAGCAGCCCTTATCCCATCTTTTGGATGGTATTGTCCGATTACTATCTTGTGATGGATGTTTATCTTGTGCAGAGTCGTCTGGTTAGTCTAGTCTACTCTTTCCCCAGCGAAGTTGCCATAAAGCTGTTTGGTTACTCTTTTGTTCCCCAGCAGGGTTGTATTCCAACTTTTGGTTGGTATTCTTTGGGTGTTATCCCAACTCTTGGTTGGTGTCCGTTGGTTTTTATCCCAACTCTTGGTTGGTATCCTTCGACTGTTATCTCAATTCTTGGTTGGTATCTTTTGGATGAAGTTCAGATCGTATTGGATTGTTATCCTCAGCGTGTCGTATTCTAACTCTTGGTTGGTATTCGCTGTTTTGCATCCCCGCAGGGTGCAAATTTCCAGGTTCTTTTGTATTCAATCACCTTGTACCTTGAATGTTTGAAAGCAGATGCTTCTCCTCCCTTCAAGTCCAAGTTATTTGAATAGGGGCAGCTGTAGCACCCCAAAATTTTCCTTTTCGTTTTGGCAGCATCTAGCTTTTGCTTCTTTGCATTTTCGCACTTCCACATTTGCATAACATTCGTTCTTGGGACAGGGGATCAAGGTGTCGCTACTGCGAAAATCGGCGCCGGCTATGACAGAAGAGTCGCCACCGTGCGTTATTTATCCCAAAGGAGGGAAAGGAAATGCTCAGAGTAAACCTAACGCAAAAAGGGAAAGGAATGGTCGTCGCAACCAAACCCCGGATTCGGGAGTCGATTACGCAAGGGGAAGGTATTAGCACCCCTCACGTCCGCCGTACTCGACGGGATCCACGCTTGTTTTCTGGTACGGATCGTTATTCTATCTACACTAGAGGGTCAAGGGTTAAAAGAAAATAAAATGACTCGGCAAAGTATCACACTTTATGCCTACGTATTCCCGTCTGAAACGAGAAATCAGAGTCAACGTAGTTCGCCTACCTACGGGAAAGGAGGGGAAGATTGCTCGCTAGGATACGGCATCCTATGCCTACGTACTTTCATACAGCATGAAAGATCAGAGCAAACGTAGTTCGGGCTACGGAAGACACAGATTTGTCTGACTGTTTTTTATCTTTCTGAAAAGAGGTTTCTCCTGATTAAGAGTCCAAGCGGACAAAAATGACACTTTGATGTTTGTTTTCAGTCTTTTACACAAGAACTGTCTTTTAGTTTGTTTGCAATCTCTGACGCACTAGAGACTATGATTTGAGGGTGACTACGTCGCGTGTCACCCAAGGGGTACCACACTAAGCGGTCAGACTACTGGAAAGAAGCTCTCCAGCAACCTTTTCTCAAATAGCTTAAGGCTCGTAACGTACGACATCAATTAACTTTATTACTGTATTTTTGAGTTGTTTAAGATGAGAAGAGAAAGAAGTTCTAAAAAGCCTAGGGTTGAAATGGGAAGAAAATCTAACCTAATGTTGTCATGCATGGGTTAAAACCTAATGTCTATCATGTTTCTCTCTTGCACAGAGGGAACAGAGATCCTAGGGGATAAACGGAAAAGAAACAGATATATACAGTAAACAGTAAACATGCATGCAATGCATCAATACAAGCGAGGCAAGGGAGTCCCACTCAACCTCGAACCTGGGAAAACAACAGGCAAAGTGAAACAGTATTCACTTCAAACCTTTGGGGGCAAGCTGTACAAGCCAACAATCAATACAGAAAAAGAAATAAAACCCAACACCAGCTCTGACAGCAACACCAGCTCCTACAGCTACAGTTGATTAACAGCAAAAAAGGTTGATAGTAACAACTTCAAGCAAGATCCCATCTTCACTCTTCAATGATCCCCAAGCTTTAGATAAGCTCCTGTCTCCAAAAATCTCCAAGCTCTGGCAAGCACTGAACCCCAACCAGTAAGCAGCTTCAAACAGCAACAAAGCCCTAGCTTCAACAGATAACTCTCTTTGACAGGCACAGGCTTTATCTTCACCAATCTTCAATGAACTTCATTCTTCAAGAGGTTCCCATCTTCAATGCCACCACTCCAGAAGAGAATTAATTATCAGATTAAGTTGAAATGCTAAACAGCTTATTGACAACCAAAGGAAGCCTATAAGCGCTTAGCATTATAGGGAAAAGGTTCCCCCAAAGTTCTACTTCTAAAGTATGTCACTTATCCCTCCAAAGGAGGGATGTGAATACCATAAAAGGACTTTTTTGTCATAGGGAGGAATAGAAGCACAAGATGCTTTCTATGTTTGCAAAAAGAAATCAATCTAATCTAAAGCTCTCCCTATATTTCCTATCTCTTAAGCCTCCCTCAAAGAGAAGAAACTTCATGCTCCCAGCTCCATCCTTTGTCTCCAATCACCTTCAATGTCTTCATTAGCCCCAAAAAGCCAAGCCCAAGCCCCAAGCCCCAAGCCCAATTGAAATAACCCAAACTAAACAAACAAACAAAATGCCCAAGAGGGAAAACAACACAATCACCACTCAAATTGTAAAAATCAAGTAAAATAGTAATACTCCTTATAAAATCCTAGATTAATCTATAAGGGAACCTAAATATATACCCTATACCCCATATAAACCCCAAGGCCTAAATCAAACCCTAGGTCCCCAAACCATGCCCTAAACTACACCTAAGTGTTGTGAAACCCTAATTCTAATACCTCTCCTATCCACCTCTCAAATTAACCTAAATTTTAGTCACAAAAATATGATAAAATTCCTAAGGGTACATGCTTACCTAATCTAATCAACCTCACAAGAATCAATCAAAAATCATGCACCAATCTCTCATACTAAATTCAGAAAAAAGAAATATCAAACAAATGTACAATGAAAGCAATAAAATTGTAAAATATACCAAAAAATATAAAATGCATGAAATTAGTATTTTTATTATTTCACAATTTTCTAGAGGTCCTAAGGGAACTAGGGAAAAAAATCCCATCCTAAAATGATTATTTTTCAAATTGTTATGAATTAATTTCTAATCCTAGGTAAAACATGAAAATAAAAGAAAATCAGCTAAAAAAATACCAAACTGGCGTGGTGAATAGCAATAATCCCTAGTTATTTTCCAGACTGGGCTAAGGTGGGGGGTGCGGATATCAGGCGCGCGCTAAGCCCAAACCAATTCAGAAAACAATTGGAAAATGAAAGGAAAATTGACAAAAGTCTGTGGCGAATAGCAATTAATTCGCGTGTTATATTCAATTGGGCTCCAAATGAGGGTGTGATTAGGAAATTTCATCTAAGCCCAAACCCAAACACTTAGATGGAGAGGGATGTGCAATGGGGAAACCAGGGGTATGACTGGCAAAAGTAATCAATGGGCCTAAGGCCCGAATCCAATGTCACCCTCACTATCAGTACACAAAACCCTAATCCCCTCAATCCCCTTTCTACTGTTCATCACTAACCCTAGCGCCATTCTCATCCTCTCTGATTCTCTCTGTCTCACAATTTCCCTCTTCACAACTTTGTTCATCAATATCCACCCCAAACTATACCGTTCACAAAACTCTATCATTCAAACTCTCAACACCTAGTTCTACAACTAAACAACAACAAACTAACAAGTTTAAGCAGTTCAAAGCAAAACCTGGAGGTGCGATAAAGATGATGAATTCTGGAAGCAGCTGATGAAGATGGCGAGGCTTACGAAGAGCTTGACGGATCCACTTCTGGAGATTCGTTGATGCTTGAAGAGCCACAACGTTGATGGAACTCGTGTGATGACCGGACGAAGATTTAACGAACTGGAAGCGTTTGAGGACGATCTGAAGATCTGAAGATCTTGATGAATTTCTGGGCGAAAACACTTAAAGATTGATGAAGGCGAAGAACGTTCTGGAAAATTTACGATGAACTGGATGAAGACCAATGAACTGCTGACAAACGTTCTTGAAGGTCTATGAATGTTCTTGATCGGACGAAGACAATCATGAATATTCTTGAACTGTTGAAATCTGGAGATGAAGAACGATGAAGGTCGTTAAACGAAATGCGGATGATCTGCGTTTGGATCTTGAAGGGGAAGAAAAATCTGTTTAAGGTGTTGAAATCCCGGAGATTTGAGATGAACGAGTGATGAAGTTCTGGAAATTTTGCAGTTTCCGATGGTGGTTGAGGACTCCGGCGACGGTTATGGTTTCAGATGATGGTTACCGGCGAGTTGAATGAAGTTTCCGGCAGATTTCCGCCGATTTGATTTCTCCGGTGATGAATTCCGATGTTTGCATGCCGGTCAGTGAGGTCTCCGGCGAGGTGTGGTAGTGGAATACAGGTGGAAGGCAGGCATGCAGAGGAGAGAGAGATGAGGACACGTGTGGCAGTGGGGAGAGGTGGCAGAGAGAGAGAGAGTGATACGTGGTGTGAGGTGTCAGTGATGAATGAGGTGGAAGCCCCTGAGATACACGCATGGCACATCTTATATACAGACACCTGGCGAACTCTGGACTTTGACTGAGCTTTGAATTGGATAATGGCCCACTATGATTAATACTCTGATTAATTGACTTAATTAAATGCTAATTATTTGGATTAATTCTGAATTAAAACTTGATTAAGACTCCATTAATACCACACTTAAGACTCTAATGATGATCAATTAACATTCAATTAACCTAAACGAAAATAAAAGCTAGTAATTAAAAACACTAATCAACCTCCTAATTAATCCTACTTAAAGAACAATTAAAATCTAATTAACTTTCATTATTTTCTAAATCTATTAAAAATAGAAAAGAAGTCCACTAATCTATTGAAACTATTTAAAATGCATTAACAATCTAATGAAAATTCTAGAAACTATGTAAAAAAGAATTTAAAACTATTTAAAAAGAAAAATATCTATTTAAAATTTTAAAACTATTAAATTCTATTAAAAAATATTAAAAACCTATTTAATATCTAAAAACTCAAATAAATCTATTAAAAAAATCTATTAAAATCCATTAAAAATCTAGAAAATAAAAGAGAAAATTCTAAAAAATGCCAGGAAGCCGATTAAATCGATTAGAGAACAATTGCGCAACCATAACGAAATAAGCGGTAAAAACTGGACACCGAAATGTCCTCAAAAATAACGGCGCAAGCTAAAAATACCGGGACGAGCACAAGTTCTCAAAACACTTGTTCGAACTGGCCTGAACTGCCTGAAACGCCAGGGGGGCTGTAATCCCGATAAAATCAAAAATGGCTAAAAATACAATGTATGCGGTATGCGAATGCAAATGCAAAATGTGTCGAAACATAAACTAGATGTGGGAACCGGTTGGTCAAATTTTGGGGTGCAACACAAGGTTGTCCCGTCGCTCAGTTTTCATCTCAGTGCATGAACTTGAACAACAAGCATCAGAGGCTCTGGCATTTATTTTGCCCAGCGGGCGGGCGGCCGATTTTATTTTATTTTGCAGGGTGTTTTCAGCTCAGAAAGCAGCATTCAGGCTATCACAAGTGTTCTCATGGTTATGATATTCAAGAGCAAGTTTCAGAAGCGGAACAGAGCTCAGAACGGCTAAAAACGGGCAAATGTGCAGATTTCCCTCCAAAAGGCGCCAAATTCACATTTTTGAAGTGTTAATCGATTAACCAAGTCAAAATCAGCCCAGATTTGAATTTTTAACAGTGTTAATCGATTAACCCAAACTGTTAATCGATTAACCAGTGCAGGTTTTGCCTCTGCACGTGAATTTTCAAAGGGGGTGACTTTGGGGTCCAATTTTGATCACTTGAAAGTTCAATTTTACACCTTGGAAGGATCTAGAATCATCTTGAATTTTGGTTAATCTCATTTTCCCTCCAAACTCCCATTCCTCATTCCAATCCAAATTTTCCAAACCATATTCCAAACCTTACATTTGGATCCAAGCCTAAGTGATATTTAAGTGATCTACTCCAAACCTCACACATCTAATCACTCATAATTCATTCTCATTTTCAGAATTGATCTCATTCTCTCTCAATTCTCTAATCTCCAAAACCCTCACCAAAACTCTTCTCATTGAGATCATTGATTCTTCATTGGAATCCTTGATTTCTAAGAGCCAAACCTTCATCCATTCTCTCCATTGACTCAATTTCTTCATCCAATTTTCGTGCAAAATTAGATATGAATCTGGAAGTGATTTTGGAAGTGATTATTTGGCTTATTTTGGATTGATCTTGAAGGATCTTCATTGCTACTACAAGAATTGGTGTGGATCTTGAAGTATTCCAAACTTCTAGCATCGGATCTGTTCAATTACAGTTGAATCAACACTAACCGGAGCAAATCTCCGCTCCGAAGGTTGGATCCGAATCTGTTTTTAGCTTATTTGCATAATCATGTGGATTTTCATATTTGATTAACTTTTGGTTAATTTGATCCGATTGATTCATGATTTGGTTGTGTTAATCTGTGCATATGTTGTTTGAATCATGATTTGCTGGTTTAATTTCGTGATTAAGTGATTATGCGATCATCCGGTGGATCAGATAAGTGCTTATTTGCTGAAAAGTGCTTTTCTGTTGTTGTTTTCTGTTGTTGGAGCAGTGTTAATCGATTAACCAGATCAAACTTTCAATTTTTCTGCTGTTCACACATTGTTAATCGATTAATGTAATCTGTTAATTGATTAACACATTCAAACTTTCACTTTTCCAACTGTTTTCCAATGGTTAATCGATTAACACCTGCTGTTAATCGATTAACATTGCTCCAACATGCCTGTTTTTGCTATTTTTCATGCTTGTTTCGGTACCGTTTCACTTCGAATCATCATAGATCAGTGTGATGCATTAGGAGTGGGATGTTTTGGATATGTATCGCTGTTCGTGATTGTTTAATCGGGTTTTCGTCGACACGCGCGCTTGCTTTCCACTAGGATATATACTCTCGTATATGTTGTCTGAAGTGATGTGCGATTTCTTTTGTTTTGCTTGAGTGTGAGAATCAAGTGGTCGAGATGCGTGGCGGCTGCTGCCCCGTACTTCTTTTCCTCCCACTTTTCTCCGATGGTTGATGGCCGATGGTCGTAGGAGTTCTGTTGGGTGAGAATTAGATATCAAGCTATGAATTAACTTGAATCTTTAATTCTTAAATTCACAACCGGACTTTAATTTATCCAAAAAAGGAATGGTTTAAAGAAAGAAAAACCTATAAAAATGCAAAGCAAAAGGCAAGGCCTAAAGCTAAGTAAAGAGATCTAAAGGTTCGGGGGTTGGTTATACCTAGGGAAGGTGTTAGCATCCTAAGTATCTGTAGTACTCTACAGGAACCTCTTGTTAATATTTGTGTTATGCTAAAGTTGCTTGCTAAGGGAAAAGTGCTAAGGTAAAGATCTAAAGTATATACAAAGTTTGCTCGCAAAGACATTGCATCTCGTGCCTACGTATCATGACGGGAATGGAATCAGAGCAACCGTAGTTCCCCTTAAAAGGGAAGAGGAACTCTTGACAAAGGTCAAGGTTCCATGGGACAAGTAAATGTCTGTGGTGAGACACCTACATAGAGTGCGGCGACTCTAAACTAAGTTAAGTTAGCAAGGAAGGGAATGTCCACGGCGGGACAACTAAATAGAGCACGACGTCTCTAAGTCCTATGGTTAGGATAAAGGGTAAAGACCTAAGGTTAGGCTAAATGTGACATGGCAGTCAACAGAGAGAATTCTTTCCTTTGGAACAGAGAGATAAAACACTCAAAAGATAGGACAAAGAAAACAGGATTTAAACACAGCTAAACGTAACAAGAATTGAAATCCACAAATGAACATCGAGAATCGGGAATTAAGCACAACATAAAACAACAAGAATGTGATCAAACAATAAGATTAATGAAAATGTAAATGTCAAGATTAAATTAAAAATAAAATCAAATTATACCAAAATCTAATTAATTAACTAACTAATCTACCTAAAAAAAACTAAAATATGATTCTAACTAAACTAAATTATTATTATTAAAACTAAATTAAAAAAATCTAATAACAGCTAACTATCTATATTTAATAAAATTAACTAACTAAATTAATTAAAACTAAAACTAATTAAAATAATAATTAACTAAAACTAACTAAAACTAAATAAATTATTCTAAATAAAACAAATTACTAAATAAGCTCTAAAACTAATTAATTAAAGTCTAAAACTAAACTAAAACTAAATCTAAAAAACTTGCTTAATTCTTAATTAATAAACAAATCCACTAAATTGTGACATGTGAGAAATTTCTAAAAATTAAACAAAAAAACAAACTAAGTGCCAAATTAAAAAGACAGATATATTTAAAACCATTCTTCCGCTCTCTCGGTTCCAACAGTGACGGAAATGTAAAAATGCAGCATATAACTCTTCACTTTAATGCTTTACCAAATTAACTAATTACCCTAATTAAACTACAAAATTAAATTGAAATTAAATTAAAGCAAACTTAAAAAACTGGAGGTGCAAAAATAATGGTTTGAGAAAACCACAAGTCCAAATCAACTTATCCTAATTTTAATAAATAAAAATAAGTAAAATATATAAAAAAGGAAAATGGAAACAAAATCTGGTTACCCTGTGTTTTTCTCACTCCCTTCCCCTAACACGTTCCTCTCAGAAATCCCTCTTCTCCTTCAATGAATTTCGCGATGGATCTCGCCCTCTCGGTTTTGATTAATCACAGTTTCTGATTCGGTTATTAAAGCTAATGGCACGGTAGTCTCTTCTCGACGGATCCCTCTCGCGTGGTACCTCAAGTTTTCAGTCTCACTCTCTAACTCTCTCGGCGGTAGCGAATCATGGTTGCTTCCTCTGTTCTTCCACTTTCACTTACTATTATTATTGAGAGGTGATGGAAGTGATCCGTGTGAGTTTATCGTTTGCGGCGGCGTGGTGGGTTAATGGTTCTGTTACTGAGGTTTTGATTGAAGATTTGAGGGATTCTGTAGGTTTGAAGCAACTTTCGATTTTTTGTCCGTCCCCCTGGAGGATTAGCGAAAAAGAGTTGTTATTAAAGAAGGAAGATCCACCCCCCGTTTCAAGTTTTTTGCCTCTGTTGTTATGTTTCTTGAACCTTGTAGTTAAATTTTAACTTTCTCTGCTTTGATATTGGTTTGTGCATTGTTTATCAAAAGTATGCTAATTTGCTGGATCTATAGCAGTATTTGACTTGATGCATCTTTGGTTATGCAGTTCTGGCTGGATTTTGCATTTTGTAGCAGGTTCCGTTTTGGAGTAAGAGTTTTGGCATGTTGTGGAATTTGTGAAAGCAGGGTAGTAGCAGGATGCTGGTTACTCTGTTTTGATGGCAACAGGCTTTTACACTGAGTTGTTGTTGTTCTTGACTGGTGTGATAGCAGGCACATGCTTTAAAGGTAGTATGAGTGTGAAGATTTTGTTGGCTAGCAATCTGAATGTCGTATGGCTTATACCATTTGACAGAGGTTTTGCAGGTTCTATTTACAGTCTAAATGTAACAGGTTTTGGTGTGATGCAGATACAAGCGAGTCCTTCTTGGTGTCAATATTAGACTCTTGTGGACAAACATTTAAACCACATTCTAGAAAATAAAAATAAAATAAATCATAAACCTAATCAATTAAAATAAATCTAAATTTGAATTTGAATTAATAATAATAAAAAAAAAGATTAAATAAATAAAGATTTAATTAACTAAAGCTAAACTGAATTGATAATAACGAAATTAGTTAACTAATAGATAAAATAAAATAAAGCTCTAAATTAAACAAACAAAATAAAATTAATTTAAAATCAAAACTAAACAAATAAATAACTAAAAAAATAAAAAAAATAATGAAAAATCAAATACAAATCACCAAATTAAAAATTAATTCTACACCAATAAGATACTACCAAAACAAATCAAAAATAAAAATGAGTAAAAGCAAATAAAAGGTCGAGTACTGAAATACCTGAATACGAGAAACAGACACACCAAAATCATCAGTACAGAATAAATCACTCGAAAGAAATACGACATTTCGTCCGATTTTGAAAAAAAATCTCATCCATTGAAACGATTTTAGTTGTCCACAATGCGACCAAAACGACTGTAATTCTAATAAGTCCATTCTGGATGATAATGTAACACCCCACTTCCCAAATTAAATAATATATAAACATTATAAATAAACATCAGAGTTTTCACCAAAATAGTGGGATATCACATCACCAAATTTTTATAAAAATACTTTATTAATTATTTTCAAAAATAATACAGCGGAAAACATTATTCCAACATTCTCGGCCATCCGCCAAATTTCATAAAATCCTTATTATTATAATTCACAAAAAAAGTGATACGTCACAGGATTACAACAAGTTTTACATAAAACAATTAAAACACCCATATCCCGTGTTACATATCAGAGCATTCTAGACTCGACTGGCACACCACCATCCAAGCTATCTAAGTACCTGGATTATCTGTACTTCCGGAGAAGCACAGACACAACAACAACCAAGGGGTGAGAAAACATGATCAAAAATATATTGGTAATGTAATACATGTAAACAAGGTAGTAAAACACACCAACACACCAATATTCACCCCAACAACTCCATATAACGAACCTACTGTTCAAATTACAATATAACATATTATAATGCAAATATGCAACTCAACACCATGCATGCGGTACCGACTCATTGGTTCATTCAATCGAACCTGGATAGATCACTTACGCTCCTCCTGAGACATGATCTATCCCCCACCATTCTCCACAAAGGAGTACGGATGAATCACTTACGCTCCTCCTGAGACATGATTCATCCCACCAAAATGCCATGATATGCACACACCAATGCATACTATCATATTTAGGCACACTAAGTGCACACGATCCTCCTGATCATATCATCATACATCAATGCATATATGTGTAGATATATTACACCAACACCATATAAATCAACCAGATAGTAAACAAATTCATACTATAACACCATATATAACCACATCCCAACACCCGGGAACACACGATCCTACTGATCACTACATACATATACGTTAACTAATTGTCCACCAACAATATTAAGGGAAATGAGTACTATCACCCAGTACACAGGTTAGATCCCATACTCATCATCCTTACAATGCATCAAGGCCAGAAAGATCACCCCAGATCAATGCTCAAGGCCAAACATCACCAAAGTCACATTCTGGTTCTGCTACGCTCGCTGGCATTCGCTAGGCGAAGCTTCGCCAACACTCGCCAGGCGAAGCCCAGCGAATGCTGCGATTCACCAACTTCCCCATAGTTCTGCAGTACTATTCTAGGCCAAATCAAACTTATCATCTCAACTCAAATTCTCAGCCTACTCTAGTACCAACCTTGTACATTACCGTAACTAAATCGGTTCCTAAATCTTATTCCCAAAGTCATCGCTTAAACATTCTACCGATGCCTTAAAAGGTCACACAGAATCTCCCTAAAAACCTTAAACCCAGCCTATACGCCAAATTAACCAAAAACAACAATTCATCAACATTGACCTATACTCCATCGCTATCAATTACTAGTTATCATCAAACACAAACGCACCATTATACTTACCAATTATCATATACTTCCTACTCTAGAACCAACATTACGGTACATTACCTACACTTCAGAGTTACTCTGAATCTCACCAAGGTCCTAACCAGAGTCACTAACAACATCACAGGGAACAACACATAATTTTCCCAAATTTATAATCATGGTCATTACCAACGCTACAATAACAACACAAAATCTCACCAAAACTCTATTTATAGTTACTATCAACACTGCAGTAACAACATATAATCTCACTAATATCACCATAATATATATATACCAAATTCACCAATACCAATCAACAATTCATCAATATCAAGCATCAATTTATCATTAGCAACAACAATAACACGCATGCCAATATAAAACTTCATAGATCGACATTTTCCTACGGGGTTAAGGAATCCCATCTACCCTATACATGTATATATACCATCCCAATCGAGTTTCTCCCCCTTACTTGGATAATTATTCTGATCGGTGATAAATTCCTCCAAGATTCTTCATCCCTAGCCTTTTCCCTTTCTCTTTGTTCTTCGCTTTTCTCTATTCTCCCAATTTCCCTTCTCACGGTTTCTATCGTGCCTTTTCATATTTCCATTCTAACTTCCCCATAACCCTTCCACTTCTTATTTTACTTATTCCAACCACTAATATTCCCAATAATAATTCTAATAATAATAATTATAATAATCATTATAATAATAATAATAATAATAATAATAATAATATAATACTATTGTAATATTATAGTAATATTCAACATAATAATAATAATAGTAATACACCCAACAATAATTATAATTATAATAATAATAATACTAATGATAATAATAACAATTATATTAATACTAATAATAAAATAATATTAATAATAATAATCTTAATATTAATAATACTAATATAATATTACTAATATTAATAATACTAATCATAATAATACTATTAATAATAATAATAATAATAATAATACTAATAATATTATTATTATCTCACCAAAATAATAATAATAATAATAATAATAATAATAATAATAATAATAATAATAGTAATAATATTATTATCTCACCAAAATAATAATAATATTAATAATACTAATAAATATAATAATGTATAATAATAATAATAATACCCCCACCAATATTACTATTATTCATTATATTATCATATTCACACCAAAAATCATAATAATATAATAACTATATTAATAATAATATTATATTCTCCATATTAATACTATTACTACAAATATTAATAATAATCATAAATATAATAATAATAATAATAATAATAATAATAATAATAATAATAATAATAATAATAATAATAATAATAATAATAATAATAATAATAATAATACCACCACCAATATTACTATTATTTCTTATATTATTATAAACTCACCAAATTACCACCAATGATCCTCCCATCTCAGGGACACCCACCAAACATCATCAAATACACCCTACCAAAGGGCACATCAACATATAATATTTAAAATAATAATAAAATGACTAAATAATTAAAATGGGTGTTACAGATAACCTAGGCAGTATGCGATAAATGATTGACCTAGAGTAATATGCAAAAGATCAAAGAATCTGAGGGTAAAATTTGGGGTATGACAGTTGCCCCTATTTAAATATCTTCACCGGATGACATGAGTGATGGAAATTCTCATGAACTCATGGTGAAAGGTATTTAAATACAGATAGCCGAAAATTTTGCCCTTAGATGCAATGACATGTCATGTTATGGACAAAAGAAAAGACTGTGTAATGCTGACATGCCATGAACTCTAATATGATGAAAATGATGAGATGCTAAAATGCAAACAACACAAAAGAAAAACGGGACAGAGACAACACAACGAGTAAACACTCACTGGGGAAAGACAACAACACTAAGGAAGCGACAGACAACATCCATGAACGGGACTGGATGGAAAATGAGTCACAACATTCAGAATATCATCGAATGAGGTGAGGAAAAATCTGAAAAATATATCAGGGACAAGGAAACAAACATCAGAGACATTCGGAAGAACATCGAATGAACTCTGAAACACTCCAGAGATACTCGGAAAAACATCGAATAAACTCTGGGACACATCTAGAAACAAAATGAAGACATTTAGAAGAGCATTAAATGTACGGGAAAAGGTTTGAAGGCATATCTGGAAAAACATCAGATAAGCAACAAAGGAGTTCTGGAAGAACATCAGAACAAAGACTCAATCTGGAAAACCATCAGAAAGAGAAATAAATATATGAAAAACATCAGATAATTTCTGGAAGAACATCAGAACAGAGACTCAATCTGGAAAACTATCAGAAAGAGAAATAAATATCTGGAAAACCATCAAATAAGAGAAATAAATATCTGGAAAACCATCAGATAAGTTCTGGAAGAACATAAGAACAGAGACTTAATCTGGAAAACTATCAGAAAGAGAAATAAATATCTGGAAAACCATCAGAAAGAGAAATAAATATCTGGAAAACCATCAGATAGGCACGACACAAAAAACTGTTTGGTAGGTGCCAAGTGAGTTGGACTTTGAACAGAAGGTAAGACGTGGATAAAACACGACCTCGGGAGAAATGCAAATGAGGATGAAACACTCATGTTATACATATGAATATGAATTATGCATATGAGATATGATCTAATGCAAATGCAAATGTCGATGACAAGGCTCGACTCTTATGGTGAGATGACAATATTGGAGAACTGATTCCTCAACACAGAGATCACTGTCATTCTGTTCGGGACTAAATATGCTACTATTGCGCACATCTCTGTCACCCTTCTAAACTGTATCAAGTTGATGATCCTTGTAGGAAGGATTGATATTTGCTTGGGGATCCTTCAAGTAAACTGCCCCAGATTAAACTGTCTGTTATAGATGAGCTGATAATTGCTTCAGCTTGTCTGATTCTTAAAAAATGACTGCTTTATTGTGCCCTCGGAAGGCTTCCCTCATTCTGAGTCTTGAAAGGTCTTATGAATAAACAAATTCTGAGAAGGACTTTCCCCTAACAGGATCACTTGACCAAGTTTCTTAATGTTTGAAAATTCCTTGAGGAAAGTCAGTTTGCAAACAAAAGTATTCATACAAACATGGTAATGCAAAGTTCATGCAACTTTTGAAATCAACATCATTTTTGAAAGATGCAACATAAATGAGTCATTGGTCAGAACACAGTGGTTCAAGACACTCAAAGTTTAAAGCACAGGTGTACTGCCAAAATAATTGATTTGCAAAGATCTTTTGGAGTCAGTTTACGCAACCTTGTTGTAGTATGCTTTCAAAATAACCTTGCTTCAGTTAGGTCTTTTGAGGGTTGTAACATGGCCTGATTCACGGTTTAAGAAACAAAGGATAAAGGCTCAAAGTTTATTTGTACCCACCCAATCTTCGTGATGATCTTCAGTCCTACGCTCAGTTAACTCATAATATTCGCTCAGGTTCCCATAGGTTAGGAATTGCACTCATAAATAGCCATGATAATGGTTCAGAAGTCAAGGGACCTTTGAAAAGGCAGTCACTGATTCTTTACAACATTTGGTCATTTTGACATTTGAGGATTTTCATGGTAAAGATTTAAAGATCTCCTCTTTTTATTATCCCTAACTTTTGCTTGAACTATTTCTTGCGAAGACTACAGTCAGCGGGATGCCCCTGTTTTGCCTAAGTCTCCTTCATAGGTTTTGACTTAGCGGGCTTTTTCTTTTGATTTTTTTGAAAGAAAGTGACTGCCTGGCTTAAACGATCACGGTGAACCATCATCGGCTTTTGACTTGAAAAACATCTTCGACACTTACTTGCGGTGTGCAAAGGAAAACTTATGAATGCAACCTTTATATGAAGGGTGTATTGCAGGAAAGCACAACCAAGTTAACTAAAAAACTACCCTGCCCCAGGTTAAGATTGCGGGTTTTTTTTTAAAGAAAGAAACTCCAACTTCTAGGCTCGAAGGAGGTGACAAGGGAATAACTTCCTTATTTCTCCAATGTTTGGGGATTGAAACAATGCCTTACATCATCAACAAAGTTTAATTGAAAGCACAACAGTTATGGGTATAACGTTTTCATCATCCTTCCTCAAATATTGCATAATCAAAAGTTTGGACAATAAGTAAATATTTGAAAGATAAAGTATAAAAAGTGCAAATAATAGACAAAGTAAATTTGAAATCAAAATTCGCAATGCTCATTTCATTAATATGAAAGTACAAACACTAATTAAAAGCAAACAACTTAAACAAAATGAAGGAAAATACAAACAACGAGAAACAAAAGGCCTAGTGACTAATCAGTACAAAGATGAGTCGTCCTGTCTGAAACACTGGCGTTTAGGAAGATAATCTGCTGAAGTCAGACCGAAGCTTCACTTTTGATGCACTGGCAAGGGATTTTTCTGAACATTCGGATGACTATCCGTAAAATCAAGGATTCCAGTTCTAATCAACTCACGCACTCTGGCTTTTAGTGCATAACAATGTTCCAAGTCGTGGCCTGGGGCACCCTCATGAAAAGCACAATGAAGATCAGCTCTAAATCCAGCTGGAGGAGGATTAGGAGGAGGTTGCAAAGTCTTTGTAGTAATAAGCCCTTGTCGAACCAGGTCAGGATACAGTTCTGTGTACGTCATGGGAATAGGATCAAAATGACTCCTATTCTGATACTGGTTCTGTCCAACAGCTGGACGTTGAGGAATCTGAGCTGGTCGTGGAGCAGCAACAGCAGCAACAACATGATGATCAACAAACTGAGGTCTAGAGCGAGGCCTTCTCACTTCAGCCATAACAACATTGGTCTGATCCTCTCTTTTCTTATGGAAGGTCCCAAAGGATTTCTTTGCACCATTAGAAGATTCAGCGGCTTTGGATACCTTACCATTTTTCAGCCCTTCCTCTAACCTTTGGCCAATGGTCACCAGATCTATAAAGCTCGAAGAAACACTCCCAATCATCTTTTCCCAATAGAAAGGAGACAAAGTATCCATGAACATTCCAGTTAGCTCCTTCTCTGCTAGAGGGGGTTCAACTTGGGAAGCTAACCCTCTCCAACGTTGAGCGTATTCTTTGAATGACTCTTTTTCGCCCTGAGACATATTTTGAAGTTGACGGTGATCAGGAGCCATGTCCAAATTGTATTTGTATTGTCTCATAAAAGCATTCACGAGATCCTGGAAGCAGTGGACGCTGTTATGCTCTAAGTTCATATACCATTTGAGAGAAGCACCACTCAAACTGTCCTGAAAGCAATGGATGAGCAACTTCTGATTGTTGGTGTAAGCTGCCATCTTTCGAAAATACATAACAAGATGGGCTCTTGGACATGAGTGACCCTTATACTTCACAAACTCAGGAGTCTTGAACTTTGCAGGCATAACAAGACCAGAAACTAGGCACATATTGTCTGCATCAACATTGAAGAAGTCAATACCCTCAACGACTTTGAGTCTCTTGTCTATGTTCTGAAACTGTTCACGGACAATATCAGGCTCAACAAAATCTTCATGGTCTTCCCCTTGAGAACTGGCAGCATTATACTCATAGAGAGGATTCTCAAAGGGAGCTCGGACAGTCTGGTTAACAGTGTGGACCACAGGTCTGGGCTCAGCAAAGACGGGAGCTTGAAAAACTGGTCTGACAGTCTGACCAATCATAGCAGTAGACGCAAGAGGTGGAGAGTAGTTAAGAGGTAAACCAAACTCTGGCCAAGTAGATGGTGGCATCTGAACAGGAGGAGGATCAGCACTTGAGACTTCCTGAATGACGGTCCTCTGAGATGGCTCTCCTCTGGCAATCAGTACTTGAAGCATCTCGGTGAGCTTAGTCATGCCTGATTTCAACTCATCGATTTCCATTTGGATTTCCGCATTGTGTACTTCCTTCTATGACATCTTGCGTCTATAGTTAGCTCTAGTTCGATATCGGTGTCGAGGAATCAGCTTGACGACTCAAAGGCACACTGGAAGATGAAACGACTGGACATGAGTCACTGGGCAAACAGAGGTATGCAATGAACTATGCAAAGATGCAAATGCAATGCGATGCAAGACAGGATGCAAAACACACATAACAGGATCAAAGGTGCAAGATTACAACATGAAGTATGGGTAAAGAACCAACCACAGGGTGTGTACTAGGGTTCTCAAATCTGCAGAACAGGGTTCTAAGAGGTTCTCAGAGTCAATAACCCATCTTTCGGATATTATCAATTTCTCAAATCACTCGGTAGTCGATAATATTCTCAAGAGAGCCTCGTCCAAGTGTAGTATCGCATATCAACTAATTCGGGAATACTCCCTCATAGTCATCGCACTAAATCCTAAAAGTCCAAGTGGGGGAAAAAGGTAACTAAAGGTCCTCAGTGTCACAGGCTCCTAGGTTGAAAGTAGTAATGTTTTCACAAATACTTGTTCAACAAAACTACTCCCAAGAGGGCCTCCACTGAGCGGTGGTTTCTCAAGTCAGCTTGGTCGGGAATCAACTCCCTATAAGCCTTCTTGAATATAGCACCTTCCTATCATAAGTGCACTCAAGTCCGGGTATAGGACTTATCTCACCACTCAAGGTAACAACCCTGCATATAGAAAAACCCAGACACAAACAGATATATGTACAAATATATACAAATATACAAGAAAGCAAGCATATAGCAAACATAAATATAAACAAGATAGGCTTAACCCTCCCCAGTGAAGTCGCCATTTCTATTGCGGTGAGAATTAGATATCAAGCTATGAATTAACTTGAATCTTTAATTCTTAAATTCACAATCGGACTTTAATTTATCCAAAAAGGAAAGGTTTAAAGAAAGAAAATCCTATAAAAATGCAAAGCAAAAGGCAAGGCCTAAAGCTAAGTAAAGAGATCTAAAGGTTCGGGGGTTGGTTATACCTAGGGAAGGTGTTAGCATCCTAAGTATCTGTAGTACTCTACAAGAACCTCTTGTTAATATTTGTGTTATGCTAAAGTTGCTTGCTAAGGGAAAAGTGCTAAGGTAAAGATCTAAAGTATATACAAAGTTTGCTCGCAAAGACATCGCATCTCGTGCCTACGTATCATGACGTGAATGGAATTAGAGCAACCGTAGTTCCCCTCAAAAGGGAAGAGGAACTCTTGACAAAGGTCAAGGTTCCATGGGACAAGTAAATGTCTGTGGTGAGACACCTACATAGAGTGCGGCGACTCTAAACTAAGTTAAGTTAGCAAGGAAGGGAATGTCCACGGCGGGACAACTAAATAGAGCACGACGTCTCTAAGTCCTATGGTTAGGATAAAGGGTAAAGACCTAAGGTTAGGCTAAATGTGACATGGCAGTCAACAGAGGGAATTCTTTCCTTTGGAATAGAGAGATAAAACACTCAAAAGATAGGACAAAGAAAACAGGATTTAAACACAGCTAAACGTAATAAGAATTGAAATCCACAAATGAACATCGAGAATCGGGAATTAAACATAGCATAAAACAACACGAATGTGATCAAACAATAAGATTAATGAAAATGTAAATGTCAAGATTAAATTAAAAATAAAATCAAATTATACCAAAATCTAATTAATTAACTAACTAATCTACCTAAAAAAAACTAAAATATGATTCTAACTAAACTAAATTATTATTATTAAAACTAAATTAAAAAAATCTAATAACATCTAACTATCTATATTTAATAAAATTAACTAACTAAATTAATTAAAACTAGAACTAATTAAAATAATAATTAACTAAAACTAAATAACTTATTCTAAATAAAACAAATTACTAAATAAGCTCTAAAACTAATTAATTAAAGTCTAAAACTAAACTAAAACTAAATCTGAAAAACTTGCTTAATTCTTAATTAATAAACAAATCCACTAAATTGTGACATGTGAGAAATTTCTAAAAATTAAACAAAAAAACAAACTAAGTGCCAAATTAAAAAGACAATGATATATTTACAACCATGCTTCCGCTCTCTCGGTTCCAACAGTGACGGAAATGTAAAAATTCAGCATATAACTCTTCACTTTAATGCTTTACTAAATTAACTAATTACCCTAATTAAACTACAAAATTAAATTGAAATTAAATTAAAGCAAACTTAAAAAACTGGAGGTGCAAAAATAATGGTTTGAGAAAACCACAAGTCCAAATCAACTTATCCTAATTTTAATAAATAAAAATAAGTAAAATATATAAAAAAGGAAAATGGAAACAAAATCTGGTTACCCTGTGTTTTTCTCACTCCCTTCCCCTAACACCGTTCCTCTCAGAAATCCCTCTTCTCCTTCAATGAATTTCGCGATGGATCTCGCCCTCTCGGTTTTGATTAATCACAGTTTCTGATTCGGTTGTTGAAGCTAATGGCCCGGTAGTCTCTTCTCGACGGATCCCTCTCGCGTGGTACCTCAAGTTTTCAGTCTCACTCTCTAACTCTCACGGCGGTAGCGAATCATGGTTGCTTCCTCTGTTCTTCCACTTTCACTGACTATTATTATTGAGAGGTGATGGAAGTGATCCGTGTGAGTTTATCGTTTGCGGCGGTGCGGTGGGTTAATGGTTGTGTTACTGAGGTTTTGATTGAAGATTTGAGGGATTCTGTAGGTTTGAAGCAACTTTCAATTTTTTGTCCGTCCCCCTGGAGGATTAGCGAAAAAGAGTTGTTATTAAAGAAGGAAGATCCACCCCCCGTTTTAAGTTATTTGCCTCTATTGTTATGTTTCTTGAACCTTGTAGTCAAATTTTAACTTTCTCTGCTTTGATATTGGTTTGTGCATTGTTTACCAAAAGTATGCTAATTTGTTGGATCTGTAGCAATATTTGACTTGATGCATCTTTGGTTATGCAGTTCTGGCTGGATTTTGCATTTTGTAGCAGGTTCCGTTTTGGAGTAAGAGTTTTGGCATGTTGTGGAATTTGTGAAGCAGGGTAGTAGCAGGATGCTGGTTACTCTGTTTTGATGGCAACAGGCTTTTACACTGAGTTGTTGTTGTTCTTGACTGGTGTGATAGCAGGCACAAGCTTTAGAGGTAGTATGAGTGTGAAGATTTTGTTGGCTAGCAATCTAAATGTCGTATGGCTTGTACCATTTGACAGAGGTTTTGCAGGTTCTATTTACAGTGTAAATGTAACAGGTTTTGGTGTGATGCAGATACAAGCAAGTCCTTTTTGGTGTCAATATTAGACTCTTGTGGACAAACATTTAAACCATATTCTAGAAAATAAAAATAAAATAAATCATAAACCTAATCAATTAAAATAAATATAAATTTGAATTTGAATTAATAATAATAATAAAAAAGATTAAATAAATAAAGATTTAATAAACTAAAGCTAAACTGAATTGATAATAAAGAAATTAGTTAACTAATAGATAAAATAAAATAAAGCTCTAAATTAAACAAACAAAATAAAATTAATTTAAAATCAAAACTAAACAAATAAATAACTAAAAAATAAAAAAAATAATGATAAAATCAAATACAAATCACCAAATTAAAAATTAATTCTACACCAATAAGATACTACCAAAACAAATCAAAAATAAAAATGAGTAAAAGCAAATAAAAGGTCGAGTACTGAAATACCTGAAAACGAGAAATAGACACACCAAAATCATCAGTACAGAATAAATCACTCGAAAGAAATACGACATTTCGTCCGATTTTGAAAAAAAATCTCATCCATTGAAACAATTTAAGTTGTCCACAATGCGACCAAAACGACTGTAATTCTAATAAGTCCATTCTGGCTGATAACCTGGGCAGTATGCGAGAAATGATTGATCTAGAGTAATATGCAAAAGATCAAAGAATCTGAGGGTAAAATTTGGGGTATGACAAGTTCGCTTATCCCATCCTTTCTTTTTGTGCTTGCATGTTCATGATTGCTTGCTTGCATTTCTTTTCTTTGTGTGCATTCTTTGTGCAGCTCCTTTCTTGCATTAATAAAGGTCGAGATGTGCTTGTGGTGGTGTTTACCCCACACTTTGTTCCTCCCTTTGCTTGTGTGTTGCATTACATGTTTGCATCCCTATTTTCACTCTCATTGGTGGTTGATCTTTTTTCTTCCTTGGTCTCTCTTTGCCATACTCCCCATAGGATCTCTATTCTCTTTTGAGATTATGATAGACTTTAGGTTGGAAGCCATGCATGCTAACATTAGGGTAGATGTTTCCCTTTCAATCCTAACCTTAGGACCATTTTGCATGACAACTTTTAGGGTTGAGTTAGTCTCCCTTTGGTGTGTCCCCTTTCTCTTCTCATCTACAAATAATTTCAAAACACTTAATAAAGGTTAACGAATGTTGTGCGTTACGAGCCTTAAGCTACTTGGGAAATGACGATTGGGCGGTTTCCTCTCAATTGTCTAGAATGTTAGCGTATGTCCTTTGGACGATATGCGACGCATTCGCTCCTAGGTCATAGTCTTTAGTGCAACATGAGTTACAAATTAAACTCAAAACACTTCTTCTCTAAAAGACACAAAAACAACTTCAAACTTCTTTTTTTCCTTTGGGACCCTTAATAATGGAAAACCTTTTCATAAAAAAGAGTGTTGTTAAGCTTTGGTTCTACCGCAAACAGGCCTTGTCCCTAACTGCTAGAATGAAGGTTTAACCCTACTCGGTTAAAGCATTTGAACCAACCGGTGTTCTTGTTAGCCCGAACTACGTTTTCTCTAATTTCTCATACCAGATGAGAATACGTAGGCACGAGACGGCGATGTCTCGGCGAGCAACCTTCCCCCCTTTCGCCCGTAGTTAGCCGAACTATGTTGACTCTGACTTTCCCATTGCACGAGGGAGTACGTAGGCACAAAGCGGCGATGCTCTGCCGAGTCATTTTTCTTTTCTTTTGTCCTGAGACCTTTAGTTTAGATAGTTTAAACACACCCTTAGATAGACAACAAGCGTGGATCCCGTCGAGTACGACGGACGTGAGGGGTGCTAATACCTTCCCCTTGCGTAACCGACTCCGAATCTAGGACTTGGTTGCGATGACCTCGTCTTTTCCCTTTTTCGTTAGGTTTTTCCAATCGTTTCCTTTCCCTCTCTTTGGGATAAATAACGAAAGGTGGCGACTCTTCTGTTTTCCGCCGGGTGTTTTTCGCAGTTGCGACAAAAGGTATGAGCTATTAGAGCAACCTCCTTGGCAACCCATTGTTGCTTCTTGACAAGAACTTCCTTCTTAGGTCTAGCATGATGATGTTTCTTGGCATTAGCACTCAGTTTGAATTTTCCTTGATAAGGATGACTTGGAAAACCATGTAAATAGAAGCAGACAGATTTAATATGTCCAAGTTTTCCACAGTGGTAACACATATACCCTTGGAATTTACTCTTGACTTGGTTCCAATTTCTGTTTCTCTGATGTTGTGACATTGGTCATGACATCCATGTTGACCTCTTATTCTCAGTCTTTGGCCTTTTTAACTCCAAGATGGTTTTCTGATCACCAACAAATCCTAGTCCAGCCATGTTTCCATCTATCTGACCACTTTGTAGAATTTTTCCTATAGTGTCAGTCTCAGGGTTCAGCATCCTTATGGATTTTGACATCTGCTCCATTTTGGACTCTAACAACCTTGCCTCACTTTTGAGTGAGTCTATTGTTGCAAGGTGCTCTATATTCTCATCCTCTAATTCCCTTATGCACTTCTTTTGTTGTTCTCCTTGCTGATATAATTATGCACTTCTTGTGCATAACTTTTTGTATGAATCTGCAAGTTCATCATAAGTTAGCTCTTCTTCACTTGAGTCACCATCAGATATGCATACACTGTTTAGAACAGTGACATGTTTTGCAGACTCATCTTCTGATCCACTCTCAGAATCTCCATCAGACCAAGTGACTGCTAATCCCTTCTTTTGTTTCTTGAGATAGGTGGGACACTCAGTTTTAATGTGACCATACCCCTCATATTCATAACACTGAACTCCTTTGCCTTGGTTAGATGTACCTTCGGATTTTTCCCTTCTGTTGGGGTCAGAGGAGCTATTCTTGACATACGACTTAGACTTATGGTCTATTCTCTTGATTAGCTTGCTGAATTGTCTCCCAAGCAAGGCTATTGCTTCTGACAAATTCTCCTCCCTTGCACCATTGTCTGCATCAGAAGCTTCTTTAGCCTTTGACACAAAAGCTATGCTTTTCTTCTTTTCAGCCTGATCACCTATCCCAATCTCAAAGGTTTGGAGAGAACCAATGAGTTCATCCACTTTCATACTACATATGTCTTGGGCTTCTTCAATGGCAGTGACCTTCATGGAAAACCTTTTAGGTAAAGACCTGAGAATCTTCCTCACAAGCTTTTCATCAGACATCTTTTCTCCCAAGGCTCCTGAGGTGTTTGCAATTTCAAGGATATTCATGTTGTATTCATGAATAGTCTCATCCTCCTTCATTCTTAGACTTTCAAATTTAGTGGTCAGCATTTGTAGTCTTGACATCTTGACTTTTGAGGTTCCCTCATGAGTAGTTTTGAGAGTGTCCCAAACCTCCTTAGCCAGTTCACAATGGTGTACCAGTCTGAAGATGTTTTTGTCTATACCATTGAAGAGTGCATTCAATGCCTTAGAGTTCCCAAGAGCCAAAGCCTCTTATTCTTTGTTCCATTCCTCTTCAGGAATTAACACAGATACTCCATCCTTGTCAGTCTTCACTGGATGTTCCCATCCTAAATTTGCAGCTCTCTAAGCTTTGTTGTCTAAAGACTTTAGGAAGACAATCATCCTAGGTTTCCAATAGTCACAATTAGAGCCATCCAGAATTGGTGGTCTATTCGTGAATCCTATGTCTTTATCCATAGTACCAGAATTTATCTTCCCTAGATCTTACCTAGAAAATAACAGGCAGGGTGCCTACTCTGATACCAATTGAAATTCTGGCAAGTACACGATGGATGTTATCACGGATGTTATGGCATCCACTGTAACATAGACTACTGCACTTAATAATAAGCTGTAAATGGAAAGCAGTAAATAACACAAGTAATTGTTCACCCAGCTCAGTGTCAACCACACTTACATCTGGGGGCTACCAAGCCAGGGAGGAAATTCACTATCAGTAGAATTAATTCAGAGTCAAACAATCCTAGTTTGAACTCTTCACTTAAGCCCTACCCAATGACACTTCAGCCTAGAGACCACTAGACCTGAGTATACCCACTCACTCCCTCTCAATCACCTCAGTGATATCAATACACAATTACAAAAGAGATATGAAGACTCACTTCAAACACACCTTGAACTTGCTTCACAGCTTTGATCAAGTGACACACACTCTTTCTTAACAACTTTGAGTGACACAATGAACACACATGTTCATACACAATAACCAAAGCAATTATACAACATACAATTGCTTGGCACACAAGGAATCCTAAGACTCTTAGACACACGTGAAGAGAAGGCCTCTTCACTCACAAATCACACTCTCCAATATCTGTCTTGAAGCTCTCTCTTCAAGATCTATTCTCTGAGTGTCTGCCCATTATGAATGATCCCTCTGCTATTTATAGTAGCAGACCTGCTTTGGGCCTTGATGGAGAAACTAGGTTTACCCAAGATAAACCTTTCTTCATGAAGCTGCGCACTTATCATCAGGTCAGGAGTCTTCTATGTTATCCTCAACAATGCCTGTTATGTCGCCTAAAATAACTAAGCTTCCTGGATTGTTTCCTGAAGTATAGTCTGAGCTAATAATAGAAAAACAAACCCTGCGCGTCCTGATGTCATACGATCAATGTCATAACATTCAGTCATGACATTCAGCTTCACTTACTCTTAGCTTTCCTGCATAATACTCTTAGTGTATGTCATAACATCGGTCATGACATTCATATACACTCTAATGTTTTGCCACAAAATGCAGCCAATCAAAAGCATCTACATTTTCCTTTTATTTTTCAATTAAAATGGGAATTAATGATTGGAGAGGTTTTTAAATTGATTATTCATGTGTATTCATTTGTTCTTGCTTGATTCTTGACCAATTTTTACCTCCAATGATTAAGACTTTTTCCTCATGTTCATGATGAGTTGAAGTGTCTTAGAGGATGGTTTTGGCTCTGGTTTGATTTACTTTTGGTTGACCTTCAAGTCATTTTGTTTGACCCTCGACAACCCTCCTTCAAAGTAGAGCACCCTTAGTGAATCAATTTCTATGGTGATGCTTTGATATGACATTGGTTGTGTGCATTTGGCCTCTGGTTGCCAACATCCTTATGTGCTTTTGAGATTTTATTTAGATTTATTTGAACATTTTTCCTATTTTGAGGTACCTTGCAAGTCAAGGTACTTCTAAGGGTGGTTCACACATACACTTGACCTAGTTTTGAAGGGAAATGACTCTTGTGGATCCCTTAAGCTTCCAACTCCTCTTGATTCACATTATTAACATGTTGAGCTTGCTGGTTGCCAATTTATAGGTCATAAATTTGTTTGGTTCTTGTGCTAAGTTGCATTCTTTTTAGGCTTTCCATTCGGTTTCAAATGTTGAGAGTGTTTAGAACTTAGGTTCTTTACCATGCCTTTTATTGCAACTTGTGTTAGATTGCTTCTTTCTTGCATTTTCCTATCCTCTTCTCTTGTTCTCACTTTTGTCCTAGGACTTTGGGGACTCATCCAAGTTGATTTGGTGCCTCTTGGTTGTACTTTGAGTTTGACTTGGATGAAAGGCCATCTTGAGAACTTTCTTTTGGCGTGAACTTGTTTAAGTTCTTTGTGTGCATTCCTTTTTGGTTTTGCATCATCTTGCTTGCATGCTTGAGGTTGAGATGTGCTTGTGGTGGCTACTGCCCCACACTTTGTTCCTCCTTCTTTCTTCATCTTTGTTTTGCATTGCATGTTTGCATCTTCTTTCTTCTTTTACTTATGCTTTCTTCTTCTTTCTTCTTTGCCATGTTCCCTTAGGACCTCTAATCTCTCTTGTTCAAGATTGATTATGATAGACCTTAGGCTTGAACCCATGTATGATAATATTAGGTAGAATTCCCTTTTCATCCCAATCATAGGTGCACTTTGTATGAGAACATTAGGTTGAGTTTAGTCTCCCTTTAGAGTTGTGTCTCTCTCTTCTCATCTTCAAACTTCTTCAAGACACTTAATAATGGATAATGAATGTTGTACACTAAGAGCCTTAAGCATTTGGGAAATGATGATTGGGGGGCCTTCTCTCAATTGTCTAGAGTGTTTAGCGTATGTCCTTTGGACGATATGCGACGCATTCGCTCCTAAGTCATAGTCTTTAGTGCAACATGAATTACAAATCAAATTCAATTCACTTCTTTCTTAAAAGACTTCAAAAACAAACATCAAATATTTTTATCCTTCGGGATTTAATTTGGAAACCATTTTCATAAGGAGAGTTTTGTTAACTCTTGGTTCTACCGCAAATGGGTAACGCCTAAGTCTCAAATGGTCGAGCTGCATACACCTAACTGCTAGAACTAAGTTTTAACCCTACTCGGGTAAAACACTTGAACCAATTTGTTGTCTTGTTAGCCCGAACTACTGATTTCTCGTACCAGACGAGGATACGTAGGCACAAGATGGCGATGTCTTGGCGAGCAACCTTCCCCACCTTCACCCGTAGTTTTCCGAACTACGTTGACTCTGACTTTCCCATTGCACGAGGGAGTACGTAGGCATATAGCGGTGATGCTCTATCGAGTCTCTTTTCTTTTATTTTGTCCCTGTGGCATGTAGCTTAGATAGATAAACACCCTTTAGATAGATAACAAGCGTGGATCCCGTCGAGTACGACGGACGTGAGGGGTGCTAATACCTTCCCCTTGCGTAACCGACTCCCGAACCCAAGATTTGGTTGCGATGACCTGTCTTCTCCCTTTTTCGTAGGTTTTCTATGATCGTTTCCTTTCCCTCTTCTGGGATATATAACGAACGATGGCGACTCTTCTGTCCTTGCCGGCCCCTCTTCGCAGCAATGCGACAACTGGTGACTCTGCTGGGGACTTTTCCCGATCCCCTATGCGAGTCAATCCTAGCGCTTGTTTGTTTATCTTTGGGTGTGTACATATGTGTTGTACTTTATTTGCATTCGCATTTTACTTGCCAGCATTGTTATATATCATTATTGGTGTGCTGTTGGGTGGGAATGTTCCACTGTAAGATAAGCCAAACCCAGGCTTGAGTACAACCATAACATTAGAAGTGGAAAGTAGTGGTGAACCTGTATGTTTGGCATGCACTAGTTCCCACAAAATTCGCGCTCAGACGAGATTCTCTTTGATGGCTTCCTTTCCAGTCCGTTTTGAACAGTTGAGAGGTTGTTGGATCTGAGGGTTGTTGACTCTGGGGACCAATCTTTTGGGAGTCAGTTATGTGAGGCCGCTTCGCGAGATGATGATGTCAAATTGGAAACGGTGAACGTATCATCGTTTCTCAAAAGTCTGTGACACTGACGACTGCATAGGACGTCGAACCTTATCAGTGATAGGTCCATACCTGTGAGTGGGTGGGTTATGAAGGAAACTTTGGCCTTTAACCTACCCAGTTCTTGTTAGTGTGAACCTGTGACTTTGATATAGTGGGTCTTTATGATGGTGCTACGTTCTTACCAAAGCGAAGCTATGGTTCTTCTCAATCAACAACACAACAACCTTGATCCCCTGTTGCATTTGCATTTGCATTTTTCATCTGCATATTAACATTGACATGTATTTATGTTGCAGGTGCATATTTTCCCTTCCATTCTAGTGATCTTATTTCTCTGCTGACATGGAGCCTAGCTTGAAGAAGACAGTGGTTTATAAATTCCCTACTTCGGATATTGGATCTCTACTCAGTTTGATCTCTGTGGCTGATAGGAAGGTGATGGAAGATTTCAAGCAATCATATGGGAAGCTTTTGACTTGTGTCTGCAAGCCCTCAGTTTATGAGTTGGGTGGTCTCCATGCTCTGCTGCAGTTTTATGATTCCCAGCTCCGGTGTTTTGCTTTTCCAGGCTATGTGTTACTGCCTACTTTAGAGGAGTTCTCTGTGCTACTTGGAGTTCCTGTCTTGAACCAGATGCCATTCTATCACACTGATGCTGAGCCTGATCTGGTTAAGCTTGTTGGTTCTCTTCATTGGATGCTTATGAGCTACAAGAGTTGGTCAAGAGAAATGGAATGTCTGGTTTTCCTCTACCTTTTCTGGTTGCTAGAGCTCGACACTTTGCGGAGGGTTGTTGGGTTGTGTTTAATGCTATCCTGGCACTGTGCATTTATGGTATCATGTTGTTTCCTAATATTCCAGATTTTGTGGATGTGGATGCCTTTCACATTTTTGCTTCAGGGAATCATGTACCTACGCTTCTAGGCAACGTCTATCATTCTGTGCATTACAAGAATGAGAATCAGAGAGGGAAGAACGTATCTTGTTGCGTACCTTTGTTGTACAGGTGGTTTGTGAGTCACCTTCCCAAATCCGGTCATTTTATTGATAATGCTGGTACCCTAGAGTGGTCAGAGAGATTGATGGGATTAACGTATGAAAATATCATTTGGTTTGATATAGATCAGCTAGGCACGTAGATTATCTAGAGTTGTGTTAGTTTTCCTAACGTCCCGTTGGTCGGAAGGAAATGATGCATTAACTATAACCCATCCCTTACAGTGAGGCAGTTTGGGTATGCCTTGAGAGAGCCTCCGAGAGAAGAGGAGATACAGGAATCTCTGTATTTCACAGGCTTGCTGGAGAATGAGACATTGACTAGAGTTGAGAAAGCCTGGAACAACGTTCATCGCAGAGGGAAAGCTTCTTTGGGGAAGAGTAACAGTCGAGCTTACGATCCTTATGTGACTTTGATTCAGGAGAGAGCTGAGAGAGTGTTAATGCCTTTTCTACCTTGTGAGCCTTTGTATCCTCTGATGATTGAGGAGCCTACCACTGTTGATATTCAGAGGTATAATCAGTTGTGGCCCGAGAAAGAAGAGTTGTACAAGGCAAATGAAGAGTTGGAGAAAAAGATTATTCAGCTCCGAAGTGAAAAGATTGAAGCTACTCATTTCTGCAAGCGGCAAACTGAGTTGGTAAACAAACTGGGTACAAATCTTACCAAGGAGATTCGCGCTCGTGAGCGTCTAGGTTTAGATTTGAAGGTTGTCAGTGATGTCCTTACTTCTAAGAAGAAGGAGTTGGATAGAGCTTACCTAGAGATTTCTAGATTCAATGATCAGTGGAATGATACCCTCACTAATAACAAGGAGCGGGAGGATGTACTCAAACAACAGATTGTCAAGCTGAGAGCTCAACTCCAACTGAAGGATGAGAAGATTGCAGCTGAAGTTTCACTCTGACGTGACAGTGATTGTAAACTGAACGAAGCGCTTGCAACGTTGGATGATTACAAGTCTAGAGCTGATATGAAGAGGTGTAAGCTTGAGGAGGCTTTTGGTGAAGGTGCCTGGGAGGACTATGCTCAGGACTTGCAGGCCACTATTAGCCAGAGAGAGCTGCTTATCCGAGGGTTGCTTATCAGGCCAGACCATCCAGAGACGAAGGAGCTCTTAGAGGATTTTCAGTCTAGTTGTCGTACTTGATTGTATTTTCTTTTTAGTCTGTTGTTATGATGTATGTGTTGACCATCACCAAACCTGTTGGTTGAGGTCATTCTGATTCCATTATATTGTTGTAGCACTATGATCTGTATCTGACTCTTGGCTCTCATTTTACTTATGAGGAGTTCATTTGTTGCTTATCTGTTAGCTCTCCATTGTCATGTTGTTCCCGTGGAACTAGAATCGAGGGGGAAATTTCCCTAATGCATATATACATGTCTGCATACTGCATCATTCTACATTTTTGCATCGCAGGTGCCTGGGACCGTGAACCTTATTTCCGTGGTTTGTTAGTTTGTTTTAGGATTGAACATCAGACTACTCACCGGTACACCACTAGAGGGAATCAATGCAAGGTCATGGAATAGATGCAAGCTGAGATGCAGGAACTTCGGGACAAGATGGCCCAATTTATTATGGATTTGATGCAGGGTGTGGCAAATGGTCAAGAGCAATAGAGGACTCTGGTGCAACCATTAATTGCAAGAGTTGATGGTAATGGTGTACTTCACGGGGGAACTGCTGCTAATTCTCCTCATAATGATGGTGGCACACCACATGCTAATGTTATTCCTCCAGTTGTGATCCCTCCGGGCGGAGGTAATGTAGGTGGAATCCCTATGCCTGAAATGGTGTATGCTGCTCATGGTAACAATATTCCTCAGTGGGATGAAGATCAGCAGGAAGATGCTTTCTCTATGCGAGATATTGGTGCAGGGTTGCCGTCTGAGGCTGATAAGAGATTTAAGCTGATTGAAGAGAAGATGCGGAGCTTTGAGAATTAGAACTCCATGGAATTGGACATGGCTAATCTGGTGTTGATCCCAGACTTGAAAGTACCTTTGAAATTTAAAGTTCCTGATTTCGACAAATATAAAGGCACTACTTGTCCTAGGGTTCATCTGCGCTCGTACTATCACAAGATGTCCGCTTACTCAGATGATGAAAAATTGCTGATGTATTTTTTCCAAGACAGCCTCTCGGGTCCTTCTCTTGAATGGTACATGAGCTTAGAGCCAGTCGATATCCGATGTTGGAGGGATTTGACTGAGGCCTTCATTAAGCACTATCAGTATAACAGCGACCTTGCGCCGAACAGGGTCCAACTGCAGAATCTGTCTCAGAAGAATGGTGAATGCTTCAAGGAATACGCTCAGAGGTGGGGTGAGCTGGAATCTAGGGTGCAACCTCCCATGGTAGAGAGGGAGTTAATTAATATGTTTGTTGCCATGCTACCAGGCGTATACTATGAGAAGCTGATCGGTAATATGTCTGGAAGCTTTTTTGATCTGATCATTACTGGGGAGAGGGTCGAGAATGGCATTAAGCTAGGGAAGATTCAAGCTGGCGAAGGTTCCTCAGCAGGAGGAGGAAATAGAAAGGTTTTTGGTAACAAAAAGCGAGAAGGAGAAGCTAATGCAGTAGCTAGTTCCCGGGGTAGGAACAGAAATCAACGTCAACAATATCATCAGCAGCAACAGCAGGTTGCAAGTATCACAATACCTGCGGTACCACAACAACAACAACAACAAAATCAGCAGAATTATGCTCCTCGTCGTTTTCAGGATCGGGGAAGGGCAGTAAATAGACAGTTTGAGGCGCCTCCGATGTCGTATTCTCAATTACTCAAACACTTGTTATAGCTACAGTTAATACAGAAGAGGACTCTGGCTCCATTGGCAGGTGCACCACCTCCTGGTTACGATGTGAATGCTCGATGTGAGTTTCATTCTGGTGCTCTGGGTCACAATATTGACAACTGTAAGGCGTTTAAGAACAAAGTTCAGGATCTCATAGATAGTAAGGCTATAAACTTTTCTCACGACGCGCCCAATGTCGTGCAGAACCCCATGCCTAACCATGGGGTACCTGGGGTCAGTGCTATCCTTGAAGATGAAAGCTTGAATTTGGTGTCAGATGTTGATGAGTTGAAGACGCCGCTGAGCTTTGTAAAGAGTAAGTTTTTGAAGGGAGGAGTATTCCCAGGTTGTGATGAAGCGTGTGCTGAATGTTTGAGCCATCCAGAGGGATGTGAGGTGCTGAGAAATCATATTCAAAAGTTGATGAACGATGATGTCTTGCAATTTGATAGAGTTGCTGAGAAGAGGACTGAGGAATTAATGGTTGAAGAGAGGAACGAGGTTGCGATAATCTCGATTCCGTACAAGACTGTTACTATTTCTACGCCGCCTAGGCCGCCAACCATCATCTTTACCAAAGCAGGTCCTGTACCATATGAAAGTACCAAGGCGATTCCGTGGAACTACGGAGCCGAGGTATACTGCAACGGACATAAGCAGGAGTTGAAAAGCCTACTGGTGGATTCTGTGGACAACTTGGTTGGAGCTGGTGGAATTACTCGGAGTGGAAGAGTATTTTCGTCACCTGAAGTGGCTGCTGAAAGAGCTGATAAAGGGAAGAAAGTAGTAGTGGAAGAAACTTCTCAAGCTGGTGAGAAGGACTCCTTGGTGAAGGAGGTGGAGGAGTTCATGTGCTTGATAAGAAAGAGTGATTACAAGATTGTTGATCACCTGCAGCAGACTCCGTCCAAGATATCCATTTTGTCCTTGTTGTTGTGTTCGGAAGCGCACCAGAACGCTTTATTGAGAATCCTGAATACAACTTATGTGCCACATGAGATTTCTGTGAACCAACTCGAGGGTGTGGTGGCATATATAAATGCAGGTAATGGGCTGGGATTCACGGATTTGGACTTGACGCCGAAGGGGAGGAATCATAACTGTGCGCTACACATATCTATTGAATGCCGATGAGTCGTTTTGTCACACGTGCTTGTTGGTACAGGGTCATCCTTGAATGTACTTCCGAAGAAGGCGCTGATGAAGTTAAATACCCGGGGTATATTGTGTACACCAAGTGACTTGGTAGTTGATGGGCTAAAGACGTGTCTACTTATGCGTCTAGCGGTATCTTACTGCAAGTGCACAGCCTATCGAAGTAATATTTAAGATTATCGATCCACAGGGATTCTATTGTTACTTAGTGCTAGATGAACTTCTAGTTTAGCTAAGGCGAACGGTTGTCACGATTGTTGTTGGTTTTTAAGAATATTAAAGGCGGGATTAAATTTAAGTTTTTAATAAAGTAATATTAAGGCGGTCGGTATGTAATTATACTAACTTAGGTGGGTCAATCTAACCTAGGCTTATAGAGATGTTCACTTAATCTATTCGGTAGAGATTACCAGTTTAAATACCTTCAACTCACACTCTCGTGGTCTTATATCAGATCTTATCCCTAAAGCCCTATGCCTGCTCTCGCTAGCCCATAAGTGTTTAGAGGTAATTTTTGGAAACTAAATAATTCTAATTTATCTTAAAGCGCTCTCGCTGTGTTTAATTTAAATGCCTAACTTTAGCTATCTGGTTAAAATCTCACACTCTCGTGGTCTTTACCCAACCTAATACCCTTTTCTTACTCTCGTAACGAAAAGGTCTATTTCAATTAAAAAGTATCAGCCAGAATGTTAAGTGATTAATTATTTTCAGCCTATGGTTATATTTTACCGGTTAAGTTGTTATAACTACATACCGCCCTAAGGTGTTTAGCTGCTCATCGAGGTTGAACCAGACACAGAATTAAATAATAACTTCCTCATGGCAGAAAAATAAATAGACATTATAATTAAATTAAATTGCAATAAATTGAAAAAAACCTGATTAACAATTATTTGAGCGGACTCCTTCTTCCACAGACCGGAAAGCTCGGAGTAGGCGGAAATTAAAAATGAACGAATGCTGAAGGTTGGAAACAAATAAATGTATAACAATTCCCTAATGTTGGAAATTGTTATACGGTTGGTTTGGATACAAATAAAACAAGACAGAAAATAAAATAATGCTGGAATGAAAATGCTGGTTCGTAAGGTAATTCGGCAGAGCTTCCGCAGGAATTTTGGATAATGAAGTCTGTCCTTGAGTTCACAGAGCTTGTACTATTTATAGAGTCTTTAATGGGCTGGAGTCTTGGTCCTTTGTTGCATGGGCCTTGCTGAAGTTGTTGAGGAAATGCTGGAACGTGGCAACAAAAATGGGAGAAGTCATCTTCACGTGCTGCCTTGAGGAGAAATAAGAGGAGAAGTGGTCTTCAAGTGGTGCCTTGACGTAGTCTGAGTCAAAACCAAGTTTTATCCTTGTCACGGGTGTGACAAGGTCTTCACGTTTGTTATTTGAGGATTTTAAGTGTCACAGTCGTGACTACTTCCTTACGGTCGTGATGGCCCAAATTGGGGTGTCACGGTCGTGACATCCTTGTAACGACCGTGGCTGCAACAAATTATGCAGTCTTTTTGCAGGCTTTTGCCTTTCTTCATCTCCTTGTGGTCTCTTTCGTTCCTTTCCTCTTAATTCATGATTCGGCCTCACATAACGATGTACCTGCAAAATAGTAAGAAAAACTCGAGAAATCGAGTGTTAAAATGGTGAATGCGTGATAAAACGTCAATGAAATCTAGCGATATAATCGATGCGTTTTCTCGTCATCAAACTTCCCCAAACTTAAACCTTTGCCTTTCCTCAAGCAAATAGTCGGTTGAAAATCGGCGGACAAGATTTTATTCACGCATACTCATAACAAACCGTACGGTGGATCGTTTTGTCGGATAGTCCGGTACTTTGATAGAACACTACCGATACACTAATGACACAAGCAACAAGCTATGTCGTCGACTTCCCGTCAAGCGAAACAATCGGCAATCACATTACGATTTCACCTGGAGTTTTTCGATCTTATTTCGCCCGGTTTCGTTCTAGCGCAGTCACATTAAGCCCTTTGCCTTAGCACGCACGTAGTGGAGTAGCCGGTTAGCGATTTTGATCCTTTTTGAGCACGGGGTCTGGTACACGAGTGTGGTAACCCTTCATGTTTTATCCGATTCGGAGGTTGTGGGGGATCGAGCCGTAGCACGCCCTACCGAGTTCATAACCAGTACCTCTGAACCAACTCGAAACGGATTCCTTCTCATATTTCTCGTTTCTTATCTGCGACCGTGTACTTTGGTGCAATTTCTTTTCATTTTGCATCGAGATACGAAGGATCATTATTGATTAGGCATCAAACGCTTATATTCATCGGCTCCCCACATGGTTTGTGTTCAGACGGTGCTGACTGCTAGTATAAACTACTGGGGGTTACTTTTGAACTGAAACTAAAGGTGCACTCGCAATGGTGATCGGGATGGGATTTCTTAAGCAGGGAGTCAAAGATATCAAGATTGTATTGGTCTTGTTTAATCGTTCCCGGCTTCCTAGTTACGAACCATTCGGTGGTAAGTCGGGTAATGCGAGTAATTAAAGATTTTTCTGGTATAGCTTAATAATCGGGGAAAGCTCGAAATTAAAGAAAATAGCGCACAGATTTGCTCATTTCATTGATTTGCTAAAAGGAATACAACGGAATTGAAAGTACAACGAAATGAAAAAGTGCTGAAATGAAAGGTACCTCTCCCACACTATATCAGACATTGTCCTCAATGTTGTGATATAAATGCGGCACAAATACAGTACAAGACTAAAATGAAAAACAAACAGAAAAGTAAACTACTGCTGCTGAGGACCGCGGGCTAGGCCTCTGGTGCGAGAGCGGCGCCTGGAAGGAGTCGCGTCAGGATCAGAACCGGTGCCGGAGGTAGCAGTAATGCTAATGCGGAGCGCGTCGAGCTCGCTGAAAAGTTCTCCAAACCGCTGATTAGTGGCCTCCTGGTTTGCAGCAATAGTGTCGAGTAAAGCATCATACTGCGCCTGCTGCCTTCGCTCCAGTGCGGCGTTCATCTGGTTCTGCTGATGAATCGCAAGGAGGACTTCCTAAAGTGTAACTGCGGGAGCAGGGTGCTGTCCGGTAGATGTCTCTGGGATATCTTGGACAGGCTCAGCTGCATCCATAGCGTCCTGCATCTCGTCCGCTGGGGCGTCTGCCTGATCATCATGAACCGGGACGTGATCGGCAGCAGCTGGTAAAACAAAGAGCCAGTTGGCTCGGTTGGATGGGTCGATGCGGGTGCGGGACGGCAGAGTGATATGGTGGAAAATGGTGCCATTGACAACAGGGCTATACCTGCCATCCTCTCGCTGCGCGATCAGGTGGGCGGACCGGCAGTAGCTCATGGTCAGGAATTCGGCGGCGAGGTGAGGCTGATTAACGAGCGCGTCACCAAGCTCCAACTGAATGGCGAGGGCGGTGACAATGCCGCCAATGAAGAACGGGGAGGAGCCTCGCTGTGCAATGGCCTGGATGTGATGAAGCATGAAAGGGGCAGCGTTGATTGGCTCGTCATGAAGAGCGCAGTATAAGAACAGAAGCTCCTTGGAGTTGAGCTTGTGGTTGCTTTCTCTAGCAAAGATTGTGTTGCAGATGACCCGGTGAAAATAGCGGATAGCCGGGTTGTGGATGTGTGTGGCGTTGAGGCTCTGGAAGGTGGATTCACGGGTGTTGGTAAGGTCGTGCCATAGAGTGAATGCTTGTTCACTAAAATTATCGGGCACGCGACGGTGGGCTTCGGTTCCGTGATCGAAGCCTAACAGCTCGGCGATCCTGGTTTGCGGGAGGTTGAACTCCTGGCCGTGCAATCTGAATGTTACGATGCCCGTAAGCTGACTCTGAGAACCGGGAGGGGTGATGTAACTGTAAGAGCTTAGGAACTCCAACGTCAGAAGTTCGAAAGTAGGCTGAGGTTGACGACAGAGGTCCCACAGACCGACCTTTTGCAGTAGGCTTTGAATGCTGGCCAACATTCTGAGTTCTCGCAGACAGTCAGTGGAAATGTAGCGGTCTCTCTGGGTTACTCCAGCTTCACCTTCTCTAAAAGTGATGGAATCCATAGCATGCAAGAGTGAAGAGTGAGGGAAGAAGGTTTTTGTGAGGTTTTGAGAAAAATGGTAGAATGAGGGAGATAGAGGTTCGGGTTAAATAAGGGAGGGTGTTAATGAGATGGGTTATGAGAATGTGGGGTTAATGGGGGTAATGGGGAGGTTACGGCGGTTAAGGAAGTAATGGGTAGTTTTTGGGTAGGTTATGGAGGAAGAAGAAGAAGGGGCACGATGAGAAACAGTTCTGTTTCTCACGATCCCTGTAATAGGGGTCGTCACGGTCGTGACAGGGGCGTGACGGTCGTGACACGCTAAATGAGCACGTCACGATCGTAAGATAGGTGTGACGACCGTGAGGCATGCTTTGCTGAATAATTCCCAGAAAGAAACGTTTTCTCACGTGATTCATAAATCAATAATAATTTATTTTATTTAGTAACACTTATATTAAATACACACCATATTGTATATAATTTGCAACACAGTAGTATACGAACTTGCATGAAAGATTGTATACATGATATAATGCAGGTATGACAGTATATAGAAAAAATATGTAAGTTGCTAAAAATGGAGAAATAATTGAAATAAAAGGTGCATGGCATAAAGTAAAAAATGAAATTACAGAAACAGAAATTATGTTATGAAATTGTTGCGAAAGATAAATTTAACTAGAAACGAAAATAATGAGAAAAAATAATGAGAAAAAATAAACTAAATCACTCATAGCCTTTTCAAAGGCGTTTCTTCAGGTCTTCGATGGCGGAGTCCAAATGATAGAATTGTTCGCAGGCCATGTCAGTCAATCCTATGATGTCCAATCGCATGCTCTTAATGTCTTCTTTGAATAGATTAATGTCAGTTTGGTAGGCATTGAGAGTGTTCATGATGTTTTGTAAGTTGTTAGCATACTCTCCTTGATTCGCTCCAGGGGTTTCATGTACTTTGTCAGTTGGGTCAATGTCATGGTAACCAGGAGGTGTCTCAGGGTCAGTTTCAACAGCGGTCATTATATCATCTGTTATCCTGTGAGACTGAGGTGTTTCAGGAGTGGCTGGATAATCAGGTGGGTTTAACTCATAAAGCCAGTTATCCTTATTATGAACACTTACTCTAGCATGATTGGGCAATGTGAACAGGGTTACTACTTCGTTCCGGATTAGGTACTCAAAAGGTGGGCGTCCTAAATTCCTTATGATATGTCTATTGAAGCAGAATTTAAGATTCATTGGGCGGATGGTTCCCAGACGGGTGCACCTGTCCAGTTGGTACCTAAGTCCTATGGCATCAGCAATCATGGTTACAAGACCTCCTACTAATATAGGTAATTCAGGTTCTTCTTGGATGCGGGTGAAGGTTTGCATCATGAAAGGTACACCATTAACAGACTGTCCATTAGTGAAACATGACATAATAAATACTTCATCTTTAGAAACTCCGGTAATGTTTTCTTCTTTTCCAAAGAAGGTATGGGCGAGGAATTTGTGGAAGTAACGGAGAGCAGGATTATGGATCTCATCGTTATTCATGTCATTTGGTTCAGGGTGGTAGTTTCCGGTTAGAGTTCCCCAAAAGAAATCTAGCTCCACATCCATCAATTCTACCTGTGTGGTAGTAAAAGCAAAAGGTCCACTAGGGAATCCTAACAAGTCAGCTAGTTCTTTATGGTTAAAGTCGTATTCTATTCCAAATAGGCGGAAACTAATAAATCCTTTCCTAAATCCAAAACCGCGCTCAGGTAGGTAAAGTAAGGAGCTAAGGAACTCAAGGGTAAGCTCGCGGTAAGTCGCAAACTTATGTTGGATCAATGCATTCTCCCATCCGAGTCGGTTGAACAAGTACATGACACTATCATGTATACCTAAGGTTTCCATAGTCCTATCATCTGGGTACAGGGTCAAATCCATTTGTCTCTGTGATAACTCTTCGAACTTCATTCTTTGGTTCCTACCTCTAAATTTGGTTTCCATATAGTTAATTGGTTGGTTAGCCATGGTCAGTGCAAATATGGGGAAAACAAATCAGTGGAAAAGGCTTTAGAAAATCTGTAAAAAGTGATTTAAGATAAAAATGAGAAAATGAAATGCTTAATGTAATGGCGATAATAGTAATGTAAAATAAAACTGACAAAACAACTTAAACAAATAGTAAAAACGATAAATAACAATGCTCTAAAAGAAAAGAATAGTTTAAAATAGGTAAATAAGTAAATGGGTTGCCTCCCACTAAGCGCTGTTTTTATTGTCAAAAGCCTGACGTAATGTTTTGGTTTAGATTAATCAGGGGAATTGGTGGACAATTCTAAAAGCTTTAGATTATTCGCATAATCTCTATTTTCAACTTTATGATAGTGTTTTAGACGTTGTCCGTTTACTGTGAATGGTTCACTATTCCTACCCTTAATTTCTATTGCTCCACTTGGGAATACTTTAGTTATATCAAAGGGTCCTGACCATCTAGACTTTAATTTTCCAGGAAAGAGCCTAAGTCTTGAATTAAAGAGGAGTACAACGTCTCCCACACTGAATTCTTTCCTAGATAGGCGTTTATCATGCCATCGCTTAGTTCTTTCTTTATATATCTTAGCATTTTCATATGCATCTAACCTTAATTCTTCTAATTCGTTAATGTCTAGGATTCGCTTTTCTCCTGCAGCATTATAGTTTATATTGAGAGTTCTGATCGCCCAATAAGCTTTGTGTTCTAGTTCTACTGGGAGGTGACAATATTTTCCATAAACTAGTTTGGAAGGTGTAGTACCTATGGGTGTCTTGTAAGCGGTCCTATAAGCCCATAGAGCTTCATTAAGTTTAGATGACCAATCTTTCCGAGATATGGCGACAGTCTTTTCTAAGATTTGTTTAATCTCTCTGTTTGAGACTTCGACCTGTCCACTTGTTTGTGGGTGATATGGCGTAGCCACACGGTGTCTTACTCCATACTTAGATAGTAATTTGTCAAGGATTTTTGAAATGAAGTGCGAGCCACCGTCACTTATGACGAGTCGAGGCACACCAAATTTGGGAAAGATTATATTTTTGAAAAGCTTTATTACTACTCGTGTATCGTTTGTAGGAGAAGCTATGGCTTCAATCCATTTCGAGACATAATCAACAGCTACGAGTATGTAATTATTACCGAAAGATGATGGGAATGGTCCCATGAAATCTATTCCCCAGACGTCGAAGATTTCCACTTCTAAAATTCCCTTTTGGGGCATCTCATCTCTTCTTGAAATATTGCCAGTGCGTTGACACCGATCGCAATTTATAACAGCGATGTGGACATCCTTCCATAGATTAGGCCAGTATAAGCCGACTTGCAAGATTTTTGCACAAGTCTTGGAAGTGCTTGCATGTCCACCATAAGGAGATGAATGGCATTGAGCAATGACGTCTTCTATTTCTTCTTCGGGAATACATCGGCGAAATATTCCATCCGGTCCTCTTTTGAACAATAATGGTTCATCCCAATAGTAATGTTTCAGGTTATGAAAGAATTTCTTTTTCTGCTGATAAGTTAGATCGGGTGGAAGAGCTCCTGCGGCTAGGTAGTTGACAATGTCAGCGTACCATGGCAGTCCTACAGTTGTCTGTATTGTTTCCACGGGTTCTGGTTCATTTATATCTAACTGCGCTAGGTCGCTTCCTATTTGTGCTATCAGTTGTTCATACGGAAAATCATCGTTAATCGGCACTTGTTCGGGTTTAATACCTTCTATTCTAGATAAATGGTCCGCTACGACGTTTTCAGTACCTTTTTTATCTTTTATTTCTAGATCAAACTCTTGTAAGAGTAAAATCCATCTTAAGAGTCTTGGTTTAGCATCTTTCTTAGTTAATAGATATCGGATAGCAGCATGGTCTGTGTAAATGATTATTTTCGCTCCAACTAGGTAAGAGCGGAATTTGTCAAGCGCAAAGACAACTGCTAGCAATTCTTTTTCTGTAGTAGCGTAGTTCATCTGGGCAGAATCCAAGGTTCTACTGGCATAGTAAATCGCATGGAGTTTCTTTTCCTTTCTCTGGCCCAGGACTGCGCCTACAGCATAGTCACTCGCATCGCACATGATTTCAAAAGGTAATCTCCAGTCAGGGGGTTGCATGATTGGTGCGGTGATGAGGGCTGTTTTTAGAGTTTCGAATGCTTTAAGACAATCTTCATTGAATATGAACTCAGCGTCTTTCATTAATAAACCAGTAAGAGGTTTAGTAATTTTCGAGAAATCTTTGATGAATCGTCGGTAAAAACCGGCGTGTCCTAAAAAGCTTCGTATTTCTCGAACGGTTTTAGGGGGTTGAAGATCTTTTATTACTTCAATCTTAGCCTTATCAACTTCAATTCCCTTGTCTGATATTACATGACCTAATACTATTCCTTCGTTGACCATAAAATGACATTTCTCCCAGTTAAGCACGAGATTCACTTTTACACATCTTTCTAACACCATTTCTAAGTTCGATAAGCATCCTTCAAAACTTTGCCCGCATACAGAGAAGTCGTCCATGAACACTTCCATGATGTTGTCTATAAAATCTGCGAAGATTGACATCATACATCTTTGAAAGGTTGCAGGAGCGTTGCATAATCCAAAGGGCATTCGCCTGTAAGCGAATGTTCCATAAGGACATGTGAATGTAGTCTTCTCTTGATCATCAGGATGGATAGGGATTTGGAAAAATCCTGAGTACCCATCAAGATAACAGAAGTAAGAATGCTTGGCTGATCGTTCTAACATTTGATCTATAAAAGGCAGTGGGAAATGGTCTTTTCGAGTGGCTTTGTTTAGCTTACGATAATCTATGCACACTCTATATCCCGTCACTACTCTTTGCGATATTGATTCGCCTTGAGCGTTTTTCACAACAGTTATACCTCCTTTCTTTGGCACTACATGTATTGGGCTAACCCATTCACTATCAGAGATTGGATATATTATCCCGGCATCTAATAATTTCTTGACTTCTTCCTTTACTACAGTGCTAAGAGTTGGGTTAATTCTTCTTTGAGATTCTCTGGAGGTTCTGCAATCTTCTTCTAGCAGAATACGATGCATACAAACTGAAGGACATATTCCTTTGAGATCAGATATGTTATATCCTAATGCAGTTGGATATTTCTTCAAGACATCTAAAAGTTTCTTTGTTTCTATAGTTCCTAAACTGGAATTTACTATAACTGGTCTTTTACATTCAACGTCTAAGAATTCGTACCTTAGGTTATTAGGTAAAGTTTTTAGTCCTAATGTAGGTTTATCTTTACTTGGCATGGGATCCGGTGTAAGTGCTAAACTTTCGCTTAGACTATCATCCTGATACGGTTTTCGCCAATTATCATCTTCGAAAATTGGAGGGATTTGAATTTTCATTATTTCAGAATAAGTGGTCTCCTTCAGCTCCATTTCTCTTACACATTCGTCAATTACGTCCATTAGATAGCATGTATCCTCTATAGCTGGTGATTGTAAGAATTGTGTTAAAACAAATTCGACTTTCTCTTCACCTACTTCAAAGGTTAGCTTTCCTCTTTTCACGTCTATTATAGCTCCGGCGGTAGCTAAGAATGGTCTTCCTAGTATGATAGGTGTAGTGGAGTCTTCAGAGATGTCCATGATTATAAAATCAGTAGGAATGTAGAATTGTCCTATACGTACTGGGACGTTTTCTAGTATGCCTACAGGATATTTAACAGAGCGATCGGCTAGTTGAACAAACATTTTAGTTGGTCTTAGGTCTCCCATGTCTAGCCTTTTGCAAATTGTTAAGGGCATAACACTGATACTGGCTCCTAAATCGCATAGAGCTTTGTCAATGACGAATTTTCCTATTACACAGGGTATAGAGAAACTTCATGGATCTTTTAGCTTAGGAGGCATGTTATTCTGAATTATGGCGCTACACTCGGCAGTAAGTGTAACTGTTCCGTTATCCTCTATCTTTTTCTTATTGGATAAGATTTCTTTTAAAAACTTGGCATACGAGGGTATTTGGGTAATTGCTTCTGTAAACAGAATAGTAATATTCAACTGTTTCAGAAGTTCGACAAATTTCTTAAATTGACCCGTCGTCTTGGAACTTATTAATCTTTGAGGGTACGGAATTGGTGGTTTATAGGGTGGTGGAGGCACATCAGGTTGTTCTTTCTCCACTACCTCTCGATTGTCATCTTCCTTTTCTTCTGGATCATTCACCACTTCAGTCGGTTTATCCGGTTTTTGGTACATGGCTGGATTGTCAAGTCTTGGATCGGTAGGTCCGTCAAGTTCCTTGCCACTTCTTAATATTACAGCGTTAGCATGTCCTTTCGGATTAGGTTGAGGTTGTCCAGGGAATACTCCAGCTGGTGCAGCAGTAGGTGCTTGTTGTTGAGCTACTTGTGAAATCTGAGTTTCAAGCATTTTGTTATGTGTAGCTAATGCATCTACTTTGCTCACTAATTGTTTAATCTGCTCACTAGTGTGAATGTTTTGGTTTAAGAAGTCCTTGTTTGTCTGAGATTGGCTAGCTATAAAGCTCTCCATCATCAATTCAAGGTTCGATTTTCTAGGGATATTAGGAGCAGTCTTTTGATATCCTGGTGATGTAGCTGGTGCTTGACCTGGTGCGTAATAAGCATTGTTATTCTTATAGGAGAAGTTCGGATGATTCTTCCAACCTGGGTTGTATGTGTTTGAGTAAGGGTTTCCTTGAGCATAATTCACTTGATCAGTGGGAGTTCCTGTCAATAGTTGACAATCAGAAACTTCGTGTCCTGGGACTCCGCATAACTCACAGTTAGGTGTTACTGCAGCCACAGTGGCTGCAGGTGTTATGGCCAAGTTATCGATCTTTTGGCTTAGTTGGTCAAATTTCGCATTGACTTGGTCCATACTACTTACTTCGTACATACCTCCCTTTGTTGGTTTCTCAGTTGCGACTCTCTCGCTTCCCCAAAGGTAATGATTTTGAGCCATACTTTCGATAAGTGCATAGGCATCACGATATTCTTTGTCCATCAATGCACCACCCGCGGCAGCGTCAATTGTCATTCTTGTGTTGTACAAGAGTCCATTATAGAAGGTATGGATGACCATCCAGTCTATTAATCCATGATGTGGACAAAGTCTAAGTAGATCCTTATAGCGTTCCCAAGCTTCGAATAATGATTCACTTTCTCTTTGCTTAAATCCGTTGATCTGAGCTCTCAGCATAGCTGTCTTGCTAGGTGGAAAATACCTATTCAAGAAAACTTTCTTAAGTTCTGCCCACGTAGTTACTGAGTTCGAAGGCAGAGATTGAAGCCAAGCTCTTGCTCTGTCTCGAAGCGAAAAAGGAAATAAACGTAGTCTAATGGCTTCTTGGGTAACTCCATTGGCTTTTACGGTATCTGCATATTGCACAAAGATCGAAAGATGAAGATTCGGATCCTCGGTAGGATTTCCGGCGAATTGATTTTGTTGCACGGCTGATATCAATGGTGGTTTTAGTTCGAAATCATTTCGGTTGATAGCCGGCGCTGCAATGCTTGAATGCGGTTCACCTTGCGAAGGATTAGCGTAATACTTGAGTGGATGAGTTTGTTCTTCAGCCATCCCGACGTCTGGTTTTACGACTGGTTTAGGCGGATCTAATTGAAGATCTGGAATATTGGAATTATTTTCGAAATCGAATATACGTCTTCTTACGTGTAAGAAGCGTTCCGATTCAGGGATTAGAGGTTGCAAGTCTTCGCTTTTAGAGCGAGTACTTGGCATACACTCGGAGATTAGATTAAATTAAATAGTTGATACCTTAGTCTAGACAATGCTACCTAAATGCACTAGTAACTAAATTAAGGAATCCCCGGCAACGGCGCCAAAAACTTGATGGGCTAAAGACGTGTCTACTTATGCGTCTAGCGGTATCTTACTGCAAGTGCACAGCCTATCGAAGTAATATTTAAGATTATCGATCCACAGGGATTCTATTGTTACTTAGTGCTAGATGAACTTCTAGTTTAGCTAAGGCGAACGGTTGTCACGATTGTTGTTGGTTTTTAAGAATATTAAAGGCGGGATTAAATTTAAGTTTTTAATAAAGTAATACTAAGGCGGTCGGTATGTAATTATACTAACTTAGGTGGGTCAATCTAACCTAGGCTTATAGAGATGTTCACTTAATCTATTCGGTAGAGTTACCAGTTTAAATACCCTCAACTCACACTCTCGTGGTCTTATATCAGATCTTATCCCTAAAGCCCTATGCCTGCTCTCGCTAGCCCATAAGTGTTTAGAGGTAATTTTTGGAAACTAAATAATTCTAATTTATTTTAAAGCTCTCTCGCTGTGTTTAATTTAAATGCCTAACTTTAGCTATCTGGTTAAAATCTCACACTCTCGTGGTCTTGACCCAACCTAATACCCTTTTCTTACTCTCGTAACGAAAAGGTCTATTTCAATTAAAAAGTATCAGCCAGAATGTTAAGTGATTAATTATTTTCAGCCTATGGTTATATTTTACCGGTTAAGTTGTTATAACTACATACCGCCCTAAGGTGTTTAGCTGCTCATCGAGGTTGAACCAGACACAGAATTAAATAATAACTTCCTCATGGCAGAAAAATAAATAGACATTATAATTAAATTAAATTGCAATAAATTGAAAAAAACCTGATTAACAATTATTTGAGCGGACTCCTTCTTCCACAGACCGGAAAGCTCGGAGTAGGCGGAAATTAAAAATGAACGAATGCTGAAGGTTGGAAACAAATAAATGTATAACAATTCCCTAATGTTGGAAATTGTTATACGGTTGGTTTGGATACAAATAAAACAAGACAGAAAATAAAATAATGCTGGAATGAAAATGCTGGTTCGTAAGGTAATTCGGCAGAGCTTCCGCAGGAATTTTGGATAATGAAGTCTGTCCTTGAGTTCACAGAGCTTGTACTATTTATAGAGTCTTTAATGGGCTGGAGTCTTGGTCCTTTGTTGCATGGGCCTTGCTGAAGTTGTTGAGGAAATGCTGGAACGTGGCAACAAAAATGGGAGAAGTCATCTTCACGTGCTGCCTTGAGGAGAAATAAGAGGAGAAGTGGTCTTCAAGTGGTGCCTTGACGTAGTCTGAGTTAAAACCAAGTTTTATCCTTGTCACGGGCGTGACAAGGTCTTCACGTTCGTTATTTGAGGATTTTAAGTGTCACGGTCGTGACTACTTCCTTACGGTCGTGATGGCCCAAATTGGGGTGTCACGGTCGTGACATCCTTGTAACGACCGTGGCTGCAACAAATTATGCAGTCTTTTTGCAGGCTTCTGCCTTTCTTCATCTCCTTGTGGTCTCTTTCGTTCCTTTCCTCTTAATTCATGATTCGGCCTCACATAACGATGTACCTGCAAAATAGTAAGAAAAACTCGAGAAATCGAGTGTTAAAATGGTGAATGCGTGATAAAACGTCAATGAAATCTAGCGATATAATCAATGCGTTTTCTCGTCATCAGTAGTACGAGCTTTTGATGGGACTCGCAGGTCCGTATTCGAGGAGTTGACTTTGCCTATTCAGGTTAGTCCTGAGGTGTTTGATGCAGTGTTCTACATTATGGATATTCAGCCAGCTTACAGCTGTCTGCTGGGACGTCCCTGGACACATTCGGTAGGCACCGTAACTTCTACGATGCACTAAAAGTTGAAGTACATGGTGGGTGGCAGTGTTGTCACTATTTGCGGGGAAGAAGATATAATGATTAGTCATTTATCTTCATTCAAGTATGTTGAGGTCGACGGCGAAATCCATGAGACTCTATGTCAGGCCTTTGAAACTGTGCAAATCAAGGATAAAACACCGATCATAAGCAAAGCACCTGAAGTAGCCATGTCATCCTTCAAGGAAGCCCAGGCAGTGGTGAAGGCTGGGGCATCGCAAGGTTGGGGCCAAGTGCTGAATATCCCTAAGCAAGACAAATTCGGACTGGGATATAACCCATCTTCCTCCTCCCAGAGCGCGTCGCGCTATAAGGGGCCTGTCAAGTTTACCAGCGGGGATGTAATCTTTGAGCATATCAATGCCATATCCGATGAAGACGGTGACAGTGACTGTGATATGAAAGCGTGGATTCGGCCATGCACTCCAGGATAAAGCCTAAACAACTGGTATGTCGAAGAAATCATCCATGTGACGACAGAAGAGTAATGATTTGTTTTTATGATTATTGTATAACCCTATGTTCTACCCGGAGCATAGAGGTATTTGTCTTCAGGGCCTAATTGTTTATGTTTGAACAATCTTTTTATCATTCAAAAGGCGTTTTTTTTCCTTCAAATATTGTGATCCCTGTCTTTCCTGTTTTTATTTTAACAATAAAATGACAATGTGGTTTGTGCTTATTTGCATATCATTTTAAGCATTAAATCATCATCATTGCAGGTTTCACATTGCAGATGACACCGCTCCAAAGTCGTCTATGACTCGCTTTGACTTTGATAATCTGGTATTTCAAGCCAAAGAAGAGATTGATGAAGATGAAGACTTGCCAGAAGAGCTAGCCAGACTTTTGAAACAGGAAGAGAAAATCATTTTGCCTCATCAGGAGGAAATTGAAATCATCAACCTGGGTACTGAGGAAGTCAAGAGAAATGTTAGGATAGGGGCTGCATTGCAGAGTTATATCAAGCAAAGATTGGTTGAAATGCTCAGTGAGTATAGTGATATCTTTGCTTGGTCACACGAAGACATGCCCGGTCTCGACACGGACATCGTGGTCCATCGCTTGTCGTTGCATGAAGAGTGTCCGCCAGTCAAGCAGAAGCTCAGAAGGACTATACCAAATATGGCTGTGAAAATCAAGGAAGAAGTCCATAAGCAGTTGGACGCAGGGTTTCTCACTGTAACAACTTACCCTCCGCGGGTCGCTAACATCGTACCAGTACCAAAGAAGGATGGTAAGGTACGGATGTGCGTTGATTATAGAGATTTGAATAAAGCGAGCCCGAAGGACGATTTCCCACTCCCCCACATTGATGTATTGGTTGATAACACTATGCAGTATTCCGTGTTTTCCTTCATGGACGGTTTTTTCGGATTTAATCAGATTAAGATGGCGCCGGAGGATATGGAGAAAACAACGTTCATTACACCGTGGGGGACTTTCTGTTATAAGGTAATGCCTTTTGGGTTGAAAAATGCAGGGGCAACCTATCAGCGGGCTATGGCCACTTTGTTTCATGATATGATTCATCACGAGATTGAAGTATATGTTGATGACATGATAGCAAAGTCGCAAACGGAGGAGGAACATCTGGTAAACCTTCTGAAGTTATTCGAAAGACTAAGGAAATTCAGACTGAGGTTGAATCTGAACAAGTGCACTTTTGGTGTACGGTCGGGAAATTTGTTGGGGTTCATTGTCAGTGAAAAAGGAATCGAGGTCGATCCTGCAAAGATAAAAGCTATTCAAGATATGCCAGCGCAGAAAACGAAGAAAGAGGTTTGTGGTTTCTTGGGCAGATTGAACTACATTGCTAGGTTCATGTCTCACCTCATAGCCGCGTGTGAACCCATGTTCAAATTGCTAAAGAAAGATCAGGCGGTTGTCTGGAACGAAAATTGCCAAAGGGCATTTGATAAAATAAAATAATATTTGCAGGAGCCTCCGATACTGATACCTCAAGTAGCTGGAAGACCGTTGATCATGTATTTAATGGTTCTTGAGAACAACATGGGTTGTGTTCTCAGTCAGCATGACGAGACTGGAAGAAAAGAGCATGCAATATACTACTTGAGTAAAAAGTTCACATATTGTGAATCCAGGTACTCAATGTTGGAGAAAACATGTTGCGCACTCGCTTGGGCTGCCAAACGTCTGAGACAGTATATGCTAAATCATACAACCATGCTGATTTCGAAGATGGATCCGATTAAATATGTCTTTGAAAAACAAGCACTGTCGGGGAGAATTTCCAAATAGAAGATGGTTTTGACAGAGTATGATATTCAATATGTTTCCCAGAAAGCTTTCAAGGGGAGTATTCTGTCTGAATATCTTGCTGAACAGCCGATTGATGACTATCAACCGATGAAGTTTGAGTTTCCCGATGAGGACATCATGTTCTTAAAGACGAAGGATTGTGATGAGCCATTACCCGATGAAGGTCCGGAGAAGGGTTCTCAATGGCAGATGATATTTGATGGCGCTGTTAACTCATACAGTAATGGAATTAGGGCAATTATCACGACGCCTCATGGTTCTCATATCCCCTTCTCTGCCAGGTTAACATTTCCTTACACTAATAATGAAGCCAAATATGAAGCGTGCATTATGGGGTTAGAAGAGGCCATTGATCTGAGGATCAAGAATCTAGATGTATACGACGATTCAACGCTAGTGGCTAATCAGATCAAGGGAGAATGGGAGACCCGACAACCTAATTTGGTACCTTACATGAACTATGTAAGGAGGCTGTTACCTTTCTTTGATCGGGTAGAATTTCGCCATGTGCCTAGAGCAGAGAATCAGATGGCGGATGCCTTAGCCACTTTATCCTCGATGTATAAGGTGAATTTTTGGAATGATGCTCCAAGAATAGTCATATAGGACGACATTCATATTTGCCATTGAGGAAGCTTCTGACAGTAAGCCGTGGTATTATGACATCTAGAATTTCCTCAAGAACCAAGAATATCCTCCAGGGGCGTCGACCCGGGATAAGAAGACTCTGAGGAGGTTGGCTGGAAATTTTTATCTGAACTAGGATGGAGTACTCTATGGGAGGAATTATGACTTGGTGCTCTTACGATGCGTGGACGAAAAAGAAGCGAGTTTGCCTATGGAAGAGGTCCACGAAGGTGCCTTTGGTACACATGTCGGTGGGCATGCCATGCCTCAAAAGCTATTACGAGCAGGGTATTATTGGTTGACTAAGGAGTCGGATTGCTTCAAGCATGCAAAGAAGTGCCATAAATGCCAAATTTATGTTGACAAAATTCATGTGCCGCCGATCCTGTTGAATGTCATGGCGTCTCCTTGGCCCTTTTCCATGTGGGGCATTGACATGATCGGCAAGATCGAGCCCACCGCTTCTAATGGACATTGTTTCACCCTGGTAGCCATTGATTACTTCACCAAGTGGGTGGAGGCAGTGTCCTATGCTAATGTCACTAAGCAAGTGGTAGCCCCGTTTATCAAGAAGGACATCATTTGTCGTTACGGAGTGCCCGAGAGAATCATTACTGATAACGGTTCGAACTTGAACAACAAGATGATGAAGGAATTGTGTCAGAATTTCAAAATTGAGCATCACAACTCATCTCCCTATCGTCCGAAGATGAACGGTGTTGTCGAAGCGGCCAACAAGAATATCAAGAAGATAGTGCAGAAGATGGTTGTAACCTATAAGGATTGGCATGAGATGTTGCCCTTTGCTTTACATGGATATCATACTTCGCTACGAACCTCAACTGGGACAACTCCTTTCTCGCTGGTGTATGGTATGGAAGTTGTCCTGCCATTAGAAGTCGATATTCCTTCTTTGAGAGTTCTGGTTGACGTCAAGCTGGATGAGGCAGAATGGATAAGAAACAAATTGAATCAGCTCAGCCTGATGGACGAGAAACGGTTGGCATCTATTACATATGGTCGGTTGTAATAGAGCAGGATGAAGAAAGCTTTTGACAAAAAGGTGCACCCTTGAAGCTTTCAGACGGACGAGTTAGTATTGAAGAGGATTCTCCCTCCACAAACATATCACAGGGGCAAATGGACTCCTAACTATGAAGGTCCATATGTCGTGCGGAAGGTTTTCTCAAGAGGAGCCTTGCTGTTGTCCACCATGGATGGTGAAGATTTCACATCCCCTGTGAACGCAGACACAGTTAAAAAATACTTTGCTTAAAGAGACCCGCTGGAATGAAAAAAGAATATCCAAGCAAAAAAGGGGCATCCTGACGAACCATAAAAAGAATGGGTTCGGGGAAAATTAGGGATATAAAAAGAAAAGATGTAAACCCGCAAAGTTGAAAACCTGAAAAGGAGAATTTGGCAAAAATGGGTATCCCGGTGAATCGAAAACCCAAAAGGGCGATTCAGGAAAAAGTTAGGGATTTGAAAAGCAAATGACTACGGTCTGCATATTGATCTTCTGAGTACATTGGACTAAGGGAGGACTTGAGGGCCGTTTATCCAAGAAGCATCAAAGTCAGGCGAGTCATAGATGGATAAGCTCATGGTGTTTGTCTGTGCCACATTGCTGACATTCTGTATATTTCTGTGCATTTCTGTAATTTTTGTGCAACTTCCTCTTTTCAAGGGTTAAATCTGTTGTAAAATTTGCCTATTTACAGGCCATCTGTCAATAAAACATATACTATTCAGTAATTGTTTGCCTTGCTTTAATATTTACTGTTTTGTTTGCGAAAAAACGTCCGATGTTTTGATGAAATTACGCATATATAAACTTGCAGGCTTTGGCCGATAATCATTAAAACTTTGATTTATTTGAACAATGTCACAGATGATGACCGAGATAGTTCCCTTTGTGTAAGATATCTTGTTTGTTTGTTCATTTTTGCAGGGTCGTTACCCTTAGGGCAAGTTTCTAGAGGTGTATCCCCGGTATGATCACCGTTTCCCAGCAAGTGGAGGTAGTGCATCTCCATCCCCAATAAGGGTCTGTTTCTACAGCAAAGGGTGTGCAGGTAGAGGGTATACATTTCTCCCCAGCATATTGTTTGTATACACTCACTCCTTGGCAGTTCAGGATGAATTCTCCAACAGGGTAGAATCATCCCTAGAGGATCGAGATTGATATCCCTCGTGTAGGTCAGGTATGTGTCCGCATCCTCAGCAGATCGCAGCTACGCATTTACGCTTCAGCAAAGTCGGCAGATTTTTCTCTATCCTCAGCAGAGGCTGGTTTCCCCACAGAATCTAGACATAGGATCCGGTATCCCCTTAGAGTCTTAAGTGGTGATTCATTCCTCAAGCAGAGGTCTAAGAGGCTTACTCTCGTTGGCTAATCCCTGGCGGAGTCAGCAGAGAACAGTTATTCTTCCCTGCAGAGTGAAGTTACTCTCTGAGAATTGTTATCCTCAGCAGAGAGAGTTCGGGATTGTTTCCCAGCCAATCTTATTTGGTTATCCCTAGGTGAGTAATCCTCGACAAGGTGGATTTTTATCTCCAGCAGAGTGGAATATCCGGCAGATTAGGGCTATTCCCCAGCAGTAAACTTTGACTCCCCAGTAGAGTCGTCTGTTCTCCAGAGTTGTATTCTAGGAGGCCACTCAGGGCTGATTTCTTTGGTAACGTGAAGTTAATCTCAGTTGTTAATTGCTATCCCCTGCAGAGTCGTTGATTTCCCTAACAGGTGAGACGTGTCTCCAGTGTTTGGTTTGTCTTTCCCCGGTAGAGTCGTATATTCCCCCAAGAGAGTTGTATCTTGGAAGGCCGTTCAGGGCATTGTTCTCTTAGTGGGATTTGATTTGATCTACAGAAGAGTAGTGTTATTGGGTAGCATGTGGTGCTATTTCCCTAGTAAAGTAGATTTGTTCTCCCCAGCCGAGTAAGGCGAACCCCAGAAGAGTGGTATTCTGGTTGGCCGTTCAGGTCTATCTCCCCAGTAGAGTTTGCGTTGATTCCCCAGCAGGGTGAATTTTGTTCCCATCAGAGCAATATTATTCAAGGAATTTCTTTTTCAGAAAGCCGTCCAGGGCTTGTTTTTCCCCAGCATAAGTCCAATCGTAATTTGCATGTTCCAACCATCCCTAGCAGGGTGGCCTTTGTCCCTTCAACATTTATTTTGCTGATTCGGTTCTGGTGCATTTTGCGTTTTGCATAGCATTCTCAGAAACGCATAGCATTTCCATTTCATATGGGGCATTACGCCATATTCAAACATGTGCATGTGAAACATAAGCCAAGTTGTTACCTCTTGTTTTTCAGGTGTATTTTCGACTGATGAATGATTTCCTTTTCCCGTATGGTATCCAGACCATGGCAGATTATGATGGACTTCTTTTGCCCGTATGGTATCCAGACCATGGCAAGTTGTGATATTAATTCTTTAGCCTATGCAGATATCCAGACCACGACAAAATTATTGACGGATGTGTTTCATCTTATCAGGTGTTTCCCCATTAGAGTTGCTTGATTAAGTTTCTCTTCCTTCCCTAGTGAGTTCGGCACCAGAGTTATTTGGTTAAGTTTCTCTTTTCTCTCCCCGCCAGAGTTGCTTGTTTAAGTTTTTCTTCTTTCCCCAATGGAGTTCTCTTGGGAATCATCGTCAAGAAGTTTATCAACTGCGTGTTGATCCGGCCTTCGGGTTCGATGCTCGCTTTTATTTAGCGAATGCCTGCTGGTTAGCAGAAGAAGTTTATAAACTGCGTGTTGATCCGGCCTTTGGGTTCGATGCTCGCTTTTATTTAGCGAATGCCTGCTGGTTAGCAGAAGAAGTTTATCAACTGCGTGTTGATCCGGCCTTCGGGTTCAATGTCTGCTTTTATTTAGAGAATGCCTGCTTGGATTAGCAGATGATCTCGGCTTATGTTGAGCCGGCCTTCGAGTTTGATGCCTATTTTTATTTAACATATGCCTGGCAGTGATGTCAGATGATCTCAGCTTCGTGTTGAGCCGGCCTTTGGGTTCGATACCTATTTTTATTTAATAGATGCCTGGCAGCGATGTCAGATGATCTCGGCTTCGTGCTGAGCCAGCCTTAGGGTTTGATGCCTGTTTTTATTTAATAGGTACCTGGTGGTGATGCCAGATGTTTTTCTCAGCTTCGTGTTGAGCCGGCCTTCGGGTTCGATGCCTGTTTTTATTTAACAGATGCCTGACGACGATGTCAGATGATCTCAGCTTCGTGTTGAGCCGGCCTTCGGGTTCGATGCCTGTTTTTATTTAACAGATGCCTGGCAGTGATGTCATATGTTTTTCTTAATTTCGTGTTGAGCCGGTCTTCGGGTTCGATGCCTGTTTTTATTTAACAGATGCCTGGCGGCAATGTCAGATGTTGTTCTCAGCTTCGTGTTGAGCCGACCTTCGGGTTCGATGCTTGTTTTTATTTAACAGATGCCTGACAGCGATGTCAGATGTTTTTCTCAGCTTTGTGTTGAGCCGGCCTTTGGGTTCGATGCTTGTTTTTATTTAACAGATGCCTGGCGGCGATGTCAGATGTTCTTCTCAGCTTCGTGTTGAGTCGGCCTTCGGGTTCAATGCCTATTTTTATTTAACAGATGCCTGGCGGCGATGTCAGATGTTGTTCTCAGCTTCGTGTTGAGCCAACCTTCGGGTTCGATACCTGTTTTTATTTAACAGATGCATGACAACGATGTCAGATGTTTTTCTCAGCTTCGTTTGAGCCGGCCTTCGGGTTCGATGCTTGTTTTTATTTAACAGATGCCTGGCGGTGATGTCAGATGTTCTTCTCAGCTTCGTGTTGAGCCGGCCTTCGGGTTCGATGCCTGTTTTTATTTAACAGATGCCTGGCAATGATGTCATATGTTCTTCTCACCTTCGGGTTGAGCCGGCCTTCGGATTCGATGCCTATTTTTATTTAACAGATGCCTGGCGGCGATGTCAGATGTTTCTTCTCAGCTTCGTGTTGAGTCGGCCTTCGGGTTGGATGCTTATTGTTTCAATAGATGCCTGATGGTGATATCAAATGATCTTTCCGACTTTGTGTTGTTGCTTGCGTGTTAGCAGATGTTTCTTCCGACTGCGTGTCGATGCTTTCTGATTGGTAATCATTTAGTTTGTTGCTGTTGTAACTATTAATTCCGTTATTTCTGAAGATTTTTGTCCCCATCAGAGTTTGCAGTTCTATTTCTGCGATTGGAAAATTTTTGGGTTCTTTGGTATTCAATCGCCTTTTACCTTGATTGTTTGAAAGTCGTTCGCTTTTCACTCATTTAGGTCCAAGTCGCTTGAATAGGAGCAGCTGTTGTACCCCAAAATTTGCCCAACCCTTTTCTTTACTTGGCTTGTGTTTCATTTCATTTTTCTAGCATTTGCATATGCATATCATTGTTCTTTGCAGGGGATCAAGAGAGGTGTTCCATCCAATAGAAGGTTATCAAGGGTTCCAAGCTCAAGCATGAGTGCTTATTCAAGTTGTCAAGTGCTCATAATCATCAGGAGGCAGTCAAAACTCTTTGAGAGAGTGGCTTGATAGTTTGTGCTTATCTCCTATCTTGGAGGTCAACTGAGGATCATAAACTCATGATGATGGATAGGAAATGTTTGGAGAGCTCATGGAGTGCTTTTGAAGCCATTGTGGAGCTCATCTAAGTTGTTATAGCATGTGCAAGAGGTTACAGTCAAAGATTGTACACCTAGGGTTTCATCTGCTTAGTGCAAAGTCAGCTGTGGATTTGAAGGAGGCTGAGACTTGGTTTTAAGTCATTGGAGTCATGGGAGGTTATGTTGAGACATCTAAGATGTTATTTCAAGATCAAATCAAGAAGAATCAAGAGTGTGAGAAGTTACTAAATTAGGGTTTCAGAGGTTTGTCAGTGTAAAATCCCTTATTTAGTGCCTAACTTCAAGACCACATATCTCAAGATACAAGTGTAATCTCACTTTGTTGCAAACATGAGACTTGTAGGGCATGTTCTAAGCTACTAGAACTCATCCATTGGGTTTATGGAACTCAAGTTATGATACCATCAAGTTATAGGTCTCAGATGAACATATTTTTCAGTCAACAAAGGTCAACAAACTTCCAAAGCACTTTTGACCTAGAATCATGTTTCTCTTTAACTTTTGATGAACATGAAAGTTTTTCCTTATGATCTTAGCTTTCCAAAAATTCCTAGAAGTCCTTCATCTCATTTGTGGAACTTAAGTTATGAAGCTTGCAAGGCAGAGGTATTTTAGGAAACTTTGATTATAGGTCATTTTGGTTATGAGTCATTTACATACACTTGTGCACTTCAAATGGAACTTTTAACAACATGAAAGTTGTCCCAAATGTCTTCAATTCCATCATGAAACTCAAGGTTGGCATAATTTTTGCATGGATAAGGAGATTGGTGAAGAAATTTCAAAGGAAAACGGACTTTTTAAGATGAATTCAATTGATCAAGTTAGAGGACTTTTTCATACCATTTTTCAATCCAATCTTGTTCACTTTGTTCTCATGAGTGAAATGCACAAATTTATTTTGAGTCATGCAAGCAAATACACATGAATTTCAAAGTTACTTCAAGGAAAGGTTTCACTTCCAATCTCATTAATTGGATCAATTCAAGGCCCAATTCTAATCCACATGTCTAATTGAAGTTCCCGGCTGCAAATTCAAATCAAACTCAAGTATGTAGGGTATGGTTTTCACATGTGCATGAGCCTACTTTCCAAATTGGGCATTTTTTCGTTTCAGCAAATTGAAGCATCATTGGGCCTCCATTTCATTCCATATCCATAGTATATAAGTTCAAAATTGAAATTGAAAGCTCACTTTTGCAAATTCGTGGAAGGAAGAGCAGAGCCAGATTTGGAAATTGAAGAGCAAAGTGAAAATAGTGAATCCAGATTCAAGCCATTTCAAAGAAAATTGAAGTGACATTCCTCTTCCTCAAGTTCAGTGGAGTGGATCTGCAAGTTTTGGATCAAGCTTAGCATCATTTGAAGCTCCAACGAAGAGACTTCGTTAGGTAACTTTCAATTCCTTAATTCTCTCATGTTAGAGCTCAAACCTAGGTCATTATTGGCGCATCTGAAGCCCTACAACTTGTAGGCAATGTTTGCATGGTTAACTGTTGTGTTTGATGAGATTTCCAGTTGAACATATGAAACTTCCTCCGTTCGAATCTCTTGATCTATGTATGATAAATGATTTTTGAGCCTGGATTCATTATCTATGTGGCTTGGCGTTCAATTTGATGTAAGCTTTCATGAGTTTTGGTTAGGTTTTGGAACCTGAACTCCGGCCTCCTCGCCAGAGAAGATGACCGGAGCTAGGGCTCCGGCATCTGGTTCGTTTTCAGGCAAGCTTACGTGTGTTTGGTTTGAATTCTTCACCAGCTCAGATGAACGGTTCTGATTTAATTGACTTACCTGTGTGTTCCTTTGACTTGCCATATCATTTAGTTATACACATCATTTCACTTGGCTTATGGTTTGTGTTTGTAGTGGGCCTTGAGTGATATCTGCACCCCCTTCCAAACTGAGCCCAATGTTTTGAACATTTTTCCTTTCTATTCACACCACTGGCTTTATTTGCTTTTATTTTTATTTCATTTGTTTTCTGTTTTCATTTTAATCAATTAAAAATATCTCCAAATGTGATAAAATTCCCCAAAAATATTTACTGACACCTTAGGGTGTTAATTAATTTTTGATATTTTTTTATTTTTATTTTCCTTTTATTTTTCAATTAAAATGGGAATTAATGATTGGAGAGGTTTTTAAATTGATTATTCATGTGTATTCATTTGTTCTTGCTTGATTCTTGACCAATTTTTACCTCCAATGATTGAGACTTTTTCCTCATGTTGATGATGAGTTGAAGTGTCTTAGAGGATGGTTTTGGCCCTGGTTTGATTTATTTTTGGTTGACCTTCAAATCATTTTGTTTGGCCCTCAACAACCCTCATTCAAAGTAGAACACTCTTAGTGAATCAATTTCTTTGGTGATGCTTTGATAGGATATTGGTTGTGTGCTTTTGGCCTATGATTGCCAACATCCTTATGTGCTTTTGAGATTTTATTTGGATTTATTTGAACCTTTGTCCTATTTTTGAGGTACCTTGCAAGTCAAGGTACTTCTAAGGGTGGTTCACACATACACTTGACCTAGTTTTGATAGACCTTAGGCTTGAACCCATGTATGATAATATTAGGTATCATCCACTTTTCATCCCAATCATAGGTGCACTTTGTATGAGAACATTAGGTTGAGTTTAGTCTCCCTTTAGAGTTGTGTCTCTCTCTTCTCATCTTCAAACTTCTTCAAGACACTTAATAATGGATAATGAATGTTGTACGCTACGAGCCTTAAGCATTTGGAAAATGATGATTGGGGGGCCTCCTCTCAATTGTCTAGAGTGTTTAGCGTATGTCCTTTGGACGATATGCGACACATTCGCTCCTAAGTCATAGTCTTTAGTGCAACATGAATTACAAATCAAATTCAATTCACTTCTTTCTTAAAAGACTTCAAAAACAAACATCAAATCTTTTTATCCTTCGAGATTTAATTTGGAAACCATTTTCATAAGGAGAGTTTTGTTAACTCTTGGTTCTACTGCAAACGGGTAACGCCTAAGTCTCCAATGGTCGAGCTGCATACACCTAACTGCTAGAACTAAGTTTTAACCCTACTCAGGTAAAACACTTGAACCAATTTGTGGTCTTGTTAGCCCGAACTACGTTTGCTCTGATTTCTTGTACCAGACGAGGATACGTAGGCACAAGACGATGATGTCTTGGTGAGCAACCTTCCCCACCTTCACCCGTAGTTTTCCGAACTACGTTGACTCTGACTTTCCCATTGCACGAGGGAGTACGTAGGCATAGAGTGGTGATGCTCTATCGAGTCTATTTTCTTTTCTTTTGTCCCTGTGGCCTGTAGCTTAGATAGATAAATACCCTTTATATAAACAACAAGCATGGATCCCGTCGAGTACGACAGACGTGAGGGGTGTTAATACCTTCCCCTTGCGTAACCGACTCCCGAACCCAAGATTTGGTTGCGATGACCTGTCTTCTCCCTTTTTCGTAGGTTTTCTCTGATCGTTTCCTTTCCCTCTTCTTGGATAAATAATGAATGGTGGCGACTCTTCTGTCCTTGCCGGCCCCTCTTCGCAGCAATGCAACAGTATGTCGGCCAAGACGTCGCATCTCGTGCCTACGTATCCTGACTAGGATGGAATCAGAGTATTCGTAGTTCCCCTCATTAAGGGTAAGCAAAGTTTGTTGATTGGTTTTAGGAGAAGAGAAAAGTTGTCATCTTAAGGAGAATACTTAACATAAACCACCATAAACATGTGAAATATGGATCTTTACTTCACATTAAGAGAAAGACTCCAACTCGAATATAGAATCAACAAGTATGACACATGCCTTTCTTAAGTGGAAAAGAAATCAACATCTTTCTCAACTATGTCATGGGGTAAGAGAATTACATCTCAACTAGGGATGACTCGTGTCTAATTCTCTCATGGGAGAAAAGGAACCTAATTGTAGGTTATCTAAAGTTGTAGCAATCCTAAGAGGAACTAGAGTAAGATACAAACTAAGTGTGCTAGTATGAGGGGAAAAATCTAAGTGTATACACTAAGATAATCAACCTAAAGGGGAAGTAAGTTCAAGAAAATAAGTGAGAAGAAGAAGAGGGAAATGCGAAAGAGATGCAATGCACATGACAATACAGTCAACTAAATGTCCTTCCCTTGGACCTACAATAGAGGAAAATAAAATATCAGAGGAAAACAAAGTGATAAACATCAATTGTCAAGGCTAGAGATCGTGATGAATAATAATATTTGAGATACGTAATATAACATCCAATCAACTTATAAGGCAAGGTATCACATCATGGATCAGATATGCATAATTTCAAGTACAGATGAAAACCAAGAATGCAAAGCACATAAGGGTATGAAACCCTAAACAAACATCAAAAGTCAAAGCATCTAAACAAAATGGACAAATATGAAATGAGAACAAAGAAGGGAATTAGCTACATCACATCATGTTCAACTCATATTGAAGATTAGAAGAGGAGCAAAAGCACACAAGACATGTATCACATCAACATTCAAACAATTGCTCACACATGACTCATGCAAAACACACTTCAAATGATTAATCATGTGATATTAAGGTTAGAAATAAATTAGGGGAAGCAACATAATCATGAACATCAACTCAAACAGCAACTCATGAATACACAAGAGAAACAACAAGGATTAAATCCAAAACAGGCATCAAGGTTAAGCAAGCATACATCATGGTTATCCTTAAAGAAAAAGAAGTGTTCAAACAAGACACCAATCACAAATGATCAAGTAAGGCATACCATAACATCAAGGTCATAACCATACTTAAATGTATCATATCACATTCAATTCCAAGATATCAAACCAAATTAACAAGCATCATACTCAAAACACTAAACAAACCCCAATCATACAACAACCAATAAAACATGGAAACCAAACTCTCAAAAATGTCAATTCAATCATATAAGAACTCATAAACATCCATTAAGGTCATACAAGAAAGCACCTTGAGAAACTAGGTCAAAATATCAAATGAGCAAACTCAAAACATCATCATCTTAGAATCTCAATCAAAAAATAGGAAAAGGAAGAAATTATGATGAAATAAAAGCCACAATCACATCAAGGCAACATGTAATCACATCCAAAAGAATTTCAAACTTCAATCAAGCACAAGTGATCAAAAGATTCCAAACTAGGTCAAGCATCAAACATGTTCTATCAAAAGAGACAAACTATAATCAAGCATCAACCAAGATGGAAGAAATGACCTAATGAAATTAAAATAAGGGCTCTACCTCATGGTATTTCAATCAAGAACAAGAGGGGAGAACAAACCCTAAGTGGTTGCACAAGTGCACCCTTAACCAATCCACAAAGTTCAAGCATATCCATACAATTAGGCATGTAATGCATCACACATAAAAAATAGTTAAGAGGATTCAAAAATTATGGAAAAATGATCATGGGATAAAGGAGGCAGTGGCTCAATATGCTCTAAAAAAGTGTCTAAGAATGTGTACAAAGAGTGCTCAAAACATCTCAAACATTAGGTAAGTACACAAACTAGTGATCAAAGAAGTTAAGCATCAAAAAACATTTCAAACAAGAACCAAAATACATGCACAAGACTTCAATTGATTACTCAAATGCTCTACATACATGTTCTTAGATGTGTGCAAAAACATGGATAAAAAATCAATTGGAAAAGGCATGAATCAAAACATTGTTTCAAAAATAGGTCAAATAAACACATCATAAAATTAAATCAAAATAAAATATCAAAATAAAATAAAAATATTATTAAAAAAACATGTCAAAGTAACTAGAACATATTTTTGGGGAATTTTATAATATTTGCAACTATTTTAAATAAAACAAAACATAAATAAAAAAAGAAATAGGAAGGCAGGGGGATGCGCAAGCAAAACAGAATACAAAGGATCTTAGTGTAACACGCTATTGGGCTAGAGAATGGGTGTATGAATAGAAAAAACACAAAGCTCAATCCAATAATCACAACAATATTCAACAAACTCAGTGAAACGCGTCGTTTCACTTAAACATGTCATCAAAGTCAGAGGTCACACGTGCAAGTCAATGGCCATTGTAACACCTTAATTTTAGTAATTATTTATTTATATTAATTAATTGAGTGATTTAATGAATTATTTGATTTATTGAATTTATATGAATTATTTGATTTCTATGAATTAATTGATTTATTGGATTTATATAAATTAATTGATTTATTTGAGTTATTTGGATTAATTTATTTATTGGACTTATTTGAAATAATTGATTTATTTGATTTATTTGAGTTAATTGATTTATTTAATTTAATTGAAATATTTTATTTATTTTATTTGGTGGAATAAAATATGAAATTGATAGAATTAATTAATTGGGCCTAATTAAGGGTGTGAATAGAAATTGAAAGAGTGGGTTAGTAAGCCCATTAGAAATTATTAAGTTAAGAAAAAATTGTGAGAGTTTAACAAAAGGAGAAATAGATATAATAGAAATATAGAAGTTGAAAAAGAGGCTAGAAGAGAAGAGAGAAGAAGAGAAGAGGAACTTAAGAAGTTCAAGAAAAATCAAGGTAAGGGTGAATTGTTATATAATTATTGGGATTGTTTGATAGAGTATAATGGGTAGAAACATGTTTAAGATGAAACCTTTAAATTTTTATGATTTGGTAATTGTTAGATTTAGATGATAATCTATGATATATGCTAATTAAGTTTTTATTGAGATTAATACATATTACTGAAATTGAGTATAACTAGAATAATAATGAATAAGTGGTCTTTCTTTCCACCACATGATGCAACACATAGGTAACAGGAAAATAAATCATGAATGTGAGTAAACCATATTGCGTGGCGCAGGAAACAAGAACTATATTCTTCAGTTACTGTAGCGAAGCAAATAAGAATGCCATTTGATTATAGTATTAATTAATGTTAGCATGGAATTTGAAATTTGTTTTAGTGGTGAAAATTAATGTTAGGATAGGAAGGCTATGAGTGTAATTATTGGATTGAATTGGTGTCCTGTTGTTATGCAAGTCTAACCTAATTATTGGAGCTAATTCTCCTTGTGAAACACTCACATCCTTCATTGGGTTATAACTTCTAAGGATTCCTTCGATGTACTGTCATTACCACCAATTTATCTCAAATGTTTTGATTATAGTTATTTTCAATTTTCCTATCTTTTTCCCATTGTAAAGTATACGAGGTCATTTAATAAAAATGTATTAGTCAACAATATGCACTATTGTAGTATTTGGAATTTTGGATGTTTTATGCTTGTTTTGTTGTCTTGGAAGACTACTAGTTACACCATTGTCCCTTCAGATACTTAATTGTTGATTTTCCAGTTTGTTGTGTTAGACTATATGATAACGTACTAAACATCTTTATGTATTATCTTAGTTATTTCATACAATTCTTATCTTAGAGTATCTTTGACCACTTTTTTAGATTAGTTTTCATTTATCTTTTCCATTGTCAAGATTTGTTTCAAATCATATAACTTCATCATAGTATCAAAACATACTATCCAGTGACTTATACCGCCGCAATTTTGTTTATAGTTTCTCAAAGTTTGAAACACTACTAAAATTTGAAACTTTATTAATTAATGAAACCTTATTAAATATTAATTATTTATTGAAATATTAATTATTTATTCAAATATTAATTATTTATTAAAATATTGATTATTTATTAAAATATTGATTATTTAGTAAATATTGTATACTTATTAAACATTGAATATCTATTAAAATATTGAAAATTTAATTACTTATTGAATAACTGAATTATTTATTGAATAGTGACTATTTATGAATATTGAATTTAAGTATTGATGATGGATTAATTATTATATATTTAATTAGTGATGTGTGTTTTGTGAATTGAAGTTAGATTGTGTGATACTTGTGTATGTGCAAATGTGTGGTAATTTAAGTGTGATGAATTATTGAAGATATGCATGAATGTTAAGATTAAGGAATGGTCGTAATTGCATATAATTTTTGAATTTTCACACGCATCATTTGTGTCAAGAGGAAATGCTTGTTAGTTTCGTGGGAGCTAGTGACTTGTCCAAACCTAGAGCGAGGTTTGAAAGCTTAGGGAACATGTTTTTTGTGTGTTATTGGTCTAGGAAATGGACCCGGTTTAATGTAAAAATCGAAAAATAATAACAAGTGATTGGTACCACATGCATGAGTTGCATTTGAGTCTTGCATTGAGTCGCATTGTGTTTATGTTTGCAATTATGAAATCATGTGAAATATGTGCAATTGATGAATTGGTAATATTACAGAATTGTAAGTATGTACTTGTGAATGGTTGGCTACTTGAATGATAATATGTTGACGAAACTTTTTGAAGTGTGAGAATCATTATATTATGCTTGTATGTTATATATTATATATTATCTTATGATTTTGATAATTATGTGAATTCTCACCCTTTTGTTGAAATGATGTTTTGTACGACATCGCTCAGGTATTGAAGAGTAGAGTTGCTTCTAGCATGAGATACCCGTTGGAGTAGCTTGTTTTAGGTTCTCTATTTATTTTGGGATGAGTAGTGCTCTGATATGTAACACAAGGATATTTCGATTCATGTTATTGAGAGATACTTTATATACTCTACTTTATGTTGTTATTTTTAATTTGAATCATGTGGAGTATTGGCTTTTATGCCTAAGTGATGATTTATAATGAATTGATTCATGAGACTTTATCATGTTTATTACGATTTAAGTAATTCCGCTGCTATATGCTAAGTGAAAGGATGTGAAATTCATGAAATTATGTTAAGTGTTAATTGTAAGTAGAGTAACACCTAAGAGGGGGGGGGGGGGGGGGTGAATTAGGTACTGAAAATCTTTTTTCGGTCTTAATGAAAATTTCTTGTTTTACTTTCCTAAAAGTTACCAAGTGTTTAATGCAGTAAAAGCGGAAAGTAAAGAGATACAATGATGTATCCTGGTTCCCTTCACAACCCGAGAGTACTCCAGTCTCCTTTCAACATGAAAGAGATTTTTCAATATTGTTAGATCCAAAGACAAGATGTCTACCTAGTCTTTCTTATACTGACTCTAACCAATCAAAACACCAAGAACAATCCTCTTGGATTTTTCACTAAGTCCAATGAGAACAATCCTCTTAAAATGGACCTCTTGCTTCTAAAAATCCTAAACAACAAGGTTACAAAATTATTTCCAATAATCCAGGACAAATAAGATGTAATCAAAGAACAAATAATTTTGATTTGAGTAATTTGCAGTAGTATTCGATTATCAATCTTGCGACTAATCTTCTTCTTGAGATATCAACTCTTATATATCAAATACAAATATTCAAGAGTAGAGGAATGAAACTATGATGAAATAATGAAATTTGAGATGCAGTAGTTTCACTCTTGAAAATTGAGAATCTTTGGCACTTGTGAAAATTTGGAATTTGAGAGATGAAATGAAATTTGAATTTTAGTAAGAAGGTTAATCTCAAAGTCTATGATTATGAGGTATATAAATGCCTCTAAACACCTTTTCAAAAGAGTGCAAATGACCAAGAGTTGCCATGGTTCAAGAAGAAATGAGAAAACACAATTCTGCCAACATATGCAATTTTCTGGCTTACTGCGCCAGTAGTAACCGGTTACCATATGTGGGTAATCGGTTACCAGCCTCAACGTTTGAAATTTTTTGAAAGTTTACACAGGGTAACCGATTACTCTGAATAGGTTTTGCAAAAAACACTTTGAAACAAAGGCAAAATGCATTGTAAGAGTTTTCAAATAGTTTTAAAATGATATGCAAGAATGAGATATGAAGTTGAACACTTGTACAAGCTATATAGAAGCTGAATGTTGTACCTTCATTTGCGTAGAACTCTGTCTTCTTTCTTTAACAAGTCTTGACATATTTATTTGACATTGAAGTTCTTTAAGTTTGATTTCTTTGAGATTCTTTTACCCATCCCTGTATGTTGTAAAGTGTGTCGTCATCAAAATCATTTGAGAAGCCATGTCTTCACAGTCTCCCCCTTTTTGATGATAACAACATCTTCTTTTAAAGTTTTTGTGACTTTTCTAACAAGGGCTCAAGTGCTCCCCCTCAGATGATGTTCCCCTTTAATCTATGATTTAAGAGAGTCTTGAAATTATCTGCAAAATTTGTTAGAAGAGCAAAAAAACAATATACACACATACAAACTCATGAAATTCTTCTCCCCCTTTGTCAACAACAAAAAGGATGGGAAAAACGTTTCAACAAGAAACACACGTAGACAAAAAACTAAACACAAGAACATAAAGAAGAACACAACATGTCACAAATACGAAACCAAAATGTAACAAACAAAATCGAACATAGTGTACGAGTTTACAACCCAAAAACATAAGACAGAAACTTAATCAAATAGAAATCATTGTTCAATCACTTTAAGACATTACATCCTCATCTTCATTTTCTTCTTCATCTTCTTCACCTTCTGCTTCTTCTTCTTATTATTCTTTGCGGAGAGCTTGAAGTTGCTCCATAGCTAGTTGTTTGAACATTTTGCGTATATAAGCCATGTATTTCCTATGTTCCCTTGCATTAAGATCAACTTTTCTCTCAAGAGCTACTATCATTTTACAGATAGCCTCATTGGTGTAGCCTTCTTCAAGAACAGGAGCAGCAGTAGAAGAAGATGAAGCATCCTTGTAAACATAGCGTTTTTCATCATTTTGTATAATTCTAGTATTCTTGCTAGCTGTGGTGACATTGATTTCATTTTCCCTTGCTGTCATCATAGTCTGTGGTTCCCATTAAAGACGAATGAAGCTTGCCTCTAGAATGATGGAAATGATTCGCCCATAAGGAAGTCCTCCAGCTAGAGATTTGATATGACGCATATGATACATGAAAACATATGCCCAATTCACCTGCAAATTCTTCTTAATTGCAAACAGGAGCTGAACCTCCATATCACTCACCCGAGAATGATTGGAGTGCTTTGGAACTAGAATGTAAGCCAAGACAAAGTGCAGCATTCATTCACTCACAGCAAGGTTTTTAGCCAGCTTGAATACCCTAGAAGTTTTAGGATTTTGTCTGCTTAATAACTCTTCTTGGGTTATTCTAGAAATTTCAATGTAATAATTCATGCTTGAAAAGTATTTCCAAGGATCAGCCTCTAATTGAATTCCATACCTGATGTTTTCTCCTTCAAAAGGGATTCCTAAACATTGACCTAACTCTTCTAAGTTCATAGAAATGGTTACTCCTTTAACAGTAGTTTGAAATGTTAAGTCTCCAAATTCATCATGACCCAACTTGTAAGAAGCAAAGAATTCTTTAACTAAATCTGGGTAAACTGGTCTAATATTGCTAACAAGTTTATCTATCCCTTGAGTTTTCAACAGTTCAGGAAAATCAAAGCTATGAGCAGGAAAAGAATTTAGACTCACATATTTTACTAGCATCAATGGATGATTCCGGATGTTGAATTTCAACCTCCTTACTTTTACAGTCTGAGCTTGCTCTTCTTCAATGGGTTATAATCTTGATTCTCCCAAATTCTTCTTTCCCTTGTTTTGCATTTTGGGTGCCATTGTTGTTTTTGGAAGTTTTTAGGGTTTTACTGATGAAGTGGATTGATGAAGAGAGAGGAGCTTTATTGAGGTATATAAGGAGAGGTATATGATAATGGATACTGAAGTTTGTTGACCAACTCTTTAATGGAGAAGAGAAGAAGATGGAAGAGTGAAGAGAATGAATATGGAGGAGTCAAAATGTCTTAAAAGTCTGAATAAGTGCTTATGAGAAATATGAAGTGGGTTTTAAATGAGATTTTGCAATTCTGGTTTTATAGAATTTTTTTTGACAAAACGAGCAGTAGTAACCGGTTATCAGGTATGGGTAATCGGTTACCATACCAAAAATAGAGAGTAGAAGTGCAAAACACAACAGTCGTAACCGGTTACCATGCAAAAAATAGTGAGTAGAAGAGAAAAACGCAACAGTAGTAACCGGTTACCAGATGTGGGTAATCGGTTACCACAAGTAAAAAAACAGAAACTTCATATTTCATATAGAAAATACTAAACCATAGAGATATTCATACCTTGACATTATTTTTAGATAAATAATGAATTGTTATTGAAGATTTACACATCATTCATCTAAAATTCCAAGTTCCTTCTGAATCTTGTAAAAAGCTTCTTTTGGAAGTGGTTTTGTGAAGATGTCTGCTAGTTGGTTATGAGCATCCATGAAAGTAACTTCAACGTCTTTTTCGAGAACGTGATCTCGTAAGAAATGATGTCGAATATTAGTATGTTTTTTCCTTGAGTGCATGATAGGGTTCTTTATAATGTTGATCGCACTTGTATTATCACACCTTAGAGGAATGAGGGCAAGTTGTCTCACAATACAGGCCTCCAAGTTTTCGATGATGACAAAACACAACCTTGGACAAACTAGAAGCATCATGCAATACTTTAACATGCTATACCTCTTTTTCATTGTTAAACCATTATACCTTAATATGAGTCATAACTGAATGTGGCAGGATGCACAAAATGGAAAAAGATGTTATTTTTGCAGGTTTCTAAGCAATGAGTCGACCATACAGTCGGCGCATGAAGCCTCGCATTTCTCACGGCTCAGCGCATGGAAGCAATGCATCGACCGTACAGTCGGCGCATAAGTGTTTTGATTTTCCACGGATCAGCGCATGAAGACATGCGTCGACCATGCCACTCAGCGCATGAAGCTGAGTATTCCCCACGGGTCAGCGCACGCCGACCCTATGGTCGACCGTTCGCGCGCTGTGCAGTTTTTCTTGCTGTGTTTAAAATTCTGTTCAGTTGACTGTTTTGGTTATTACTATAAATAGAGTTTTGCTTATTTTTAACAACTAACAATTGAAATCTTGAGTAAATTGTCAGGGCAAGAAACGTGAAATAGGTGCAACATATTTCTTCATCTTCATCCTTCAAACAACACACAAATCCTCAAATACACACAATCATTTTTGCTGTGATTGGTGTCTTGTTCAAGCGTGATAAGGTTCGAACGCGTTGATTGAAGATCCGGTTCGAGTGGAAATTGGGGCAGGTGTTTCTTGCAGAAAACCTTGAAGGTTTTACCCATCAAGACTCAAAGGTTTTGAGGGCTTTTGCTACGGAATAGTTCGTTCAACATTCAAGCAAGTGCGAAGGTAATTGATCAACGGAAGGTTCATCAGTTTAGTAGCTAGGGCGTTGAAGTGTTGAAGACTTTCCGGGTTTGATTTGTTGGTGTCTAAGATCAGCCGAGCCGAAGGTTTGAACAACGGAAGGTTATTCATTAAGGTGGCTGGAATCGGAGGTCATTCACAACAAATTGAAGGGCTTGATTCATCTTGAATCAAGGTGCAAGAAGTGATAGCAAGCATCAACATCATTTGAGATTGTTTGTATCATTGTCTATCAACTCTTGTGTAAACTGTTCATTCCAACAGGTGATATATATTCAATATATCTCAATTCTAATTTTAGAATTGAGGGCAGACGTACCCCGAAGCGAGGACGACGGGGGAACTGCCTCATCAAATCGTGTGTTCTTTAGTTTCTGTCATTTTTCAATTCAGCTTAAAAAATAAGTGATTCTAGCTTAAGTGATTATTGTCAAACTGTGATACAAATTGAGTAAGGTGTTGAAACTCTGTTTTTTAACTACTAAGTACAATAAAAATATTGTACTAGGGCATTTCCAATCTCTTACTCAACATAAATATCCTTTGAGGTATTTGTGCACACAAACTGTTCGACAAAAGTCCTGAACTAAAATTGTCTTATTTTGCTTCTAGTTTTTGTGGGTCTTATTAATCATTGGAACTAGGTAACCTTGCAAATTGAAGTAAATAATTGATAAGCATAGTTTGTGTTGTGATTCTATTTTTTCCGAATTGTCATAAATCCATAGGCTTACGTATATCCGGTTTTTCAATAACCGTTCGTTTTAGACTATATTTTTCCTCAGCCGCTTCCGCACTTAAAACATTTTTAAAACCAATTTTAAATTGGTAGCGCCGACTCAAATTTTAATTGGGGATCTATTCAACCCCCCCTTCTAGATCCGTGCCATAGTCTAACAAGTGGTATCCAGAGCTCCGGTTATTCGGTGCTTCAAATACAACGAGATAGAAAATGGCAAACAAACCTAAAGGGGCGTATAATAGGGCTCCTGTTTTCAACGGTGAAAATTATAGTTATTGGAAAGACTGTATGCGTGTGCATATAAACTCCATAGACAGAAAAATATGGAACGTTATCCTTAATGGTCCAATAGAAATTACTATGACCAATGCGGATAATGTAGTTGTGCCAAAGCCTGAAGCACAATGGACCGATGACGATGAGAAAAAAATACAATTATGATTGGAAAGCTAAAAACATCTTAATCTCCTCATTAGGTGTAGATGAATATTATCGTGTATCCCATTGTCCTACTGCTAAGGCCATGTGGGATTCACTGCAAATAGCCCATGAGGGGACAACCGATGTTAAGTTAGCTAGAATCAACACTCTAATACAAGAGTTTGATCTCTTTTTCATGGAGCAAGGGGAAACCATTGCCGACATGCAAAAGAGATTTACTCATCTCATCAATCGTTTACATTCATTAGGTAGACCTATTTCCAATGATGTTGCTACTAATAAAGTCTTGAGATGTCTCAACAGGGAATGGCAGCCAAAAGTGACCGCCATCAAAGAGGAAAATGATCTTACCACATTAGACTTGACAACATTGTTTGGCAAATTGCAAGAGCATGAACAGGTACTCTTGAGCTTAGACCAACGTGAAAAGATGGAAAAGAAAGACAAAGCGAAGGTGAGTGAAAAGAAATCGATAGCTCTCAAGACTTCCTCCTCGAAGTCTCAAGCAAAAGAGCAAAATGATTATTCCTCGAGCGACGAAGAAGAAGAAGACACAAGCGAAGATATGGGGTTATTTGTTAAACGGTATAACCGTTACGTAAGAAAGAACGGCATACAACATTCCGAGAAGAACTTGGTAAACTTCCGGAAACAATCAAGACACTCCAAGGATGATGACTCGAAAGGTAAAAAGACTAGAGGGACGTGCTACAAGTGTGGAAAGCCCGGTCACTACAAACCGGACTGTCCAATGAATAAAAAGGGAAAGGACAAGGAATCATCAAAATCACACAAGAAATCATCAAAGCCGAGGAGAGCGTACATAGCATGGGAAAGTGACATCGACTCTTCCTCCTCTGATGAAAGTTCTAGTGATGAAGAAGAGTCCGTGAATCTATGCCTCTCCGCCAATCAGAAAAATAAGAAAAAACAGGTACGTAACTCTAAATATGATAAGTCATCAAATATGTCGCATTCAGAATTACTAGCCGCATTTCATGCCTTACATAATGAAGCAGTTGAAGCCTTCAAGAAACTTGCTTCTAATAAGAAAATCTTTACGTATTTAGAGCATAAGGTTAAAGAGTCCGAAAAGAAATTAGAGGACCTAAAGGCTTCCATTGTGAAAGGCAATGAATCGGATTGTAAAGACGATAGAAACCCTTTCAACTTCGGGTGTGACACTTGTCATATTTGGCAAGGTGAGGTTAGACACCTCAAGGCCAAATTAAATAAGGCACTTGAGCCTAAGATTACATTTGCTATTGATAAAAAGGATTTTAGAAAAAGTATGATTAACCCATACCAAAAATATGCATATGTAATTAGGGATCAAGCAAGTGAAAGTGTCTCTAAAGTTGATTTTGCTTGCTTATACTGTTGCAGGAAAGGCCACTCCATTGGTAAATGCCGTTTTAGAAGATTTCTTGTTCCTAAAGGCATCTACCAATGGTTGCCCAAACGCAACCATTTTGTCGCTAACCTATTAGGACCCAATATGCCATTGGGTACCTCCTTGTGCTAATTATGTTTTGACAGGTGAAATGTGTCGAGACCACCGAGAGAAGATGGGTTCTCGATAGTGGGTGCTCAAGACACATGTCTGGAGACATATCCCTATTCATAGACTTTGTGGCTAAGAAGAAAGGGTATGTAACTTATGGTGATAACAACCGCGGAGCTATACTAGGTAAAGGTAGTGTAGGTAATCCCGCCTCTACTATGATTTCCGATGTATTGCTTGTCGAAAACCTTAAACATAATCTGCTTAGCATTAGCCAACTGTGCGACAAAGGATACAATGTATCCTTTTCAAAAGATTGTTGCAAAATTGTGCATGAAAATGATAAGAAGAATATGTTTAATGGTTTTAGAGTAAACAGTGTATATATGCTTGACTTAAATGAAGTATCATTAATAAGCGACAAATGCCTCATAACTATGAGTGAAGACTCATGGCTATGGCATAGGCGTTTAGCGCATGTTAATTTTGACTTACTCAATAAGGTAGTCTCAAAAGACCTAGTCTTAGGACTTCCCAAAATAAAGTTCACCAAGGATCACCTTTGTGATTCTTGTCAAAAAGGGAAGCAAACGAGGATCTCATTTAAATCCAAAAAGATAATTTCAACAACGAGACCTCTTGAACTTCTACACATGGACTTGTTTGGGTCGTCTAGGATCAAAAGTCTAGGAGGAAACTATTACGGGTTCGTAATAGTGGACGACTTTTCTAGGTTTTGTTGGACCATCTTCCTAGTAAGTAAAAGTGATACATTCGCCGCTTTTGAAAAGTTTGCTAAGCTTTCCCAAAACAAGTTAAATACAAACATAGTGTCCATAAGGAGCGACCATGGAGGTGAGTTTGAAAATCATTTGTTTGAAGAATATTATGGTAACCATGGTATTAATCATAACTTCTCCGCTCCACGCACTCCTCAACAAAACGGGGTTGTGGAGCGCAAAAACCGTATTTTAGAAGAATTGGGAAGAACAATGATCAATGAGAGTGGTTTACCTAAATATTTTTGGGCCGACGCCATTAGTACGGCATGCTATGTTTTGAATAGGGTACTTATTCGCCCCATTCTAAACAAAACACCGTACGAACTCTTAAAAGGGTGAAAGCCAAATGTCTCTCACTTGCACGTGTTTGGATGTAAATGTTTTGTATTAAACAATGGAAAGGAAAACTTGGGCAAATTTGATTCCAAAACCGATGAAGGTATCTTTCTCGGATACTCTCACTCGATTAAAGCATATAGAATTTACAATAAACGATTACTTGCTGTAGAAGAGTCTGTGCATGTTACTTTTGATGAGTCTTATCCGAGAAATGTCGGAAAGGATAGTGTTGTTCATGGTGCAGGTACATCCACAGAAGACATACTCAAAGATGGCGAAACGGGGATTGATCAACCTGACAAAGTCAAAGTTGAGGAGGATAAGGATGTATATCATGAAGCAAACGAGGAAGTTCATCCGCCTACAAACGATGATCTCCCTCAAGCTTGGAAATCCTCTAAAGATTATCCAATCGACAACATTCTCGGAGACATCACAAAGGGAGTCACTACTCGATCGAAGCTAAGTAATTTATGTTATCACTTCGCTTTCGTGTCACAAATGGAACCTAAAAATCCTAAGGAAGCCCTACTCAATGAACATTGGTTTCTGTCAATGCAAGAGGAACTAAATCAGTTTACTAGAAATGAGGTTTGGGACCTTGTCCCTCCTCCGCGAGGTCATCGAGTAATCGGCACCCGATGGATGTTTAGGAACAAGCTGGACGAAAACGGGGTAATAACTCGTAACAAGGCGCGTTTAGTTGCGCAGGGGTATAACCAAGAGGAGGGCATCGACTATGAGGAAACTTATGCTCCGGTTGCCCGACTCGAGGCTATACGCCTTCTTCTTGCTTTCGCATGTGCGAAAGATTTTAAGTTATTCCAAATGGATGTCAAGAGTGCGTTCCTTAACGGGTACATAAATGAAGAGGTCTACGTTGCACAACCTCCGGGTTTTGAATCTCATGAGTACCCCGATCATGTTTATAAACTAAAACGGGCGTTGTATGGTCTCAAGCAAGCTCCTAGAGCTTGGTATGAACGCCTAAGTAAATTTCTACTTGATCAAGGTTACTCAAGAGCAAAGGTTGACACGACACTCTTTATTAAACGTCAAGGAAAGCACTTGATATTAGTTCAAATCTATGTTGATGATATAATCTTTGGATCTACTAACATGAATCTCGTGAGAGAGTTTTCTGTTCTTATGCAGGGTGAATTCGAGATGAGTATGATGGGAGAGCTCACATACTTTCTCGGCTTGCAAATTAAACAATTCAAGGAAGGAACTTTCGTGAGTCAAACAAAGTATTATTTGGATCTTCTCAAGAGATTTGACATGGAAAAATCCAAGGCCATAGACACCCCCATGCCTACATGTGCAAATTTGAATAAGGATGAAAGCAGTAAGGACGTAGAGGTAAAAAGGTATAGAGGTATGATTGGATCACTTCTCTATCTCACTGCGTCGCGTCCTGATATTATGTTTAGCGTGTGTATGTGCGCAAGATACCAATCATGTCCTAAGGAATCCCACCTAAAAGCTGTTAAAAGGATACTTCGATACCTATCCGGTACTCCAAAGTATGGCTTGTGGTATTCCAAAGGTAGTGATTGTTCGTTGTTAGGTTATTCCGACTCCGACTTTGCGGGTTGCAAGTTGGATAGGAAAAGCACTAGTGGTACGTGTCACTTGTTTTCAAATTCTTTGGTTAGTTGGCATAGCAAAAAGCAAGTTTCAGTTGCTTTGTCAACCGCCGAAGCGGAATACGTTGCCGCCGGTAGTTGCTGTGCTCAAATCCTATGGATTAAGCAACAACTATTGGACTTTAATATCAAACTTGAACGTATCCCAATCCTATGTGACCATACCAGTGCTATTAATCTTACCAAGAATCCGGTATTGCACTCTCGCACTAAACATATCGAAATTCGACACCATTTTCTTCGAGATCATGTTGAGAAAGGTGACGTTGTATTTGAACATGTTGATACTAAGAATCAACTAGCGGATATTTTTACTAAGCCGCTAGCCACTGAACCTTTCTTTCATATTCGCCGAGAACTCGGTATTCTCGACATTTCGGAGCGGGAGTCATAATTTGCTTACTTCAGCTTATTTCATTCACATCTATATTTTGTACTTCTAACAAACTTGATGTTTTTGCAAGTACAAGTATGTTGTTTATCAAGCTTATCCGGCATTGAGGTGATATTGTTCCTCTTCCTTCTCTCTACATACAAGTTTTCTTTGTGATCTCAAAGTAAAATATGTTAACTGTGGTGCATATGTGAATCATCTGTTGTGTATTTAAATGCTTGATTGAACATTTTTTTTGTGGCATTATTGTCTGCATTTATTAAGCACCATGTCATATGAAACTAGGCAAAATTCTGCATTTTCAGGTCTTGAGTCGACCATACCAGAACAGAGGTCGACGCACTCTGTTTAAATTTTAAATTTATTGAAAATTTTACAGCATGCGTCGACGCATGCAGAGCTATGGTCGACGGCTCGCTGAAAATTTCAGTTTTATTTTTCTGCCTGTCGTTTCAGCTCTCCTCATTTAAGGCAGTTACATGCATCCACTCATATTCCTAGGGAGTTGCATCTATTACCCTCCACTACTCCTTCTTGTCTCTTCCACTCTCCAACAAACCCTAAGTTTCTCTTAAAAAGGGGGAAACTATTTTCTGAACCCACAGCACCTCTCATTTCAGAATCCTCCCATTTCACATTACCCACCAAAATCTCTACCCATGGCTTCCTCTTCTCATAGACCCACCAAAAAGAGGTCAAGAGGGTCAACATCTGCCTCAATACCCATTACCCCCGAATCACTTGTTCATCCATCCCTCCGTGAAAACTTCAACAAGGATATTGGTCGAAGAAAGGTTGTACGACAACATGCATTCTACGAACTTGTCGCCGAACGCATGCATCTTGGAGAAATCATGACCTATCTCACATATCACGGTATTGAGAGGTTTCTTGAATGCAATGCCAAGTACAATGAAGACCTGGTACGTATATTCTATACTGGTCTCAATGATAAATTTCATGGTGAAAATTTCCACTCCGTTATCGGACCCACTCACGTATCTCTAACTTCTGAAATTTGGAACAAATATTTTGATATGACTGTGGAGGAAAATGAACCTCCTCTAGCTGAGGTAACTGATTCACGCACAATTGAAGGTTATGAGTTCAAAACTGCACTGAATGGTATGCTTAAGCGACCCTATCCTGCCCACATTGTGAACAGTGCTGCTTTTCCATGATCTGTCACTTCCGGAAAACTCAAAACTTCAGCAAGAATTCTTCAGTGGATTGTGGCGCGCATTCTGCGGCCCAAACAGGGTGGAACAGGCTGAAGTTCATCTCATACATATCTTGGGTCATGGTATCAAAATCAACTGGCCATATTACATTGCGAGTCACATGTATGAATTGCGTGACTCCAAACGAAGTACGGCACTTGCCTATGGCTCTTTCATCCAAGAGGTCCTCAATTCTGCAAATGTGAACTACCCCTCCTTCGCATACACTTCTATTTCCGCTGACAAAGAATTCAGTCCAAAAGTTTTCTCAATGATGGGATACGTCTGGATTCGCAAATACCAGAAGTACAAATTCTATCGTCGCTCAAATAGGCCTCAGTCTGATTCATCAAGTGAAGAGAGTGCAGATGAGTCTGAAGGTGAAGAGAATGAAGCAAGTGCAGATGGTTCAGATGAAAGTGAAGAAGAACAAGAACATGATACACAGGCGGCTGACACAGTGCAACCAGACCAAGCGGATCATACAGAGCGTCAAACATATGAGCCTCCAGACAACTATCAAGAGCCGCCACCAAATTCCAAACTCAATAATGACTGGACTCCTTACACGGTTCAACAAGAAACTGACAGTGAGGAAAATAACCAAGGCTGGGGTGAATGGAAATACACTGGGTGGACCACACTTGGGAGATTTTATCATCCCTATCAACCTAGCTCTGAGGCACCTCCTTCTCCTCAACAGCCATCCAACAACTCCGACATTCTAGAAATGATGCAGTCCATGCAATTAGACCAACGTAACTTCATGACCACTATGCAAGAACAACAGCAGAATTTTATGAGAAATCAGGATGAACGAATGGAACAAGTTCGCTCTGAGCTGCAAACTCAAAATGAGCGGCTCAGTGGAATCTCCACACAGCTGGATGCTCGCTTTGAGATTCTCGTTCACTCCCATCAAGCTGAAGAACAGGCAATTACTGAGAGTCTCGACTTCCTGAACAACATCACTGAAGAGTTCACTGATTTGGCTCATCCTCAACGCCATCCCCATTTCTATGAGAGGCGTGGCCGTGGTCGTGGACGTGGACGGGGTTATTAGCTTGTGTTCGTCTTATTATGGTCTCACTTGCTGTTTTGATTGCATGCATCATGGTTTCTTTCGTTGTTTTTGGTTGCAAACTTTGTTATGGTGTTTTGTTTAACTTCTAAATTCTGTCAAGACTTTATGTGCTGCTATTTTATGTTCTATCTTCGTTTCTTATCAATATTATGTATCAGTATTGGTGTATGTTTAATTATTATCTGTTGGATATATTGTATGGCTTTTTCTTGATTTTATGTTAGATATACTGTTAATCCGTCAAAACTTTATAGTTCTCCGTTTCTTTTTGATGTTGTCAAAGGGGGAGAAAAGCGTCAACCACCACAAATGCTTTGACTGAAAAAGAAAGGGGGAGAGCGTACAACTATGATTAAAGACATCGCATGTTGTGTGCAACAGGTTGTCATCATCAAAAAGGGGGAGAATGTGAGGGCAAGTTGTCTCACAATACAGGCCTCCAAGTTTTCGATGATGACAAAACACAACCTTGGACAAACTAGAAGCATCATGCAATACTTTAACATGCTATACCTCTTTTTCATTGTTAAACCATTATACCTTAATATGAGTCATAACTGAATGTGGCAGGATGCACAAAATGGAAAAAGCTGTTATTTTTGCAGGTTTCTAAGCAATGAGTCGACCATACAGTCGGCGCATGAAGCCTGGAATTTCTCACGGCTCAGCGCATGGAAGCAATGCGTCGACCGTACAGTCGGCGCATAAGTGTTTTGATTTTCCACGGATCAGCGCATGAAGACATGCGTCGACCATGCCACTCAGCGCATGAAGCTGAGTATTCCCCACGGGTCAGCGCACGCCGACCCTATGGTCGACCGTTCGTGTGCTGTGCAGTTTTTCTTGCTGTGTTTAAAATTCTGTTCAGTTGACTGTTTTGGTTATTACTATAAATAGAGTTTTGCTTATTTTTAACAACTAACAATTGAAATCTTGAGTAAATTGTCAGGGCAAGAAACGTGAAATAGGTGCAACATATTTCTTCATCTTCATCCTTCAAACAACACACAAATCCTCAAATACACACAATCATTTTTGCTGTGATTGGTGTCTTGTTCAAGGGTGATAAGGTTCGAATGCGTTGATTGAAGATCCGGTTCGAGTGGAAATTGGGGCAGGTGTTTCTTGCAGAAAACCTTGAAGGTTTTACCCATCAAGACTCGAAGGTTTTGAGGGCTTTTGCTACAGAATAGTTCGTTCAACATTCAAGCAAGTGCGAAGGTAATTGATCAACGGAAGGTTCATCAGTTTAGTAGCTAGGGCGTTGAAGTGTTGAAGACTTTCCGGGTTTGATTTGTTGGTGTCTAAGATCAGCCGAGCCGAAGGTTTGAACAACGGAAGGTTATTCATTAAGGTGGCTGGAATCGGAGGTCATTCACAACAAATTGAAGGGCTTGATTCATCTTGAATCAAGGTGCAAGAAGTGATAGCAAGCATCAACATCATTTGAGATTGTTTGTATCATTGTCTATCAACTCTTGTGTAAACTGTTCATTCCAACAGGTGATATATATTCAATATATCTCAATTCTAATTTTAGAATTGAGGGCAGATGTACCCCGAAGCGAGGACGACGGGGGAACTGCCTCATCAAATCGTGTGTTCTTTAGTTTCTGTCATTTTTCAATTTAGCTTAAAAAATAAGTGATTCTAGCTTAAGTGATTATTGTCAAACTGTGATACAAATTGAGTAAGGTGTTGAAACTCTGTTTTTTAAATACTAAGTACAATAAAAATATTGTACTAGGGCATTTCCAATCTCTTACTCAACATAAATATCCTTTGAGGTATTTGTGCACACAAACTGTTCGACAAAAGTCCTGAACTAAAATTGTCTTATTTTGCTTCTAGTTTTTGTGGGTCTTATTAATCATTGGAACTAGGTAACCTTGCAAATTGAAGTAAATAATTGATAAGCATAGTTTGTGTTGTGATTCTATTTTTTCCGAATTGTCATAAATCCATAGGCTTATGTATATCCGGTTTTCCAATAACCGTTCGTTTTAGACTATATTTTTCCTCGGCCGCTTCCGCACTTAAAACATTTTTAAAACCAATTTTAAATTGGAAGCGCCGACTCAAATTTTAATTGGGGATCTATTCAACCCCCCCCCTTCTAGATCCGTGCCATAGTCTAACAAGGAACACATCTGAGATTCAGTCCATAATCATGTAATTGTTGTTTGAGCCAAAGGATTTGTGTACAACAACGTCTCGCCGCAATGTGTTCTACTTCAGCAGTGCTAAGAGCAACACATGCTTGCTTCTTACAGGACCAAGAAACCATTGTATTACCTAGAATGTGACAAGTTCCACTCGTGCTTTTGCGATCTATTTTACAACCTGCATAATTTGAGTCAGAATAACCTACTAAGTTACAGATACTACCTTTTAGATACCATAGTCCAACATTGGTTATTCCTTTGAGATACTTCATGATCCTCTTTACAGCAGTGAGATGTGATTCCATTGGATTTGTTTGAAACCGAGCACATAAAGACACACTGAACATTATATCAGGACAGCTCGCTGTCAAATATAATAGAGAACCAATCATACCTTGATACTTTGTGATATCAACTGAAATACTCGATTCGCCTTGATCAACATAACTTCCGGATCCCATTTGGAGTAGACATTGCTTTACAACTATCCATGTCGAATCTCTTCAGCAACTCTTTGTAATACTTGGCTTGGTTGATGAAGATGCCATCCTTCAACTACTTTATTTGTAATCCAAGGAAGTAATTCATCTTTCCCATCATAGATATTTCGAACTCTCCTTGCATCATCAACGAGAATTCCTCACAAAGATCTTTGTTGGTTGATCCAAATATGATGTCGTCAACATAGACTTGAACTAGTAAAGTGTTGTCCTTAATTCGCTTGATGATCAAGGTCTTACCTACTTTACCTTTTTCAAATCCCTTTTCACATATAAAGTTGTTGAGTCGATCATATCATGCCCTTGGGGCCTGATTTAAGCCATAAAGAGCTTTTCTCAACTTAAAGACATGTGACAGATTCTTGAAGTCTTCAAAGCCATGGGGTTGCTTGACATAAACTTCTTCATTAATGTAGCCATTCAGGAAAGCGCTCTTGATGTCCATCTGGTACAACTAAAATCAATGAACATGCATAAGCAAGTAATAATTCTAACCTTGTAACCGGAGCGAAAGTTTCTTCAAAATCAATTCCTTCTTCTTGATTATAACCTTGGGCCACCAATCTTGCCTTGTTTCAAACAATTATCCCATTCTCATCAAGTTTGTTTTTAAACACCCATTTGGTGCCTATGATGTGTTTATCACTTGGCCTAGGAACAAGTTCCCACACTTGATTCCTTTCAAACTGGTTTAACTCTTCTTGCATGGAAATGATCCATTGGTCATCTCCTAAGGCTTCATCAACTTTGTAAGGTTCAATTTGAGATACGAACTCCATATTCAAGCATGCATCCTTGAGGTTGAGTCTAGTTGTAACGCCTTGACTAATATCACCAATTACTTTATCAATTGGGTGATCTCTATGTGTTCTCCATTCCTTAGGTAGAACATCGTCTTCTGACTTTTGTTGAATCAGTCTTCTTGATGCATAGATTGATCATTTGATTGAGAAATACATTCTTTAGGAACATCTACAAAATCTTCATCATCATCACATAAAACAATTTCCTCCTTGGAGGGGTTAGATTCATAAAATTTAACATGCATTGATTCTTCAATAGATAAAGCTCTTTTATTATAAATTTTATAAGCGTTACTAGAGAGAGAGTAGCCGAGAAATATGCCTTCATCAGATTTCTCATCAAACTTACCGAGATTGTCTTTGTCATTGTTCAAGACAAAGCACTTGCATCCAAATATGTGAAAGTAAGCAATGTTTGGTTTTCTCCCTTTGAAAAGTTAATAGGGAGTCTTTTTAAGAATAGGTCTAATATTTACTCTATTACTTACAAAGCATGTCGTACTAATCGCATTTGCCCAAAAATATTTTGGAAGATTCGAATTGCTAAGCATTGTCCTTGCAAGTTCCACCATTGACGTGTTCTTTCTTTCTACAACACTATTTTGTTGAGGAGTCCTTGGTGCTGAGAAATTGTGAGAGATTCCATATTCTTCACAGAATTCTTCAAAAGGAGCATTTTGGAATTCTCCACCGCGATCGCTTCTTATGGAGGCAATGGTTAAAGACTTCTCATTTTGTATTTGTTTTGCAAACTTCTTAAACGCTTTAAAGGCATCACTTTTCGGCACTAAAAAGTAAGTCCAACAAAATCTAGAAAAATCATCAGGTATAACCAAAGCATAAACATTACCTTTGAAGCTTTTAGTTCTCTATGGACCAAATAAGTCCATATAGTGACCTTGTAGTGGACACCATATTCTTTGACTTGAAAGTTGATTTGGCCTATTTCCCCTTTTGACATGCGTCACACAACTTATCCTTGATGAATTTTATCTTGGGAAAACCAGCAACTAGATCGTGTTTAACCAACTTGTTCAAATGTTCCATGTGTATATGAGCAAATCTCTTATGCCATAACCAGGAATCATTATTGTTTGCCATGAGACATTTAACCTTCAAAGACAAATTGTCAAGAGAAATCATGAATTATTATTGATCCTTTTACCTTTTAGCTTTACCTCGTTAGTGATTTCGTCTTCTATCAAGCATTCATCTTTTGTGAACTTGATTTTAAATCCTTTGTCACATAGTTGGCTTATGCTAAGCAAGTTGTGCTTTAGTCCTTCGACATAAAGTACATATTCAATAGATGTGAAAGATGGTGCTCCAACTTTGCCTTATCCAAGAATCTTCCTTTTGTTATTGTCACCATAGGTAACACAACCCTTGGCCTTAAGCTTTAGATTTAAAAATTTATTGAGGTCACCAGTCATATGCTTCGAACAACCACTATCAAGATACCAAAGATTTGAAGTGGTCTTCAAGCAAACTTACAAAACAAGTTATTTCTTGTTAGGTACCCAAGTTGCTTTGGGTCCTTTATAATTAGTGTCTTTCTTAACCCACACATAATGCCCGCTTGCTATACTAAAGTTTCTAACATAGCATGCATTAGGTGTATGGCCAATAATACCATAATAAAAACAGGTAGGTACAGAATTACTCTTATATCTAGGAACAAAATATTTCTTTTTCACAATCTTTTTCCTTTTATGATGATGATGCACAACTTTAGGCTTGCTCACTTTCTCTTTAGAAGTTTGGTCACTAGCCTTAACAAAGATTGTTTTGCTAGAACTTGGTTTAGAAAACTTAGAGTAACCAAGTCCACTTTTATCGTTAGAAAATCTTTGTTGACTAAGGACCCCTTCTAAACCAATTTGTCCTTTTTCATATCTTTCTAGAACTCTTTTAAGTTGAACAATTTGGAAAGAAAGTGATTCACAATTTTTGCATACAAAGTTTTGTTTTTCTTCACTAATAACCTTATGCTTTTCATTCTTTTCATCTTTTTCCATAGTATTCACTTTTTCTTCTAGAGATGATATTTGTTTCTTTTGTGAAGATATGGTTTTACACAAAATTTTGCATTCATTTAAGAGTTCATTTATAGCCTCTTGAGCATCATTATCATAAAGTGAAAAATAAGTACTAACCTCATCATTTTCGTCATCAGAGTGATGAGAAGCCATCAATGCCAAGTTTGCACTTTCGTCGCTATCTGATTCGAATGATGAACTTATGTCGTTGTCTTCCCATGCAATATAAGCCTTCTTATTCTTTGTCTCCTTCTTTCCTTTGAACCCATTTTTCTTCAAAAGTTTTGGACAGTTCGGTTTAATATGACCTTGCTTTCCATATTCATAGCATGTGACATCTTGATTTGATGTGGAAGCCTCCCTTTTCTTGAAGTGTCTCTTCCTTTTTGCATAGCTGAAGGGTTTGTCATTTTTGTTGAAAACTTTTCTAAGTCTTTTGACTAGAAGCATAAATTTTTCATCTTCCTCCGATGCATCATTGTCTGGTCTTTCTTTCGAGTATACCTTTAATGCAATTCCTTTAGACTTTTTCTCTTGATGTTCATGCTTATCAAGGCGTCCAAGTTCCAACTCGTGTTCTTGAAGCTTTCTAAAGAATGATGTGGAATTCATTGTTGAGAGACTTTTCTTCTCTGATATTGGCGTAACTTTGGGTTGCCAATTGTCATACCCCAAATTTTACCCTCAGAATCTTTGATCTTTTGCATATCATTCCAACTCAATCATTCATGCATAGCTAACCAGATCATCAACCTTTGTTTTTGCTTTGTTTCACCTATGGAATTAGGGTTTGTTGGAAAAGGTTTAATGGGTGGATCAATCAAGATTTTAGATAGATCCTCAGTTAACCAAGTTTCTCATGCTTTTAGGAGATCTCCCTTCCTAAATAATCCAGTGTAATTTGGTTTCATCACAAGTTCCTCGAGACTCAGGTCTTGCAATAGTGGATGAAGGATCAGTGGTGTGTTTCAGTATCAGGTTATCAAGTTGTGTCAAAGATTCTGAACCAGGGTTCTGGTTTTCACTAAGTCATTGTTTCATCAGTGTGCACTCAAGACACAAAGATTAGGGTTTCTCACCCTTTGTGTTTAAGATGAGCAAGTGTTACTCAATCAAGTTTCTTCTGAGGATAGCAGGATAAGTTGTGAGTAAGTGTGGAAGGAGTGGTTCATGTTCTTGTGCAAGCTTCCCATTCAAGCTATAGCAGTTTGATACCAAACCATTATCCAGAATTTCATTTCAATAGTCCAAATCCAATTAACCTTTTTCAAATTCATCATTTTTGTTTAATTCATTCTTCATTTCATTTCATTATCCAAATCCAATCTTCAATTAAATTCATTATCCAAATCCATTCTTCAATTCACTTCATTATCCACACCTTTCTTTTAATCCACTTCATTCGCATTTTATCATCCTTTTTAATTATATAGTACTTTTGTTATCCAATTAAATCCATTCCAAATTATTTTCAAATTTTGATTCAAGTTTCAATTCTCATGTTCCTTTTAACTCTTTGTCAAATCCAAATACAAGTCATAATTCCATAACCAAATAACAAAATTCAGACCCATGCATATAGAACACATAATTCAAATTCAAATATCCATATCACAAACCATATTATCCATTTTTTTAACTATGTCATATTTTCTGACCAAGTAATCCATCGTCCATTACCAAAAGATTAAATTTTCAAAATGTACAACAACTTTCAAACAAATCAAGCCCATGATACAAAAACTGCTAAAAAAAAAAAATAAAAGGGCCAAAAGTCCAAAAGCTGCATAAGCCCACATGAGTCATTCCAAGCATCCATCTACCAAACTTTGAGATTCACTACACTCCAAGCCCTATGCATCACCCGTACAAACCATCACATGCTACACAACTTTGACCAAAAAATCTAAGCATCCTGCGACTCTGCTATCACACCAAAGTCACAAAATAACCAAGTCTTGTGCACCACTTGCTATAAACACCAAGCATTCTGCAACACAATGAATCTCCATGCCAAAACCTATACAATAATATCACTATGCAAACTAAAGGTCTGCTACCATCCTGCAAAATGATACAAATGCCACTGCTCCAAAATCGCACCCTACTACGTTTTGTATACCAATAAAACAGCAATATGCCTGCAACTGACAATAACAACACAAGGAGACCAGACAAAAAAATTTAAAAAAATTTAAAAGGAGGAGAAGTTCATAAGCATTAAAAGGATACAAAAGGAAGTTCTGAAGAAAAAAAAAAGAGATCCTATCACAAACTCACCTATTTTTGACCCTGAGCAGAGTCACAAAGCACGCCACTACCTTCACTCTCCTTCAACCTTGATTCACTATCCACCATCAAACCCTTACACTACAACGCAACAAGGGAACTTGCAGTGTCTTACATCTCACCACCCTTTCAACAACCATTCGCTTCACCCTCATCCTCATGATTATGTTCTTTTAACTACAAAAAAAGGAAGACACGAATTAACAACAATAACCGAACTTGCATCATTGGTTTAGCCCAGTTTGTGTCGGTTTCAATCTCGCTAATTCTAGTTCTGACATCGTCGGAAAACCACCATAGCATCCTCAAAGCTTCTCACCATGAAACAGTAGTGATCCACATGACCTTCATATTCTGCGACAACGACACAGCTGCTCTCCTTCTCCATTTCATCGTCACTCACAAACACACTCACAATCGAAGAAATCGCGCAGTAAAGCAAACACAACAAATTCATAGAAGCATGCAGCGATAAGAGATTTGCGTGTCGATTTACGAGACTTTGTTTATTCCTGATTATCGTGCATTGAGATTGAGGATTTGAGAGGTGATTATTTTCGAAGAGGAAGAATTGAAGCTAGAAAAGAGAGACGAAGAGTGGCTGAGAGTTGCTTCTCATTTTCGGTCCAATTATTTGTTTTTTACCATTTTTATTTCTACTTTTAATTAATATATTTTTTTAATTAATCAGTTTTATTCATTTTTGTTAGTTAATACCTTTTCTTATTTTATACTTAATTTTTTTAAATTTCAATTTTAATTTTATTTATTTTTTGGAAACTTGTCAAATAAGTCTCATAAATTTTATTTATACAAGTCTCATAAATTTTATTTACTTTTTTAGAAACTTGTCAAATAAGTTTCTTAAAAGTGATTTGTTTGAGTTCCTATCTAAATAACCACTTTCCCATAATTTCCTCCTTCCCCATGTTATGTGTCATCACTTCATCATACAAAGCTTACACTACACACTTTCTACTACTTTTCTCTCTTTAAAAACCACATAAACTATACTATTTTTTATACTCCCATCACCCTCACACTTTCATATAAACTAAAAACTTACTATCAACTATATTCTATCATCACTCTTTCATACACAATATCTACCATGATATGAATAACTCACCTTCATTTTCCTAATAATAAACCACCACCTACATTTTCTTTTTCTTCATGGTACCTCTAACCTCACATAAAACATCATCCTCCATCTAGACACAATACTCCCTCATCTAATCTTTATCAGTTTTTTTTTTTTACTTTAATTATTTAGTTTATTATTACTATTATTATTACTAATATTTTTTTCTCTATCACTAACGTTTTCATGTTTCATCTATTTACTATTATTTTTATTAACTATTAATTATTCTTTTTAATATATATTCATAAAATTTGGTTTAAGTTTCAGAAAGTAATTACTTGCCTTTTGTTGTAAGGAGTCAATTTGTCTTTTATTGTATCATTAATTTATTATTCATTTATTTTGAAATCATGTTTGAGAGATAAAAGTGGCGGTTACAAGATACAAGGTTATTATTTCTTTTAAATTTTTTGTTTAGTGATTAGATTAGTTATTTATATCATTTTGTTTTAATTATTTATTTCTTTATTTATTTAATTTGTATATTCTTGTTCTGAAATCTTCGAAAAACCATCATAGCATCCTTAAAGCTTCTCGCTGTGAAACAACAGTGATCCACATGACCTTCACATTCCGCGACAACAACACAGCTGCTCTCCTTCTCCATTTCGTCATCACTTACAAACACATTCACAGCCGAAGAAATCGCGCAGTAAAGCAGACACAACAAACTCGTAGAAGCTTGCTGCGATATGAGATTTGCGTGTTGATTTACGAGACTTTATTTATTCCTGATTATCATGCATTGAGAAAGAGATTTGAGAGGTGATGATTTTTGAAGAGGAAGAATTGAAGCTAGAGAAGAGAGACGGAGGGTGGCTGAAAGTTGTTTCTCATTTGTTTTGTTCACGGCTAAGGTAACAGGGTTGAAATAACCCTTCTTGTTTTTCTTTCACAAGGTAGTCGGGTCAGGCTTGGGCCCAAGGAGGTTGACCCTGTTTATTTGTTTGTTTTTTTAGGTCTTATTCCTTTTTGCTCTTTTTAAAATACATATAGTTTTGTTGTATTTATTTAGTTAGTTTTTATTATTTCTAATAATTTTTTAGTATATTTATTTCTTGATTTGTTAAAAATTAAAGAGAACTCAATTTTTTTAGTAATTTATTTATTTTAAGTACTTTTGTTTAGAACTTATAGAATTAGTTTATATTTTCTTTGATTAATGTAACTCTTTTCTATGTGGGTTTGTAATTTAAATATATATATTTTTGCATGAACTTGTGACCCCGTCATTTTCGTTCTGAACATCCATGTCATAGTATTCCTCTTTGTCTGAATCTATTTTTGTGTATGGAAGTATCATGACTTGGTTCTTTCTTGATACGTGCTTAATGTTGCGTACATGTGATTGATATGAAGCTAGTTGATATTCTCTCGACCCTTTGAGTGTTTACCTTATGAGTTGATCATTTCTTTAGCACATGCCTTACTTATATTGTCATTCATCCATGTTTAAGTTTCACCCTGTGCTCTTGATGTTGTTTACCCATGCCCTCATTCTAAAGAAAAGATCTTCCCCTGTTGACTGCCATGTCATTTAGGATAGCCTTGTCCGCCTTTCCCTCGAGACCTTGTGAGATTCTTGCTTGTTTAACCTAACTTAGATTTATAAAGTTGGTTAACTCTATGTAAGTATCATGGTTATAGGTACTTACTCCCTTTGGAAACTTGATCGTTATCAAGAGTTCATCATCCCTAGTTAGATGAACTACGGTTGCTCTGATTCCACCCTTGTTAGGATACGTAGGCATGAGATGTGACGTCTTGGCGAGCATACTTTGTATATACCTTATGTCTTTACCTTAGCACAATTCCCTTAGCAAGCAAACTTTAGCATAACACAAATACTAACAAGAGGTTCCTGTAGAGTACTATAAATACTTAGGATGCTAACACCTTCCCTAGGTATAACCAACCCCCGAACCTTAGATCTCTTAGTTGTGTTATTACATAACGCACTTAGGGTTTTCTTCGATCTTTACCATTTCCTTTGGATAAATTAAAGCTCGATGGTAAACTTCATGATTTGTGATTCAAGTTAATTAATAGCTTGATATCTGATTCTCATCGTAACAGAAAATGGCGACTTCACTGGGGACTCCTCCCCTAAAAGGGTTAAGCCTACCTTGTTTGTATTTATGTTTGCTTGCCTGTATATCTGTGTATTTGTAATTATCTGTATATATCTGCTTGTGCTTGGATTTTCTGTATGCAGGGTTGTTGCCTTGAGTGGTAAGATAAGTACTAACCCGGACTTGAGAGTACACCTATGATAGGATTATGGTATAATCAATAGCTAGCTGTTGGGAGTAGTCTTAACATGTCTAGCATATGATAACCACGCTCAGTAGAGGCCCCATTGTGATTACTAATGTCTGATACGAGTAGTTATATTGGCATTACTTTTTCCAACCTGGGAGTCTGTGAAGCTGAAGACCTTTAGTTACCTTTCACCCCTCTTTTCCTTTTTAGGATGTAGTGCAATGATTGTCCAGGTGTAGACCTGTGATGGTTGTCATGCGATACTACACTCAGACGAGTTTATCTTGAGAATATCATTAGCCCACGAGTAGTCGTGTAACCTGATAATGTCCGAAAGGTTTATTGATGACTCTGGAAACTTGTTAGAACCCATTGTGCAGGAACATACCCATAGTACATACCTTTTGGGATGGGTAGACCATGGCTCCATGCTCGTGATCTTCAAACATAGGCCTTTCTTTGTTTTCCTGTACATATGTGTGAATATATGTCCATCTATGCATTCCCGCATTCATAGGTAGCCCTTTGGTTTCAAGGAATTCAGACAGTCGTTCCTTTGCAAAAATCAATTGAGATCATGGATTATGAGATGAAACTTTTCAGTTTTTTCAAAAAAGTTTTCAACTTGCCGTCGAGTTCCTTGAAACCATTTGGTTTGCATTGCATGCGCATATCGTCACATTTTCATTTTCATTTGCATTTCTCATCCTTGAGTCTCATCTATCCTTTGTCCATAACCTAGTTAACTTCCCGATACCAACATTGGACTTGAAGTAGATCTGGAAGGATCATAAATTCAGAAGAGCAGAACCAGTTTGTGACCAGAGCGGATTTTGAATTGATGAAGCATCAGTTGGATCAGATTGTGGAAGCTATGACAACCTTGGCAAAGAGAGATGACCATGTTTAGAGGACTCCTGTGAACAATGTTGCTCAAGATCAGCCTGTGCAGACTCCTGTTGGGAACCAGATTATACAAGAACATGCCATTGTCTGAGATGAACATTCCTCTTCTCTTGATGATACAAACTATCAGACTTTTGTATTTCCGGTGCCAGATTCTCAAGAGGCAATCTCTGTGATGGAGTTCAAGGACCCATGATACGTTGAGATTATGGAGAAGTGTCGTGCATTGGAAAAGAAACTTGATATCATTAAGGGTCGTGACTCTGCTGATCTGAATGCTTTGAACACGTGTATGGTACCCGACCTTGTGATGCCACCTAAGTTCAAGACACCAAAGTTTGAAAAGTACAAAGGGGATAGTTGTCCGAAGCAGCATTTGGTGATGTTTTGCAGAAAAATGACCTCATATGTCTGCAATGACAAGCTCATGATCCACTATTTCCAAGACAGTCTGAGTGAGGCATCACTGAATTGGTACATACAGCTAGATAGTATCAACATTCAATCATGGTCAGACCTAGCTAGTGCCTTTGTGAAGCAATACAACTACAATCTTGACTTGGCTCCTAGTCGCTTGCATTTGCTAGATTTATCTCAAGAAGACAATGAATTCTTCAGGGGGTATGCTTAAATATGGAGATAAATAGCTACTCGCGTCTAACCACCACTCTTGGACAAGGAATTGGTTGGCTGGTTCGTGGATACTTTACAAGGTCCGTACCGAGAAAAGATATTTAGCATTGTGACATCTAACTTCCCCGACTTGGTAATAGTTGGAAAGTGCATCGAGAGCGGTCTCAAGAGCGGAAAAATCCGAGATGCTTTGGATTTCCCAACTAGTGAGAGTGAATAAGTTGTCAGTTCTCGAGAAGAAATGGAAGAGGAAAGTAATTCTGTCCAGGAATCCCTGATCTCTCGATCTCAGCGCTCTTGCGTCTCAACTGTTCGGAGTGAGCAATCTTTTAGATCTCCATGTCAGACACCATTCTTTCCACAAAGGCAATATTTTCCTCCAAATCGAAGACTTCCTCAGAATCAACGGCCATATCACCATCAGCCGCGTCATCACGCCAAACAAAGACCAAGGAAGCTAGAAAGACATTTCACTCCATTGCCAATGGCATACAGTTAGATCTTGCCATATTTGATCAAAGGTGGATTGATAGTGCCAAGAGAGATAGATCCAATGATCCCTCCATACCCACCAGGCTTTGACGCCAACGCCCGATATGACTACCATGTTGCGGCCCAAAGGCATTCAACTGAAGACTGTAAGGTGCTTAGGAGCAAGGTTCGGACTTTGCTTGACTTCGAGATGTTCTCATTCACACCTAAAGGAATTCAAATCAACAATCTTTGTTTTGGCCAAGAGGATTCATCAGTCCATATTGTGGAAGAAATCACCGAGATTGGATGTGAAGATGCTTCTCAGGCTGATCTCGACAATCAACCTTGAAGATGGTTATCTCAGTTGGCAAATCAAGAAAGGAAAGTTCAGTTCCCCTAAGCTGACAATTTTTGGTTGTTTTAGCATTTGTTGTTGTATTTTCTTTGCATTTTGAATTTAAATTTTGCTTGTAAGCTATTTTTTATTTATTTTGAATTGGCAAGATTAATGAAGTGTTTATGCTTCTTTTGGTTAAGTCCATTTGTTTCACTTATTCTCTTTCCGTTTGTCACACCCTCATTTTCACCTTTAGCCTTTTATACCCTACATTCGTCATATCATACATTGTTATAGCGTATATCGAGCATGTGGGTTTACAAGTTAAGGGTTGGATCGGTTCATTTGTTTTCCATTTCAAATAAGAAAAATTGCCTATCATGGATTACATGGAAGAAAAGGTTCATCATCTAAGGTTTGATTCAATTTAGAAAGTCTACTCATGTAGATTTCTTCAAGGAGAAGTTACTTGAAAAAAATTCAAAGTCAATGTTCGTAATGAACATAAGAATGCAAGTTCATAATTCAAGATTCATCCACTTCAAATAATGGTATAAGGGAAATCCATCATTCAAAAATTCAAGATTCATGAATTCAAGATTAGAATATTACAAAGGGAATTCCATGACATTTGCAAGAATGTCACATTGGTTGCAAAGTTTCCAACTCTAAGCAATGCTTAGAAAATTAAGTTATTTCTAGCCTTAATTCAAGTTTCTAACTAATTTCATGTTATGGTACCCTTCATGCCTCATCAAATCTCCATGTGCTACATATAATTCATAACCCACAAATATCCAAGGAAAATAATTAAGGTTTAATTTAACATTGGAGCATTTCAAAAGCAAAACCATTAATGCTTATTCATGGGCAATTTCAAGGCATTTTAAATTGATCCAAAACAGCCTCATGACCAACTAATTTCCAACCAAATAAACCATGTCACAAACTTAAGGAATTAGTCCATGTTGGTTCATATGCATACCAAAATTCAGATTTTTGAAAATGCTGTCAAATGTAAAAGCATAGACCACAAGGACAATCTAAGAATAAGTGAACAAAGGAGAGTAGTGCAAAAAGGGCAGCAAAAAGACAGCACTAGGAAAGTGCAGAAGCAAAAGCAAAAAGCAACACGCTAGAAATAGAAAGAAATGGGGCTGCACCAAGAAAGTGGTAATAAGCATTTCCAAATGTAGAAATTCTGAAATTTGAAGCATGTACAAGATCTATTGTTTTGGTACAACAACAAAAGTGTAGCAGAAAAGTAGGATTTCTAGGGGAAAAGGGTGCACCAAGAGAGTGGCTTTTGGATATTTCTAAGGGTAGAAAATTTGAAGTTTGAAAATAGTTGTAAACCCTAATGTTTTAGATATAAAAAGAAAAGCAATAGCAGTAGAAAGGGGGAGTATTGAACACACATTGAGATAGAGAAATAAAGAGAACAAAAACCAGAAAAATAGTGAGAAAGAAAAACAGAAAAAATCAAGAGAGTCAAGAGAACCATGGAGAAGCAGAACCATCAAAACATAGAGTGAAGAATGGAGGGAACACCCAACCAAAATCAATGGAGGTTTTGCAAGAAGGGTAACAACTCTTGGGTATCCATTTCTTCAAACTTTTCTCTCTTTATATTTTGCATTATTATCATTTATTATCTCTGTTAAGTGTTGTTGTGTTGTGTACCTTGTGTAAAGTCCCAAGGGGGACCAAGAAATCATTGTAAGAACCACAAGAAAGAAAGAGAACAAAGAAAAAAATCAGATTTTTCACCCAGCAGGGCTGACACGGGCGGCCGTGTCAGCCCGCTGTTTAATGTTTTCCTCGCGCGTACCATCCAGGTGTCCTGACACGGGTCGTGCCGTCTGACACGGGCGACCGTGTCAGCCCTCTGTTGCCTCAAAAAACCATGTTGTAGGCACTTCCGGACACGGGTCGTGTCACCTGACACGGCCGACCGTGTCAGGCCCCTGTTTTTCACGTTTTTTTTTGCTTTTTTTATGTGTTTTGATTCAAGCTGACTAACCCGTTGTGTTTGCATGGCCTTTGTGTGTGGATATTTTGTTGTTGGTCATTTTTGACCTTTGGTTCCAAAAAACCCCTTTTTAAAGAAAATAAACTCTCGATTCTCATCGAGCCATTTTTGACCTTGTAAGTCGACCGCCTTGTGTGTTTGCCATCGACCTTGTTCGTATCACTTCAAATATTTTCACAAACAATAAAACCCTTGATCCAACATCAAGTGGTATTTTTCTCATAAAAAATCCAAAACACAATAAATATACGATTGGGGTTATACACCATAAACTTTAAAATGGTGGAGAAGGAATGAGAATGGAACCCTCTTACACTCGTTCCAAATGTTTTGAATACAAGGCGCTCGACTTGGTTATTCGAAACATTAATCTCTATCCAAAGTTCTTTTTGTGTAATTCTAATGAAGAACAATTTCTTTTCAAAAAACCTAAAAATAACATCAACTCATCAAACTTCTTTTCGCCTTAGGGCATCAATCCGAAAACCCTTTTTCAAGGTATAAAATCAACCAACAAACAACCATTTCACAAGCCTCCGAACTACGGAGCTCTGATTCTTCACTTCTTTTAAGTGGGGATACATGGGCACAAGGGCCACAATCCTTAGCAAGCATTAAAATAAAAACCAACCCCTCTTTTCTTTTAAGCAAGCACACTCTTAATAAAAATACCCATTCATGCTAAACGACCTAGAAGGTTCCCATCGAGTACGATGGATGTGAGGGGGTGATAATACCTTCCCCTCGCATAACTGACTCCCGAACCCTAAGACTTGGTTGCGATGACCATGCTCTTTCCTAAAGGTTTTATCGCTATTTCCCTTTCCCTCCTTGGGATAAATAAAATCTGGTGGCGACTCTGTGTCATTTTTCGCGTAGCGACACCGTTCATTAAAAAAACAAAAAAACAAAAAAACAAAACAAAAATGAAAAAACAAAAAATCTTTTCCATCCACTTATCTTTATCAAACTGTTGTTTAAGCAAAGATTGGGAAGGATGATGAAAACGTTATACCCATAACTGTTGTTGGTATGCTTTCAATTAAACTTTGTCGATGATGTAAGGCATTGTTTCTATCCCCAACCACTAGAGAAATAAGGAAGATAATCCCTTGTTAAACCCTTCGAGCCTAGAAGTAGGAGCTTTCTTTCCTTACAAAAAACCTGTAATCTCAACCTTGGGGTGGTTAGTTCTCAGTTAACTTGGAAATATGTGCATATAAGACACCTTTCATATAAAAGTTGTGCTCACAAGTTTTCCTTCACACTCAACAAGCAAGTGTTGAAGATGGTTTCTAAGCCTAAAAGCCGATGATGGTTCATCATAGCCATTAAGCTAGGTAGTCACCTTCTTTCTCAAGAAAAAAAAAAAAAAAAAAAGAGAAAGCCCGCTAAGTCAAAACCTATGAAGGAGACTTAGGCAAAAATTGGGGCATCCCGCTGACTGTATATCCAAAAGAAACAGTTTAGGAAAAAGTTAGGGATAATAAAAAGAGGAGTTCTTTAAAGCTTTAACTCTGAAAATCCTCGATAGCTAAGAACAACCAAATGTTATAAGGGAGTAGTGACTACCCTAGGTTTTTGAACCATCAACAACTATCATCAGTTTAAATCCTACCTATAGGAACCTACGCGCTTAACCTAAGTTAACTGAACTTAGGATGGAAGTTCATTATGAAGATTGGGTAGGAACAAATAAACTTTGAGCCTTTATCCTTTGTTTCATGAGCCTTGAACCGAGCCACGTTACAACCCTTAAAAGACCTAGTTGAGGTAAGGTTGTTTTGAAAGCATACTACAACAAGGTTGGATAACCTGACTCCTAATGATCTTTGATTTTTTGTTGATCACTTCACCTGTCATTCTGTAAATGACAAAATCCACTTTGTTTGATCATTTGATCACTCCATTGTATTGTTTTACCAATTAACATTGTTTTCAAAAGCTTGCATGAATGTTACGTTGAGATTGCCAATTTTAATGAACAATATTGTTTGCAAGACAACCTTATATCAAAGTAATTCCAACAAATGCAACCAGCTAGGAAATTTGACTTGGTAAAGGAAGCCCAGCCTAGGGCAACCAATTTGGAGGGTTTGTTAATCAACTGCTACAAGATTCAACTAATCAGGGGCATAACTCTTTAAAGTTCAGAATATTGGGGCACACCGTCTTGAGGTCATCTTATGGAAAGGTGTTTCTCAACTCCATTCAAAGCAAGGACTCCATCAATTAGCTAGCAGGGGCAAGTTTGTTTCCCAGTTGTCACTCCCACAGTCCAAGGACCTTGTTGTGCAAATACAATTAATTAGAAGAAATCAGGTCAAGATTAGACAAATCTCTTGAAGGTCAGTTAGTCTGGAGAAACTCCTTCATGAATCAACCAGCTAGCAGGCGCAAGTATGTTCCCCGATTGCTACCCCCATAGTCTGACGGACAAGTTTGAGAACTTTATTGTGCAATTGCAGTTAAACTAGGACAGTTATGTCGAGATTCATGAATCTCTCTAAGAGTTTGAAGGTAGTGAAGCATCTTGTATGCCAATCCTTCTGTAAAATCCTCTTGATGATTTATTTCTATAGACCATGTACTCTGGGGCAAAGGAAATTTGAAGTTTTTTATGGCAAGGATCGTTGCTCATTATGATGATCATTATGCAAGCTAGAGTGTAGAACTATATTGTTCTTGTGACATTGTTTGCCAGCTCCCTAGTAAGTTGTTACTTCAGTTGATCTTGGCAATTCTTCATGGATTTTTTTTTCTCTTCCAACAAGAAAATCAGGCTCATGATGGAAATCTTAGTGAAGTCATGACATTACATCCCAAGTGGAACATTCTTTACCCTAGAGAAAGTTGTAACCTTGAAGTAGAGTTGTTTGATTCTACATGTTCATCCCGAGTGATAGTCCAATCTGGTGAGGTTGGCTAGGTATCCTTGTTGAGATGTTTATTTCATCTCCGATTTTGGCTTCCCTTTGTCTGTTTTGTAAGCATAAGCATAACCATGGCATGTGAGAATTCATACAGATGCATAGCATCTGAGCATGATGCTACCTTTATAGTGTTTACTTGTTTTATTCACTTTGGCGGTTATTCCCCAAGTGACTGGATTTGTCTCTTCTCTCCAATAGAGTCGTCAGCCTTTAGGCATAAAATGCCCATCCTTTCTAAATTTCCTATAGAGTTTGATTTTCATGGATGATGGTTGCTTCAATTATCTTTTCTACGTTTGGATAAGATAAATCCCCATTTGAGTTCATTCTTCAATGGTTGGAGTCTTGTTTGACCGTTTCTTTCTAGTTTGTTCCTAGATTGAACTTTGGTCTCTGACAGGTGTTTCCTTTGAACCTGATTAGGTCACCAAACCTAATTGAACATGCATTTATTTTGCATTGTGTCTCGCAAGAAGAATCTTTTACATATCCACATAGAAGACATAATATATTCTCCATCAGTGTTGTCATAACAACATCTCTTTGGTATTTATACCGACAACAAGTGGCAACCTCTTTAAGAAGCTTGTTTTCTTTGGTGATAAGTGGCAATCTCTCCCGAGAAGCTTATCCATCCTTGGTGTTATTCAACCTTTTATGGTTACAATTGTTGTTACCCTCGATCGGTCATTTGTCATTAACCCTTTTGATGACAACTTTCAAATGCATTTTTGTCCATTAACCCCTTTGTTGAGGTTCCTATTTGAGGTGTTCTTTCCGTCAACCCTTTTTTACAATGTGCTCTAAGTTCAGGTTGCATACCTTCAGATATGTTTTGTTTCTTTCTATCAATTCTTTGACAACGTGGTCCGAGTTTAGGTTGTGTACCTTCGGATATGATTGGTTTCTTTCTGTCAATTCTTTGACAATGTGCTCCGAGTTCAGGTTGTGTACCTTCAGATATCTTTTGGTAAATGGTTTCTTTCTGTCAATTTATTAACGATGTATTATGAGCTCAGGTTGTGTATCTTCATACATGTTTTTGTTATTTTCAATCAACCCTTCATGAAGACCCACAAGATTATGTATTTCCTATCAACTCTTTGACGATATCACTCACTTATGAAGATTTTCCTTCCCCAATGGAGTTTGTCTTTATGATTCAACCTTCATTGAGAATCTTTTTGTTCTAGAATGTCATCCGACCATACTTGAACTTGATGATCAAATATTCTAGATGCCTTTGTTGGAGCCTATATGTTGGTTCTACTTCCAATGAGGTTGTTTTCTTTTTGTTCTAGAATGTCATCCAACCATACTTGAACTTGATGATCAAATATTCTAGATACCTTTGTTGGAGCCTATCTCTTGGTTCTACCTCCAGTGAAGATCCATTCCTTCTAAAGTGTTAGCCGGTCACGTTTAAACCAGTTGCTCAATCACTTTTGACTTCCCTAATTGGTTTCAGCTTCCCCAGTGTTGTTGTCTTTCCCTAGTGAGTGGTTACTCATTGTGTAGGCTTTATCCCTGTTTGCTTTCGCTTTCGTCTGCATTTTTGCATTTATAATCCCATCATTTTCATCATATTAGAGTTCATTGCATGTCAGCATTGCATAGTCTCTTTTGTTCATAGCATCATATCATTGCATCTAAGGGCAAAATTTTCAGTTATCTATATTTAAATACCTTTCACCATGATTTCATGAGGATTATCATCACTCATGTCATCTGGTGAAGATATTTTAATAGGGGCAACTGTCATACCACAAATTTTATCCTCATATTCTTTGATCTTTTGCATATCATTCCAAGTCAATCATTCATGCATAGCCAACTAAATCATCAACCTTTGTTTTTGCATTGTTTCACCTATGGAATTAGGGTTTGGTGGAAAAGGTTCAATGGATGGATCAATCAAGATTTTGGATAGATCCTCAGCTAACCAAGTTTCTCATGCTTTTAAGAGATCTCCCTTCCTCAATAATCCAGTGTAATTTGGTTTCATCACAAGTTCCTTAAGGCTCAGGTCTTGCAATAGTGGATGAAGTATCAATGGTATGTTTCAATATCAGGTTATCAGGTTGTGTTAAAGATTCTGAACCAGGGTTCCGGTTTTCACTAAGTCATTGTTTCACCATGTTGCACCCCAAAATTTGTCTAACCTTTTTCTTACTTGGCTTTTGTTTCATTGCATTAGCATATCATTGGTCTAGCATTTGCATAGCATAGCATTGTTCATTTAGCAGGGGATCAAGTGTGGTTTATATCAAGAGGAGCCTATCTAGAGGTCTTATTCAAGCTTGAGAGGTCACCAAAGTCATCAGAAAGTGGGTTGTGTTCTTGAGAAGTTTGGATGCTGGTATGTGGTTCATCTCCTAACTTGGGGGGGGGGGGCAATTGAAGACCATCAGGGGGTTGTGAAGCCCTGATCATGGATAGGGTATGTGGATAGAGCTCATGGAGTGCCTTGAGGGTCATGGTGGAGCTCAGTCAAGTCATTATGCCAAGTGTGAAGAGCCACAGTTGAGGGTGTTGCAATTAGGGTTCATCTGAGTAACCTTGAGTCAACTGTGCAATTGAAGAGGGTCAAAACCTATTTCTAAGTCATGGTGATAATGGAATGTTATGTTGAGGCATTTGAGATGTTATTCCAAGATCAATTCAAGAAAAATTTCAAGTGTGAGGAGTTGCTAAACTAGGGTTCTCAGGGTAAAATCCCCTATTTAGTGCCTGACTTCAAGACCACTTATCTCATGATACAAGTTTCATCTCAACTTTTGGCCAACATGGAACTTGTAGAGCATGTTCTTAGATTTAATTTGAGTACTAGAAGTCCTTGATTGGATTTATAGAACTCAAGTTATGGCTCAGACAAGTTACAGGTCATCAGATGAATGTGAAATTTGTCTGAAAAAGTTAACCAACTTCTAAGGAACTTTTGTCCTAGAAGGATGTTCTCCTCAACTTTTGGCCAACATGAAAGTTGTAGGTCTTGATCTTAGCTTTCCAAATTGTACTAGAAGTCCTTCATCTGATTTGTAGAACTCAAGTTATGAGGTTTACAAGTTAGGGGCATTTTGGGGAAAGTAAGATTATAGGTCATTTTGGATTATGGGTCATTTTCACTATCTTGTGAGCCTCAAATTAAGTTTTGTAGAGCCTTAGAAATTGTTTCCTTCTTTCACAAACATGGTTTGCTTTGTGTGCATTCCATTCCCATCCTATGATACAAGGTCCCTATGTGGAAGCCTCATCCCTTCTTTGGAAGGATGTGTGGCATACCACAAAAGGTAGAACCTTTGAGGATGCCTATCTTAGATGTATGGTTGAGTGCCATGATGGATTCCCTTGGTTTTCATCATGCTTTTCATCATCATGCAATCATCTTGATGTTGATTATCATCTCTCTTGGTGGATCATTTGGAGCTCGAAGATGAAGTCTTCTCTTGAAGATAGCTTGGGCATGGAGATCAAACTACAGACTGTTGGATTGTTTTACTGTTGTTAGCCTGCTTTGCTGCTTGTCTGCTATTTTGTTTGTTGTGTCTGCTGATTGACTGTATTTGTGTGACTGTGTGTTGCATTAGACTAGGATTTCATATAGTTTTTTTTAGGACTAAGTGCATTGAAAGGTTGAGCCTGGCTCCCTTTGCTTGTCTACATTAGAGGTTCAGTCTGTCTCCCTCTGCTTGTCTGTTACTGTTTGGCTTTGCTTGCTGGCTTAAGGTTGAGTTTGTCTCCCTTGCCTGTGTGGTGTGTTGCCTTTGGCTTGCTTGCTCTAGAAGTTGAGTTTGGCTCCTTCTGCTTGTATTGCTGCATTGCATGCATTTTACTTACAGTCATTTCTTTACAGTTATTTCTTTTGCTGTTGTTTTCCCTTGCCATGTTCCCCTAGGAACTCTAGCTTCTCTTGTTCAAGAGAAGTTATGACAGACATTAGGGTTCTAACCATGCATGATAACATTAGGTAGTTCCCTCCTAACCTCAATCATAGGATCAACTTTGCATGACAACTTTAGGATTGAATCAGTTCCCCTTTAGTGCGTCCTTTCTCTTCTCATCTTCAAACAAATCAAAATACAGTAATAAAGGTTAATTGATGTCGTACGCTACGAGCCTTAAGCTACTTGAGAAAGGGTTGTTGGAGAGTTTCTTTTCAACAGCTTGGATGTTTAGTATGGCACCCTTTGGGTGACATGCGATGCATTCACTCTCAGGTCATAGTCTCTAGTGCGATATTAGTTGCAGACATCCATAAAAAACACTTCTTCCGTAAAAGACTTCAAAATAAAGATCAAACATATTTTTGTCCTCTGGGACCTTTAATCCTTGGAAACCATTTTTATAAGGAGAGTTTTGTTAACTCTCGGTTCTACCGCAAACGGTAAACGCCTAAGTCTCCATCGAGCGAGCTGCATACACCAACTGCTGGAACCATCTGTTAACCCTACTCGGGTAAAATTTTTGAACCAAACTTGTGGTCTTGTTGGCCCGAACTATGTTTGCTCTGATCTTTCATGCTGTGTGAAAGTACGTAGGCACAAGATGCGATATCTCGGCGAGCAACCTTCCCCGGTAACCCGTAGTTAGGAGAACTACGTTGACTCTGATTTCTCGTTCCAGACGGGAATACGTAGGCATATAACTGTTGTGTTCTACCGAGTCATTTTCTTTTCTCTTTAAACCAGACTTTTAGCGTAGATAGTTAAATTAACCCGTCAGATAAACACAACAAGTGTGGATCCCGTCGAGTACGATGTACGTGAGGAGTGCTAATACCTTCCCCTTGCGTAACCGACTCCCGAACCCAGACATTGGTTGTGATGACCTTGTCTTATACCTTTTCGTCAGGTTTTTCCGATCGTTTCATTTCCCTTTCTGTGGGATAAATAATGAAAGGTGGTGACTCTTCTGTTTTTCCGACACCTTATTTTCGCGGTAGCGACAGCTGGCAACTCTGTTGGGGACTTGTAGTTGCTGGGGACTTTTCCCATCCCCTATGCTGGGACCGTTTCCCATCCCCTATGCGAGTCAATCCTAGCACTTGCGTGTTTACCTGTTGGGTTTGCTTTTATTTATCGCATTTTACTTTCTGCATTTTATTTTCAGTATGATATCATTATTGTGTTGTTGTGGGAAGGGGCTCTGATGAGTGATAAGCCAGACCCAGGCTTGAGTATATACCTAGCATTAGTTGTGGAAAGTAGTGGGCGCGTGCATGCTTTGCATGTACTAGTGTCTCACGAAATCCACGCTCAGACGAGATTCTCCCGGTTGACTTCTTTTCCAGCCCTTTGGGCTTGATGGGTTGTCGGTTTGGAGGATTGTCGACTCTGGGGACCGATCATCTGTGACTCAGCTGAGTGAGGCCGCTTCAAGAGATGATGATGCCACACCTTCTGGGTATCGCATCATCATCTCTTGAAAGTCTGTGACGCTGGGAAACACATAGGATGCCATACCTTGTATGTGATTAGATCCATACCTGTGAGCGGGGTTGGGTTATTGCAGGAAACCTTAACCTTCAGACTACCTGGTTTTCTTGACAGAGAATCAGTATTGTTGGGATCAGAGGGTTTTTATCATCAGAGATGTGGTTGTTCTCGACAGTGCATAATTATTGGTCCTCTTCAGGGTTGCATTATCAGAGCAGTGTTGTGATTGTGTTGAAACAGAGCCTCGGTCTCCTCAACAGCACAATCTTGATCCCCTGTTGCATGATTGCATTTTGCATTTTGCATACTCATTTGCATATCATTAACGTATGTCTGTGTTGCAGGTGCATATACTATCCCCCGGTTCCGGTAATCTTGCCTTCTGTTCTGCTAGCATGGGATCTTTGAAGAAGAATGTGGCTTACAAGCTCCCTACCCCAGATGTTGCTTTGCTGTCTAGTTTGGTTGCCTTGGCAGATGATACAGTGAAAGGGGAATTCAGGAAATCTTATGGGAAGTTGCTCAGTCTGGTTCGTAAACCTTCGGTATATGAGTTGAATGGGTTGTATGCCTTGCTGCAGTTCTATGACCCTCCAATGAGGTGCTTTACTTTTCCGGACTTCATTCTTGCACCTACATTAGAGGAGTATGCTGAGTTGTTGGGTGTACCGGTTAAGAATTAGATGTCGTTTGTTCACATGGATGCTAAGCCTAATCTGGCTAACTTAGCTGTTGCTCTTCATCTGGATGCCTCAGAGCTTCTTCTGACCAGTTGGAACGGGGTTCCTGGATTTTCTCTGCGGTTTCTAGTTGGGAAATCCCAACAGTGTGCTAAATACGATTGTTGGATCGTATTCAACGCCATTCTCGCCCTCTGCATTTATGGCATCATCTTGTTTCCCAACATGCCGGACTTTATAGACTTGGACACCTTCCATATCTTCGCATCAGGGAATCCAGTTCCTACCTTGATTGGTTATGTATATCATTCCGTCCATTACAAGAACGAAAATAGAAGGGGTAAAAATGTATTGCGTTGTGTGCCCTTACTCTACAGATGGTTTGATAGTCACATGCCCAAGAAGGGTCTCTTTGTTTCATCTGCAACCACAGCTGAGTGGTCTGAGCGCTTGATGGGTTTATCAGCAGAGAGCATTGTTTGGTTTGATCGAGATATGCTGGGTACTGAAATCATCTTCAGCTGCAGTGGTTTTCCGAATGTACCTTTGATTGGAAGAAAATGGTGCATCAACTACAACCCCTCTTTGCTTGTCAGACAGTTTGCGTACGCTTTGAGAGGTCCGCCAAAAGACGAAGAGGTATAGGAATCTCTGTACCTCATGGGGCTTCTAGAGAGGGATATGTTAGTTAAGCTTCAGCATGCCTGGAATGACGTCAGCAAACGAGGAAAATCATTGTTGGGTAAGAGACCCTTATGCTCCTTATGTGACCTGGATTAAGAGCAGGGCAGAGACAATAGGGATGCCTTTTCCACCTGCCAAGCAAGAGCGCCCTCCAGTGGTTGAAGATCCTACTACAGTGTCTATTTAGCAGTACAATTAGGTGTTAGCCGAGAAGGAAGAGCTGAAAAAGGCCAACGAGGAGTTGGAGAAAGAACTGGTACAGCTTAGAAGCGAGAGAAATGAAGTCGTCCACTCCTTCAAAAAGCAGACAGAGCTGGTGAATCGGCTAGGCACAGACTTGACCAAACAGATGGATGACCGTGAACGTTTGGGTTTGGACTTCAAATCTGTCAACGATGTGCTTGCCACCAAGAAGCAGAACCTGGATGAGGCATATCGGAGAATCTCCAAATTTAACCAGCAGTGGAATGCCACTATAGCCAGCAACAAAGAGCGGGAGGACAAGCTAAAACAACAAATCTCCAAGTTGAAGGCTCAGTTGAAGGCCTGCGAGAAGAAGTTTGATGAAGAAACTGCTTGTAGGTATGCCACTGAAGACATGCTAAACAAGGCTATCGCTAACCTGAAAGATCGCAAGCAAATGTTCGAGTCTAAGAAGCGAAGGTTAGAAGACTGTTTTGGCCAAGGAGCGTGGGAAGACTCTGTTGAAGGTCCCCAGTGCACCATCATGTAGAGGGAGTTACTTGTCGAAGGGTTACTCACTCGGCCTGATCATCCCAAAACAAAGGAGTTGCTAGAAGAGTTTTGCGCCTGTTGTCGCACTTGACTATCTTTGTAACCCTTTGTATTTTCTGATCTTTGTTGTAGGTTGACCATCACCAGGCTTGTTGGTTGAGGTCATGTTGTTGATTCTCCATGTATTCAGTGACGTTGTATGCTACCTTGTTGGGCCTTATATATATGAGACATTTTTTCCATGACTGGATCCAGACTTCTTATTATCAACACTGGCACTCTGGCACTAGAATCGGGGGAGAAATCTCCCTAAAGCGCAGACACACGTTTGCATTTGCATAAATCATTTGCATAACAGGTACTTTGAGCTGTCTTCCTAACCCTTTGTCGATGCAGGTTTCAGGATTGCCGATCAGCGAATTCATCGCTACTCTACAAGAGGTAACTGCAAGAAAGCTATGGATCAAATGCAAACTGAGATGCAGGAGATGCGCTACAGGATGGCATAGTTCATGCAGGTTATGGAAACTGTGGCCAAGGGCCAAGAGCAGCTTCAGACTCTGGTGCAGCCTCTGGTTGCACGGGTTGGCGGTCATGGTGTGCTACATGGTGGGGTTGCTATTAATCCTTCTCAAGTCGAGACTCCTCGAGCCGGTGATGTTGTACCAGTGGTCGTCCTTAATACTGATGAGAATGGTAATAGAGCTGGGAATGGGAATGTGCCTGGTAATGGTAATGGGCATGTGGAAACCAACGGAAATGTCGGAGCTGGAAACGTGGGTTTTAATGTTGGAACTAGGAATGCTGGTTTTGGTGTTGGTGTTGGGAACACTGGTGTAGGTATTGGTGTTGGCAATGCTGGTTTTGGTGGTGCCAATCACGGCTATGGCAATCAGGGCTATGGCAATGCAGGTTTTGGCAACGCAAGCAACAACGGTGTTGGGATGGGTGCCTACAGTGCTGGCTTTGGTCTGGGTGCTGGAAATCAGGGTTTTGGTAATGTGGGGTATGGTCCCAGGTTCAATCAGAATGGCGTTGGTCCTAATGCTGCTTACGTTGGGTATGATAATGGGGATTCTCATTGGGGCGAGGATCGTCAAGAAGATGCTTTCCCTCCACCGGGCAGGGATCTTGAGATGCCCACAGACAATGACCGAAGGTTTAAGATGTTGGAGGAACAAGTGAGAGGTCTTGCCAATCAGAATTCCATGGGGTTGGACATGGCCAATATGGGGTTGGTTCCTGGCTTGAGGGTGCCACTCAAGTTCAAAGCGCCTACTTTCGACAAGTATAAGGGGGATACTTGCCCAAGAGTTCATGTACAGTCTTATTATCGAAGAATGTCTGCTTATTCTGACGACGAAAAGATGCTGATGCATTTTTTCCAAGATAGCTTGTCTGGACCGTCATTGGAATGGTATATGGGGTTGGAGCCCACTCAAATCGATAGCTGGAAGGAGTTGGCGGAAGCCTTTGTAAAGCATTACCAGTATAACAGCGACCTTGCACCTAACAGGGTCCAACTCCAAAATCTTTCTCAGAAGAATGGCGAGAGTTTTAAAGAGTACGCCCAGAGGTGGCGTGAGCTTGCAGCTAGGGTGCACCCACCCATGGTAGAGCGTGAGTTGGTGGATCTTTTTGTGGGCACTTTCTCTGGTTTATATTATGACAGGCTCCTCAATTGTACAACGGATAGTTTTTCTGACATGATACTCTTAGGAGAACGTATAGAGAACGACGTTAAAATCGGTAAGATTCAAGCAGGAGAATCTACCTCAGCTGGAGGTGGTAAAAAGGTTTTTGGGAATAAGAAGCAGGGGGATACTAATTCAGTATACAGCTCCGGAGGAAGAGGTAGAGGTCGAAACCAATACCGCCAGCAATAGATTGCTAGTGTAACAATTCCCGTACCTCAACAACAGCCGCAGCAGTAACAGAGCCAGCAGCATCCTGCTCAGCAAAGAATTCAGGATAGAGATAGGGCCGTGAAAAGAGTATTCGATGTGCCTCCAGTACCGTATGCTCAGCTTCTTCAAACTCTACTACAATTGTAGCTTGTTGAGAAAAGGACGCTAGCTCCACCGAAGGGCACTCCTCCTTTTGGTTATGATGCCAATGCACATTGTGAATTCCACTTCGGGGCACCCGGTCACAGCATAGAGAATTGTCATGCATTCAAGCACAAGGTGCAGGATTTGATAGATAGTAAGGCTATAAAGTTTGGTAATGAGGCACCCAACATTGAGAAAAATCTGATGCCGTCTCATGGATCTGCACAGGTGGGTGCGATCTTGGAAGATACCAGTCTGAATTTGGTCATGAATGTGGATGAACTGAAGATGCCTCTGGGTTGTGTAAAGAGCAGGTTGCTGAAAGGGGGAGTTTTCCCTGGTTGTGATGCAGATTGTATTGACTGTTTATCCCGGCCTGAGGGGTGTGGTAGTTTGCGAAGAGGTATTCAAGGTCTGATTGATGAAGGAACGCTGCAATTCGACCGTATTACCGAAAAGAAGCCTGTTGAGGCAATAGATGAAAGGCAGAGCGAAGTTGCAACGGTTACGATCCCGTTTAAGACTGTCACGATATCGGCGCCTCCCAAGCGGCCGACTATCACCATAACCAAAGCTGGACCCATTCCATACGAAAGCACTAAAGCCATCCCTTGGAACTATGGGGCGGAAGTTTACTGCAATGGAGAAAAGATTAACCTGGAAAGCCTGCCGGTTGGGTCAGTTGATAACCTTGTGGGGGGCAAAGGGCATAACCCGCAGCGGTAGAATTTTTACGTCACCAGAAGTAGAAGCTGAGAGAATTGCCAAGGGGAAAGGTAAAGTCGATGAAGGAGGGTCTTCTCAAGAGAAGGAAAAAGAGACTTTGACTAAAGATGTGGAAGAATATATGAGACTAATTCGGAAGAGTGATTATAAAATTGTTGATCATCTGCAGCAGACGCCTTCCAAAATCTCGATTTTGTCATTGTTGCTTTGTTCCGAGGCCCATTGGAACGCTTTGCTGAAAGCTCTTGACACTGCTTATGTACCCCAGGAGATATCCGTTAATCAGCTCGAAGGAGTGATTGCGCATGTGAACGCGGGGCACGGCCTTGGATTTACAGATTTTGATTTAACACCCCGGGGCCGCAACCACAACAGTGCGTTGCATATTTTAGTTGAGTGTAGGGGCACTGTTATGTCTCATGTCCTTGTTGACACTGGTTCGTCCTTGAATGTTTTGCCCAAGAAGGCGCTGTTGAAGCTGGATACCCGAGGTATAATATGCACACCAAGTGACTTGGTGGTGAGAGCTTTTGACGAAACTAGAAGGTCTGTGTTTGGAGAATTGACTTTACCAATCCAGGTTGGTCTAGAGGTGTTCGATACTGTGTTTTACATCATGGACATTCAACCAGCTTATAGCTGCTTGCTTGGACGACCTTGGATTCACTCTGCAGGGGCTGTGACGTCTACGTTGCACCAAAAGCTCAAATATATGGTTGGTGGTAGCATTGTCACCGTGTGTGGGGAAGAAGATATCCTGGTGTTGCACCCTAATTTTTGACCACCAGATCCCACCTCTTTTTGCGCATTCTCTATCTTTATGTGATATATTTAATATTTAAGCGACTAACCAATTGGTGCAGACGCAGTAATTTTTGAGTGGAGATGACGTTCATTCTCAAGGTCACTCATTACGAATAACTAACCGTTCTAACCAACTCGTTTGTTTTGTTTTGTGAAGTTAAGACACTGAAGAAAGTTCGAAAGTCGTGAAAACCTTATGTCCCCCTTAGCGCCTACAGATTGTGTTGAATTATTGCGGAAAGTATCTACCCTCGTTTATTATGGCCTGACGATCCACACGAGGTTTATTCTCCGAGACCTCAGAGAATTCTCACCCACTGGCTTCAAGTGAAATTTCATGGCAAGTTTTGAGTGGCATTTGAAATCATCTAAAAGTTTGTCTAAAACATTCATTAAAGGGACCACAGTTGATACTTGGAAAATAACAAGTTTTAAAGAGGACGCTTGAAGTGGTATTTGGTTGTAAGGTTGTTGAGCACGTTTAACTTGGGATTCGAATAATAAAAGGACTGGATCAAGATTAAATTATTTTGATCTGTTCATAACAAGGTTATGATTTCCAACTCTAAACCACGTGAGCAAGGTTCGAACGAGGAAAGGGATTAAGTTTTGCTTCAGGATCTAAAAGGAGGAATTCAACTCGCCATCGGTCATTCCCGCGGACAACGATTCTTTATTGATATGTTCATGGCTTGTTCAATATTAGGGACTTGTGTTCATACAAATATAACCTCATAAAATTATTTCAGCCTCATTGGAAAATAAAAGGCAAAGAATTGACAATGCCAATGATATTGAGTTACGCTTGCAACACGGTTGGAAGAGGCCCTGAATATGAGGATAAAAGGGTGGCACCATTATAGTTGATAACTACCATCAGCTTCCTGTTTTACCATCTTTTGAATACAAGAATGGCTCTTCACATTTAAAACCAAAGATACAATATCCGAATTACAAATTCTGCATTTTCACATACACCGCACCGAGACGGTTCCCTTCGATTTATTAACAATTACAAGGTGGTCCTAATCACCTTTGGACTCAAGTTCCTAACATCTAACTACTGTAAAAAGTGCAAGGTTACAATAAATCGGTTGAATGTGCTACCACAACGGTTATGGCAATGTCTGAACTTCGGTTCCTCGATGCCAGCTCGGTGATCATAATTCCAATAGCCTATTTGGAACATATCATCAGAACACAAATGCCCAGGAAATACCTAACAAGAAGTATGTGAACATTGAGAATCCGCCATCACAGCCACGACATCAAATCATTTACCTATTCGGATCCATGAGTAACGTTAGCCGTGAGTTTTGATTAGAATGAGAACTGCTGCAAAACAGAAGAAGAATACCAAACACTACCTGTCAAAACTAGCAGCAATGATTTAGAGAAAATTAATTCATAAAGAAATTCGTTCGGAAGACGACAAAGTTCTAAGTAATTTACTGCATTGCACGGTAATGGCGTCATCAGTAGCAAATCCCAGGCTATGGGGATCTCTCGGTTGTACCAGAAGACATCAAGTTGGGAAGGGCATATCACTTAAAACCGCTCAAATGCCGCCATAACGATGAAGTCATCATAACCGACGTGCTCCTGAAAGAAGGATGGAAAGTTTATCAGTTATTCAAGCCAACAATCAACTAATTCAGACATCTTCCCAAATCATATCAAGCAATATCAAACCAAAGGACCTGCATAACAATATAATGACAACAATGGCGTTTTGACAGAAATAAGAACTGCTTTAATTTACTCTCATAAAGTTTCCTTCTGGCCGTCGTTCATTAATAGTCTTCAGGGCCGCCGGTTCTACAACGGCAGCCATAGCCACAGCCTCAGGCTCAAGGACTGTCTCAACCAGTTTCACGCATGCAGACTCCTGCAGCTCCAATTTCAGAATCATATGTCAAATGGTTCGTGGGTAAGAGGCTATGGACAACAAAGGCACGACAATGTCAGTAAGCACGAAGTTGTTCCTTATTGCCAAGTTGGAGATTACGATACCGTCATCAAAGTATTACTGCAAAAGATAAAGGTATCAATAAGGTTTAATAATCTCAGTTTGAGTTCCCACTGTGGCAGGGGGTAGCCAGGGCATTTGAAAGATTCAATTCGAAGTAAACTGGGTTAAGTTTTAAAAGAAGATACCTGCATAAACGGAAGTTTAAGGTCGCAGCAGATACGTCATAGTTGGAGGCGCGCAATGAGTTTACTGCTGCACAACCACATTCACACAAAGGACAGGTCATTTCCATTTGTTCCATGACATACACAACAAGCTGATTCCCTACAGAACATTAGAAGTTATCAAGCATTACGTAAAGACCATAGTAATTCTTCGACATACGATCCAATTCAAACGGTTTCGATGTGGATTTAAGCTATGTTATCAAGGTTCAACGAATTTCCTTACCCCATAACCCTCCAAGGAAGTGTTCAAGAGATTCAATGATAAAGTATGAATCCTAAGAAGATCAAGGCAACTACAGAACGTCGCCAATTCAAACATAGGCGTACACCGAAGGTTCGCGATTAACCTGCATCACAGTAGGAGAAGTTGAGATTCACAAACGTCTTCCTGACTATGCCACATAACTGGAAGTAATTACGAAGAGAGTCAAGAGATAACCTTTTAAAAGTTGACTTGCCGGTTACCGTTTACAACCTCAGCCGTCACAAGCTTTTTGAGCAACCACCTTGTTATTTCTCAGATGAATTCACCTTCCAGCTCGCTGCCGTCATCATGGTTCCTCCACAATGGTCACCTAGCCTATAGAATTTTAAACACGAGATTTAACATGACCACATGATATGCTTATTGCAAAATTCACCACAAACAATAAAACATCAGTCCCATCTGTTATCCGGTCGTGCAGAAGTCATACCTCGCCCAACAGGTTTCGCGCGTCTTCAACTGGTTAAAGAAGTTGAGGCTGAATACTTCCCACCGAAAGGTCATTTCATACTGCAAAATGAGTCTCCAACAGGTATTCACATGCTGGTTTCAAGAGCATGAACTTCAGTCACACTATTAAGCTGCGCACAAATATTGAAGCCACCATCTAGAGATCCTGCACATGATTAAACAGCTTCAGAGATCCATTTTCCCCATAACTGAGCAAAGCTTAAATCATCAACGTTGAACCAAACCAAACAACATCATAACCTGTCAAAATTAACAGCAGTGTTCAAAGACAAGTATCAGGAACTACCGTACCAAAAGTATCAGGAAATGGCGATACCGCATTTGGCTCCACAACCACCACCTAGCAGAAGTCATGGCCAAGTAACCCCTCTTCTTGATTTAAAGCCCAACCAACAAGCCTTGAAGTCGTCATCAAACTGGCGCTTGAAAGTATTCTATGGAAGAAGAGGCAAGTGAAAAAGATTAGATGTGAGTGTTTGGAAATCAATCAAAGAGGAAACCAGTCAGCAAGATATATATACCTAAAACACATTTCATGGTAGCCTCCATGCCGGATACGTTAGCCGTAACTTTCAGTCAACCTCGAGACCCATCAAGATGTCTCAAAATATCACCAGCAAAAGGATTGAAAACGGAAACCTCATCAGCATTGCCAAATCTGCCAAATCAAGCAAACATCTACCTCAATCAATTCGTTGTAAAAAGAGTAATGAGACAATCAGAGCATTAAACGCAATTGAACCACGTATCAGATTGGGATTTTCTCAAACATCATTGCAAACGTACGAAAGGGGAAACTTTCCAAATCGGTTGGTACCCAATTTGGAAAATCCCAATCAGTAATCAAATCAGCATTCAAGACTTTTAATCAGATTTTGAAACGAAAATCTCAAGTGGAGCTTATATAAAGAGATTGTTGAGGAGAGTGGAGACCGGAATCGAAAAACGCAAGAGGGAGAACTACAAACAAAAAACCTAAAATTCATAACTTGAGATTTCTGAGTAAGAGCACTTATCTCGCCAGCCGCCACGATCACCTCCGGCCGCCGCAAGCACAGACCGACGAGGCATCCCTCTCACCACCGCAAACGGAAACATCGTTAGGCTTCGGTAAAAATTTGGTCTTTTATAAAACCTTGAACCTTTTGATTGTTTGTATTGGTGTTTCAGGTCGAGAAAACTAACGCGCAGAGGAGGAAGAGTGAAGGAGACGAGGAGAGTGAGGCAGAGGGAGAGGCCGTCACGGGGGGGAGGAACCTTGGGTTCCATCTTCTCGTTTCCTGGTTTTCTTTTGTTTTTTTTTCTTTATTGTAATTTGCTTGTCACTGTAAAATAATAATTATGAACACTAACACTAACACACACTAATCACACCAAATTACCGCTAATCCAACCCTTAATCCTCATTAACACCTTTTTTCTAATCAACCATTATTTACCATAATCATTTTAATTTAATAATTTAACCACCCATTTAACTCTTTAATTAAACAATCTTTTTAAATTAATATTAACTAATGATTAATCGTTTCTAGTCAGTTTTAAAAAAAGATTAGTAGTCCCCTTTAGTTAATTTAACCTTAATCAACTCATTTTATTAAAATAAGATAATTATCTTTTGAATTAATTTTCTAGCTAATTAATCATCCTTTTATTTTAAACTTAGTAGGCTCTCTTTTAAAAATAATAATAGCCTGTTTTTTTTTTAAAATAGTTTTTTTAAAATAAATAAATAAAAGTGAACAATCTTTTAATTTAAATCTCTTTAAAAACCTTTATATTTAAGAAACCTAATCATTATTTTAGAATAAAAATGAAAACTTAAGTCTAATTCAACTTTTCTTAAGTCAACCTCACAAAAAATATTTTTATAAGTAATTCGACTAAATTGATAATCTCACCCACAAAAATAAGTCACCTTTTAAAAAATAATTTCTCTAAAAACAATCCCCACCTAAAATCAATCTTTCACTCAATCCAACCTCGCCTTAAAATCAAATCAACATCGTAAAATACAAAACAATCGTGCACAACCACTTCACGACACATCTACTCACATACATCTTAGCTCTTTCATGCGTATATATTATTTATCTTTATCTGCTTTATCTTATTCACAATGCACACACACTCACTTAGCGCTTTCATGCGTTCGTGTATGGTTTATCTTTCTGCAATTTACTCTTCTGCAATTTATTCTATTGCATTTACATTATCATATTTATCTATTCATACATCGCATTCCGTCCAAAGGAAAAACCTACACATAATTCAACGTTGTGTGTAGTTGCACATCATATGCATCATATCCCCTTAGATCCTTGATTCTTCAAGTTGATCGTTTAGGATAGATCCTACCCCATAGGAAGGACCTTGTCTTTATCTCTACAACATAGAAACAAAACAATATACAATACAACTTTTCAAACACATTTAGAGAATAGATGTTAATCATCTTAAGTGAGATATAATCTCCACCCCCACAACAATACAATCAAACATGTAGGGACTTTGCCTTAAGAGCGACAAAGGCATACTTGGCGACCATCCGAGTATGTAAGACCTTTTCTTAAGACGATGCAAAGACCATTTCCTACAACCCCCTTTTTTACACTTGTGGCGGTTATATCTCCCTTAAAATGAAGACTCGTCTCTTCTCCTAAACCCAATCAATCAACTACCCTAAACCCGTAGGAACTTTGACCACAGTCAAAGAGCTCCTCTAACCCTTTAGGGTGAACTACAAAATACTCTGATTCCACTCCCGTAAGGATATGTAGGCATAAGATGCGACATCTTACCGAGTATACTTAGAAATAAACCCCTAGGGTCTCTAATCCCTTAAGCAGAATAAACACTTAGCAGTAAACAAACATAAAACAAGAGGTTCCTGTAGAGTACTACAGAAACTTAGGATGCTAGTACCTTACCTAAGTTTAACCAACCCCCGAACCTAAAACAATCTAGCTTGCATTTGCATTGCATTGTGGGAATTTCGATCTTTATCCCTTCCTTTGGACAAATCAAAGTTCGGTTGCAAATTGAATTGAAGATTCAAACTAATCAATAGTTTGATATCCAAATTTCACCGCGACACCTGGTAAGTCATCTGTCGTCGTTCAAATATGTCGAAGTGGATGGGGAGATCCATGAGACATTTTTCTAAGCTTTTGAAGGGGTGCAGATCAAAGACCAATCTCCTGTCATAAGCAATGGACTAGAGGTGGCTATGTCTTCATACAGAGAAGCCCAAGCGATAGTTCAGGCCGGGGAAACTAAAGGTTGGGGTCAAGTTCTGGAGATTCCTGTTAAGCAGGACAAGTTTGGCTTGGGATATCGCCCGTCGTCGTCATCTTCATCACAGAGCGCGCCAAAGTTCAAGGGGCCGATTGTGTTTACTCCGGGAGGAGTCAGTTTTGGAAGAATTAATGTTGTGTCTGATAGTGAAGATGGAGATAGCGATTGTGACATGGATTCATGGATCAAGCCCAGCGAGCCAGGACAAAGCCTATGCAACTGGTCTATTCAGGACTTTATTCAAGTGACGACGAAATAGTAATGCCTTGTTTTTTCGATTATTCTACAATCCTATGTCCTACCCGGGGCATAGTGGTTTTATTTCAGGGCCTACTTGTTTATGTGTATGCTTTGCTTTAATCATCAAATAAAGGCGTTTTTCTCATGCAAATTTTGTGATCCCTGTTCTTCTATTTTTATTTTAACAATAAAATGGCAATGTGGTTGTATGCTTCGTTTGCATATCATTTGAAGCATTTAACCCTTTCTCTTGCAGGATCCATATTTCAGATGACACCGACCAAGAACTCTCTATGACTCGCTTCGACTTTGAGCACCCGATATTTCAAGCTGAGGAAGAGATTGTTGAGGACGACGACTTACCAGAAGAGCTGACTCGACTTTTGAGACAAGAAGGGAAAATCATTCTGCCTCATCAGGAGTAAATTGAGGTCATTAATTTGGGTTCGGAAGAAGTTGTCAGGAATGTCCGGGTAGGGGCTGCTCTGCAGAGCGATATCAAGCAGAGACTTGTCGAGATGCTTCGAGAGTATAGTGACATCTTTGCTTGGTCTTATGATGATATGCCTAGGTTAGACACTGATATTGTGGTCCACCGCTTGCCATTACGTGAATAATGTCCGCCGGTCAAGCAGAAGCTCAGAAGAACGAAACTAGATATGGCCGTAAAGATTAAAGAGGAAGTACAGAAACAGTGGGACGCTCGTTTTCTAGCTGTTACAACTTACCCTCCTTGGGTCGCCAATATAGTACCTGTACCAAAGAAAGACGGTAAGGTACGGATGTGCGTTGACTATCGGGATCTGAACAAGGCGAGCCCTAAGGATGACTTCCCGCTTCCTCATATTGACGTATTGGTCGACAATACTGCTCAATTCTCTGTGTTTTCCTTCATGGACGGCTTTTTGGGCTACAATCAAATTAAGATGGCGCCGGAGGATATGGAGAAAACAACTTTCATTACCCCGTGGGGAACGTTCTGCTACAAAGTGATGCCCTTTGGTTTGAAGAACGTTGGGGCAACATATCAGCGTGCTATGACGACACTCTTTCATGACATGATGCATAAAGAGATTGAGATCTATGTTGACGATATGATTGCCAAATCCCAGACGGAGGAAGGGCATCTGGTGAATCTTCTGAAATTGTTTGAGAGGCTTAGGAAGTTCAGGCTGAGGCTGAATCCTAATAAGTGCACCTTCGGGGTGAGATCTGGAAAGCTATTGGGGTTCATTGTTAGTGAAAGAGGAATTGAGGTTGATCCTGCAAAAATAAAAGCTATACAAGAAATGCCAGCGCCAAAAATAACGAAAGAGGTTTGTGGCTTTTTGGGGAGGTTGAACTACATTGCCCGGTTCATATCTCATCTCACAGCCACGTGTAAGCCAATGTTTAAACTGTTGAAAAAAGATCAGGCGATTATCTGGGATGAAAATTGTCAAAAGGCGTTCGAAAGAATAAAAGAATACTTGCAGGAACCTCCGATATTTATACCCCTAGTAGCCGGGAGACCACTGATCATGTACTTGACGATTCTTGAGAACAGCATGGGTTGTGTTCTCGGTCAACATGACGAGACTGGACGAAAGGAGCATGCGATCTATTATTTGAGTAAAAAGTTCATAGATTGTGAGTCCCGTTACTCAATGCTCGAAAAGACGTGTTGTGCACTTGCTTAGGCTGCCAAACGTCTGAGACAATACATGCTAAATCATACAACCATGCTGATTTCAAAGATGGATCCGATCAAATATGTCTTTGAAAAGCAGGCACTTTCAAGAAGGATTGCCCGATGGCAGATAGTACTGACAGAGTACGATATCCAGTATGTTTCGCAAAAGGCTATCAAGGGTAGCGTGCTGTCAGAGTACCTGGCCGAGCAGCCAATCGATGATTACCAGCCAATGAAGTTTGAGTTTCCTGACGAGAATATCATGTACCTAAAGATGAAAGATTGCGAGGAGCCATTGCATGGTGAAGGTCCTGAGCGGGGTTCTCAATGGCAATTGATCTTTGACGGGGCTGTTAATTCACACGGAAGTGGAATTGGGGCAATCATTACGACTCCCCATGGGACTCACATCCCGTTCACTGCCAGATTGACGTTTCCAGTTACCAACAATGAGGCTGAATATGAGGCGTGTATCATGGGTCTCGAGGAGGCTATTGATTTGAGGATTAAAAATCTTGATGTGTATGGAGACTCTGCGCTAGTCGTGAACCAGATCAAAGGAGAATGGGAGACTCGTCAGCCTAATCTGATACCGTACATGAATTATGCAAGGAGGTTGTTTCCCTTCTTTGACAGAATAGAATTTCACCATGTGCCGCGGGCAGAAAATCAGATGGCAGACGCTCTCGCGACATTGTCTTCGATGTACAAAGTTAACTTCTAGAATGATGCTCCCAGAATAGTTATCTCTCGCCTTGATAGGCCCGCTTTCATATTCGCCATTGAGGAAGCTTCCGATGGTAAGCCGTGGTATTTTGATATCCAGAATTTCCTAAAGAACCAAGAGTATCCGACTGGGGCATCCAGCCGCGATAAGAAGACTTTTAGGAGATTGGCTGACAATTTCTACTTGAATCCAGATGGTGTTCTGTATAGGAGAAACCATGATTTGGTGTTATTGCGGTGTGTGGATGAGAAAGAAGCTAATCTTCTTATGGAGGAGGTCCACGAAGGAACTTTTGGCACGCATGCCGGCGGACATGCCATGTCTCGAAAGTTGTTGCGAGCAGGGTATTATTGGCTGACGATGGAAACAAATTGTTTCAAGTTTGCGAAGAAATGCCATAAATGCCAGATTTATGCAAACAAGATTCATGTGTTGCCGATCCCTTTGAATGTTATGGCGTCCCCGTGGCCTTTCTCCATGTGGGGCATAGATATGATTGGCAAGATTGAGCCCACTGCCTCCAACGGACACCGGTTCATCTTGGTAGCCATCGATTACTTCACCAAATGGGTTGAAGCAGCGTCTTACGCTAATGTTACCAAGAAAGTAGTAGCTCGGTTTATCAAAAAGGATATCATTTGTCATTATGGAGTGCCCGAAAGAATCATTACTGACAATGGTTCGAACTTGAATAATAAGATGATGAAGGAATTGTGCCAGAATTTCAAGATTGAGCATCATAACTCATCTCCCTATCGGCCCAAGATGAATGGCGTTGTCGAAGCGACCAACAAGAACATCAAAAAGATAGTTCAGAAGATGGTTATGACATACAAAGATTGGCACAAGATGTTGCCCTTTGCATTGCACGGTTATCGTACGACAGTACGCACATCAACCGGGGCAACACCTTTCTCACTGGTGTATGGTATGGAAGTTGTCCTACCATTGGAAGTTAAGATTCCTTCTTTGAGAGTTTTGCTCGATGTCCAACTAGATGAGGCAGAGTGGATAAGGAATAGACTGAATCAGCTCAGTTTGATGGATGAAAAGAGACTTGCATCTATCGCATATGGTCGGTTGTATCAAAGCCGGATGAAGAAAGCTTTTGACAAGAAGGTGCGCCCTCGAAGCTTTCAGACCGGCGATCTTGTGCTGAAGAAGATTCTTCCACCATAATCAGATCACAGGGGCAAATGGACTCCCAACTATGAAGGTCCATATATCGTTCGAAATGTCTTCTCTGGAGGAGCCTTATTGTTATCTACCATGGATGGCGAGGATTTTACATCCCCTGTAAACTCGGACGCAGTTAAAAAATACTTTGCTTAAAGAGATCCGCTGGATAGAAAAAAGAAAGTCCAGGCAAAATGGGGCATCCCGGCAAACCAAGAAAAAAATAGAAAAGGGTTCGGGAAAAAATTAGGGATAAAAACTGAAAAGATGTACACTCGCAAAGTCAAAAACCTGAAAAGGCGACTTCGGCAAAAAAGGGTATCCCGGTGAATTGAAAACCCGCAAAGGGCGATTCAGGAAAAAGTTAGGGATTGAAAAAGCAAATGAATGCGGTCCGAGTTTGATACTGCATTGCTTAGTGGTTTGGGAGTACCTGAGGGTCGATTATCCGATTCAATTTCTTCCGAGGATGGAGTATCGGGAAAGCGTCGGAGTCAGGCGAGTCATAGGAGGATTAGCTCATGGTGTTTGTCTGTACCACGTGGCAGACATGTATACAAATTTCTTCGTACCTCTGTACATATTTGTATTTGCTTTGTAACTTCCTCTTTTCAGGAGTTGCATCCATTGTAAAAAGCTTTGCCTATTTACAGGCCCGTTATCAATAAACGCATACTATTTAGTACTTGATGTTTGTTTCTTGTTTTAACTCTTACTGTTTTGTTTGTGGAAAACGCCGATGTTTTTGATAAACTTGCACGTGCATAGACTTGCAGGCCTCGGCCAATAATTGTTAAAACTTTGAATTAACTGAACAATTGTCACGGATATTGACCAAGATAGTTCCTTTTGTGTAGAATTGTCTTGTTTCGTTCATATTTTGCAGGGTCGTTATCTTCGAAGCAAACAGCCAAGGGATCGTGTTTCCCCAGCCGGAGTCCCTTAACGTAGGAGTAGGCTCTAGGTGATCTTATTCCTCCCCAACAGATGGAAGTCGCATTTTTATCCCCAGAAGAGTTGGATACAGGCTAGCAGGTAGTCAGGCAGATATGTGCATTCCCAGCAGTGTGTACATTTAATCCCCAGTGTGTACATTTAATCCCCAGTGAAGTCCTCACAGAGGGCAACCAGGTTGTCGTTGGTTTAGAGGATCATCCCTACACATGATTGTTCTTTCTGTTCTCCAGCAGGTTGTCTTTCCTCCAATAGGTTGTTCATCCTCAGCAGAGTTTGTAACTCTGGATATTTTGGGCTATCTCTAGCAGGATTGTTTCTTCCCCCAGCGGAAGTTTAGATTCATTCCTCCGGCATTTATTTTGCCGGAGCGCCTCTTTGCTTTTGCATTGTGCATAGCATCTACCCCAAACGCGTAGCATTTCCATTCCGTATGGAGCATTACGCCATTTTCAAACATATGTATTTTGAAACATAAACCAGGTTGGTTACTTCTTTGTTTTTAGGTGTTTTTCCCTGCAGGTAATTGGAATTCTTGTTCAAGATGGTTTTTGGATATTCAAATGCTCTGCATGAGATCTGTGATGATAACGTTCATCCTATCATGTGTGCTTTTATTAGAGTTGCTTGGTTAAGTCTCTCTTCTTCCCCAGCGAAGTTTTCCTCAGATTGTTGTTACGTCAGCATTAAAAGATTTCATGGATTGGACCTTTGAAGTCATTACCTGTTGTCAAGATGGATATCTGGCAATTAACGTCAGAATTTCCCCAGTAGAGTTTTCCTCAGATTGTTGTTACGTTAGCGTTAAAAAAATCTCATAGATTAAACCTTTTGAGTTGTTACCTGTGTTAACGGAGATGTTACCCGTGTTGACGGAGATGTTACCCGTGTTGACGGAGATGTTACCCGTGTTGACGAAGATGTTACCCGTGTTGACGGAGTTGTTACCCGTGTTGACGGAGTTGTTACCCGTGTTGACGGAGTTGTTACCCGTGTTGACGGAGATGTTACCCGTGTTGACGGAGATGTTACCCGTGTTGATGGAGTTGTTACCCGTGTTGACGGAGTTGTTACCTGTGTTGATGAAGTTGTTACCCGTGTTGACGAAGATGTTACCTGTGTTGACAGAGTTGTTACCCGTGTTGACGGAGATGTTACCTGTGTTGACAGAGTTGTTACCCGTGTTGACGGAGATGTTACCCGTGTTGACGGAGTTGTTATCCGTGTTAACGGAGTTGTTCCCCGTATTGACGGAGTTGTTACCCGTGTTGACGGAGGTGGTCCCGTGGAGTTGTTCGTTCAAGTCTTCGGATGCCAGATTAGCACTTTTATTTAGTGCTTCGCCCATTTCTGCAGAAATGGAAGTTCAAGGATAGTACATTGACGATTCGCGCTTTATGTAGTGCTTGTCAGTTTCTTTGAAGATAGAGAGTCAAGGATGGTATGTTGATGCGGTCATGTGGCTCGGTGCCCGCTTATTGGAGCGTATATTTGAAGATTGATTGTGGATTCAATGCCTGTGGTGTCACACAGGTGGTGGATGTTAAAATCAAGTTCTGTATCAGATGATTAATCAGTTGTTGCCGTGACAACCGGGTTCAATTTTCTGGATATTTTTCCCCAAGCAGTTTGTTGCAGTTTATTTCTTCGGTTAGCAAATTATCGGGTTCTTCGGTTTTCAACCATCTTTTACCTTGATTGTCTGAAATTCGTTCGCTTTTCATCCAGTCAGGTTCAAGTCGCTTGAATAGAGGCAGATGTTACACCCCAAAATTTGCCTAACCTTTTTCTTACTTGGCTTTTGTTTCATTGCATTAGCATATCATTGATCTAGCATTTGCATAGCATAGCATTGTTCATTTAGCAGGGGATCAAGTGTGGTTTATATCAAGAGGAGCCTATCTAGAGGTCTTATTCAAGCTTGAGAGGTCACCAAAGTCATTAGAAAGTGGGTTGTGTTCTTGAGAAGTTTGGATGCTGGTATGTGGTTCATCTCCTAACTTGGGGGGCCAATTGAAGACCATCAAGGGGTTTTGAAGCCCTGATCATGGATAGGGTATGTGGATAGATCTCATGGAGTGCCTTGAGGGTCATGGTGGAGCTCAGTCAAGTCATTATGCCAAGTGTAAAGAGCCACAGTTGAGGGTGTTGCAATTAGGGTTCATCTGAGTAACCTTGAGTCAACTGTGCAATTGAAGAGGGTCAAAACCTATTTCTAAGTCATGGTGATCATGGAATGTTATGTTTAGGCATTTGAGATGTTATTCCAAGATCAATTCAAGAAAAATTTCAAGTGTGAGGAGTTGCTAAACTAGGGTTCTCAGGGTAAAATCCTCTATTTAGTGCCTGACTTCAAGACCACTTATCTCAAGATAAAAGTTTCATCTCAACTTTTAGCCAACATGGAACTTGTAGAGCATGTTATTAGATTTAATTTGAGTACTAGAAGTTCTTGATTGGATTTATAGAACTCAAGTTATGGCTCAGACAAGTTACAGGTCATCAGATGAATGTGAAATTTGTTTGCAAAAGTCAACCAACTTCTAAGGAACGTTTGACTTAGAAGGATGTTTCTCCTCAACCTTTGGCCAACATGAAAGTTGTAGGTCTTGATCTTATGTTTCCAAATTGTACTAGAAGTCCTTCATCTGATTTGTAGAACTCATGTTATGAGGTTTACAAGTTAGGGGCATTTTGGGGAAAGTAAGATTATAGGTCATTTTGGATTATGGGTCATTTTCACTATCTTGTGAGCCTCAAATGAAGTTTTGTCCAACATGAAACTTGTTCAAAATGGGATTTTAATTTCAACCATATATCCATGAGGCATTGATTTGGCTTAGGGCAAGACTTGGTTCAATGAAGCTTGATAAAGGGGAAATTAAAAGGCATTTAAGTTGAAAATTTCAAATTTAATCATGAGAGGTCAAGAAAATGCAAATAGGTGCTTATTTTGCCCAGAAACATCATTTGGAACACTTTGGCATTAATGGAATTTCAATTTGAGGCATAATTCATGGTGCTTTACTTTGTTACTTCATGAGGAAGTTACACCTCAAATCTTGGCCATAGGATATAAACAAGGGTGAAATCATGTCCATTCATTCTCAATAGGCCATGAGCAATACATGAGAAGCTTCTTGGAGAAGGAACTAGCTCAAAATTGTGTATGCCATGTTTGAGTTTTCAAGCAAAATTGAAAATTTGGATATCATAGTTTGGGCTTTCCATGGGCCTCTAGAACCTTCCATTCACCTCTATATAAGTTCAAAAGGAGATTCAGTGCAAGGTTGGTGATCATTTGGAGTTGGAACCAGAGATTGGAGGTTGAGTTTCAAGAGCAAAAGTGCAAATCGTGTTTTCAGATTGGGAGCATTTCAGAGCAAATCAAGGTTTCTAATAGCTTCATCATTCATCAAGGAACGAATCTGCACAAGATTGGAGCAAGAGTCACACCATAACTGCCTCAATTTCAAGCTACAACTCAGGTTGGTAACTTTCACGATTCCTCTAGTTTTAGGATGATCTAGCATGAATTGAAATGAGGTTAAGCATTAGGAAGATGACTAGATCGTTTTAGGATAGGTTTTGTGAAGTTTGATGACAATTCAAGGTGTGACACCATTTTTGTTGAGACTTGTAATTGCCTGATCCTTGAGTGTTAGCATGATTTAGATAGCTTAGGTTGATCTTTGATGAATGAGGAGTAGATCCATACCAAGAAATTGAAGTTTGGTGATGATCCATAATTTGATGCATCTTCTGTTCTTGATCGTGTTTTAATATCCATGAGGAATCAATGGAAATGGAGAGTGGATTTGAACTCAGCATGAAAAACTGGAGAGAACGGTATAAGGTTTGACATGTTTCCATGACCTGCAATTTTGCTTCACCGGAGAAGACGGTGGCTCAGCCACCGGAACCACCGCCCTGAGTCTTTCCCTCCATCAAAGTTTAAACGAAGACGATGACTGATAGCCCTTGGATCAGTTGAATTTGGAGACTTAGTACTTCAATCGTGTGCTTGTGATTTAATCTGAGATGTGGACTTTGACTCCCTTAAAATGCACCGTTTAAATAATGCACTGGCAGCCTTAGAGCCCTCAGATGCATGGACTTAGTCTCCCAATCCTGCGCCCCTGATTATTTCTTGCATTTTATTTTCTTATTTGTTTTCTATAATTTCTTTAATTGCTTTTTTCCATTTTAAATTCATATTAATTTCATTTTTGATCATAAAATTATGGGAAAAATATGGTTGTGATCCTCTGGTGATTCTTGATTTTTTTATGCTTTTATATTTCATTTTGGTTGATTTTTCCATTTATTTTGCATTTTTCTATTTTTGTTATTTCTTTAATTTTGGCATAATTCCTCATGTTTTTGCTGATTTTTGTGTGATTAATTGGTATAGAATTTAGAATTGAGACTTGGCTGGCTGTTAGTGTAGATATGCATGATCCCATAGGATTTATTTCACAATTTTTAGATGACTTTAGGTTCTATTTTGGATTAGGTTCCCATGACCTTCCATTTTAGGGTTCCCCTTTGATAACTTTAGGTTTAGAAATTCTTAGGTGACTTTCCCTTTAGATTCAATCCCTGGATTTTATATCATAAGTCCCTAACCCTCTTAGGATCCCATAGAAAATTCCCTAGAATTTTAGGACTTGATTTCATATTTTTCTTAGAATTAACAATTGGACTAGTTTTATGTTGCTTCTAACATGACCTTTCCTCTAGAATGACCTCAATGGTGACCCATAGCATGAAATAGATTTCCCATTCCTTTTGGATGATGCTTTATACTAGTTAGAGTTTCTGTGTGCTTAATTGTAAGGCTTGGTTTTGGTGTTTTGTTTCCCTTTGAGTAGCTTTCTTTAAGCCTGTAAGATTAGGGTTTTGTAGAGCCTTAGAAATTGTTTCCTTCTTTCACAAACATGGTTTGCTTTGTGTGTATTCCATTCCCATCCTATGATACAAGGTCCCTATGTGGAAGCCTCATCCCTCCTTTGGAAGGATGTGTGGCATACCACAAAAGGTAGAACCTTTGAGGATGCATATCTTAGATGTATGGTTGAGTGCCATGATGGATTCCCTTGGTTTCCATCATGCTTCCCATCATCATGCAATCATCTTGATGTTGATTATCATCTCTCTTGGTGGATCATTTGGAGCTTTAAGATGAATTCTTCTCTTGAAGATAGCTTGGGCATGGAGATCAAACTACAGACTGTTGGATTGTTTTACTGCTGTTAGCCTGCTTTGCTGCTTATCTGCTGTTTTGTTTGCTGTGTCTGCTGATTGACTGTATTTGTGTGACTGTGTGTTGCATTAGACTAGGCTTTCATATAGTTTGTTTAGTCCTAAGTGCATTGAAAGGTTGAGCCTGGCTCCCTTTGCTTGTCTGCATTAGAGGTTGAGTCTGTCTCCCTCTGCTTGTCTATTACTGTTTGGCTTTGCTTGTTGGCTTAAGGTTGAGTTTGTCTCCCTTGCCTGTGTGGTGTGTTGCCATTGGCTTGCTTGCTCTAAAAGTTGAGTTTGGATCCTTCTGCTTGTATTGCTGCATTGCATGCATTTTACTTACAGTCATTTCTTTACAATTTCTTTTGCTGTTGTTTTCCCTTGCCATGTTCCCCTAGGAACTCTAGCTTCTCTTGTTCAAGAGAAGTTATGACAGACATTAGGGTTCTAACCATGAATGATAACATTAGGTAGTTCCCTCCTAACCTCAATCATAGGATCAACTTTGCATGACAACTTTAGGATTGGATCAGTTCCCTTTTAGTGCGTCCTTTCTCTTCTCATCTTCAAACAAATTAAAATACAATAATAAAGGTTAATTGATGTCGTACACTACGAGCCTTAAGCTACTTGAGAAAGGGTTGTTGGAGAGTTTCTTTTCAACAACTTGGATGTTTAGTATGGCACCCTTTGGGTGACATGCGACGCATTCACCCTCAGGTCATAGTCTCTAGTGCGATATTAGTTGCAGACATCCATAAAAAACACTTCTTCCGTAAAAGACTTCAAAACAAAGATCAAACATCTTTTTTTCCTCTGGGACCTTTAATCCTTGGAAACCATTTTCATAAGGAGAGTTTTGTTAACTCTCGGCTCTACCGCAAACGGTAAACGCCTAAGTCTCCGTCGAGCGAGCTGCATACACCAACTGCTGGAACCGTTTGTTAACCCTACTCGGGTAAAACTTTTGAACCAAACTTGTGGTCTTGTTGGCCCGAACTACGTTTGCTCTGATCTTTCATGCCGTGTGAAAGTACATAGGCACGAGATGCGATATCTCGGTGAGCAACCTTCCCCAGTAACCCGTAGTTAGGCGAACTACGTTGACTATGATTTCTCGTTCCAGCGGGAATACGTAGGCATAGAACTGTTGTGTTCTACCGAGTCATTTTCTTTTCTCTTTAGACCAGACTTTTAGCATAGATAGTTAAATCAACCCGTCAGATAAACACAACAAGCGTGGATTCCATCGAGTACGATGGACGTGAGGGGTGCTAATACCTTCCCCTTGCGTAACCGACTCCCGAACCCAGACATTGGTTGCGATGACCTTGTCTTATACCTTTTCGTCAGGTTTTTATGATTATTGCCTTTCCCTTTCTATGGGATAAATAACGAAAGGTGGCGACTCTTCTGTTTTTCCGGCACCTTATTTTCGCGGTAGCGACACACCAGTGTGCACTCTAGACACAAAGATTAGGGTTTCTCACCCTTTGTGTTTAAGATGAGCAAGTGTTACTCAATTAAGTTTCTTCTAAGGATAGCAGGATAAGTTGTGAGTAAGTGTGGAAGGAGTGGTTCATGTTCTTGTGCAAGCTTCCCATTCAAGCTATAGCAGTTTGATACTAAACCATTGTCCAAAATTTCATTTCAATAGTCCAAATCCAATTAACCTTTTTCAAATTCATCATTTTTGTTCAATCTATTCTTCATTTCAATTCATTATCCAAATCCAATCTTCGATTAAATTCATTATCCAAATCCATTCTTCAATTCACTTCATTATCCACACCTTTCTTTTAATCCACTTCATTATCATTTTATCATCCTTTTTAATTATCTAGTACTTTTGTTATCCAATTAAATCCATTCCAAATTCTTTTCAAATTTTGATTCAAGTTTCAATTCTCATGTTCCTTTTAACTCTTTGTCAAATCCAAATACAAGTCATAATTCCATAACCAAATAACGAAATTCAGGCCCATGCATAAAGAACACATAATTCACATTCAAATATCCATATCACAAACCAAATTATCTATTTTTTTTTTAACTATGTCATTTTTTCTAACCAAATAATCCATTGTCCATTACCAAAATATTAAAATTTCAAAATGTACAACAATTTTCAAACAAATCAAGCCCATGATACAAAAATTGCTAAAAAGAAACATAAATATATAAAAGGGCCAAAAGTCCAAAAGCTACATAAGCCTACATGAGTCATTCCAAGCATCCATCTACCAAACTTTGAGATTCACTACACTCCAAGCCCTATGTATCATCTGTATAAACCATCACATGCTACACAACTTTGACCAAAAAAATCTGAGCATCATGCGACTCTGCTATCACACCAAAGTCACAAAATAGCAAAGTCCTGTGCACCACTTGCTATAAACACCAAGCATTCTGCAACACAATGAACCTCCATGCCAAAACCTCTACAATAATATCACTATGCAAACTAAAGGTCTGCTACCATCCTGCAAAATGATACAAAAGCCACTGCTCTAAAATCGCACCCTGCTACGTTTTGTATACCAATAGAACAACAATATGCCTGCAACTGACAACAACAACACAAGGAGAACAGACAAAAAAATTGAAAAAAAATTACAAGGAGGAGAAGTTCATAAGCATTAAAAGGATACAAAAGGAAGTTCTGAAGAAGAAAAAGAGATTCTATCACAACCTCACCTATTTTTGACCCTCAGCAGAGTCACAAAGCACATCACTACCTTCACTTTCCTTCAACCTTGATTCATTATACCACCACCAAACCTTTACACTACAACGCAACAACTAAACTTGCAGTGTCTTACATCTCACCACCCTTTCAACAGCCATCCGTTTCACCCTCATCCTCATGATTATGTTCTTTTAACTACAAAAAGAAGGAAGACACAGATTAACAACAATAACCGAACTTGCACCATTGGCTTAACCCAGTTTGTGTTGGTTTGAATCTCGCTAATTCTAGTTTTGACATCATCGGAGAACCACCATAGCATCCTCAAAGCTTCTCACCATGAAACAGTAGTGATCCACATAACCTTCACATTCTGCGACAACGACACAACTGCTTTCCTTCTCCATTTTGTTGTCACTCACAAACACACTCACAACCGAAGAAATCGTGCAGTAAAGCAGACGCAACAAACTCGTAGAAGCATGCAGCGATAAGAGATTTGCGTGTCAATTTACGAGACTTTGTTTTTTCCTGATTATCGTGTTTTGAGATTGAGGATTTGAGAGGTGGATTTTCAAAGAGGAAGAATTGAAGCTAGAGAAGAGAGACAGAGAGTGGCTGAGAGTTGCTTCTCATTTGTTTTTGTTCACGGCTAAGGTAACAGGGTTGACATTACCTGTCACACCCTAATTTTTGACTCTAAGACCCCATATGTTTTTGCATCATCTGTGTTGTTTATCATGTCTTGCATCTTGCATAATACCCAATTTATCAGCTGAAATAGACTTTTTGGAATTACAGCTGAATCGGTCACACTAAAAGTCAATTGTGCGTAAAATCAGTGGACGAAAATATTTAAAATAGAGCTTGTAAATGTCAGTGATATTAATCTACGTTTCACGTAATTTAACCTGGTGTGCTCATTCAAATTTTTTGATCACTTTTCAGTCACATTTTTGGACAGTTTAAGCCATTTTATCGGGTAAAATTTATTTCAAAATTTGACCAAATGTTGTATTTTTCTGAATCGTATATTTTACGCTGATCATTTTGGTGTATTCATTTTATTTTTCTGACCGCTTTGATATCGGTCCAATTATTCGTTTTTTACCGTTTTTATTTCTACTTTTAATTAATATATTTTTTAATTAATCAGTTTTATTTATTTTTGTTAGTTAGTACATTTTCTTATTTTATACTTACCTTTTTTAAATTTTAATTTTTTATTTCAATTTTAATTTTATTTATTTTTTAGAAGCTTGTCAAATAAGTCTCATAAATTTTATTTATTTTTTAGAAACTTATCAAATAAGTCTCAAAAATTTTATTTATTTTTTTAGAAACTTGTCAAATAAGTTTCTTAAAAGTGATTTGTTTGAGTTCCTCTCTAAATAACCACTTTCCCATAATTTCCTCCTTCCCCATATTATGTGTCATCACTTCATCACACAAAGCTTACACTACACACTTTCTACTACTTTTCTCTCTCTTTAAAAACCGCATAAACTATACTATTTTTTCATACTCCCATCACCCTCACACTTCCACATAAACTAAAAACTTACTATCAATCATATTCTATCATCACTCTTTCATACACAATATCTTTCATGATATGAATAACTCACCTTCATTTTCGCAATAATAAACCACCGGCTACATTTTCTTTTTCTTTATGGTACCTCTAACCTCACATAAAACATCATCCTCCATCTAGACACAATACTTCCTCATCTAATCTTTATCAGGTTTTTTTTTTACTTTATTTATTTAGTTTATTATTACTATTATTATTACTAATACTTTTTCTCTATTACTAACTTTTTCATGTTTCATCTATTTACTATTATTTTTATTAACTATTAATTATTTTTTTAAATATATATTCATAAATTTTGGTTTAAGTTTCAGAAAGTAATTGCTCGCATTTTGTTGTAAGGAGTCAATTTGTCTTTTATTGTATCATTAATTTATTATTCATTTATTTTGGAATCATGTTTGGGAGATAAAAGTGACGCTCACAAGGTACAAGATTATTGTTTCTTTTAAATGTTTTGTTTTAATTATTTATTTCTTTATTTATTTAATTTGTATATTATTTGGAAAGACAAAAAAGAGATTTTTAATTATTTATCTTTTATTAGTTAATTGTTAAATATTTAAAAATGTAAAAATATATGTTGTAATTATTAATTTATTTAAATATTTGTATTTAATTTGATTAATTAAATTATTAGTTAATCTTGTTTAATATTTATATTTAAATTAATTAATAATTCTTTTTGTTGCCTGATTCTATTTGATTTATTTCCATGTTCTGGGCATGTTCTGTTTGATTCATGATGTTTTGTCGTGATTGTTTGTGGGTTTTTATTCATGATGCTTTGTCGTGATTGTTGTTGTATTTGTCTTTGGATTTCTTCATGATATTTTGCCGTGATTGTTTGTGGGTTTTTATTTGCGATGCTTTGCCGCGTATCTTTGTCCATTTATTACATGATGCTTTTCCGTGTACTATGTCTGTGTATTCTTGCTTGCCATTTACATGATGTTTTTCCGTGTGTCTGTTTGTTTTCTTTTAATCCCTGTGACCTAATCCGAGGGAAAAGATTGTATGTTGACTTATCGTCATTGTGCATGTCCCTCGTCTGTTCTTTACTTGTCTTTGTTATTCTTGGTTCTTAGAACCTGGAAACTCCTAGTTCCACGAACTACGAACACTCGATTTCTCAAGTTCCTCTTGATAATACGAAGGCACAAAGCCCCGATCCTTGACGAGCAACCTTTTCTTTTTTCCCTCGTTTCACACTTTCCTTTTTTTCAACCTTTTCTATTTTTACACTTTTCTTTTTTCCCTCGTTTCACAACCTTTTCTTTTTTTCCCATTTCAACCTTTTATTTTTTCACACTCTTTGCCATTTTTCATCGTAGTTTATGAACTACGACTGCTCTGACTTCCTATTAAGGATACGTAGGCATAGGATTGTGAGATCCTAGCGAGCTACCTTTTTATTTTTCTACCTTTTTCTTTTCCACCTTTTCTCTTTCTTACCCATCCTTACCTTTAGCAAACAATTTTTGCAAAACACAAATATTTCAAGAGGTTCCTATAGAGTACTACAGATGCTTAGGATGCTAATATCTTCCCTTAGTATAACCAACCTCCGTACCTTTGATCTCTCTTTGCATAGCTTTAGGCCTTGCTTTTTGCTTTGCAATTTTATGGGTTATTCTTTCTTTTCCCCTTCCCTTGGATAAATTAAAGATCGGTGGTGATATTTTATGATTTGTGATTCAAGTTAATATAATAGCTTAGTATCGGATTCTCACCGCGACAGAAATGGCGATTTCACTGAGGAGATTGTTCAGTGGATTGAGCCTAACTTGTTATATTTGTGTTGCTATTTTTGTTTGCTGTTATACTTGTATATTTGTACATATATTTGCTTGTGCCTGGGTGTTTTCTGCATACAGAGTTACGACCTTTGAGTAGTGAGATAAGTCCTAACTCGGACTTGAGTGCACTTATGATAGGATTGTGGTATGATCAATAGTTGACGGTTGGGAGTAATCCTAACATGTTTGACATATGATGTAAGCACACTCAGTCGAGGCCCCTTTGGGATTACTGATGGCGTATGAGTAGTCATACGTTCATTACTTTTTCCGACCTAGGAGTCCGTGACACTGAGAGACCTTTTAGTTACCCACTTACCCCACTTGGCCTTTTAGGACGTAGTGCGATGACTGTAAGGGAGTAGTCCTAAATGGTTGATACGCAATACTACACTCAGACGAGTTTATCTTGAGAATATTTTTGACTCACATGAGTAGTCGTGTAAGTTGATAATATCCGAAAGATTTATCGGATTCTAGGAACCTTGTTAGAACCCGTTGTGCAGGTGCTTTACCCCTAGTACACACCCTTTGGTTGGTTTTTTACCCCAACTCCATGTTGTGATCTTGAGCCTTTGATCCTGCTATGTGTGTTTTACACCCTTTCTTACATCGCATTGCATTTTCATCTTTGCATGATCCATTCCATACCATTTGTTTGTCCAACAACTCATTTCCAATTGTCTCTATCTTCCAGTGTCACCTGTTAGTCGTCACGCTGATTCCTCGACACCGATATAGGACTAGAGCTAACTACAGACACAAAATGTAAGAGTAAGAGGTACATAATGCAGAGATCAAGATGGAAATCGACGATCTTAAATCAGGCATGACTAAGCTCACCGAGATGATCCAAGTCCTGATTGCCAGAGGAGAGCAACCTCAAAGGACCGTCATTCAAGAAGTTTCAAGCGCTAATCCTCCACCTGTTCAGATGCCACCTTCTACTTGGCCAGAGTTTGGTTTACCTCATAACTACTCTCCACCTCTTGCATCTACTGCTATGATTGGTCAGACTGCTAGATCAATTTTTCAAGCTCCAGTTTTCGCCGAGCCCAGACCTGTGGTTCACACTATAGCCCAGACTGTTCAAGCTATTTTCTTTGATTACGATGCTGCTAGTGCTCAAGGTGAAGACCGTGAAGATTTTTTTGAGCCTGAGGTTGTCCGTGAACAGTTTCAGATCATAGACAAAAGACTCAAAGCCATTAAGGGTACTGACTTCTTCAATGTGGATGCAGACAACATGTGCTTAGTTTCTGGCCTTGTTATGCCTGCTAAGTTCAAAACTCCCGAGTTCGTGAAGTATAAGGGTCACTCTTACCCAAGAGCTCATTTAGTCATGTACTTTTGAGGGATGGCTGCTTATACCAACAATCAGAAGTTACTCATCCACTTCTTTCAAGAATGTAAGTGCTTTTGATTGGCTACATTTTGTAGCAAAACATTAGAGTGTGTATAGATGTCATAACTAATGATGTGACACACAATATGCTGGGTAAGTAGTAAGTTGAGTTGGATGTTATACTGAATGTCATGACACTGATCGTATGACATCAGGTGCGCAGGTTTAGTTTTCTGTTATTCAGAATGAGGAAGCTCAAGCTAGAATTCAGGAAACTTTATAGAAGCTCAAGCTGGAAGTCAGGAAACATTTTAGAAGCCCTGGCGAAATTAAATGTACCTGGCCTAAGTGGTAAGTGCAGCTTTTTGAAGAGAGGTTTTGGTAAACCTAATTTCTGCACCAAGGCCCAAAGCAGGTCTGCTATTATAAATAGCAGAAGGATCATTCCAACTGGGCAGACCAAGAAGATAGCTTGAAGAGAGAGAGCTTCAAGATAGATATTGGAGAGTGTGCTTTGTGAGTGAAGAACTTTGTTCTTCACGTGTGTCTAGGGATCTTAGGATTCCTTGTGTGCCAAACAATTGTAGGTTGTATGATTCCTTTGGTTTATTGTGTATGAACAGGTGTGTTCATTGTGCCACTCAAAGCTGTTAAGCAAGAGTGTGTGTCACTTGATCAAAGCTGTGAAGCAAGATCAAGGTGTGTTTGAAGTGAGTCTTCATATATATTTTGTAATTGTGTATTTGTCTCACTGAGGTGATTGAGGGGGAGTGAGTGGGAAACTCTGGTCTAGTGGTCTCTAGGCTGAAGTGTCATTGGGTAGGTCTTAAGTGAGGAGTGCAAACTGGGATTGTTTGGCTCTGAATTAATTCTACTGATAGTGAATTTCCTCCTTGGCTTGGTTGCCCCAGATGTAAGTGTGGTTGACACTGAACTGGGTGAACAATTACTTGTGTTATTTACTGCTTTCCATTTACAGCTTATTATTAAGTGCAGTAGTACATGTTACAGTGGATGTCATAACATCTACAATAACATCCATCGTGTGCTAGCCAGAATTTTAATTGGCATCGGAGCAGGCACCCTGCCTGTTAATTTCTGGGTGATATCTAGGGAAGATAAATTTTGGTACTATGGATAAAGACATAGGATTCACAAATAGACCACCAATTCTGGATGGCTCTAATTATGACTATTGGAAACCTAGGATGATTGCCTTCTTGAAGTCTTTAGACAACAAGACATGGAGAGCTGCAAACTCTGGCTAGGAACATCCAGTGAAGACTGATAAACATGGACTATCTGTGCTTATACCTGAAGAAGAATGGACCAAAGAGCAAGAAGCTCTGGCTCTTGGGAATTCTAAAGCTTTGAATGCATTATTCAATGGTATAGACAAGAATATCTTCAGACTGGTGCATCATTGTGAGCTAGCTAAAGAGATGTGAGATACTCTCAAAACAACTCATAAGGGAACCTCTAAAGTCAATATGTCAAGACTTCAAATGTTGACAACCAAGTTTGAAAGTCTAAAGATGAAGGAGGAGAAAACTATTCATGAGTTCTACATGAATGTCCTTGAACTTGCAAACACCTCAGGAGCTCTGGGAGAAAAGATGTCTGAAGAAAAGCTAGTGAGGAAGATCTTAAGGTCTTTACCTAAAAGGTTTGCCATGAAGGTCACTGCCATTGAAGAAGCCCAAGACATATGCAATATGAAGGTGGATGAACTCATCGGTTCTCTCCAAACCTTTGAGATGGGCATGTGTGACCAGGCTGTAGAGAAAAAGAACAAAAGCTTAACACTTGTTTCAAACAATACAGATGACTCAGAGAAAGACAATGAGGAGCATTTGTCAGAAGCAATTGCCTTGCTTGGTAAAAAATTCAACAAACTGATCAAAAGATTAGACCATAAGTCTAAGCCTTATGTCAAGAACAACTCCTCTGACACCAACAGAAGGGAAAAACCTGAAGATACATCTATTCAAGGCAAAGGAGTTCAGTGTTATGAATGTGAGGGCTATGGTCACATTAAAACTGAATGTCCCACCTATCTTAAAAGGCAAAAGAAGGGATTGGCAGTCACCTGGTCAGATGGAGATTCAGAAAGTGGATCAGAAGAAGAATGTGCTAAACATGTCACTGCTTTGAACAGTGTATGTATATCTGATGGTGATTCAAGTGAAGATGAGCTGACTTATGATGAACTTGCTGATTCATTTAAGAAGCTATGCAACAGAAGTAGAGAATTATATCAGCAAGGAGAGCAACAGAAGAAACTCATAAGGGAGTTAGAAGCTGAAAAGATGGAGTAGCTAGCAACAATAGACTCCCTCAAAAGTGAGGTCAACTTGTTGGAATCCAAAATGGAGCAGATGGCAAAATCCATAAAGATGCTAAACCCTGGGACTGACACTCTAGAAGAAATCCTACAGAGTGGTCAGACATCAGGAAATAGCTCTGGACTGGGATTTGTTGGTAAACAGAATCCCATCTTGAAGCTCAAGAGACTAAAACCTGAAACTCATAAGAAAAAGGGGATGTCACGACCAATGTCACAACATCAGAGAAACAAGAACTTGAACCAAGTCAAGAGTAAATTCCAAGGGTATAGGTGTTACCACTGTGGAAAACTTGGACATAATAAATCTGTCTGTTTTTGGCTGCATGGATTTCCTTGTCATCCTCATCAAGGAAAATCCAAACAGGGTGCTCATGTCAAGAAACATCATCATGTTAAACCCAAGAAGGAAGCTGCTGCCAAGATACAAAAATGGGTTGCCAAGAATGTGGTTTTAGTAGCCAACACTTCTCCAAGGATACCAACCAGAGAAGATTGGTATTTTGATAGTGGTTGCTCTAGACACATGACTGGGATAGAGAATCTATTGGTTAAAATAAGACCTCATTCCTCAAGTCATGTAACATTTGGAGATGGGGTCGGAGGAGAAATCAAAGGTGCTGGAAAACTGGTTTATCCTGGTATTCCAAAATTGGATGATGTCTTGTTGGTTGAAGGGCTGACTGTTAATCTGATCAGTATCAGTCAGCTATGTAACCAAGGCCTAACTTTCAAATTTTCCAAGGGTAAGTGTGTGTTCATCAATGAAGATGTTGTGGAAGTCATGAAGGGGTCCAGAGCCAAGAACAACTGTTACCTATGGGAGCCTAGAAGTAACCTCAGTGGCTTGGTCCAAAAAGAGAAGAAGGATCAATTGTGGCTGGAGAAAGGAAAACATCTTCTAAAAATAGAAAGGACCATGTCCAAAACAGTAGCAAGAGGAACTTCAAAGTCTACTTCAGATAGTAGGACAGGATGTGGTAAAAGTCGTGTGGGCAGGCATGCCAAGAAGGGACACCCAAAGAATGGTCATCATGGAAATCTGGATATGTTATACTGGAACCTGATGGAGTCCATGGAAGCTACCCAACATACAGGGAGCAATGTCACGTAGAATGTCATGACATTGTTTTGTGACAATCTTAGTGCCATAAATTGGAAACCAAGTCAGCAGAGAAAGCCATGAAAAATATTGACTGGGATCACCTTGGGAAAGAATATGAGGAAATAGGAGACTCAGAAGCATACAGTGATCACAGGGATACAAGGGATCTCAAGACCACTCAATTTGAAAAATCACTAAGTAAGTTAAGAACTGGGCCTAATACTGGATTTTAATAATTAATAGGGAATTATATTTTGAAAAATTATCAAATTCTGATTGGTCAAAATATTGAATTCCCTCCACTTCTTCAAGCCAACCCTTCGAGCCCCTTTTGCTTCTACCAATTCGCCTTTTTCCTTACCTCACATAACCTCATCAGAAAACCTCTTCCAATACAACCTAAGTCATCTACAATGTCTTAACATCATACCCTCATCGCTACCAATCCCGACTTTGCTCTGCACAAGAGCATCCCTCTGGATGATGTGATGGATGTCATTCCTCTAAGTATGAATTTTAGAAGAGGTAGTGAAGGACAAACTTCAGCTCCTTCACATGCAGAGCAAAAAGTTAAGAATTTTGAATCCTCCTTAAACAACAATAACAAAATGGAGGACTCTACACATAAGGACATATATATAGATGAACTGGTCTCAAAACTATTCCATGAAGGTTGTGAGGTACAAGGGATAACAATTACCCTATCTAGGGTAGATCTATCTCCATGGAACAATGAAAGACATGAAGATGACTCTGAGTGTTTCTCTGCTAAGTCTAACCCTAACACAGAGAACCTAGAAAATCTAGCTAATTCTGTGGTACAGGAGGAAGGTTTAGGTGATGACCAACATGATGAAAACAAGAGCTCAGAAAATGAGGAAGAGATAAATGAAGCTGTTAGAAATTATGATCATGTTGTAGATGTGTCATCAGATGATGAACTCATCAAGAATGTTGCTCTTGGTATAGCCAGGAAACTAGTGATCAAGAAAGGAAAAGCAGTACTTGAAGGAAATCAGTCAAAAAGCCAGAGAAAAAGAACTCCTGCTGGTCCTTCTAAATCTTGGAACAAGGCATCAACTGCATCTAAGAGAAGGAAAGTTACGAATAGTAACTCTGAGTCTGATGGTAATGTGGTGAGAGATGTTCCTAAAATCTTCAATGTGAAGAAATCCTCAAGTAAGAAAACTCTGAAACCCATGCCAGCTGCCCCTCTAAACAATATCTCCTTTCATTCCATTCACAGTGTGACAAAATGGAGATATGTCTATCAAAGAAGAATAGCCCTTGAGAGAGATTTGGGAGAGGATGCCTTAGAAATCAAGGAGGTAATGGATCTTATCAACAAGGCAGGATTGATCAAAACAGTCGTCGGATTTTCAAAATGCTACGAAGGACTGGTGAAGGAGTTTATTGTCAACATACCTGATTCAATCTCAAAAAGGGACAACAAGGAGTTCATGAAGGTATTTGTCAAAGGAAGGTGTGTGCAGTTTTCACCAGCTGTGATCAACAGGTACTTAGGGCGAGCAAATGGGGGTGAGAAGGAGTTGGTTGCCTCAGACAACCAGGTTTGCAAAGTGATTACTGCAAATCAAGTCACTACCTGGCCATCTAAAGGGAAATTGTCTACAACACTGCTGAGTGTAAAGTATGCCATTCTTCATAGAATTGGTGCAACTAATTGGGTGCCTACCAACCATACTTCCACCATTGCAGTTGGCTTAGGCAAGATCATTCATGCCATAGGTACCAAAGTTAACTTTGACTTTGTTCTATACATATTTGATCAAGTTGTTAAGCACTCCACAACCAGTGCTATCAAGCTGCCCATTGCCTTCCCTTCCCTCATTTATGAGATCATACTCAATCAATACCCTGGAATCCTGAACCCAAGTGATGTTGTTAGCAAAAGGGAACCTGCATTGTCCCTTCACTTTAAACTATTTGAAGGAAGACATGTACTAGATATGACTTTCACTTCTAGTGAAAGGGCCAAGATCTCTAAAAGAATGGTAATAGCATAATTAAAGGAGACATGTAGGGAATTGGGAGAAACCATCAGGACAACAACTGCACGAAAAATCAAGTTAGAATCATTTATTCAAATTCTTGAAAGAGATACTGCTGATGGTGTAGCTATGTCAGGTGCAAATTCTGATGACTGTGACAAAGATGTCTCAACCGATGCTCATAACATTGGTTCCAGTTCCTCTGAGGAAGATGACTAATGTGGGTTGTTAGACTGCTGTAGGGCCCAGTCTGCTGGTTGTTGAGCTAATGACATGTGTTGCTGGTTTGAGTATTTCATTGTTTTGTTTTTTTGTAACAACAAGAATTTGTGATGCTCTCCATGAGCAGTGTTTGTTTATAATGACTCCAAACATGTGTAATGTTACTCATTATGATCCAGACTATTTTATTAGTTTGATCTTAATTTATGGCTAAAAAGGGGGAGAGAGAGTGGTAGATGATAGCCAGCAGGTTAGAGATGATGCAGGTGGAAGACTCTTGGCTGAATTACTACTACAAGTATATTGTAGGTGTGTGACAAGGGCTGCAGCAAATATGCATGATTGAAGATTTTGCTAATGTGTTTGTGTGATAACAGCTGATGCTGTTAGTGATATGTGAGCTCCTAGCTACTGCTTGGGAGTGTATGTGTGTGTCTGCAAGATAGTAGCAGAATGTGAGTATAGCGCATCTCTTAAGGGGGAGTAGCACAGGAGTGTGTGACTTCAGGATGTTATCCTGAATGTCATAACATCCAGGATGTTATGTATGTGACTGCAAGATGTGCAGGCTATGCCCAGCTGATGTAGTGTGCATCAGTTGAGAGGGAGTAAATCAGAATGTTACTCAAAACATTATGATATTTGTTGTGCTGACTAACAGATGGTTGTGTGTGACAGGTTGATCCTGAGAAGTTGAGAGCTAACTGTGTGAATATATACAACTCTACTAGGGTGTTAGTAGCTTACCTGCATAAAAGGTTATATGTTAGACTTTTGTTGTTGATGTAGTGTGCATCAGTTGAGGGGGAGTAACTCAAAATGTTACTCAAAACATTGTGACATCTGTTGTGCTGACTAACAGATGGTTGTGTATGTCAGGTTGATCCTGAGAAGCTGAGAGCTAACTGTGTGAATATATACAACTCTACTAGGGTGTTAGTAGCTTACCTGCATATAAGGTTATATGTTAGACTTCTGCTGCCTGTAAACTTTGTTAACAGGGTGTTTTAGCCAAAAATTTGCCAAAGGGGGAGTTTGTAAGTGCTTCTGATTGGCTGCATTTTGTGGCAAAACATTAGAGTGTGTATATATGTCATAACTAATGATGTGACACACAATATGCAGGGTAAGTAGTAAGTTGAGTTGGATGTCATACTGAATGTCACGACACTGATCGTATGACATCAGGTGCACAGGTTTAGTTTTCTGTTATTCAGAATGAGGAAGCTCAGGCTAGAATTCAGGAAACTTTATAGAAGCTCAAGCTGGAAGTCAGGAAACATTTTAGAAGCCCTGGAGAAATTAATGTACCTGACCTAAGTGGTAAGTGAAGCTTTTTGAAGAGAGGTTTGGGTAAACCTAATTTCTGCACCAAGGCCCAAAGCAGGTCTGCTATTATAAATAGCAGAAGGATCATTCCAACTGGGCAGACCAAGAAGATAGCTTGAAGAGAGAGCTTCAAGACAGAGATTGGAGAGTGTGCTTTGTGAGTGAAGAACTTTGTTCTTCACGTGTGTCTAGGGATCTTAGGATTCCCTGTGTGCTAAGCAATTATAGGTTGTATGATTGCTCTGGTTTACTGTCTATGAACAGGTGTGTTCATTGTGCCACTCAAAGCTGTTAAGCAAGAGTGTGTGTCACTTGATCAAAGCTATGAAGCAAGATCAAGGTGTGTTTGAAGTGAGTCTTCATATCTCTTTTGTAATTGTGTATTTGTATCACTGAGGTGATTGAGGGGGATTGAGTGGGAAACTCTGGTCTAGTGGTCTCTAGGATGAAGTGTCATTGGGTAGGTCTTAAGTGAAGAGTGCAAACTGGGATTGTTTGACTCTGAATTAATTCTACTGATAGTGAATTTCCTCCCTGGCTTGGTAGCCCCCAGATGTAAGTGTGGTTGACACTAAACTGGGTGAACAATTACTTGTGTTATTTACTGCTTTCCATTTACAGCTTATTATTAAGTGCAGTAGTACATGTTACAGTGGATGTCATAACATCTACAATAAAATCCATCGTGTGCTAGCCAAAATTTCAAAGACAGTTTGAGTGGCGCCTCTCTCAAGTGGTATATGAACCTATAACATAATAATATCCATTTTTTCCAGGATATTGCTCATGCTTTTATGAAGCAATATAAATATAATCTTGACATGGCTCCTGACCTCCGTCAACTTCAGAATATGTCTCAGAATGAGAGAAAGTCTTTCAAGGAATATGCTCAGCGGTGGAGAGAGCTAGCTTCCCAAGTTGAACCTTCTTTGGCAGAAAAGGAATTGACTGGAACGTTCTTGGAAACTTTGTCCCCTTTCTATTAGGATAAGATGATTGGGAGTGTCTCTTTAAGCTTTACAAATCTAGTAACTATTAGCCAGAGGTTAGAAGAAGGTACGAAGAATGGTAAAGTATCTAAGGCTGCTGAATCTTCCAATGGTGCGAAGAAATCATTTAGGACCTTCCATAAGAAGAAAGAAATCAGACCAACGTTGTCGTGGCTGAAGTGAGGAGGCCCCGTCCCCAACCTCAGTATAATCACCCTACTATTGTTGCCATTACTCTCGTTGTTGCTGCTCTACGACCAACACAAGTTCCTCAATGTCCAGGTGTTGGACAGAACTAGTATCGGAATAGGAATCAATTTGATCCTATCCCCATGACATGTACAGAACTTTATCCTGACTTGGTTCAACAAGGATTGATCACTACAAGACTCTACAACCTCTTCCTGATCCTCTTCCAGCTAGATTTAGATTTGATATCCACTGTGCATTTCATGAGGGCGCCCCAAGTCACTACTTGGAGTATTGCTATGCATTGAAAGCCAGAGTGTGTGATTTGATTAAAGCGGGAATCCTTGGCTTTAAGGATAGCCACCCGAATGTCCAGAACAATCCTCTGCCAGCACATCAGAAGTGAGCTTCAGTCGAATTCAACAGACTACCTTCCTAAAAGCAGTGTTTCAGACATGACAACTCATCCTTGTTACTGATTAGTCACTAGACCATGTTTCTTTTTGTTTGCACTTTCCTTATTTTGTACTAGCTGTTTGCCTTCAAATTATGTTTGTACTTTTGTATTAATGAAATGAGCATTGCAACTTTTGATTCAATTCATTTTGTTTAGTATTTTCATCTTTATGCTTTATCTTTTAAAATATGCACCTTTTGTTCAAACTTTTGACATGCAAATATTTGACGGAGGATGATGAAAACGCTATACCCATAACTGCTGTTAGTATGCTTTCAATCAAACTTTGTTGACGATGTAAGGCATTGTTTCAACTCCCAAACACTGGAGAAATAAGGAAGTTATTCCCTTGTCAACCCTTCGAGCCTAGAAGTTAGAGTTTATTTCTTTACAAAAAAACCTACAATCTTAACCTTGGGGTGGGTAGTTCTCAGTTAATTCGGTTGTACGTTCATGCAAGACACCTTTCATATAAAGGTTGCAACCACAAATTTTTCCTTCACACACAACAAGCAAGTGTTGAAGATGTTTTTCAAGTCAAAAGCCAATGACAGTTCACCGTAATCATTAAGCCAGGCAGTCACTTTCTTTAAAAAAAATCAAAAGAAAAAACCCGCTAAGTCAAAACCTACGAAGGAGACTTAGGCAAAACTGGGGCATCCCACTGACTGTAAGCTTCGAAAGAAACAATTCAGGAAAAAATTAGGGATAATAAAAGAGGAGATCCTTAAATCATTCACCCTGAAAGTCCTCAATGACAAAAACAACTGAATATTGTAAGGAAGTAGTGACTGCCATTCTAAAAGTCCCTTGACTTCTGAACCACCATCACTATCATCAGTACAATTCCTACCTTTTAGGAACCTGAGTGCATATTTTGAGTTAACTGAGCGTAGGACTGGAGATTATCACGAAGATTGGATGGGAACAAACAAACTTTGAGCCTTTATCCTTTGTTTCTTAAACTGTGAACCAGGCCAGGCTACAACCCTCAAAAGACCTAACTGAAACAAGGTTATTTTGAAAGCATACTACAACAAGGTTGCACAAACTAACTCCAAAAGATCTTTGTAGGTCATTTGTTTTGACATTACCAATTTTGCTTTACTTTCCACTTTCCATGTTTTGAACCACCGCGTTCTGACATGTGACTCATATGTTTTGCATCTTTCAAAAAATGATTTTTGTTTCAAAATTTGTATGAACTTTGCATTACCATGTTTGTATGAATATTTTTATTTGCAAATTGGCTTTCCTCTAAGTAATTTTCAAACAGTTGAGAAACTTGGTTGATGATCCTATCAGGGGCAAGCTCCTTTCACATCCTGTTGAGAATCAGGTCAAGATTTGTGTTTTAGTGCAAGTCCTTCTCAGAATTGGTTTATAAAAAATACTCTTCAAGACTCATATTGGGGCAAGCTTTCCCAGTGTACAGTAAAGCAATCATCTTTAGAATCAGTTAAGCTGAAGCAATTATTAGTTCATCTACAATGGACAGCTAATCTGGGGAAGTTTACTTGAAGAATCCCCAAGCAGCTATTCATCCTTCCTACAAGGATCATCTATTTGGTACAACTTACCAGTGTGGCAGAGATATGTTCATTAGTAGCATCTTTAGTCCCCAAGCATAATGGCAGTAATATTCGTGTTAAGGAATCGGTCTTCCAGTCTTATCTTCTCACCAAAAGAGTCGATTTGTGTCGTCAGCGTCTGCATTTGCATTTGATCATATATCATTTGCATAGTTCATATACATATGAATATCATGAGTGTTTCATTCTCATTTGCATTCTCCATAGGTCGTGTTGTTATCCATGTTGTACCTTGTGGTCAAAGTCCAACTTACTTGGCACCTACCAAACAGATACTGTCGTGTTTATCTGACGTTCTTCCAGATATGACATTTCTTATTAGATGTTTTTCCGGATATGTCTGTTGTTTTTTCATCCAATGCCATTCTGGGGTGTCACATGTATTTATCTCTCTGATTTTTTTCCAGATTGAGTCTTTTGTTTTGATGTTCTTCCAGAACTTATCTGATGTTTTTCTAGATATTTCCTTTGTGATTCTGAAATTTTTCCATAATCTTTCCGAGGTTTTACCATATGTGTTTTTCTCTCTCTGATGTTTTTCCAGATTGAGTCTTTTGTTCTGATGTTCTTCCAAAACTTATCTGATGTTTTTCCAGATATTCCTTTGTGATTCTGATGCTTTTCTAGAATTTCATTTCTTTTACCATCTGATGTTTTTCCAGATGTGCCTTTTGTTCTGATGTTCTCCCAGAACATATCTAATGTTTTTCCTGATATTTCCATTATGATTCTGACACCCTTCCATAATTTGTTTTACTCCTCAGTGAGTTCCCAGATATATACCCTTTGCAATTCTGATTCTTTTCCAAAATTTCATTTCTTTTACCATCTGATGTTTTTCCAGATGTGTCCATTGCTCTGATATTTGTTCAGAAACCTCTTTTGTGTCTATCTGATGTTCTTCTAGATACGAATTTGCGTCTGATGTTTTTCCAAATGTGTCTTTTGTTCTGATGTTCTTCTAGGACCCCTTTGTGCATATCTGACGTTGTTCTAGATACGACCTGGTTTATCCGATGTTCTTCCAGATATGATGTTGCTTATCTGATGTTTTTCCAGAATCTATTTAAGGTTTTTCCAGATTTGTTTCTCTCACTGATGTTTTTCCAAATTGAGTCTTTATTCTGATGTTCTTCCAGAACTCCTTTTGTGTCTATCTGATGTTTTTCCGAATATGACTTTTGCTTCTGATGTTTTTCCAGAGCCCCTTTGTGTTTATCTGATGCTTTTCCGGATATGATTTCTTGTTTATGATGTTTTCCAGAAACTCCTTAGTACTTATCTGATGCTTTTTCAGATATGTATTTTGTTCTGATGTTCTTCTATAACTCCTTTTGTGTCTATCTGTTGCTTTTCCAGATATGACTTTTGCTTTTGATGTTTTTCCAGAACCCCCTTAGTGTCTATCTGATGCTTTTCCGAATATGACTTTTAATTCTGATGTTTTTCTAGAAACTCCTTTGTACCTATCTGATGATTTTCCGGATATGTACTTTTTTGTTCTGATGTTCTTCAAGAACTCCTTTGTTGCTTATCTGATGTTCTTCCAGATATGTCTTCAAAATCTTTTCCTGTACATTTACGTCTTTGATGTCTGTTATTTTCCAGAGTTCATTCAATACTTTTCTGAATGCCTCTGATATTTACTAGAATGTCTCTAATGTATTTCCCAGAATTTTTCTCACCTCATTCAATGATCTTCTAAATGTTTTGACTCTTTTCCATCCAATTCCATTCATGGATGATGACTTTTGATTCTCCGGTGGAGCTTATTTAATGCTATTCTAAATATCTCTGGTGGTTGCTAGTTTATCTCTTACGTATATTTATGTTCCAAAGTTTCATTCAATGTTCTTATGAATGTCTTTGATGGTTGTTATTGTTCTTTTCCGAAGTTTTGTTCAATGCTCTTCTGACAAAACCTCTGATAACTGTGACTCTTTCCCCAGTAAGTTTGCTTTTGTTTTCTGGATGTTTCTGTTATTTCACTGTGTGTTACTTTTAAAATCTGATGCTTTTCCGGATGTTTGTATTTCTGTTTAGGGTTTGTCCCTCTTTTTCCAAGTATTACTAGATACTCTTTGTCGCCTTGGAAGATGTCCATAATATCTTTTATTCCTCGGTTGTGTCTCCTAGATACTTTTTCCCGTGAAGTTGTCAGTTTTTTCCCAGTGGAGTTGCAACATCTTCCCAGTATATATTCATCCCCTGTCATATTCCCTCACAGGATCTTCGACTTGTATTTCACATTGTATCATATCATCAGCATTTTTGTGACATCTTAGGATCAAAAATTGTGCATATTTGTATTTAAGTCTCTCCAATCTCGTCGAGACGAAGATTTCAATCTTCACATATCCAGATCGAAGAAACTTAAATAGGGGCATCTGTCACACCCTAATTTCTGACTCTATGATTCCACATCTTTTTGCATCATCTGTGTTGTTTATCATGTCTTGCATCTTGCATAATACCCAATTTATCAGCTGAAATAAACTTTTTAGAACTACAACCGAATCAGTCAAACTAAAAGTCAACTATGCGTAAAATCAGTGGACGAAAATATTTCAAATAGAGCTTGCAAACATCAGTGATATTAATCTACATTTCACGTGGTTTAACCTGACGTGCTCATTTAATTTTTTCGATCACTTTTCGGTCACATTTTTGGACAGTTTAAACCATTTTAGTAGGTAAATTTTATTTCAAAATTTGACCAAACGTTGTATTTTTCTGAATCGTATATTTTACACTGATCATTTTGGTGTATTCATTTTATTTTTTTGACCACTTTGATACCAGTCCAATTATTCGTTTTTTTACCGTTTTTCTTTCTACTTTTAATTAATATATATTTTTTAATTAATCAGTTTTATTTATTTTTGTTAGTTAATACCTTTTCTAATTTTACACTTAATTTTTTTAAATATCAATTATTAATTTTAATTTTATTTATTTTTTAGAAACTTGTCAAATAAGTCTCATAAATTTTATTTATTTTTTTTATAAACTTGTCAAATAAGTTTCTTAAAAGTGATTTGTTTAAGCTCCCATCTACATAACCACTTTCCCATAATTTCTTCCTTCCCCATGTTATGTGCCATCACTTCATCACACAAAACTTACACTACACACGTTCTACTACTTTTCACTCTTTAAAACCACATAAACCATACTACTTTTTCATACTCCCATCACCCTCACACTTCCACATAAACTAAAAACTCACTATCCACTATATTCTATCATCACTCTTTCATATAAATATCTTCCATGATATGAATAACTCACCTTCATTTTCTCAATAATAAACCACCACCCACATTTTCTTTTTCTTCATGGTACCTCTAACCTCACATAAAATATCATCCTCCATCTAGACACAATACTCCCTCATCTAATCTTTATCAGATTTTTTTTCTACTTTATTTATTTAGTTTATTATTACTATTAATATTATTACTAATATTTTTTTCTCTATTACTAACTTTTTCATGTTTCATCTATTTACTATTATTTTTATTAACTAATAATTATTTTTTTAATATATATATATATATATATATATATATATATATATATATATATATATATATATATATATATATATATATATATATATATATATATATATATATATATATATATATATATATATATATATATATATATATATATATATATATATATATATATATATATATATATATATATATATATATATATATATATATATATATATATATATATATATATATATTCATAAAATTTGGTTTAAGTTTCCAAAAGTAATTGCTTGCCTTTTGTTGTAAGGAGTCAATTTGTCTTTTATTGTATCATTAATTTATTATTCATTTATTTTGGAATCATGTTTGGGAGATAAAAGTGACGGTCACAAGGTACAAGATTATTTTCTTTTAAATGATTTTGTTTAGTGATTAGATTAGTTATTTATATCATTTTATTTTAATTATTTATTTAATTTGTATGCTATTTGGAAAGACAAAAAAGAGATTTTTAATTATTTATCTTTTATTAGTTAATTGTTAAATATTTAAAAATGAAAAAATATATGTTGTAATTATTAATTAATTTAAATATTTGTATTTTATTTGATTAATTAAATTATTAATTAATCTTGTTAAATATTTAGATTTAAATTGATTAATAATTCAGTTTGTTGCCTGATTCTATTTGTGACTGATTTATTTCCATGTTCTGGGCATGTTCTGTTTGATTCATGATGTTTTGCCATGATTGTTTGTGGATTTTTATTCACGATGCTTTGCTGTGATTATTGTTGTATTTGTCTTTGGATTTCTTCATAATGTTTTGTAGTGATTGTTTGTGGGTTTTTATTCGCGATGTTTTGCCGCATATCTTTGCCCGTTTATTACATGATACTTTTCCGTGTACTGTGTCTGTGTATTCTTGCTTGTCATTTACATGAAGTTTTTTCGTGTATCTGTTGCTTTTCTTTTGATCCCTGTGACCAAATCCGATGGAAGGGACTGTATGTTGACTTGTCGTTATTGTGCATGTCCCTCGTCTGTTCTTTACTTGTTTTTGTTGTTCTTGGTTCTTAGAACCTGGCAAATCGTAGTTCCATGAACTACGGACGCTCTGATTTCTCAAGTTCCTCTTAAGAATACGTAGGCACAAGGCCCCGATCCTTGGCGAGCAACCTTTTCTTTTTTCCCTTGTGTCACAACTGCGAAAAAGGGGCCGGCAGGTACAAATAGAAGAGTCGCTACAGAATGTTATTTATCCCAAAGAGGGGGAAAGAAAACGATTGAAGAAAACCTAAGAGAACGGGAAAGACAAGGTCATCGTAACCAAATCTTGGGTTCGGGAGTCGGTTATGCAAGGGGAAGGTATGAACACCCCTCACGTCCGTTGTACTCAATGGGATCCATGCTTGTTGTCTAATCTATGGGTGAAAACTATCTAAAAGCTACTGTTAAATGGGGGTGAACGGAAAGAACAGACTCGATAGGACATTGTCGCCCTATGCCTACGTATTCCCTCGTGCAATGGGAAAGTCAGAGTCAATGTAGTTCGGGAAACTACAGGTGATGGGAGGAAGGTTGCTCTCCAAGACATCATTAGTCTCATGCCTACGTATCCTCATCTGGTATGAGAAATCAGAGCAAACGTAGTTCGGGAAACTATGGGACAAGGTTGATTAACTGTTCTTTATGAGCAGTGCTAAGTTTCCATTCCAGCAGTTAGGGATGATGCATGTTTACGGTAGAATGGAAAAGTAACGTACTTTTTTCTGAAAATGATTTGAAGAACAATCCCGAAGGATAAAAAGGTTTTAATTTGGTTTGCGAGTTTTAGAAGAAGTGGTTTGAATTGATTTGAGACTCATGTTGCACTAAAGACTATGACACAAGAGCGAATGCGTCGCATATCGCCCAAAGGGCATACGCTAAACACTTTAGACAAGTGAAGAGAGACCTCCCCACTTATCATTTCTCATATACTTAAGGCTCGTAGCATACAAAACTTTTCATTCTTTATTAAGTGTCTTAGAGGAGTTTGAGATGAGAAGAGAAAACACAAGGACACTAAAGGGAACTGAGAATCCTAATGTTGTCATGCAAAGTAGTCCTAAAGTTGGGATGAAAAGATAGTCTACCTAATGTTATCATACAAAGGATTGAAAGCCTGATGTCTCTCCTACTCCCATCTTAAACAGAAAGACTAGGAATCTTAAGGGATCATGTGAGCAAGCACAAGTAAACACATCACTAATCAATCACAAAGGAAAATAAAAGAAAGACTTAAACAAGTCATGAAAGATGAAAAGAGATAAGAGAAGCATACACACCAACAACAATGATCATGTAAACATGAGACACACATAAATGACTCATACATGTCATATCCAAGTCAACAAGATGGAAGATCAAGACACAAAGACAAACAAAGTAACCACACAAGATCACATGCCTTAAACATCTTAAGAGGAAGGATGTCAAACATTGAACCCCAAACAAAGAAATGAGAGGAGAAAGAGAGTGGGGCAACAACCACATCATGATCATCAAAATCAAACATTCATCTATGATCCATCAAAAGAAAACATCCAAACACTTCAAAGCAAGTTCAAACATTCACATCATTCTCAAAGTAAAACACATGCCACAAAAACATCAAGATCAAGTATCCACTCAACAAGATCAAAAATAACTTCGAATGACATGCATCAAGTTCAAATCCAACTTGTCAAACAAAATCAAGAAGGATCATACTCAAATTGAAACACCAAAGTCATGTAAATATCTCATGAGTCAAACACACAAAGAATACATGACCATACAAAGAACATGAGATGAAATAAACATTCAATGGACCTCTAATCATGAAGATCAGAACCTCAAACATGTCAATAAGAGTACACAAGAATTATCAAGCACTCATGGGATCACACAAAACCATACCTCAAAACTAGGTCAAGACATGCACACACACATAGTTTAAACAATGAAGTTTTGAGGCATCAACCAAAAATAGAAACAAGTCCAAATAAAATCCAAATAAAATATCAAGCTCAAGTTAAGTTCATCCCAAATCAGTGTGCAAAATATTATGACAAGAACTGCATCAAAGCATCACCAATTGTATCAAACAAGGCAAAGCATTCAACTTATCGAGCACACATCGAGGGTCAAATAAAATCAAATGAAAAACAACCAAGAAGTGATCATCAAGATCTCAAACCAGCCCTCAAATAATCCTCAATCAAACACCCAAGTGTGAGAGGAAAATTGGTCAAAGGGGATAAGACAAACCATAAAACCACTTCACAAATTAAATTGATTAAAAATAATAAAAATAAATGAAAAATAAAATAAAAATAATGAAAATATCTTAACACATTAATTGATCATAAACTATTTTTTTGTGGATTTTTAGAATGATTAAAACTATTTAAAATAGAATTAAAATGAAAATAGAAAAGAAATAAAAATAAAAATAAAAGAATTGAAAGGGGGTGTGAAAGTAAAACCCAGAATGAACTAGATTCATGTTCAACACGCGAATTGGGCTGGAAAAAGAAGGTGTGGAAAGCAAATAAATCAAAGCCCAATCTAACAGAATCCTCAGACCAAATGAAACGCGTCGTTTCATTAAAAAAGTGGCAAGACAAATCAGATTCAAACATACACGCACGCAGGTCAACGCCCAAGTCATATCCACCTCAGCATTTGACCTTAGACGCCAGAGCCCTAGCTCTGGTCGTCTTCTCTGGTGAGCTTCACCGGTGGTGACTAAGAAACATCATAAAAATGAAAACTCTTGGCATGGTTTTGAAGGTTTTCTCACGTAGATCACAAATATGCCAATGGTTTCTTAAAAAGGTTTCTCTATCATAGAGAAAACAAGCCACGAAAATTGAACACACAAACTGAAAATGGATCAAACAACCACAACAAGTAATAAAAAATTGCCTACACATGGTAGGGCTTCAGATGCAACCAATATGAACATGTTTCCATGCTTAGAATGAGAGTTTCAGTTTGGAGAAAATGACCTAACGGAGCAACTCCATTGGTCCTTCAAATGCAATGCAAGCTTCAATCTAAAGCTTTCAATCTCCTCTTTATGCTTCAGTGATTGAGAAACGAGCAAAAGACGGAAGGAAAAACCAGAGAGAAATGGAATTAGAAGAGAGAGAAAACTTGTGAAATTTGAGATGGAAATCACTCTTTCTGCAGCTGCCAGCCCTTGCCCTCACGTTAGGGTTTCTTTATGGCTTATATATGAAAGCTTTATGTTGTTTTGGTAGGCCCATGATGAGTATTTCCCTTGATTTCAAAATTTTACCAAAAACTTCAAAAGTGAGGTGCACACGGGTTTGGAGAGTTTACCACTCATTCAATCCACTCTTTTGGGTCAGATGGAGGTGAGGAAATCAAGTTGGGTGGTTTGAAGGATTGGAAATGAGTTTTTGTATGGTTTTGAATGGTTACCTCATAAGGTATGAAATTTGAAAATGGCTTGAAAACATGAGCTCATGTTTGCTCATTTTGGGTAAAAATTAGTATAGTCATGTGATGATATTAGAATGGCACCAAAAAATATCAAAAATAATCTCATTTGGTGACTTGGAATGTAAGAAAACCACATTGTATCCATAATCCATGTTTTAATGCTCATCATGCCTTAATTATATCAAAAATCATTAAAGGCCATGGATTTTGGGATCATGAAGTTAAGGTCTTGACACACAAGTTTCATGTGGCAAGAAACTTGATTTGACGTCTTGAAGTTCATGAATTTGGTCCTTGAAATGAATGACCTAAAACCAGGTTTCAAAAAATGACCTTGACTTGGGATGATCATAACTTGAGTTTCACACATGTGAATTATGAGTTCTAACACTTTTTTTGGAAAGCTTAGACAATAAGGAACAACTTTCATGTTTGATGGAAAATGAGGAAGAGCTTGATTCAATGTGAAAAATGCCTTAGAAGTGAGTTACCCTTGAGTGCCTCTAAATTCTCTTCATTTTGTGACACTAACTTGTAGACATCATAAATTGATATGTATGAACCCAATGGAAGAGTTCTTGTACTCAAAAGAAAGCTTGAAAGATGAGGAACAAGTTTCATGTTTGATGGAAGATGAGATGGGACTTGCATCATAGTGAGAATTGTCATTGAAGTTATATGCCAAAAGAGGGGGTTTTACACTTAGAACCATCTGAAACCCTAATTTAGCAACTTCTTGAAATCTTGAATCTCCTTGACCTAGCTTCATCATAACATTTGAGGTTACCTAGGATGACCTCTCATGGCTTCAATGATCAAGAATCAAGCCTTGAGCTCTCTCAAACCCACAATTGACTTTTTTGTTGACCTGATAAAACCCTAACACCTTATCCACTGACTGAGGTTCTTGCAAATGATTTATGTAATCATGTGACCCCCATAGAGGATCCTCAGGGTGTACATTGAGCCCTTGAACCATGTCTCATCCAAGGAGATAACAACATTGTTAGAACACAGATTGGTTCTTAATAATTACTCTTTGTTTTGATGATAACTGTTAGGAAATTTATATTTAAGAATTATATACTCTAAAATTTGTTTGAGAGTTTTACTGCAGATTAAAATTATATTAACTCTCTAGAAGCAAATCTGCCTTGAATACAAGAAGCTGTTCTGACTCTGAAGCGCCAGATGCACCTTACAGAAGAATTTGTTTGCTCCTTACAGAAGATCCTGAGCGTAGTCTCCAGAAGGATCTAAAGCAAGAAGCTCCAGAACATTCTGAGTCAGAAGCATCTGAAGATAGTCAGAAGCATCTGAAGATATTCAGAAGCATCTGAAGATAATCAGAAGCATCTGAAGCTGAAGCATCAGAAGTATAGAAGAATATTGATTGAAGAGTTTCTCAAAGCATTGATCTACAGAAGTTTCTGAAAGTACCTACGCTGCCAAGTACTGAAGTTCTGTGTCAAGATGCTCTTATGATCAACACGCTAGAAGCACACACGCTGCAGAAGACTCTGATACAACATAGTTCTGAAACTCATCAGAAGACTCTGATCCATTCAGACTCTGAAGAGCTTGCTGAAACTGAAGAAGTGTTTTCAAGAATATATCCGTTGGAACTATTCAACGTCTCTTTCCTTATTTGTGCTAGACACACTTACACAGACAAAAAGGATTTATCTGTGCCATCTATTTCAAGGAAAGGTCAGTACATGTGAAGACAAAAAGGCTCGGACCTTTTGGACTCTCTTTTCAACGTGCATGATTCAGTTGCCTATAAAAGGAGTTCCTCACTTCATTCTTCAGTTACACACTTGCTGAAAAGAAATCACAATATTCTATAAGCTCTCATTCTTATTCTTCATAGAATCTTATTGTACTTAAAACTTAAGAGAAAAATCACTGTTGTGATTATAGCTTTATAGAAGCATTAAAAACTCTTGTATTTAATTTACATTGTTTGTAAAGGATATTCCTTAAGAGGATTCAGTGTGAATCAGTAGCTCTTGAGAAGACTAAGAACTGTAGTTCTTAGGTGATACTATTGTAATCAGTTTGATTTAATAGTGGATTAAGTCCTTGTTGAGAAAGGCAAATCACTCTGGAAGGGTGGACTGGAGTAGTTGTTTAACGAACCAGGATAAAAATATTTGTGTGATTATTTTCAAGTATTAATTTTCCATACTTATTCAACCCCCCCTTCTAAGTATTATCTCACCTTCAGTTGGCATCAGAGCTCCGGTTCTGAGTGTGCTATCACTTAACAGTGTCAGTAAAGATCCAGAGGAGATATACTTTGATCAATATATTTATTTGTTATCATGGCTGATAATTCAATGTCAAATATCAATAATAAATATGAAGAGAGGGATAGGATCAGTACCAAACCTCCAATGTTTGATGGAGAAAAATTTGACTATTGGAAAGATAGAATAGAAAGTTTTTTTCTTGGGTATGATGCTGATCTTTGGGATTTGGTCATTGATGGATATGAACATCCTATTGGAGAGGATGGCAAAAAGATTGATAGAAAATCAATGACTGAAGTGCAGAAAAGAGACTTCAAGAATCACCACAAAGCCAGAACTATATTGCTTAATGCAATCTCTCATACTGAGTATGAGAAGATTACTAACAGAGATACTGCTCATGACATGTTTAAATCACTCAAAATGACTCATGAGGGAAACTCTCAGGTTAAAGAGACAAAGGCTCTGGCGCTCATACAGAAGTATGAGGCATTTAAAATGGAAGATTCTGAAAATGTAGAAACTATGTTTTCTAGATTTCAGATTCTTACAGCTGGTCTGAAAGTTCTGGACAAGGGCTACTCAACGTCAGATCATGTCAAGAAAATCATCAGAAGTCTTCCCACCAGATGGAGACCAATGGTGACTGCATTGAAGATGGCAAAAGATCTGAACAAGATCTCCTTAGAAGAACTTATCAGTTCTTTGAGAAGCCATGAAATTGAGCTGGAGGAAGATGAACCCCAGAAGAAAGATAAAGGTAAATCCATAGCTTTAAAATCTAACAAAACTGCTAAAGCTTTGCAGGTTATTCAAGAAAGCTCTGAAGAATCTTCTTCTGAAGAAGAAGATGAGTTGTCCATGCTGTCCAGAAGGATTAACAAACTCTGGAAGCACAAGGGAAAGAAGTTTAATAACTTCAGAAGATCTGACAACAGAAAGGAATCTTCTAGTCACAGAAGATCTGCCAAGAAAGAAGTGGTGTGCTATGAGTGCAAAGAACCTGGGCACTACAAGAATGACTGCCCTAAACTTCTGAAAGAAAAACCTAAGAAGAAGTTCAACAAGAAGAAAAAGGTTCTGATGGCAACATGGGATGACTCAGATGAGTGTGAGTCATCTTCTGAATCAGAAGAAGAATGTGCAAACATTGCACTGATGGCCAGGACAGAGGATCAAGAGGAAGGTACCTCTGGATATGAATCAGAATCTGAATCTGATGATGATGCAGAAGAGGTAATGGCTAAACTTACCAAAGAAGAACTCATTAAAGTTTTAACAGAAGTTCTTAAAAGTTACAACAACATCAAACTCAAATACAAGAAGCTGAAAAGCAATCTTGAATCTGAGATTGATCTTCTGAAAACAGAACTTGTTGAGCAGAAGGAAATAAATTTAAAAATCAAAAATGACTTTGATAGAACTCAACAAGAATCTGATTCCGAAATTAAGTCTTGTGAAAATATTTTAGAAAAATATGACTCTAGTTTTCAGAGGTTTCTCACTAAGAGCATAGACAGAAGCAAGATGGCTTCCATGATCTATGGTGTTAGTGGAAACAACAGAAGAGGCATTGGATATAAGTCTTCATCTGGAAGCAATCCAAAACCTGTTGACAAACTTTTCATCAAGAAGACACCTCTGTACTCTCAATTCAAATTTGGTCACTTGAATGACATTAAACACACAAGCTCTGAGAAGAGTACTTATGTGTTTAAACCAAAGGCAAGTCAGAATAAACATTATGTTGCAAAACAGAAGTTTAGACAAACCTGCAAACCAACTAACCCCAAAGGACCCAAGAAAATCTGGGTACCTAAAGACAAAATAATTCCTGTTGCAGATGTTCTTAGCAGCAAAGTCAGGACACCAATCATGGTACTTGGACTCTGGATGCTCACGACACATGAAAGGAGAAAGGTCTATGTTCCAAAGCCTGGAACTTAGATCTGGAGGGGACGTGAAGTTTGGAGGGAACCAGAAGGGCAAGATCATTGGATCTGGCACTATTGGAAATGGTAAGCTTCCCTCTATTACTAATGTTCTGTTAGTTGAAGGATTGAAACATAATCTATTGTCCATAAGTCAATTAAGTGACAATGGTTATGATATAATCTTTAATCAAAAATGTTGCAAAGCTGTATGTCAAAAGGATGGTTCTATCCTATTCAGTGGAAAGAGGAAACACAACATTTATAAAATTAACCTTTCAGAACTTAAAGTTCAAAATGTAAAATGCCTCTTATCTGTGAATGATGAGCAATGGGTCTGGCATAGAAGATTGGGGCATATTAATATGAGACGTATATCTCAGATTAATAAACTCAATCTGGTCAGAGGACTTCCTAAGTTGAAGTTCAACTCAGATGCTATGTGTGAAGCATGTCAAAGAGGTAAATTTTCAAAATCTCATTTTAAATTAAAAAATGTTGTGTCTACCTCCAGACCATTGGAATTACTTCACATTGATCTGTTTGGACCAGTGAAGACTGCATCCATCAGAGGCAAGAAGTATGGGTTAGTTATTGTAGATGACTACAGCAGATGGACATGGGTAAAGTTTCTAAAACACAAGGATGAGTCTCATTCTGTGTTCTTTGACTTCTGCAATCAAGTCCAGACTGAAAAAGATTCCAAAATTATTAAAGTCAGAAGTGATCATGGTGGAGAATTTGAAAATAAACATTTTGAAAAATATTTTTCTGAAAAAGGCATTGCACATGATTTCTCCTGCCCTAGAACTCCACAACAAAATGGAGTTGTAGAGAGGAAAAATAGAACATTGCAAGATATGGCCAGAACCATGATCAATGAGACAAATCTGGCAAAACATTTTTGGGCAGAAGCAATTAACACAGCTTGTTATATTCAGAACAGAGTGTCTGTAAGACCTCTTCTGGAAAAGACTCCCTATGAATTATGGAGAAACAGAAAGCCTAACATTTCTTATTTTCATCCTTTTGGATGTATTTGTTATATGCTTAATACTAAAGATAATCTGAACAAGTTTGATTCCAAAGCACAGAAGTGTTTCATGCTTGGTTATTCTGAACGATCTAAAGGCTACAGAGTATTCAATACTGAAACACAGATTGTTGAAGAATCTATTCATGTTAGATTTGATGATAAGCTTGGCTCTAAAAAGCCAAAGCAGTTTGAAAGTTCTGCAGATAGAGAAGTGATTCTCACAGACTCTGAAGGCTCAGAGGCAGAAAAGGCAAATATCAAAGAATCTGAAGCAACTCCAGATGCTACACCTTTGACTTCCCAACTAAACAACTTGCAAATTTCTGAAAGACCAACTGTCAGAGGATCTTCTTCCAGAATCAAAGCTTCTCATCCAGAAGATGTGATAATTGGAAAGAAAGATGATCCAATAAGGACAAGATCATTTCTCAGAACTTCTGAATTTTCTTTATTTGGCTTAGTGTCAATAATAGAACCAACATCTGTAGATGAGGCTCTGGAAGATAATGAATGGATTATAGCTATGCAAGAAGAGCTGAATCAATTCACCAGAAATGAAGTTTGGGATCTGGTTCCTAGACCTAAAGGATTCAATATTATTGGAACAAAATGGGTCTTCAGAAATAAGCTGAATGAAAAGGGAGAAGTAGAAAGGAATAAGGCAAGACTGGTTGCTCAAGGATACAGTCAGCAAGAAGGTATTGATTACACTGAGACATATGCTCCAGTGGCAAGGTTAGAATCTATACGCCTTCTTATTTCTTTTGCTGCACAGAATAACATCACTCTGTATCAGATGGATGTTAAAAGTGCTTTTCTTAATGGTATTATAGAAGAAGAAGTATATGTCCACCAACCTCCTGGTTTTGAAAATGAGAATTTTCCAGATCATGTTTTCAAATTAAAGAAATCCCTTTATGGATTAAAACAAGCTCCCAGAGCTTGGTATGAGAGGTTGAGCAACTTCCTTCTGAAGAAAAATTTTATCAGAGGAAAAGTGGATACAACTCTATTTTGTAAAACTGTTAAGAAAGATCTGTTGATTTGTCAAATTTATGTAGATGACATTATTTTTGGATCAACAAATATTACGCTTGGAAAGGAGTTTGCTAAATGTATGCAGGAAGAGTTTGAAATGAGCATGATGGGAGAATTGAGATTCTTCTTGGGAATCCAAGTCAATCAGACTCCAGAGTGCACCTACATACATCAAACCAAATATGTTAAAGAGCTTCTGAAGAAGTTCAACATGGTTGATAGCAAAATGGCAAAGACTCCAATGCATCCTACAAGCACTCTAGGTAAGGAAGAGGTAAGTAAGAAGGTAGATCAAAAACTCTACAGAGGTATGATAGGATCTCTTCTATACTTGACTGCTTCTAGACCAGATATTCTGTTTAGTGTCTGCTTATGTGCTAGATTCCAATCAGATCCTAGAGAATCACACTTAACAGCTGTTAAGAGGATTCTAAGGTATCTGAAAGGTACTGCTAACATGGGTTTGTGTTACAGAAGATTTGATGAATTTTCATTAGTTGGATTCTGTGATGCTGACTATGCTGGAGACAGAGTTGAACGTAAAAGCACTTCTGGAAGCTGTCAGTTTCTTGGAAGTCATCTGATCTTATGGTATAGCAAGAAGCAACCTACCATTGCACTATCAACTACAGAGGCAGAATACATTGCTGCTGCTGGATGTTGTACTCAGATGCTCTGGATGAAGAGTCAATTAGAAGATTATCAAATCTATGAGAGTAATCTTTCTATCTTTTGTGATAATACTTATGCTATATGTTTGTCAAAAAATCCAATCTTGCATTCTAAGGCAAAACATATAGAAATTAAACATCACTTCATCAGAGACTATGTTCAGAAGGGTGTAATTAATTTAGCTTTTGTTGATACAGATCATCAATGGGCTGATATTTTCACAAAACCCCTTGCTGAAGATAGATTTAAGTTCATTCTGAAAAATATTTGTATGGATTTTTGTCCAGAGTAATATTTATCAGAGGGAACCTCTCAGATGCAAAATGTTTAATGATCTGAAGTATTTCTTCTGTTCATTTATTCTATTCTGATTATTATTTCTGATTTGAAAATCTGAACTAACCATCTTTAGAAGATCTGAACGTGGCTAACGTTTCATTTCTTGAGAGAATTCAGAACTGCATGCAAGCAAACACGTGTCCCACAAAATCTGATGAGGTGGCGTGTGCACAACTGAAAAGACGTTTGAGGTGAAATTTGAATAGTAAATATCTTGGTTTTCCCCCCAAATCTGTCAGAAGCATTTATTATTTGAAATGATTTTATTCTCTTCATTTAATGCTGCTCAAACATGCGTTGTTTCTGTCTTTTGGTGTGCCTATGTGTTTAGTATATATACCTGTTGTGTATTCACTTTCACACTTTTCACTCTCAGAATTTATATGCATTTTCATCTTTTGTTCTCTCTTCACAAAAACTCAAAACCTAAGTGTTCTAAAAAGCATTCTTCAATGGCGTCCTCTTCATCAACAACTGCTCAGTTTCAATCAACAATGGCTGCTGTAACTTCAGATAATCTAGGTGCTACTCCATATATTCCTCCACAGAGAACTCTTCTCACACCTGTTGAAAAGTTAGAAGTGTTGTGTGAATCCATGGTTGAATTTGATTCACTGGCTGACAATGGGTTTGATTTTCGCTCCATTGTTAGAGCTCAAGGTTGGGTGAAATACTTTGATAGACTGTTTGGACCAGTTTACCCTCTTCTTGTTAAGGAATTCTGGATTCATGCATCTGTGTATCCAAAGTTTATTCTATCATCTGTGCTGGGAAAAGAAATCATCATCACAGAGGATCTGATTAGAAGACTGATTGGTTATGAAGAAATAGATGGTGTTTCACATCTGCCAGTTGGGCGTGTTGATATGGATGAAGTTTATGAGGAGGTTATGACTGCTGGACAAGCCTCTAATAGATTCAAAGATCTGAAGCCAGATTACAAGATCTGGGCCAAGATCTTCATGGGATGCATACATCACAGAAAGTCAACAAATTCCCCAGATTATGTCAACAATGAACAGATCTATTTTATGTACTGCCTGAGTCAGAGCAACAAGGTAAATCTGCCTTACATTTTGTTCATGCATCTGTGGAATCACATAAATGCATCCAGAGAATCTGTGAAAGAAAAGAACCAGAAGATCAGGAATTGGATACCTTTTGGAAGGCTGCTCTCAGATCTTCTCACTGAAAATGGTTTAGTGGCTGCTCTGTATGATGCTGGTGTTATAGAAGAACTAGAGTTCATTATGGGAAAGCCTCTGAACGCTAAGAGCCTTCTGAGACTCAAGATTGTAGATGAACTTACTACTGCTCCAAAGAAGTTAAACATGTCTGATCTGAATAAAAGGATTCCAGTATCAGATTTTCCTCTATTCTTTGCTGAAGAACCTAGACACATTGTTCTGATGTATATAGAGGAATGCAAAAGGGAAGGAGTGCCTGTTCCTGCCAATGTATTTCAACTTGTCAAGCAACCCCTGCCAGATGCAGGAGAAGAAGAAGAAGAAGCAGAAGTTCCACTTCAGAGGAAAAGACCTCAACCTGCAGCAGAATTTGAACCTGTCCAGAAGAAGGCTAAGATTGCTGAGACTCCCAAGGATCTTCTGAAGAGAAAAGATTCTGGAGAAGCTGTCTCTGCAAAGAGGATTAAACTCAAAGGTACTAAAGCTTCTGTTACTTCTAAAAATATTGTTATAAATGATTCTTCTATTAAGTCTGTTCCCAAACCCCCTGTCACTCAAACAACATCTGTTGCTGCCCCCAGTTCTGTATCACCTCAGAAACAACCGACTGCTTCTGTATCAAAACCACCTCAACCTAAATTACACATCAAACATTTCACTCCACGTCCATCACCATCAGTTCCATCACCAACTGTTCCACAACAAACAGAACCACAACCATCAGAACCATCACAAAATTCTGATAAACAAAAATCTGCTCAACCAACAATAGAAACTCAACCAATAACTTCTGATCATCCAGAAAAACAACCCACAGAAGATCAACCACAAAAAGAATCTGTCATTCCACCATCACTAATTCCATCTTCTGAACCTGTAGCAACTGTTACTTCTGAACCCACTTAAGTAACTCCTGCTCCTGTTTCATCTGAACCACCTACTCAATCTGATACCCCTTCAGAACCATCTCATATCCCTGAGACAGAAGTTCTTGATATCACTCCATTAAAAACAGTATTTCAAGTTTCTTCTACCTCTTATACACCTGAAACATCTTCAAATTCATCTGAATCAGAAATTCATCCTGATTTTCTGATTAATCCATCTGACAAATACCCTGTTCATGACCCTGAACCTAAATCATCTGTACCTACCAAAACTACCATTCCAGAACCTATGCCTCCACATGTACCTTCATCTGAGATGATTGTTCCTTCTTCCAATCCATCATCATCTGGAATATCTTGTGCTCAAGTGTCTTCTCTTTATCATAACTTATCTTATGGTTTCAAACTAAAAGATTTTTATGATAGAGTTGAGCCTTCTGAACCCTTGAAACCTCTGAGACCTAAACTCAAACCAACCCTTCCATCTGTAATCCTTACATATATTAAATCTATGGAAAATGAAGGATCCTTAGCCCCCATATCTGCTACGTCTGGTAAAGCTGCTTTTTCAGCTCTGCATCCTGCATCTGACAACACAGTTGCATCTGATAAACCATCAAACTCTGCTTTCGTACCATACTCTAATGCATTCTTTGATGTTGTTTACCCACGCACCAGACCTCAACCAAATCTGCTTAATGCTCTAAACAGATCCCTTCCTCAAAAACCAGAAATTCCATTCTTTCCATATGTTCCCCCTCCTCTGATTTCCATTCCAAAATCACTGATACCACCCACTCCAAAGCCTAAACAGATGACTCTGGAAACCTTGCTTAAACCTCCACCCAGACTTAATATTGAACATTTATTTCAAACGTTTTTGCAAGAAATACAGATGTCTTTAGGTACTGTTCAGAAAAGATGTTCTGAAACTATGGATGCAAATGAGACTGACATCATCTGGAAAGGATTTCTCAATAGATTCAACACTGTGGCTTCTAATCTGAAGAACATCTGTTCTGATGATGCAAAGCTCAGAGCTGAAAGAACTCAATTCTGGATTGTCAACAAGACTGAACCTCTGCTGTGTTTGGATGCTCCTCCACCTCCTCCTCCACCAGAACCCACTACCACTGCATTAACTATGACTCTGGTAGAACCCTCTTCAGGATCTCCAGAACATATGGCAATTGACTCTGTTCAAGATACAGAACCTCCATCATCAGAGATCAAGACAGAAAATCCAGATTTGGCAAACAAGATTGCTGCTCTGGAAGCTGGTCAATCTGAAATTAGATCTTGGATGGCGAAGCAAGACAAGAAATCTGAGGACATGTCAGAGTGGATGTCTAAACAAGATGAGAAGAATGAGACAATAACTAAGTTCATGTCAAAGCAAGAGCAATCACAATCTGAGATCACAGACCTATTGAAGATGCTTTTGTCTAAACACACGTAGATTTTTTTTTCTCATGTTTGTGCATCTGTTGTTATTGCATCTGAATGTTTTGTTATATCTTCTGATGTACTTTTGCTCTGTTATGATTAAATGAAACAGTTTGTTATTCTCCATTGAATTATCTGCTATTGTTCCTTTTAATTGTCTTTATTAAAAGTTTTTACTTTTTGCTTATGACAAAAAAGGGGGAGAAAATAAAGATCTGAACTATTTAATATAATCTCACTAGAATGAATCTTCAGACATATCTATTCTTTCTAATATCTAATTGACTATTTCAGAACTTTTGATAAGAACACTCTATAAAAGAATCTCTGAGTTTCTCAGATCATTTAACTTTTTATCAAACTCTGAATCTTATATCTGCAAGATAATCTGACCCTTGATTATTACAAGACAAACAAGATCTGACTCTGAAGATTACTCTAGATAAAAAGGGAAGTTTCTATTCCTTTTTCTTATTCAACTCAGGGGGAGATTCATCATCTCAGGGGGAGTTATAATTCTTTATGTTCAATTAAATAAATTTCTGATACTTTTTGTCATCATCAAAAAGGGGGAGATTGTTAGAACACAGATTGGTTCTTAATAATTACTCTTTGTTTTGATGATAACTGTTAGGAAATTTATATTTAAGAATTATATAATCTAAAATTTGTTTGAGAGTTTTACTGCAGATTAAAATTATATTAACTCTCTAGAAGCAAATCTGCCTTGAATACAAGAAGCTGTTCTGACTCTGAAGCGCCAGATGCACCTTACAGAAGAATCTGTTTGCTCCTTATAGAAGATCCTGAGCGTAGTCTCCAGAAGGATCTGAAGCAAGAAGCTCCAGAACATTCTGAGTCAGAAGCATCTGAAGATAGTCAGAAGCATCTGAAGATATTCAGAAGCATTTGAAGATAATCAGAAGCATCTGAAGCTGAAGCATCAGAAGTATAGAAGAATATTGATTGAAGAGTTTCTCAAAGCATTGATCTACAGAAGTTTCTGAAAGTACCTACGCTGCCAAGTACTGAAGTTCTGTGTCAAGATGCTCTGATGATCAACACGCTAGAAGCACACACGCTGCAGAAGACTCTGATACAGCATAGTTCTGAAACTCATCAGAAGACTCTGATCCATTCAGACTCTGAAGAGCTTGCTGAAACTGAAGAAGTGTTTTCAAGAATATATCTGTTGGAACTATTCAACGTCTCTTTCCTTATTTGTGCTAGACACACTTACACAGACAAAAAGGATTTATCTGTGCCATCTATTTCAAGGAAAGGTCAGTACATGTGAAGACAAAAAGGCTCGGACCTTTTGGACTCTCTTTTCAACGTGCATGATTCAGTTGCCTATAAAAGGAGTTCCTCACTTCATTCTTCAGTTACACACTTGCTGAAAAGAAATCACAATATTCTATAAGCTCTCATTCTTATTCTTCATAGAATCTTATTGTACTTAAAACTTAAGAGAAAAATCACTGTTGTGATTATAGCTTTATAGAAGCATTAAAAACTCTTGTATTTAATTTACATTGTTTGTAAAGGATATTCCTTAAGAGGATTCAGTGTGAATCAGTAGCTCTTGAGAAGACTAAGAACTGTAGTTCTTAGGTGATACTATTGTAATCAGTTTGATTTAATAGTGGATTAAGTCCTTGTTGAGAAAGGCAAATCACTCTGGAAGGGTGGACTGGAGTAGTTGTTTAACGAACCAGGATAAAAATATTTGTGTGATTATTTTCAAGTATTAATTTTCCATACTTATTCAACCCCCCCCCCTTCTAAGTATTATCTCACCTTCAAACATGTGCCTCTAATCATCCTCAAGATAAGAGGAGATAATCAAACACCTACTTTCTCTCCTCAAGAAGCCTTGAGACCAACTCTGATGATAATGAAGACTTGGGGACTTGAAATTGTACCCTTGTCTGAGCTTTGAACATGAAGCTTCTCCCTTGAGTAGCAAATACAACATCTTGATCCCTTGTCTAGAACCAATGCTATGCACAAATGCTAATGCAAGATGCTATGAAACATAAGCCAAGATAGAAGAAAAGGTTGGGCAAATTTTGGGGTGCTACACCTTGTTTCACACTTTTCTTTTTTTCAACCTTTTCTATTTTCACACTTTTCTTTTTTCCCTTGTTTCACAACCTTTTCTTTTTCCCCCATTTCAACCTTTTCTTTTTTCACACTCTTTACCATTTTTCATCGTAGTTTCTGAACTAAGATTACTCTGACTTCCTATTAAGTATACGTAGGCATAGGATTGTGAGATCCTAGTGAGCTACCTTTTTAATTTTCTACCTTTTTGTTTTTCCACCTTTTCTCTTTCTTACCCATCCTTACCTTTAGCAAACAATTTTAGCAAAACACAAATATTTCAAGAGGTTCCTGTAGAGTACTACAGATGCTTAGAGTGCTAATACCTTCCCTTAGTATAACCAACCCCCGTACCTTTGATCTCTCTTTGCTTAGCTTTAGGCCTTGCTTTTTGCTTTGTATTTTTATGGGTTATTCTTTTTTCCCCTTCTATTGGATAAATTAAAGATCGGTAGTGATACTTTATGATTTGTGATTCAAGTTAATACAATAGCTTGATATCCGATTCTCATCGTGACATAATCCTTCTTGTTTTTCTTTCACAAGGTAGCTGGGTCAAGCTTGGGCCTAAGGAGGCTGGCTCTGTTTGTTTGTTTTTTTAGGTCATTCCATTTTCCTCTTTTTAAAAAATATATATTTTTGTTGTACTTATTTAGTTAGTTTTTATTATTTCTAATAATTTGTTAGTATATTTATTTCTTGATTAGTTAATTTTAAATTTAGGAACTTATTTTCTTTTTTTTAGTTTATTTGTTAAAAATTAAAGAAAACTCAATTTTTTTAGTAATTTATTTATTTTAAGTACTTTTGTTTAGAACTTATAGAATTAGTTTCTATTTTCTTTGATTAATTTAACTCTTTTATATGTGGGTTTGTAAGTTAAATATATATTTTTTGCATGAACTTGTGACCCCGATATTTTTCGTTCTGAACATCCATGTCATAGTATTCCTCTTTGTCTTAATCTATTTTTGTGTATGGTAGTATCATGACTTGGTCCTTTCTTGATACGTGCTTAATGTTGCGTACATGTGATTGATATGAAGCTAGCTAATATTCTCTCGACCCTTTGAGTGTTTACCTTATGAGTTGATCATTTATTTAGCACATGCCTTGTTTATATTGCCATTCATCCATGTTTAAGTTTTACCCCGTGCTCCTGATGTTGTTTACCCATGCCCTCATTCCAAAGGAAAGGATCTCCCCTTTTAACTGCCATGTCATTTAGGATAGCCTTGTCCGTCTTTCCCTCGAGACCTTGTGAGAGTCTTGCTTGTTTAACCTAACTTAGATTTAGAGAGTTGGTTAACTCTGTGTAAGTATCATGGTTATGGATACTTAATCCCTTTGGAAACTTGATCTTTATCAAGAGTTCCTCATCCTTAGTTAGGTGAACTATGGTTGCTCTGATTCCATCCTTGTTAGGATATGTAGGCACGGGATGCAACGTCTTGGCAAGCATACTTTGTATATACCCTAGGTCTTTACCTTAGCACAGTTCCCTTAGCAAGCAAACTTTAGCATAACACAAATACTAACAAGAGGTCCCTGTAGAGTACTACAGATGCTTAGGATGCTAACACCTTTCCTAGGTATAACCAACCCCCAAACCTTAGATCTCTTAGCTGTGTTGTTACATAGTGCACTTAGGGTTTTCTTCGATCTTTACCCTTTCGTTTGGATAAATCAAAGCTCGATGGTGAACTTCATGATTTGTGATTCAAGTTAGTTAATAACGTATATCTAATTCTCACAGAAACACCAATCTTTTGTTAAAGATCTTAACACTTTCAGATTTAGTTCATCATTGGAGAATGTCTTACCTAATGCAATCAAATGATTGGTCAAATGAACAAATCTTTTCTAGAGAGCAACAATGGATTCTCCTAGCATCATATGAAACATTTCATACTCTTAACTTAGTGTGTTTAACCTTGATCTTTTAACCTCGGCAGTTCCTTCATGAGTCTCCACCAAAGTATCCCAGATTTCCTTAGCCGATTTGCATTGTGAGCTTCAGAAGAACTCATCCATACTTAAAGCGCTCTGTAAAACATTGATAGCTTTCTTCTCATTATAACTCTCTTTTTATCATCATAATCCCATGCACTTTGAATCTTTGAAGTACCAACACTATTTACAACACTAATTGGTATATGAGGGCCAATTTCAACAGTTTCCCATATGCTTCTCCTTATGCCTCTAGATGTGCTTTCATGTGAATTTTCCAAAAGTCAAAATATTCACCAGAGAACAGAGGAGGTTTATTACTGCTATTGCCATCTTTAAAAACCGGGTTCGTGCTAGTGGAAGCAATCTGTATCTTTTAGGAACAGGTTACCTATAACCTGCTCTGATACCAATTGTAAGTAGAGTAACACCTAAGAGAGAGGGTGGTGAATTAGGTACTGAAAATCTTTTTCTGATCTTAATGAAAACTTCTTGTTTTACTTTTCTAAAAGTTACTAAATGTTGAATGTAGTAAAAGCGGAAAGTAAAGAGACAAGGCAATGCATCCTAGTTCCCCTCACAACCCGAGAGTACTTCAGTCCCCTTTCAACACGAAAGAGATTTTTCAATATTGTTAGATCCTAAGACAAGACTTCTACCTAGTCTTTCTTATACAGACTCTAACCAATCAAAACACCAAGAACAATCCTCTTGGATTTTTCACTAAGTCCAATGAGAACAATCCTCTCAAAATGGACCTCTTGCTTCCAACAATCCTGGACAGCAAGGTTACAACCTTACAAACTTATTTCCAATAATCCTGGAAAAATAACATGTAATCAAAGAACAAATAATTCTGATTTGAGTAATTTACAGCAGTATTCGATTATCAATCTTGCGACTGATCTTCTTCTTGAGATATCAAATCTTATATATCAAATACAAGTGTTTAAGAGTAGAGGAATGAAACTATGATGAAATAATGAAATTTGAGATGCAGTAGTTTCACTTTTGAAAATTGAGAATCTTTGACACTTGTGAAAATTTGGAATATGAGAGATAAAATGAAATTTGAATTTTTGCAAGAAGGTTAATCTCAAAGTTTGAGATTATGAGGTACATAAATGCCTCTAAACACCTTTTTAAAAGAGTGCGAATGACCAAGAGTTGCCATGGTTCAAGAAGAAATGAGAAAACACAATTCTGCCAACAGATGTAATTTTCTGGCTTACTGTGCCAGTAGTAACCGATTACCATATGTGGGTAATCGGTTACCAGCCTCAACGTTTGAAAAAATTTCAAAGTTTACACAGGGTAGCCGATTACCAAGAATAGGTAATCGGTTACTCTGAATAGGTTTTGCAAAAAAAACACTTTGAAACAGTGGCAAAATGCATTGTAAGAGTTTTCAAATAGTTTTAAAATGATATGCAAGAATGATAGATGAAGTTAAACACTTGTACAAGCTATATACAAGTTGAATGTTGTACCTTCACTTGTGTAGAACTTTGTCTTCATTTTTTAACAAGTCTTGACATATTGATTTGATATTGAAGTTCTTCAAGCTTGTTTTCTTTGAGATTCTTTTATCCATCCTTGTATGTTGTAGAGTGTGTCGTCATCAAAATCATTTGAGAACCCATGTCTTCACATTAATGAGCATGACATGTATATGTGTGATGTTTTAAAATTATATGTGACACCCTTATGTGAGATACATGATAATTTACTCTGATTATTTAAATATATTTCACGGAGTTTAGAAGGGTGTTACATTAGTGGTATTAGAGCAGATCGGTCTAATAGACCAGATTGTCTAATGTTGTTTGTTCTCTAGTATGCGACATGTGTGTGAAAACACTGTTGGGACACGTTTGTTTTTCTAACCTTTGTCTGCAGGAGTGGGATTGAAACAAGTGGGGGAGAAGCTTATGCTTCTCCATGATGATTCAAGTGTGGAGTGGTGGCTCAGTATGTCTTTGAATGCTATTATAGTTTGGTAAATATGGTTTATGCCCATCATGATTGTCAGTTGTCTATTGATAAATTGAGGAACTGATCACCCTTAATCTCTTGTTGATATTAGACATAATCATGTTGGATGGAATAGACGTGTCTTGCAAGCTTAAGCGGTGTGTGCAGTGAATTGTTTGGAGTTAAGCCAAGTGCTTACAGATTATTCTAATGAGTCGGTGGAGGACGGTGCTGAGATGTTTATGTTGATGGCAACTTTGAGTATTAGTAAAGGTGTAGAAGTTGGTGTTTTTGCAATTGTTTGTAATTTTATAGAAGTTTTTTCTGATGAGATAAGTGATTTACAGCCGGAATATGAGGTGGAGTTTACGATCGACCTAGTTCCTGGAACTAGTCCAGTATCGATGGCTCCATATTGTATGTCTGCATCAGAATTGAAAGAGTTGAAGAGTCAACTTGAAGATCTACTTGAGAAGGGGTTTATTCGTCCGAGTGTATCATCGTGGGGTGCACTAGTTTTGTTAGTTAAGAAGAAAGAAGGTTCTATAAGGCTTTGTGTGGATTACAGACAATTGAACAAGGTGACTATCAAGAATAAGTATCCACTACCGAAGATTGATGATTTGATAGATCAGTTGGTTGGTGCGAGTGTGTTCAGTAAGATAGATTTGAGATCTGGGTATCATAAGATTCGTGTGAAGGCTAAAGATATTCAGAAGACTACTTTTAGAATAAGGTATAGACATTATGAGTATTTTGTGATGCCATTTGGTATTACTAATGCACCAGGTGTATTTGTGGAGTACATGAACATGATTTTTCATCCTTATTTGGACAAGTTTGTGGTTGTGCTTATTGATGATATTTTGATCTATTCGATGAATGAAGAGGATCATGCTGAGCATCTGAGGATTGTATTATCTGTGTTGAAAGAGAAGTAGTTGTATGCTAAACTTTCTAAGTGCGAGTTTTGGTAGAAGGAAGTGAGTTTCCTTGGCCATGTAATTTCAAGTTAAGGTATTGCAGTTGATCCGTTGAAGGTTGAAGCTATATCGCAATGGGAAACTCCAAAATTAGTTTTTGAGATTAGAAGTTTTCTTGGTTTGGTAGGTTATTATCGGAAATTCATTGAAGGATTTGCCAAGTTATCTTTGTCATTGACAGAGTTTACTAGGAAGGGTCAAGCTTTTGTTTCGGATGTAAATTGTGAAGAAAGTTTTTCAAGAGCTTAAGAGAAGATTGGCGACATCTCTTGTTTTGGTTTTGCCAAATCCGACAAAACCATTTGTAGTGTATTGTGATGCTTCATTGATGGTTTTGGAAGGTGTGTTGATGCAACATCAGCAAGTTGTAGCTTATGCTTCAAGGCAACTTAAAGTGCATGAGAGGAATTATCCGACGCATGACTTAGAGTTAGTTGTTGTTGTGTTTGTGTTGAAGCTTTGGAGGCATTATTTGTTTGGTGCGAGATTTGAGGTGTTTAGTGATCATAAGAGTTTGAAGTATCTCTTTGATCATAAATAATTGAATGAGAGACAGAGGAAATGGTTGGAACTTCATAAGTACTATGATTTTGGTTTAAATTACCATCTGGGTAAAGAAAGCGTGGTAACTGATGCATTGAGTAGGAAATCTTTGCATATGTCGATGATGATGGTAAGAGAGTTGGAAATGATTGAGAAATTTCGAGATTTGAGTTTGGTTTGTGAGGAGACTTCTTGTGGAGTTAAGCTTGGTATGTTGAAGCTTACTAGTGGCATTCTTGATGAGATTCGAGAAGGTCAGAAATTTGATTTGAGTTTGGTAGATCGGTTGACTTTGATCAATCAAGGTTGAGGTGGTGATTTTTGGATTGATGAAAATGGTATCATGAGATGTCGTGATAGAGTTTGTGTTACGGATATTGTTGAGCTGAAAAAGAGTATTCTTGAGGAAGGGCGTCGTAGCGGATTGAGTATTCATCTGGGTGCTACTAAGATGTACCAAGATTTGAGGAAAGTATTTTGGTGGCCTTGTATGAAGAAAGAAATTGCAGAGTTTGTGTATTCTTGTTTGATTTGTCAGAAGTCGAAGATCGAACATAAAAAACCGTCGGGTTTGATGCAACCGTTATCTATTCCTGAGTGGAAATGAGATAATATATCAATGGATTTTGTGTCGGGTTTACCTAAAACACCGAGTAATTATGAAGCTATTTGGGTTATTGTGGATAGATTGACGAAATCTGCTCACTTTGTTCCAATGAGAATGGATTACCCGTTGGAGAAATTATCAAAGCTGTACATTGAGAGGATTGTCAGTTTGCACGGTATTCCGTCTAGTATTGTCTCAGATAGAGATCTAAGGTTTACTTTGAGATTTTAGGAGATTTTGTAAAGTGCTTTGGATACAAAGTTGCCTTTGAGTTCTGCTTATCATTCACAGACAGATCGTCAGACTGAGAGGAAGATTCAATCACTTGAGGATCTTTTGAGAGCTTGTGTGTTGGAAAAAAGAGGTGCTTGGGATAACTACTTGCCTTTAATTGAGTTTACTTACAACAACCGTTTTCATTCGAGTATTAGAATGGCACCATTTGAGGCATTGTACAGTAGAAGGTGTAGGACGCCATTATGTTGGTATGAATCGAGAGAGAGTGTTGTGGTTGGAACTGAGATAGTCCAACAGAATACCGATAAGATTAAGATGATTCAGGAAAAGATGACAATTTCTTAGAGTCGTCAGAAGAGTTATCATGACAAGAGGAGGAAAGCACTTGAATTTCAAGAGGGAGATCATGTGTTTCTTCGAGTTACTCCTGTAACCGGTGTTGGTAGAGCATTGAAGTCGCGTAAGTTGACGCTGCATTTTATTGGCGCTTATTAGATTTTGTAGAGGATAGGAGAGGTATCCTATCAGGTTGCTTTGTTGTCGCTGCTTGCTAATCCCCATGACGTGTTCCATGTATCTCAATTGAGGAAATATCATGCGGATCTGTCTCATGTAGTCCAAGTGGATGATGCGCAGGTGAGAGATAACCTGACTGTGGAGACATCACCTATGCGGATAGAGGACCGGGAGTTGAATCAACTTTGAGATAAAGGGATTGCTCTGGTGAAGGTAGCTTGGGGAGGACCAGTTGGTGGAGACGTGACTTTAGAGATTGAGAGTCAGATAAAGGAGTCTTATCCCAAGTTGTTCATTTGAGGTAATTTTTTAGGGAAAAAATCTTTTAAGTGGAAGAGGGTTGTAACACCCCAATTTTGGTAATTATTTATTTATATTAATTAATTGAGTGATTTAATGAATTATTTGATTTATTGAATTTATATGAATTATTTGATTTATATGAATTAATTGATTTATTGGATTTATATAAATTAATTGATTTATTTGAGTTATTTGGATTAATTGATTTATTGGACTTATTTGAAATAATTGATTTATTTGATTTATTTGAGTTAATTGATTTATTTGATTTAATTGAATTATTTTATTAATTTTATTTGGTGGAATAAAATATGAAATTCACAGAATTAATTAATTAGGCCTAATTAAAGGTGTGAATAGAAATTGAAAGAGTAGGTTAGTAAGCCCATTAGAAATTATTAGGTTAAGAAAAAATTGTGAGAGTTTAACAAAAGGAGAAAGAGATAGAATAGAAAGATGGAAGTCGGAAAAGAGGCTAGAAGAGAAGAGAGGAGAAGAGCAGAGGAACTCAAGAAATCCAAGAAAAATCAAGGTAAGAGTGTGTTTTTATATAATTATTGGGATTGTTTGATAGTGTATAATGATTTGGTAATTGTTAGATTATGATGATAATCTTTGATATATGCTGATTAATTTTGATTGGGATTAATATATATTGGTGAAATTGAGTATAACTAGAAGAATAATAAACAAGTGGTCTTTCTTTCCGCCACTTGCTAAAGCGCATAGGTAACAAGAAAACAAATTATGAATGTGAGTGAACCATAATATGTGGCATAGGAAATAAAAACTGTATTCTTCGGTTACTGTAGCGAAGCAAATAAGAATGCCACTTGATTATAGTACTAATTAATGTTAGCATGACATTTGAAATTTATTTTAGTGGTGAAATTAATGTTAGGAATGGAAGGCTATGAGTGTAATCATTGGATTGAATTGGTGTCCTGTTGTTATGCAAGTCTAACCTAATTATTGGAGCCAATTCTCCTTATGAAACACTCACATCCTTCACTGGGTTATAACTTCTAAGGATTCCTTTGATGTATTGTGATTACCACCAATTTATCTCAAATGTTTTGATTATAGTTATATTCAATTTTCCTCTCTTTTTCCCATTGTAAAGTATACGAGGTCATTTAATAAAAATGTATTAGTCAACAATTTGTAATATTGTGGTATTTGGAATTTTGGATGTTTTATGCTTGTTTTGTTATCTTTGAAGACTGCTAGTTACACCATTGTCCCTTCAGATACTTAATTGCTGATTTTGCAGTTTGTTGTGTTAGACTATATGATAATGTACTAAACATCTTGATGTATTATCTTAGCTATTTCATACAATTCTTATCTTAGAATATCTTTGACCACTTTTTTTAGATTAGTTTTCATTTAGCTTTGCCATTATCATGATTTGTTTCAAATCATATAACTTCATCATAGTATCAAAACATATTATCTTATGACTTATATCGTCACAATTTTGTTTTTAGTTTCTCAAAGTTTGAAACACTACTAAAATTTGAAACTTTATTAATTAATGAAACCTTATTAAATATTAATTATTTATTGAAATATTAATTATTTATTTAAATATTAATTATTTATTAAAATATTGATTATTTATTAAAATATTGATTATTTATTAAAATGTTGATTATTTATTAAATATTGAATACTTATTAAACATTGAATATCTATTAAAATATTGAAGATTTATTGAATATTGAATTACTTATTGAATAATTGAATTATTTATTGAATAATGACTATTTATGAATATTGAATTTAATTATTGATGATGGATTAATTATTTTATATTTAATTAGTGATATGTGTTTTGTGAATTGATGTTGGATTGTGTGATATTTGTGTATGTGCAAATGTGTGGTAATTCAAGTGTGATTAATTATTAAAGATATGCATGGATGTTAAGATTAGGGAATGATCTTAATTGGATATGATTGTTGAATTTGCACACGCATCATTTGCGTCAAGAGTCAATGCTTGTTAGTTTCGTGGGAGTTAGTGACTTGTCTCAAATCTAGAGCGGGGTTTGAAAGCTTATGGAACAGGTTTTTTGTGTGTTATTGGTCTAGGGAATGGACCCGGTTTAATGTAAAAATCAAAAAATAATAGCAAGTGATTGGTACCACATGCATGAGTTGCATTTGAGTCTTGAATTGAGTCGCATTGTGTTTATGTTTGCAATTATGAAATCATGTGAAATATGTGCAATTGATAAATTGGTAATATTACGAAATTGTGAGTATGCACTTGTGAATGGTTGGCTACTTGAGTGATAATATGTTGACGAAGCTTTTGGAAGTGTGAGAATCATTATATTATGCTTGTATGTTATATATTATATATTATCTTATGATTTTGATAATTATGTGAATTCTCACCCTTTGTTGAAATGATGTTTTGTACGACATCGCTCAGGTATCAAAGAGTAGAGTTGCTTCTAGCGCGAGGTACCTGTTGGAGTAACTTGTTTTAGGTTCTCTATTTATTTTGGGTTGAGTAGTGCTCTGATCATGTAACACGGGGATATTTTGATTCATGTTCTTGAGAGATACTTTATGTACTCTACTTTATGTTGTTATTTTTAATTCAAATTACGTGGAGTATTGACTTTTATGCCTAAGTGATGATTTATAATGAATTGATTCATGAGACTTTATCATATTTATTATGATTTAAGTAATCCTGCTGCTATATGCTAAGTGAAAGGATGTGAAATCCATGAAATTATTTTAAGTGTTAATGAGCATGACAGGTATATGTGTGATGTTTTGAAATTATATGTGACAGCTGTCATACCCCAAATTTTACCCTCAAATCCTTTGATAATTTCATATCGGTTTAAGTCTGTCATTTTTGTATTTTTCTAGTTAAACATTTCATTTCATCATTAATCGTGTCTTTTAGTCAATTTTATCATCTCATTTTAGAATATGTTTTTTATTATCTTAAGATATAGTTATATTTTTAATTTAGTTTATTTTTTAATATATTTTTAGTCGTTATTTCTATTATAGTTATATTTTTAATTTAGTTTATTTATAAATTTAGCTTTTTTTTAATATAGTTTTAGAAGTTACTTCTATTATAATTATATTTTAATTTAGTTTATTTTTAGAATTTTGTTTGTATTTTAATATAGCTTCTCTTTTTGGTTATTTTTTAATTTTTATTTATATTTTAATTTAGTTTATTTTTCAATCTAGTTTTTATTTTAATATAGTTTTTTTAGTTATTTCTAGTTTAGTTATATTTTTTCTTAATTATTATTATTATTATTATTATTATTATTATTATTATTATTATTATTATTATTAATTTTATTATTATTCATTTTATTTTATTTTATTAGTTATTAGTTATTTATATTATTTATTATTTTTGTTTATTATTAGTTTTTTTTTATTATCATTATTTATATTTATTATTATTATTATTATTATTATTATTATTATTATTATTATTATTATTATTATTATTATTATTATTATTATTATTATTATTATTATTATTATGTTATTGTACTATTTTATTATTTCACTCTAAAATCTGACTTTCAAAAGTTATACTACTTTAAATCCTGCCAAACCACACAAAACAAACTTCCATACTCCAAGACAAAATACCACAGACTGTATCATAGGAACGCCTGTTGACCAATTGACCCAATACAATATCCTTTGTCAACTGTACCAATCCTTGCACTTTCTGCGACTCCAAACTCTGCGCTACACCCCAACGCAAACCTGCGCCATCTCTCATAATCTTTCCAAAACTTGCCAAAACCTGTTGCACAACCATGATAGAACAAAAAACATGTTTTGAAAGTAACAATACAATCACCTGCATCTTATGCTACCTCTACAACAAAACAACAACATTGAAAATAACAGGACACTGCAGAAAATAAGAAACAACATCAAACCTCACACTCTGAACACCCTGCAAGCTGATAGGAACATTTCAGCAACACAAATTCAAATTTTAATCAATCAGTTTTCGACTTTGGTTTAAAGAAGAAGCATTCTAAAAAAAGAGAGGATGATCCTAAAAATCAACCTTAAAAACCCACTTTGATATCCTGTAACGAAAAAAAAAACAATTTTTCAGAAATATATTTTCCAAAAAAAAAAAAACTAGAATTTCCTTTACCATTTTCGCTGTCAAATCATCGTCTCACAAATCATCATTCTCTCGCATAGATTTTCATTTCCTTCGCTCCTTCACTCAAGTAGATCCTCGTCCACCGGACGGGACAGGGCTTCTTCGTATTGTAGAGGAGCTCTAGGAGAGTGAGTCTCGCTTGAAGATAGAGCTTCTCGAGCATAAACTACTAAAGGAGTCTATAGTCATTGTTTCAGTTTTAAAAAATGAAATAATAGTTAGAGAAACAAAGAAGAGAAATCGCGAGAGAAAGACTATGAGGTTGAAGGGGAAGGTTCGTACGAGAGGAAATCAGAGGAGAGAAAGTGAGATTGTTGTGAAGATCTCCACAAAGACGAAGTAGAGTGAAAGAGATTGACGAGATTGAGATGGAGGCCGAGGAAGCGCATGGATATTCCTCCGCCGTGAATAAGAAGAAGGGTTTGTTTCCCGTTTTGCGTTTCTTGGTCGTCCTTTTTGGAACGATGCAATGTTGTGTGAGTTTCTGATAACCACATTGTTACTACTTTTTTTCTTTTTTCTTTTTTTGATTTTTGATTTTATTTTTTTATTATAAAAAAAAGATTAATTTAGTCTTGGGCTTTTAGAGGCCCGTGTGACTTCTTTTTTTATTTACTCATACTCACATTTTTCATGTCACATCCCCTCTTACTAGTTTTTATTTTTTTAATTTTTATTATTATTATTTTTTTAATTTTTAAAACTTTGTTAAAATTCTTGTCAAATTTTTTATTATTTTGTTAATAATAATTTTATTAGTTATGTTTTGTTAATGATTTTAATATTTTTTGTTATTTATCTTTACTATTGTTTATATTAATTAGTTTTTTTTAATTTGTTAATGTTTAGTTTGAATTAGTAATTTTTTATTTTAAGACTATATTTTCTTATTTAATTTATTTGATAACTAATGAAAATTAAAAAAAATCTTTATTTAGTTGTTGTTTCTCTAACTATCATTTAGATTTTACTTAGTTAGTTTCTTTACCGATTCAACTACTAATTTATTAACATGTTACTTGGTCCCTTCCCTTAGTGATTTGACTATTTCTATTTGAGTTTTAGGTCTCGATTCTCACATTGACTATCTATATTTTCACCATTTTGTGCTCATCACCATTCATTCATAATTGTTATCTTATGTGCTTAGGGTTTCACCTTTTAGCCCCCTGTTGTTACAAGTTGCCTATTCCCCCAAATCCAAAGGAAAGGAACCCCTTTGTTGACTGTCATGTCATACTTAGCCTAGCCTTAGGTCCTTACCTTTTATCCTAACCTTAAGATTAGAGTCACCGTACTCTACGTGAGTGTCCTGCCATGGACATTTCCTTTCCCGTTTAACCTAGCCTTAGATTTTGAGTCGCCACACTCTATATAGGTGTCTCACCGCAGACATTTACTTTCCCCCTAGAATCTTGACCACACTCAAGAGTTCCTCACCCCTATTGAGGGGAACTACGACTGCTCTGATTCCATTCCCGTCAGGATACGTAGGCACAAGATGCAATGTCTTGGCAAGCATACTTTGTATATACTTTAGATCTTTACTTTAACAATTTTCCTTTAGCAAGCAACTTTAGCATAACACAAATACTAACAAGAGGTTCCTGTAGAGTACTACAGATACTTAAGATGCTAACACCTTCCCTAGGTATAACCAACCCCCAAACCTTAGATCTCTTAGCTATGTTGTTACATACGCACTTAGGGTTTTCTTTGATCTTTACCCTTTCCTTTGGATAAATCAAAGCTCGGTGGTGAACTTCATGATATGTGATTCAAGTTAATCTAATAGCTCGATATCTGATTCTCACTGCAACAGAAATGGCGACTTTACTGGGGACATCCCCTAAGAGGGTTAAGCCTACCTTGTTTATATTTGTGTTTATTATATGTTTGCTTGCTTGTATATTTGTATATATTTGTACGTATATCTGTTTGTGCCTGGGTTTTTTTATATGCAGGGTTGTTACCTTGAATGGTGAGATAAGTCCTAACCCATACATGAGCATACACCTATGATAGGATTATGGTATAATCAATAGTTAGCTGTTGGGAGTAGTCCTAACATGTCTAGCATATGATAACCACACTCAGTGGAGGCCCCTTTGGGACTAATGGTGTCTGATGCAAGTAGTTGTATTGACATCACTTTTTCTGACATGGGAGCCCGTGAAGCTGAGAACCTTTAGTTACCATTCACCCCTCTTTGCCTTTTTAGGACGTAGTGCAGTGATTATCTGTGGAGGCAAATCGCCACATATCACACAACTCTGCAAGACATTGGTAAATGCAGGTTTCGATGATGAAAAACTCCCAGGATAGATTGGAAAGTATGAATTCCAGATCCACTAAACCAGATGCAACGTATCACCCATCATATCCTTCTTTCGCTCATCTTAAAAATTTCTGAAATGAATATACTTTGTGGTGACAAAATGCAATCATGACTAAAGGCATGAAAAACTTCAAACTAATGAATTTTTGCAGGCTTGCAGAACATGGGTCGACCATAGGGTCGACGTATTATCCAAAAAAAGGGAAATCAGTCAGCGCACAAAGCATGCGTCGACCATAGGGTCAGCGCATGAAGGAATGACATTCCAGCGGGTCAACGCATAAAAGCAATGGGTCGACCATAGGTCGGCACACAAAAGAAATGGATTTCAACGGGTCAGCGCACGCCGACTGTATGATCGACGCACACTGGTTAAATTTCCAGAAATCCAAAACAGCACAGGCCATGCGTCGACGCACAGACCTGTTATGGTCGACCGTTCGCGCGGAAAATCTGTTTTAAACTTCTTCCCTCTCAATTTTGAAATACTGCTATGTCCTAAATTTTGTTGGCACTATATATACTTGCTTAAACACTTGTGTCTACTAACATTTGATATTTCTTTTGATTCATGTGTTCAAAAACAAGAAAGAGTGAAATAGGTGTCCAAGATTCATCATCTTCATCTTCAACATCTCATAACATTTCAATTACACACAATCATTTTTGAAATGCATGTGTGAGAGATTCAAGGTGATAAGGTTCGAGGCTTAGATTGGTGTCATACCCTAAATTTGTCCTACCCTTTTCGTAAATATTTTCGCATTTATTGTTTCATGCCGTTTAGACACGTGTCCACCCGAAATTGGACGTTTTTAAAAAAAATCTTTTTCCTCTTAACCAATTAAGGTGTGACACGTGGCTTAACAACCTTTTTTGTGCATATTATTTCCTTTCTTAATTTCCTAAAACTTTTTTCTTTTTAAAATATTATTAATAATAAATATTTTGTGCACATATAGCTCTTTTATTTGTAAATATTAAATTTCGTAATTTTTGTTGGTGTTACATATATATTTGTTAGTATCTATTATGTTTATTGTTAATGTTTATGAATTAAATATTTGTTAAATATATTATTTAGTTATTATTTTTAGTAGTAAGTACTAATTGCTGAAAAAATAAAAATAAAAACAGGATTGAAGGGAGGCCCATATACCACGGCCCGTTAGGGTTTTAGAATCACCAAGCATTTAAGAGAGTGGTTTCCATGAGTAGAGGGGCCTAAGTCGTTACTGTTCACCTGGCCAAAAGAAAAAAACTCAGAAAAAAAACCCTAAGAACTGCTGATTTCCCTTCTAAGTGAAAACGGCCGCCGCCCCATGATCTCTCGCCAAACCCTAGCCGCTGGTGAGTCTTCCCCTTCTCCCAAACCTTCACCGTCGCCACAACCCTAACCAAATCCTACGCATCATCATCATCCAAATACTCTCCACCTGAACCATCCAATTTCGTTTTTCCGCCGTCAAACTTCCATTTTCTCCACCACCATCATCATTTTGAATAACAAAACCTTCCACCGATTTCTCACCAACATAACCTTCACCATCATGCTCGCAGTTCACTTTACAACAGTCTCTGGCCTTTTTTTTCCGGCCACCTTGCGAAACCGTTTGTACACCATAAAATCGCCTTGAAAGTATTGAGTTGTTGTATCTATCTGGGTTTTTTTGCAGGTACTGTTGTTGTTAGAGTCTGAGATTATGATTCACAGCCCTATCTCGCACAACAATAACATCGCATCCCTCTATCGCAGTTCAAGCATCACGGCAAGAACCGAAATAACCACTTAGTCTCACTTCACACCAACAACAACTCGATTTTGCTGTATTGTGTCGCAATGATAGCTCATCACAAGCGACGGCTGTGAGCGTTGCAACAACTCTCTCCGCGGCTAATTCCTACAAACGACCACATCACTGAAACTTGGAGTAAGCAACCTTTCGGCCAACAACAGATCTACGACAAAGATACAAGGTCCCAAATCGTGTTAACTTTATCGCATCTGAGGTAATCATTTGTCGGTGATGGTTGTTTTCAATCCGCTAGCTTTATGTGTGTACTTATATATAAATTAGTTTATGTTTAACTATATTCTTTTTCTCCTAATAATTGTTGTTATATTAAGGTGGATTCAGGCCCATGGCTTCGACTTTGAATGTGTGTCATTATGCTCTTAATGTAATATAATCAACTGGATTCAATATGAACACTTTATGTTGTCATGATTATTGAAACTTGTCCACCGGTTTAATGTCAGACTTTAGTTTGGTTAAAAGTTGTGCTTGCCATGTTCTTTCGCGAATGTTTTAGTGGTGTATATGCTATAGCTGCGACTCACATCTGTGTCGATGCCGGTTCCGATCTTTAGGTTCAATCAAGGTTTTGTGACCTGTTCTGCTGTATGTGTGTTTTTGCCATGGTCTGTAGTTCAAATGCATGATTACAGTTGTTTAGTCTAACATTGACAATGTAAGTAATTCGATGTGATGTGTTTTCGAAATAATTTCGTTTTGGTTACTGTCATAGTGATTAGAAATATCTTCCACACACATGGATACAAGGATATTAGGCTCTCGTTTTACATTTGAATTTTAATGTGCAGTAGCTAATGTTGGGCAAGATTGGATTGATGCTCTAATTTATCAGCTTTCAGTCATGTTTATCAAACACCATGTCTGTGATGTTTTTTTGTTTTTTTTCAAACATTGTTATGTTAAGAGGTGGGTGGATTATGGTTGACTGCACCTATTTGTGATCCAACCTGTGTGACCAAAATCCTTCAAGTTCATCGTGCTACAGGCCTTTTTTGTTTCTATATTATTTAGACTTAGTTAGAAACTTATCCTTATATATACTTGTGCTACATTTTTTTCACCATTTATAATTTGAATTGTTTTGTAAATAATATTGGAAGTCGTTGCTATTTAATTTGCATTGCAGCTAAACTGTATTCTAGAGTCATGAAGTTGGTAATTTGATACCATTACGCCATCATTTTTTTTACACCTTAATCGAATAATGTCTGATAATTAATTGGGGTTAATCTAATTAAGTTATTTAGTAATTTTTTAACCATTTAATTGTGTTGAATAAATTGGGCCAAGATAGAAGGATTTGATGACTCGATTCACTTTTTTTCGTATACGCTTGCTTTCGCGTCAATTCCTCCCCATTCAACAAATGTATCCCATTCCCCGTAAATGTAATAATTTTCGTCGATGTTTCCCTACTAATGCCTTAATGCATCAAAATCATTTTTTTCTCATAAAACAATTTCAAAATAGATTTTATTTTAAAAACTTTGAAGCAATATTATTTCTTAAGCATGGTTAATCAAATCATTTTTTTTGGTTAGATTACAAAAATTAAACTCTTGAAGTCTAGCACTTTTTGGGTTTTCGAATGGATGTTATTGAGGTGTACACCTTAAATAATGTTTTGTTCAACTTTCCGCTCTTTAAGCACACTCTTTTCTTTAGACAAATAAATATCATAGGAATCTAGCATTCTGTATGATATTTCCATTTGTTCATCCAAACCCAAATCGAATGGAAAAAGTATCGTCGAGATCAAGCATCTCGGTAATACTTCGGTTAATTGGTTGTGAGGCTGACATCTCATTTATCAATTAATTATCACTTCTCCTAAATCATTTTCAAATTCAAATTCATATCCTTACCTCATACATTCAAAAATTATTTTCATACCCCATTTCATTTCAAATTATTTTCAAAACATCTTCCTCGATTTAAAATTTCGAAAGAAAGAAGTTCTTGGAATCTAGCATTCCTTGAATTTCCGAGTAAATAATTATCGAGGCACGCTCTTGAGTTGTTATTCACTCAACCTTTCGACTTTTTTAAACTCAAACATTTTCAAACGTTCTCCTAAGTCGAATGCTCGTACGCACTCGCAATCATCGACATTTCGCACACACCTCACAATTCCTCGTAGTTTTGATATTGGAGGCACCCTTAGCGACCAATGTCATCTCTCAATCTAACCCTTGACACGTCGTCAAGTCGGTTCTATCTTCTAATTAATTCCTCGACTCGTTGTCGAACCCTTCTTCAAACCAACCTCTTTTTGCCTCACATTCTGTTTTCGATTCAATCTTTCTACAAACGTTTTTTTCTTAAACCTACGAAAGAGGGATAATTCTTAGAATCTAGCATTCTTTGAATATCCGAATGAGTAACTCTCGAGGCGTGCCCTTGAGTTGTTATTAGTTCATTCTTTCGATTTCAAAACATCCAACACTTTTTCTTCAACCCAACTTCCGAAAGAATTGAGTTCTTGGAATCTCGCATTCCTTGAATTCTTGAGTGACAAGCTCTTGAGGCACGCTCTTGGGTTGCTTGTCAGTCACTCTTTCGTTCCTCAACCTAAACTACCAACCTATTCAACCTCATATTTTTGTGGTTGTTACCACGAACTACGAACGCTCTGATTCTTCATTCACTCTTGAATGTAAGATACGTAGGCACAAGATTGCGATGATCTTGGCGAGAACAATCCCCTCCATTTTCCTCTTCCCCTATCCTTTCCCGTAGTCGAACTACGACGCTCTGATTTCTCATTCTCGTCTGAATGAGCATACGTAGGCACAAGGGCCCCAATCCTTGGCGAGCACCCTATCCTCTAACCACCCATCTCTCCTTTGCGTCTTTAACTTTTTGCCCTACCAATTCAACCTTTAACAACGATAAGAGAATAAGTAAACCTAAACAACACTCCCCACAATTTACCTTAAGAGGTTCCCGTCGAGTACGACGGACGTGAGGAGTGCTAATACCTTCCCCTCACGTAACCGACTCCCGAACCCGGAACATGGTTGCGACAGCCCTGTTCCTATCCTTTTCGTTTTAAGAGGTTTTCTCGATATTTTCCTCTCCCGTTTATTCGGGAAAAATAAAGTTCGGTGGCGACCTATCGCACCTCGAAAAATCACGGAGACATTTCGGAGAAACGACCCTCGCACGAAAGGGTCGCACCTCGAAAAATCACGGAGACATTTCGGAGAAACGACCCTCGCGCGAAAGGCGCGGAAATGCGGTTCGACAGAGTCGCCACCGAACTTTATTTTTCCCTAATAAACGGGAGAGGAAAATATCGAGAAAACCTCTTAAAACGAAAAGGATAGGAACAGGGCTGTCGCAACCATGTTCCGGGTTCGGGAGTCGGTTACGTGAGGGGAAGGTATTAGCACCCCTCACGTCCGTCGTACTCGACGGGAACCTCTTAAGGTAAATTGTGGGGAGTGTTGTTTAGATTTACTTATTCTCTTCTCGTTGTTAAAGGTTGAATTGGTAGGGCAAAAAGTTAAAGACGCAAAGGAGAGATGGGTGGTTAGAGGATAGGGTGCTCGCCAAGGATTGGGGCCCTTGTGCCTACGTATGCTCATTCAGACGAGAATTAGAAATCAGAGCGTCGTAGTTCGACTACGGGAAAGGATGGGGGAAGAGGAAGATGGAGGGGATTGTGCTCGCCAAGATCATCGCAATCTTGTGCCTACGTATCTTACATTCAAGAGTGAATGAAGAATCAGAGCGTTCGTAGTTCGTGGTAACAACCACAAAAATATGAGGTTGAATAGGTTGGTAGTTTAGGTTGAGGAACGAAAGAGTGACTGACAAGCAACCCAAGAGCGTGCCTCAAGAGCTTGTCACTCAAGAATTCAAGGAATGCGAGATTCCAAGAACTCAATTCTTTCGGAAGTTGGGTTGAAGAAAAAGCGTTGGATGTTTTGAAATCGAAAGAATGAACTAATAACAACTCAAGGACACGCCTCGAGAGTTACTCATTCGGATATTCAAAGAATGCTAGATTCTAAGAATTATCCCTCTTTCGTAGGTTTAAGAAAAAAACGTTTGTAGAAAGATTGAATCGAAAACAGAATGTGAGGCAAAAAGAGGTTGGTTTGAAGAAGGGTTCGACGACGAGTCGAGGAATTAATTAGAAGATAGAACCGACTTGACGACGTGTCAAGGGTTAGATTGAGAGATGACATTGGTCCCTAAGTGTGCCTCCAATATTAAAACCACGAGGAATTGTGAGGTGTGTGCGAAATGTCGATGATTGCGAGTGCATACGAGCATTCGACTTAGGAGAACGTTTGAAAATGTTTGAGTTTAAAAAAGTCGAAAGGTTGAGTAAATAACAACTCAAGAGCGTGCCTCGAGAATTATTTACTCAGAAATTCAAGGAATGCTAGATTCCAAGAACTTCTTTCTTTCGAAATTTTAAATCGAGGAAGATGTTTTGAAAATAATTTGAAATGAAATGGGGTATGAAAATAATTTGTGAATGTATGAGGTAAGGATATGAATTTGAATTTGAAAATGATTTAGGAGAAGTGATAATTAATTGATAAATGAGATGTCAGCCTCACAACCAATTAACCGAAGTATTATCGAGATGCTTGATCTCGACGATACTTTTCCATTCGATTTGGGTTTGGATGAACAAATGGAAATATCATACAGAATGCTAGATTCCTATGATATTTCTTTGTCTAAAGAAAAGAGTGTGCTTAAAGAGCGGAAAGTTGAACAAAACATTATTTAAGGTGTACACCTCAATAACATCCATTCGAAAACCCAAAAAGTGCTAGACTTCAAGAGTTTAATTTTTGTAATCTAACCAAAAAAAATGATTTGATTAACCATGCTTAAGAAATAATATTGCTTCAAAGTTTTTAAAATAAAATCTATTTTGAAATTGTTTTATGAGAAAAAAATGATTTTGATGCATTAAGGCATTAGTAGGGAAAAATCGACGAAAATTATTACATTTACGGGGAATGGGATACATTTGTTGAATGGGGAGGAATTGACGCGAAAGCAAGCGTATACGAAAAAAAGTGAATCGAGTCATCAAATCCTTCTATCTTGGCCCAATTTATTCAACAAAATTAAATGGTTAAAAAATTACTAAATAACTTAATTAGATTAACCCCAATTAATTATCAGACATTATTCGATTAAGGTGTAAAAAAAATGATGGCGTAATGGTATCAAATTACCAACTTCATGACTCTAGAATACAGTTTAGCTGCAATGCAAATTAAATAGCAACGACTTCCAATATTATTTACAAAACAATTCAAATTATAAATGGTGAAAAAAATGTAGCACAAGTATATATAAGGATAAGTTTCTAACTAAGTCTAAATAATATAGAAACAAAAAAGGCCTGTAGCACGATGAACTTGAAGGATTTTGGTCACACAGGTTGGATCACAAATAGGTGCAGTCAACCATAATCCACCCACCTCTTAACATAACAATGTTTGAAAAAAAACAAAAAAAACATCACAGACATGGTGTTTGATAAACATGACTGAAAGCTGATAAATTAGAGCATCAATCCAATCTTGCCCAACATTAGCTACTGCACATTCAGATTCAAATGTAAAACGAGAGCCTAATATCCTTGTATCCATGTGTGTGGAAGATATTTCTAATCAATATGACAGTAACCAAAACGAAATTATTTCGAAAACACATCACATTGAATTACTTACATTGTCAATGTTAGACTAAACAACTGTAATCATGCATTTGAACTACAGACCATGGCAAAAACACACATACAGCAGAACAGGTCACAAAACCTTGATTGAACCTAAAGATCGGAACCGGCATCGACACAGATGTGAGTCGCAGCTATAGCATATACACCACTAAAATATTCGCGAAAGAACATGGCAAGCACAACTTTTAACTGAACTAAAGTCCGACATTAAACCGGTGGACAAGTTTCAATAATCATGACAACATAAAGTGTTCATATTGAATCCAGTTGATTATATTACATTAAGAGCATAATGACACACATTCAAAGTCGAAGCCATGGGCCTGAATCCACCTTAATATAACAACAATTATTAGGAGAAGAAGAATATAGTTAAACATAAACTAATTTATATATAAGTACACACATAAAGCTAGCGGATTGAAAACAACCATCACCGACAAATAATTACCTCAGATGCGATAAAGTTAACACGATTTGGGACCTTGTATCTTTGTCGTAGATCTGTTGTTGGCCGAAAGGTTGGTTACTCCAAGTTTCAGTGATGTGGTCGTTTGTAGGAATTAGCCGCGGAGAGAGTTGTTGCAACGCTCACAGTCGTCGCTTGTGATGAGCTATCATTGCGACACAATACAGCAAAATCGAGTTGTTGTTGGTGTGAAGTGAGACTAAGTGGTTATTTCGGTTCTTGCCGTGATGCTTGAACTGCGATAGAGGGATGCGATGTTATTGTTGTGCGAGATAGGGCTGTGAATCATAATCTCAGACTCTAACAACAACAGTACCTGCAAAAAAACCCAGATAGATACAACAACTCAATACTTTCAAGGCGATTTTATGGTGTACAAACGGTTTCGCAAGGTGGCCGAAAAAAAAAGGTCAGAGACTGTTGTAAAGTGAACTGCGAGCATGACGGTGAGGGTTATGTTGGTGAGAAATTGGTGGAAGGTTTTGTTATTCAAAATGATGATGGTGGCGGAGAAAATGGAAGTTTGACGGCGGAAAAACGAAATCGGATGGTTCAGGTAGAGAGTATTTGGATGATGATGATGCGTAGGATTTGGTTAGGGTTGTGGCGACGGTGAAGGTTTGGGAGAAGGGGAAGACTCACCGGCGGCTAGGGTTTGGCGAGAGATCGTGGGGCGGCGGCCGTTTTCACTTAGAAGGGAAATCAACAGTTCTTAGGGTTTTTTTTCTGAGTTTTTTTCTTTTGGCCAGGTGAACAGTAACGACTTAGGCCCCTCTACTCATGGAAACCACTCTCTTAAATGCTTGGTGATTCTAAAACCCTAACGGGCCGTGGCATATGGGCCTCCCTTCAATCCTGTTTTTTTTATTTTTTCAGCAATTAGTACTTACTACTAAAAATAATAACTAAATAATATATTTAACAAATATTTAATTCATAAACATTAACAATAAACATAATAGATACTAACAAATATATATGTAACACCAACAAAAATTATGAAATTTAATATTTACAAATAAAAGAGCTATATGTGCACAAAATATTTATTATTAATAATATTTTAAAAAGAAAAAAGTTTTAGGAAATTAAGAAAGGAAATAATATGCACAAAAAAGGTTGTTAAGCCACGTGTCACGCCTTAATTGGTTAAGAGAAAAAAGATTTTTTTTTTAAAACGTCCAATTTCGGGTGGACACATGTCTAAACGGCATGAAACAATAAATGCGAAAATATTTACGAAAAGGGTAGGACAAATTTAGGGTATGACAGATGCCCCTATCTAATGGGCTTAAACCTAGGAAAATGAATTGCATTGGCGTTCACATTCCTGAGGTAGAAGTCAATTAGATATAAAAAGACCCTGAATTTGTCCGAAAGAAAAAAAAGATGCTTGAGAGTTGAAAATGCTGGACTAGGTAAACCTCTGAGTAAACTGTGAATAATAGGCAAAGAGTCGTCATCATCAAAAGGATGATGGAACGAAACACACACAGCTACCACCACCCAAAAGGATGGTAGAGCAAAAGCACAATCGCACAATCTGGCATTAATAACTATGACAGACCCCCACCAAAAGGATGACGGAGCGAAACTCACACCAGCCACTACCACCAAAAGGATGATAGGGCAAACACAATCGCACAATCTGACATCGACGAAATGCCAGACCCACCACCAAAAGGATGACGGAGCGAAACCCATATAAAACAAAGTCGCACAACCTATCATTAACGACTATGATAGACCCCCCCACCAAAAGGATGACGGAGCGAAACACAAACAAAATATCGCACAATCTGACATTGACGAAATGCCAGACCCAACACCAAAAGAATGATGAAGCGAAACACAAACAAAATATCGCACAATCTGACATCGACGAAATGCCAGACCCACCACCAAAAGGATGACGGAGCGAAACACACACCAGCCACTACCACCAAAAGGATGATAGGGCAAACACAAACACACATCGCACAATCTGACATCGACGAAATGCCAGACCCACCACCAAAAGGATGACGGAGCGAAACACACACCAGTCACTACCACCAAAAGGATGATAGGACAAACACAATCGCACAATCTGACATCGACGAAATGCCAGACCCACCACCAAAAGGATGACGGAGCGAAACATAAACAAAATATCGCACAATCTGACATTGACGAAATGCCAGACCCAACACCAAAAGGATGATGAAGCGAAACACAAACAAAATATCGCACAATCTGACATCGACGAAATGCCAGACCCACCACCAAAAGGATGACGGAGCGAAACACACACCAGCCACTACCACCAAAAGGATGATAGGGCAAACACAACACACATTGCACAATCTGACATCGAAGAAATGCCAGACCCACCACCAAAAGGATGACGGAGCGAAACACACACCAGTCACTACCACCAAAAGGATGATAGGACAAACACAATCGCACAATCTGACATCGACGAAATGCCAGACCCACCACCAAAAGGATGACGGAGCGAAATACACAAACAAAATATCGCACAATCTATCATTAATGACTATGATAGACCCCTCACCAAAAGGATGACTGTAATACCCCAAATTTTACCCTTATATTTAGCCAGTCATTTCGCATATCATCTCATATGTACATTGCTAACCGCTAACCAGTTATGGAGGTTTTTGTTTTGCAGATTTGGTTCCAGGGGTATTTTGGTCATTTTACACAACTTCTGCTAATTCCTTGAAAACGGGCTGTTATTACAGGCATTTATTTGCCAATTGGGTCAAGGTGCCGGTATGTTTTGTCAGAAATATGATTGGACTCGGGGCCGCGTCTTGTTTGATGTTGAAACATTTCTAAAGCAGTTTTGTTTCCTCTTAATAAGATGAAGTTGGTTTGAAAAAGAAGTGGGCACTGTTATGGTTATTTTGAGAAGTGATGTGATCAACGAGATTTTAATTTGAATTTGTTTGGATATAACTATATGGCGGGATATCATTTATAAAAGGCAAAAGAGAAGTAAGTTTGAACTTTGTGTTCATAAGTACTTATAAGCTGCAACTCAAGAAGGAATTTAGTATTCATGGATACTTTGAATTTACAAGTGAGAAAGTAAATATGAATATTTGTTGAATTTCATTTCATCAATATTTATAATTTACAATTTGATAAGTGAATTTGAATTGTTTCACAAGGAATTACATTAAGTCAATAAGCATCTATCCTAAATCCTAAAAGTTCCTAAGGGTCTTCATGCTGTCTTTAAGCTTCGCCGCAAATCTCGACTAACCTGCACATCAAAGCAAAACAAACAATATAGAAAAAAGGTTAGAAGATGCTTTTGACACTCTCAGAACGATGTCATCATCGAGTGCCGGGAGTGGCACAACCGAAGCTGCGACCTACCCCCGTTACCAATCCGCGCCGTAGGCGTCAGATCAGGTAACACCTGTTCTTAATCGTTGCGGGACATCCGAGAGATAGAAAAAATAAAAGAAGTGGGGCTGATTCGTTTTGCCGCGATTGGATTTCCAAACTGATACGAGAATAAGGCAACATAGGCAAGTTTTGACTCAAACCCGGATGCCGGCAGGTCTGAGTCACCTTGGTTTCAAAACTTCCAACACCTGAAAAGCCACAAACGCATCAATGTCAAGATTCAGAATTTGGAACTCAAAACCTAAATAGTTCAGGAGCAGCATCAGTTCTGAACCATGTACAGAAAAATGAGACACAACAAGCTGCGGCAAAATAACATAGGACAAGGTATCACAAGATTCAGCAACATCAGTTAAAGGCAAGTCCCCATTCAAACCAGTTTCAATGGCAAGCAACACATAAGTGAGCGCCAGCACAAGATCATAGCGAAACCATACTCAGTTCATGAAACAAACAAGTGCACAAACACAGGGCTCATCACCAATTTAATCAGAAGCAAAAATATAAAACACAAGTCAGGGTTATAGTATCCTGTTCCAAATGGTTCAGACCCTAAGGTCATCATCACCGGGTAACCCTTCTCGATGGCTTTGACCTGGCAATAACCACACCATCAGTTGCCCTCTGAAAGGAGAAAAAGAAGAGTCAGTGAACTTGTATCAGAAAACGAATCAGAGCCAATACTAATATCTGAAACAACAGCAACAAGGCAGTAAATCAAAAGAATAAGTTCGGTTCAAGACAAGCTCAGCGCAAGAACAATCAAACAAAGAATCCCAAATTTGATCAGTTGAAACTCGCCTCAAATAAGATCCCCACGGGTCAAGGTCTGAAAACAACAATCAAATAACATCATAAAGGTTGTCTCAAAACCAAACAAAACCAGCCGAATCCATATCAGAAAAAACCAGTTCATAAATCTGAATGTCATAATAGTGCAACACCTTTTGAACCAAATGAGCAAGCTCATTGCAGAAGATCGAAAGGCACAGGCCTGGGCTCAGTTCGAACATCACTGCCCAGGCAAGTAAGTGTATCAGTCAGGTTATGAGTCCCCCGCCGGAAGTTTAACACAAGCATCAAAGATCAAACAACATCAACATTCCCCAAAGTTCATAACAGAACTCAAAGCCAAAAACGAGTCACGAGCTGCATAAACTTGAATGGACAATTCAATTCATAAAGTATAAAAACCGCCCAGTTCATCAATGAATCCCCAGACAAATCCGATCGACATCAAAAGGATCCAACCCTACGGCCGTATCAGCCTACGCCAGATTTGAAACTCAGTGATATCAAATTAGGACCAAAACCAATAAACCCACAGCGACATCGAAAATTGAATAACCAAAGTTAGTTTACTGAAAATCTGCATCAAAAGAACCACATCAGTAAAAAAGGACGCCCATAGTATCAAAACGGTCCCTATCAGAAGAATTGAGTTCGAGTAAATCAGAGAAGAATGATTCAGTTTATCACGAAGCAGTTCAAATGGAATCAGAATAAATAATCCAGTTAACCAAAACAAATCAGAATGAAAACATTTCGAAACAAATCCAGTTGTGTCAAACAGAATCTGTATGAATCCAATCAACATCTGGAAAGCAGACCAAGTCCATGACAGATCATAACCGTATCCACCCTGAAGGTGCAAAGCAAATTGTATCAGAAAAATAACAGAAAACAATTTTGATATTGATATCAATTCCAAATCAGGGAAGATTAAATCGTATCAAGTGAATCAAAACGAGCCAAAGCACCAAGTTCACAAATCACGAGCCCAGAATCATGACAAAAGAAATCCCAATCAAATCTTAAGAAGGGAAATAAGATTCAATCAGATAAGATCAAAGTAAAAGCGAATCACAAATCAGATGAGATCAAATATATCAGAAACAAATGAAATCCAATCTCACCGAAATCCCAATCGAACCCTAAAAGAGGGAACATGGTTCAATCGTTATCTGAAAAAACCAAACAAAATCATATCAAACTTTCAATCAAATCAAAAGTATGCTGGTTACGAAAACAAAATCAAATCGAATCATCAAAAATCAACACGAAATCATATCTCAGAAAAAGAGCAGCAAATCAGATCAAAGGCCCAAAAGAATGATTGAAAAAAAAAGTATATAAAAAGGGACGATCTCACCATCAAAAAGGGAGGAACGTAGCCGCGTGAGAGAGAGAACGAAGAACACTCCAAGCGCAGAAACCCTAACGAACGAGAATCGCGAGACTCAGAGGGACCAGCACCCTCATCATCGTCTCCGACGAACCAACATCAACAACCGCGCCACCGAACGAAGGAAGACCACCTTCGCCGTTCGTTAAAAAACGGCGGGCAATCAACCTTTGGGCCTCAGTTCTGCACATCACCGGCCGTTTCACTCTAAAAGTAAGCTATGAGATTTTTGCCTCACCCAATTTCTGTCTGATTTCAGGATATGAGCGAGAGAGAAGAGAAGCGAGAGAGAAGAGAAGCGAGAGAGAGGAGAAGAAGAGTGAAACGGCGCCGCGAACGTACTCTGGGGTGAAACCCTAGAGTGTCCCCTCATGACTAACAAATGGGTTGGGTCCGGGTGTGATGACCGGCCCAACCCTCCCTTTTTTTTTTATTATTTTATGTTTTGTTTTTTTAATTTAATTTGTTTTATGTTTTTTAAAAAAACCCATTTTTTTTAACATTTTAATTTTATAATTTAAAAAATCTTTATAAAAAAAAATATAACATTTTAATTTTGTAGTTATAAAAAAAAAATCTTTTTTAAAATATAAATATTAAGGATAATAAAAACCTTTTTTTTAAAAATAAAATAAGAAAGATTTTTTTTAAAAATATAAAAATAAAACCTTTTTTTTAAAATTTCTTTTGCAAGCTAACATTAAATTAGTAAGATTTTTTAAATAAAACAATAGTAAAGTCTCAATCTACATCTTCTCGTAACTCATTGCTGCCTAACTCTGCCTACTAACGGGTGTTCATTTTTTCAGTCCATATTTATTACTATTGTGTTGAGTTTTCATTTAAGTTTCATTTATATTTGTATCTGTTTCTCATATGTAACTACGCGAACCTAATAATCGCGCTTTAAGTTTCTGCCTTTAAATTTCTGTTTGTATGGCTTTAACTGCTGTCTTTATTTTCTGCTTGCATAAATCATCTCACATCTTCATTAATATTCCAGTCACACTACGCACTCCGAAGGAATTAGGTCTAGCATTTGACCGCCGTGTCAATAGTCCTCAACTTCAAAACCTTACAACCTACAAACCCTAAATTTCACAAATGCCTCGCCGCAGGCAAAGTTACAATTTTACCCCTAGCATTAGGTCAAAGAGTCGCCGCGCTCATTTTAGGGTTTCCCGCCGCGGAATCCCTAACCTAATTTTACCCTAATTCACTTGACATTTCAACGTAGAGATTTGGAGTTTCTACACTCCACGTAAGCGTGTCCTTAAGATGCGTTTATTCCCCTTGAGACCTTGACCACAGTCAAGAAGTCTCTAACCTCCCTTTTGAGGGGAACTACGATTACTCTGATTCCACTCCCGTAAGGATACGTAGGCACAAGATGCGATGTCTTGCCGAGTAAACTAAGAATTAACCCCTTAGGTCTTTTTTCTCACTTTTAATCCCTTTGTACATATACCTTAAGCAAATAAATAAAGCAAATAGTAAACATTTGAACAAAAGGTTCCTGTAGAGTACTACAGAAGTTTAGGGTGCTAATACCTTCCCTAAATTTAACCAACCCCCGAACCCTAGATCTTTCCCCGCATTGTGTTTACGATGCAAAATAGGTTTTCCCTCTTTTGACCTTTTCCTTCGGATAAATCAAAGAGCGGTTGTGAATTGAATTGCGATTCAAACTCATTAATAGTTTGTGATCCTATTTCCACCGCAACAGAAAATGGCGACTTCACTGGGGACCTAACTTTTGAGGGTTATCCCTAACTTGTTCATATTTATTACTATCTGTGTTATTATTCATTTGCATGTATATATTTGTGCTTTGATTGTGGGATTGTTCCTTGTGCTGTGAGATGAGTCCTACACCCAGATCTAGTGTACCTTAGGTAAATGGCAATAGACCAAGGAAACTGTACGACGTATATCGATACGGTTGATTTGGTGGCCATAGTTAGTGCGACTTCTTGGTTGGTGCTTATATTCCTTAAGTCAAGTTGAGGATAATATTGAGGCTGCCATATGTTGTCAATGCACTAACTGACTTTTAGAACCCTAGTTAACTCATCTTGGCCTTTAGAAAGTAGTGAGGTAACCGGCTTTGGTGCAGACTGAAGTTGGTTGACACTCGATACTACGCTCATTGAGATCTTAAACTTGGAGGGTTTTGGTTGGCAAGTAAGTTGCCTTCTGAACAACCACCCTTGTGAAGGATCAATGATATTGAGATCCCTTAGAACCTGGTTACTTTTGTAGGACAGGATGAACCATCTAACTTCAGGGGAGGGTACTTGCCTTTGAACCTCATGCAAGCCTTTAACCTAGGACTTTGTGTGTTTTCATGCATTGCATCCATAAAGCATCTCATCGCATTGTATTTCATGGAGTTCAAACATCATTTATGGATATCGCGGGATACCATAAATAAATAAAAATATAAAATGAAGAAACAAGAAAAAGATTTCCTTGGTACCCCACGACATTAGTAAATGTTTTGAATTCCATGAAATCTTCATTTACATTCACATTTTAGCATCATACTTTTGCATTGCATGTGTCTCCCGATTTCTCGCACTCGGTTCTCTCACCTTCCAGTTTCGTCACCCTGAGTTCTCGGCACCAATACAACACCAGAGCTCAAACTCGGAAAAGAATGGAGGATCAGGCAAAAGAGATTGATCGCCTTAGCAATGAACTTGAAGACCTTCGAGGGGGTATGGGGCGTATGATGGAATTGTTGCATGTCATGAATGCTAAGATGGATACCCAGCCCACTGTTGTTTCTGAGATTACCGGCGTTACTGTGGACCCCCCACCAAGTGTGACCGTAGCAAGGGACCCACCTTATGGTCTTGCTCCGGGTTTTGTGCCTCCTCAAGCCACTGTTCCGATTAATCAACCTGTTCAGCAAGCCGTGCCCTTGTTTTCTGAAGTTTCTAGGGGGGCTCCTATCTTTGCACCACCTGTTGTGCACACTCGTGCGCAACCCTACTTCAATGAGACAGCTTTTGATAATCTTGACGAGAATGTTGAGGGTTATGAGAAACATGATAAGCTTCGTGAGGAAGTAAACACCATCGTCCAGAGATTGAAAAAGGTAGAGGGTGATCAAATTTTTGGGACTGCTGCAAGGGATGTTTGTTTGGTTTCGGGTTTGGTTATTCCCCCGAAGTTCAAAACTCCGAACTTCGATCGCTATGAAGGTGCCACCTGTCCTAAGAGTCATCTGATCATGTATTATCGCAAAATGGCTGCCCATGTTGAGAATGATAAACTGATGATTCATTGCTTCCAAGACAGTTTGAAGGGTGCTTCTTCCAAGTGGTATTTAACTTTGGACCAATCCCGCGTTAAGAGCTTTCAAGATTTATCTGACGCTTTCATCAAACACTACAAGTACAATATGGATCTGGCTCCTGACAGAAGACAGTTGTTGAGTATGTCACAAAAGAATTCTGAGTCATTCAAAGAGTATGCTCAAAGGTGGAGAGAGACTGCTTCGCAGGTGGAACCTCCTTTGACCGAGAAAGAATTAGCTGATTGGTTTGTCGACACGGTTCGTCCAGAATTTTACGAAAGAATGGTGGGTAGTGTGACTTCAAATTTCTCCGACATCGTTGTTGTGGGTGTCAAGATTGAATTGGGTATGAAGAGTGGTAAAATGACAAATAATCATGGCGCTTCTAAGGATCAGCCGAAGAAACCTCCGTATAGCTCCCAGAAAAAGAAAGAGAGTGAGACTAATGCTATATCCTCTGGTAGACCAAGGGAACGCTTTTATCGGCATCCGCAAGGTTATGATCAACCTCAAGGGTACCCAGTCCAATATGCTCAACAACCCTATGTGGCAGCTATTACACCTTCTTTCAATCAACAGGTTCCCATATATCAACCTATGCAACAACCTCCTGTTTATCCGCCTCCTGTCAACTATCTACAGGCGCCCAACGCTCCTGCTCCTCAACAGCCAAAGAGTTCGGCTCCTCGCCAGAATATGCCGAACAGAAGAACGTATAAGCCTTGTCCGCCGATTCCGATGACCTTCACCGAGTTGTATCCCTCTTTGGTCAAGCAAGGTCTAATCACTACTCGGGCTTTGGGTCCGCCTCCTAATCCTCTGCCCGCCAATTACAACGCCGCCGCTCACTGTTTATTTCATGAGGGTGCGCCTGGCCATGATCTGGAGAATTGTTATGCTCTCAAAAACATTGTCAGGGATTTGTTGGAAAAGAAGATTTTGTCATTTGAAGATCCTCAACCGAATGTTAAGAAGAACCCTTTTCCTAACCATGAGAGTGTCAATGCCATTAGTGCTGATTCAGAGGAAGGTTATGCCCTTGATGTTGAACAGATTAAGACTCCTCTCAGGATGTTCCATTCGAAACTGTTTGAAGCCGGTCTGGTAGATACTTCCCACGCTGCATGCGCAAGTTGTGAAGCCAGTAGCAAGGGTTGTGTGGTGGTTCAGAATGATGTGCAGAGTTTGATTAATGAGGGTGTTTTACAAGTGACAAGCCAAGTCAAGAAGGATGTAGTCGCTGTGGTTGATCCCGTATTCCATCAGCCTGAATCAAAGGGTAAGGTGCCAGTGTTTAATCTATCAGGGGCAGGCTCCGCCAATCTCGTGTTCGATATGTCGAGGTCGTATATCCCTGAAGTGAATCAGCCTAAGCCTATAGTTATTCGAAGACCGAGTCCGTTTCCTTTCAGTGATCCTAAAGTCGTGCCTTGGAAATACGACGTGACGATGATTGACAAGGAGTCTGGGAAGGTTATTCCAAAGGAAGAAGGTAAGGATACGGTGACCAATATCGCAGAGGCAAGCAGGATGACTCGCAGTGGCCGTGTGTACACTCCCCATTCCAATGAGGTCCCACCTAAGGAAACGACTAATATCCCTGTGCCCGCCAAAGACAAAGGTAAGGGAGCCGTTACGAATGATGAAGATGCTGAATTTTTAAGGATCATCAAGAAAAGTGACTATAAAGTTATCGATCAACTTCATCAGACTCCTTCCAAGATTTCGATTTTATCTCTGTTGATGAATTCACCCGCTCATAGGATGGCCTTGCAGAAGGTTTTGACTCAAGCACATGTGGATCAAGATATTAGCACCAGTCGGTTTGATAGTGTGATTGCCAATTTAACCGCCTGTAACACCCTCAGTTTCAGCAATGAAGAGTTACCGAAGGAGGGTCCGAACCATAATCGTGCTTTACATATATCGGTAAAATGTCAGGAGGACAATTTAGCGAGAGTGCTAGTGGACACCGGGTCTTCTCTGAATGTTCTACCCAAGAGGGTTCTTGATAAGTTGGCTTGTAAAGAGACTGTGTTGAAACCTACTCCTTTGGTCGTCAAGGCTTTCGATGGTTCTCGCCGGTCGGTAATGGGGGAGGTTGAGCTTCCTATCCTGATTGGTCCGCAAGTTTTTAATATCACGTTTCAAGTCATGGACATTAATCCCAACTACAGTTGTTTACTCGGAAGGCCGTGGATTCATGCCGCTGGGGCAGTGACCTCAACGTTACATCAAAAGATGAAGTTCGTGATCGATGGAAAGTTGGTTATTATACACGGTGAGGAAGATCTGATGGTCAGTAACCTGTCTTCTTTCCGTTACATCGAGGCCGATGAGAATGCTTTAGAAATCTCCTTTCAAGCACTTGAGATCGCCAATGTTGTTCTGCTAGAAGTCGAAGAGACAGTGGGTCAGGGCAATCCATCTTTTGCATCTCTGAAGAGTACCAAATCAACAATTGACAGGGGCATTCCTGAAGGTTGGGGAGAGGTAATTGATGTCAAGACCAAGACTGATCGCTCTGGGTTGGGTTACAAACCAACTCAGAATGGAGCTGCCACAACTGTCGAAGGGCGTCCGAAGGTTATCCAAGAGGTATTTGTCAGCGGAGGCTTCCAAGTCAATGCCATCAGTGAATGTGAGAAAAATGAAGAGCTGAGCAACCTGGTGTTTAAGGGTGATGCAGTTTTGAACAACTGGGAGGCCGTAGAGATCCCTGTTATTTTTCCCTTGTCAAAGTAATTGTTTTTTTAAGTTTCATTTACATTTTCAAATAAAAATCCGTAGCTCTGCCCAAGGCTATAGGGTCGCTTTTATTGGGCCACCTTTCATTCATAAAAAGATATTAATAAAAGCATTTTGTTCAATTCCACTTTGGTTCATTTGCGTTTTTCGTTTTCACCTTTAAAAATGAAATTGGCAACCTTTTCTTCCAAATAATAATAAAAAAAAACAGCATTTCATTCTTACATATCTTCGAGCATTTTAATTAAGTAAGCCTTCCATCATGCAGAGAGATCGTAAACCTTGTTGGATCCGATGACCTTACTGACACTCCTGACTGGGATGCACCCATCAATCAAGCTGAGGACGAGGGTGAAGAAGATTTTGAAGTACCCACTGAACTGACAAGATTGATTGAGTACGAGTACACAGAGCTTCAACCGCATAAAGAGCAGGTGGACTTAATTAATCTCGGTACAGATGAGAGTAAGAAAGAGGTCAAGATTGGTGCAATGCTGGGGACAGAGGTTAGGCCGAGGTTGATTGAGTTGTTAAAAGAGTATGTTGATGTGTTTGCGTGGTCATATCAAGATATGCCGGGCCTGAACACAGATATTGTTGTTCACAAGTTGCCACTTAAGCCAGATTGTCCGCCTATCAAACAAAAGCTTCGAAGAACGAGACCCGACATGGATTTGAAGATTCGAGATGAGGTTAAAAAGCAGTTGGATGCAGGTTTCTTGGCAGTCGCGAAATATCCAGATTGGGTTGCCAACATTGTGCCAGTGCCCAAGAAGGACGGTAAGGTTAGGATGTGTGTAGACTACAGGGATCTGAACAAAGCAAGTCCAAAGGACGACTTCCCGCTGCCACATATTGATACACTTGTAGACAATACAGCCAGTTTTGCGTTGTTTTCATTTATGGATGGTTTCTCTGGCTATAATCAGATCAAGATGGATCCCGATGATCGAGAGAAGACTACTTTCATTACTCCTTGGGGAACCTTCTGCTACAAAGTCATGCCCTTCGGTTTAAAGAATGCAGGGGCAACTTACCAACGTGCTATGACCACTCTTTTTCATGATATGATGCACAAAGAGATTGAGGTGTATGTGGACGATATGATAGCCAAATCTCAGAGTGAAGAGGAGCATTTAGACCATTTGGTGAAGCTGTTTGAACGACTCAGGAAATATCAGTTGAAATTGAATCCTGCAAAATGTACCTTCGGTGTCAGATCTGGAAAACTGCTTGGTTTCATTGTTAGCCAGCGAGGGATTGAGGTGGATCCTGACAAAGTCCGAGCCATTCAAGATATGCCGGCTCCGCGAACCGAGACGCAAGTTAGGGGTTTTCTGGGACGTCTGAATTACATTTCCAGGTTTATCTTTAATATGACCGCTACTTGTGAGCCGATATTCAAGTTGCTTTGCAAGGGGCAGACAGTTGAGTGGAACCCTGATTGTCAGAAAGCGTTCGAGAAGATTAAGGGTTATTTGCAAGATCCCCCTATTCTGATCCCGCCCGTACCTGGAAGACCGTTGTTTATGTACCTTACTGTTCTCGAGAAGTCTATGGGTTGTGTGCTTGGACAACATGATGAGACTGGGAAAAAGGAACATGCAATTTATTACCTGAGCAAGAAGTTTACCGATTGCGAAAACAGATACTCACCATTAGAGAAAACTTGTTGTGCATTGGCATGGGCCGCTAAGCGCCTTCGGCAGTATATGGTCTGTCATACCACGTTATTGATTTCTAAAATGGATCCGATCAAGTATATTTTTGAAAAACCTGCTCAAACCGGGAGGCTAGCCCGTTGGCACATGTTGTTATCCGAATATGACATCCAGTATGTACCCCAGAAGGCGATTAAGGGTAGTATCTTATCTGATTACCTTGCAGACCAGCCAGTTGAAGATTATGAACCTCTTAAGCTCGATTTTCCCGATGAGGATATTTTGTTGATTAAAAGAGATTGTGAAGAGCCAGATCCGAGCGAAGGTCCAGAACCAGGTCTTTGGTGGAAGATGATGTTTGATGGTTCCTCGAATTTTAATGGGCATGGTATAGGCGCCGTTTTGATGAACCCAAAAGGCGGATTCACTCCATTTACAGCAAGATTGGACTTTGAGTGCACTAATAACGTCGCAGAGTATGAAGCGTGTATCCTCGGCCTCGAAGCAGCGATTCATCTCCGAATCAAACTTCTTAAAGTAAGTGGTGACTCAGCTTTGGTTATTTACCAAGTACAAGGCAAATGGGAAACGAAGAATGAGAAGCTGATCCCTTATAAGGACTATATTATTGAGCTGATCAAGTATTTCGACGAGATAGAGTTCGAGCATGTTCCTAGATCCGAGAATCACGTAGCTGATGCATTAGCCATGTTAGCATCCATGTGGAAAGTTAAGTTCGTTAATGAAGCACCTCTTATCCATATTGAGCGCAAAGTTGAGCCCGCTTATTGTCAGTTGGTCGAAGAAGTTGAGATGGATGAAAAGCCTTGGTTTCACGATATCAAGGACTATCTCGTCAAGCAAGAGTATCCCGAGGGTGCTACTGGTCTGGACAAGAAAACATTGAGAAGACTGGCGTCCAAATTCTTTATCAGTAATGGTGTGCTATACAAGAGAAATCACGACATGGTCCTGCTCAGATGTGTTGATAAACGGGAAGCGGACATGTTACTGCAGGAAATTCATGAAGGGACCTTCGGGACTCATGCCAATGGTTATGCTATGTCCAAGAAGATGTTAAGGGCTGGGTATTACTGGTTAACCATGGAAGCCGACTGCATCCAATACGCTAGGAAATGCCATAAGTGCCAAATCTATGCTGATAAAATGCACGTACCTCCGTCACCGTTGAATGTTTTGTCTTCACCCTGGCCATTCTCTATGTGGGGCATTGACATGATTGGGGCAATCGAGCCGAAGGCTTCTAACGGTCATCGTTTTATCCTCGTTGCTATTGATTATTTCACCAAGTGGGTAGAGGCTGCCTCCTACACCAACGTGACCAAGCAAGTGGTTGCCCGCTTCATCAGGAAAGAAATCATCTGCCGTTATGGAGTCCCAAGCCGGATAATAACTGACAATGGCACCAATCTGAATAATAAGACTATGAAAGAGTTGTGTGACAATTTCAAGATCACTCACCACAATTCTTCTCCGTACCGTCCTAAGATGAATGGGGCCGTTGAAGCTGCGAATAAGAATATCAAGAAGATCCTGCAAAAAATGGTTGTGACTTACAAAGATTGGCATGAGATGTTACCGTTTGCTTTGCATGGATACAGAACCTCAGTAAGAACTTCGACAGGGGCAACACCTTTCTCATTGGTGTATGGAATGGACGCCGTGCTCCCCATCGAAGTAGAGATACCTTCTTTAAGAGTGTTAATGGAAGCTGAACTTGAGGAAGCTGAGTGGGTTCAGGACAGATTGGATCAGTTGAATCTCATTGACGAGAAGCGCTTGACAGCCATGTGCCATGGGCAATTATATCAGAAACGGATGAAAAGAGCGTTTGATAGGAAGATTCGTATCCGTGAGTTCCGTCAAGGAGAGCTCGTACTCAAAAAGATCTTGCCAGTACACAAAGATATGCGTGGAAAGTGGATGCCCAATTATGAAGGCCCGTTTGTTGTAAAGACCGTTTTCTCCGGAGGGTCTCTGATACTTACGACAATGGATGGTGAAGAACTAGCACACCCCGTGAATTCTGATGCAGTCCGAAAATATTATGCCTAAAGACCCGCTAAGTCGAAAACCTGCAAAAGGCGACTTAGGCAAAAGTAAGGGTTGGAAAAAGAAAAAAGAAATAATAATAAAAAGCTCGCTAAGTTGAAAACCCGAAAGGGCGGCTTAGGCAAAAAAGAGCGTCCCGGTGGATTGAAAACCCGAAAGGGCGGTCCAGGCAAAAGTTAGGGACAAAGGCATTTCATTGCATCAGAAGACACTGATTATCTCGAACACACTTGCCGCATGAGAGCCATGTTTCAGTTCTTTCATCCTTGCCCAAAGCAGGATTCTGGATTAGTCTTAGTTATTAGTGTCAGTAGGTGTCATTGGATTCAATGTAACTTTTCCCATGTTGCCAATTTTAAAACATAATCATCTGTGGAGCTATGCCTTCAGCGAGCTACCGCCCTTTAATAAAAGATACCATCTCGTTACTTACATTCCTTGGTGCATTGCTCTTTATTTTCTATTGTTATGCAAAATGCGTTTATTCTTAAAATTTGAAAATGAAAGGTGCATTGTAGATTTTTCAGAATTGTTTTTCAAAAACAACAAATTTGAAATTTAATAAATTACTTTGACTAGTGGAAATTCCGAAAGGATCTCTTCATTCCCCGGAAATATCATTATTGCAGAAACACTTTCAAACCATTGCCCAGTGATAGTCCCCAGAGAGACTATAAGCTGACAACTTTTTCTTGGGAAACTCAAAAGTGTTCCTCAGGTTTTCTTCTCCCCAGGTGAAGACATGGTACTATGCACCTAAGCAGATTACCTTCTCCCCAGAGAATTCAGAACTTTAAAACCAGAGTTGGTTCCACCATTGATCCTTCCCACCCATGGTTGACGTATTGGTTGCAGAGAACACAGGGTACCTCCGTCGAGATGTTTATTTCATCTCTCGTCCCGTCTCTAGTCAGTTTCGTCAACATACGCAAGGGCATAAGCATCACATGCCTATTTCATTTCATATTCATTACATATTCATTACATACTCATTACATACTCATTTCATAACATCTTGCATACATAAACATTAACATACATTCATATTAACATATTCATTAACATATGCAGTAGCATTCACAGGTTCATTATGTTTCACCATCATTTGGTTGTTACCGCCGAGTAACTGGGTTCGTCCATTCTCTCCAAATAGATTGTCAGCCCTAAGCATAAAGTACTTACTTGTTTCCAGTTTCCCCACGGAGCTCGATCCTCGTGGATGACGGTTACTTCAGCTATCTTTCCTCGCCAGGATTAGATATTTACCCTCCGAGATCATTCCCTCGATGGAGTCTTGATTACCAGTTTTCTTTCTAGCTCGATCCTAGATTGAACCTCAGTCATGTCGGTCGTCAATCCCAACCGGACGTGCATTTATTTTGCACTATCTTTCAAGAAAATCAACTACAATCCTTTACAGATACACGCCAGTTCGCGCCGGAAAATATATCAGTACAACACTTTGCAATCCTACATGTTACAACCCTTTACACTTTACATTTTACAGCATCAACACACGACATTTCTCACCTAAGAAGTCGATCATATCCTCGTTATGACTCGCAGCAAATGGCCATCTCCATGGAGCAGTTGGGCTTCCATTTACCTGCCGTCTTGAGGTTTGAACCAAATCGTATTCAGGAGAGCACGATCTTGAGTTACGGGGAGGTTTGAGCAGTTTCATATTCAGGAGAGCACGATTCTGAAGTTATGAAGAAGTTCATTTATCCTTTAGTAAAAGAAGGAGCGGAATCATATTCAGGAGAGCACGATTCTGAGTTATGAGGAAGTTCAGTTGGCCGTTTTTCAGGAGAGCACGATTCTGAAGAATGAAGAAATTTCAGGAGCCGAATCATATTCAGGAGAGCACGATTCTGAGTTATGAGGAAGTTCGATTATCCAGTTTCATATTCAGGAGAGCACGATTCTGAAGTATGAGTATATTCAGTCATCCAGTTTCATATTCAGGAGAGCACGATCCTGAAGTATGAGTATATTCGGTCATCCAGTTTCATATTCAGGAGAGCACGATTCTGAAGCATGGAAAAATTCAGTCATCCAGTTTCATATTCAGGAGAGCACGATTCTGAAGTATGAGTAAATCCAGTCAGCCAGTTTCATATTTAGGAGAGCACGATTCTGAAGTATGAAGATTTTCATTTACCCTTTATCCGAATCATATTCAGGAGAGCACGATTCTGAAGTATGAGGAAGTTCAGTTTACCCTTTTCATATTCAGGAGAGCACGATTCTGAAGTATGAAGATTTTCATTTACCCTTTATCCGAATCATATTCAGGAGAGCACGATTCTGAAGTATGAGGAAATTCAGTTTACCCTTTTTTATGTTCAGGAGAGCATTTATCCTTCAGTAAGAGAAGAATCAGAATCGTATTCCAGGCACCGACCTTAAAATGCGAGAAGATTTATTTATCAGATAAGCAGCAGCCTCTTTATTTGAGTGCTTATCCATTTTTTTGCACATAAGTCCCTTCCAACGATAAGTGACAGTTCTCCCTCGAGAAGCTTATCAGGGCATGTCTTATTAAAACCCATTTATCTTGGCATACAGCCGGTCTTTACCCTGTATATTTTGCTACGGATTCCCGAAAAGTCCGTTTGATCGTGTCACGAGAGATAGTTTACAGAAGCTTGGATGTTATTCTTTGCTCAATGCTCCAGCATTCTATAAGCGATCTTGCAATCGTACGCGATTCAGTTTTTATCCTTTAGATTCCCCAGTGGAGGCCGTCTCACAGATGTCATTTCCATTTGCGAATCTCGTCCCTAAAGTGACAATTGGTCATTCGCACCAGTTGACTATCGTTTTAGATTTCCCAGTGTTGTACTGTGTCTCAGCGCGTCATTTTCCCCAGTGAGTTCTTCTCGTGGCGTCTGCCCCGGTGTCGTCATGTTCGTTAGCATTTTCGCATTCATTATTCCAGCATACGCATCATATCATATTCATGGCATCATCTGCATTAAGCTGTTCCCGTTTTGTCCATAGCATTGCATATCGTCGCATATAAGGGCAAAATTTTCGGTTATCTATATTTAAATCTCTCCACCACGATTCCTCGAGTCTCTGTCACTCAAATCGTCCGGTGTAGCTATTTAAATAGGGGCAACTGTAATACCCCAAATTTGACCCTTATATTTAGCCAGTCATTTCGCATATCATCTCATATGTACATTGCTAACCGCTAACCAGTTATGGAGGTTTTTGTTTTGCAGATTTGGTTCCAGGGGTATTTTGGTCATTTTACACAACTTCTGCTAATTCCTTGAAAACGGGCTGTTATTACAGGCATTTATTTGCCAATTGGGTCAAGGTGCCGGTATGTTTTGTCAGAAATATGATTGGACTCGGGGCCGCGTCTTGTTTGATGTTGAAACATTTCTAAAGCAGTTTTGTTTCCTCTTAATAAGATGAAGTTGGTTTGAAAAAGAAGTGGGCACTGTTATGGTTATTTTGAGAAGTGATGTGATCAACGAGATTTTAATTTGAATTTGTTTGGATATAACTATATGGCGGGATATCATTTATAAAAGGCAAAAGAGAAGTAAGTTTGAACTTTGTGTTCATAAGTACTTATAAGCTGCAACTCAAGAAGGAATTTAGTATTCATGGATACTTTGAATTTACAAGTGAGAAAGTAAATATGAATATTTGTTGAATTTCATTTCATCAATATTTATAATTTACAAATTGATAAGTGAATTTGAATTGTTTCACAAGGAATTACATTAAGTCAATAAGCATCTATCCTAAATCCTAAAAGTTCCTAAGGGTCTTCATGCTGTCTTTAAGCTTCGCCGCAAATCTCGACTAACCTGCACATCAAAGCAAAACAAACAATATAGAAAAAAGGTTAGAAGATGCTTTTGACACTCTCAGAACGATGTCATCATCGAGTGCCGGGAGTGGCACAACCGAAGCTGCGACCTACCCCCGTTACCAATCCGCGCCGTAGGCGTCAGATCAGGTAACACCTGTTCTTAATCGTTGCGGGACATCCGAGAGATAGAAAAAATAAAAGAAGTGGGGCTGATTCGTTTTGCCGCGATTGGATTTCCAAACTGATACGAGAATAAGGCAACATAGGCAAGTTTTGACTCAAACCCGGATGCCGGCAGGTCTGAGTCACCTTGGTTTCAAAACTTCCAACACCTGAAAAGCCACAAACGCATCAATGTCAAGATTCAGAATTTGGAACTCAAAACCTAAATAGTTCAGGAGCAGCATCAGTTCTGAACCATGTACAGAAAAATGAGACACAACAAGCTGCGGCAAAATAACATAGGACAAGGTATCACAAGATTCAGCAACATCAGTTAAAGGCAAGTCCCCATTCAAACCAGTTTCAATGGCAAGCAACACATAAGTGAGCGCCAGCACAAGATCATAGCGAAACCATACTCAGTTCATGAAACAAACAAGTGCACAAACACAGGGCTCATCACCAATTTAATCAGAAGCAAAAATATAAAACACAAGTCAGGGTTATAGTATCCTGTTCCAAATGGTTCAGACCCTAAGGTCATCATCACCGGGTAACCCTTCTCGATGGCTTTGACCTGGCAATAACCACACCATCAGTTGCCCTCTGAAAGGAGAAAAAGAAGAGTCAGTGAACTTGTATCAGAAAACGAATCAGAGCCAATACTAATATCTGAAACAACAGCAACAAGGCAGTAAATCAAAAGAATAAGTTCGGTTCAAGACAAGCTCAGCGCAAGAACAATCAAACAAAGAATCCCAAATTTGATCAGTTGAAACTCGCCTCAAATAAGATCCCCACGGGTTAAGGTCTGAAAACAACAATCAAATAACATCATAAAGGTTGTCTCAAAACCAAACAAAACCAGCCGAATCCATATCAGAAAAAACCAGTTCATAAATCTGAATGTCATAATAGTGCAACACCTTTTGAACCAAATGAGCAAGCTCATTGCAGAAGATCGAAAGGCACAGGCCTGGGCTCAGTTCGAACATCACTGCCCAGGCAAGTAAGTGTATCAGTCAGGTTATGAGTCCCCCGCCGGAAGTTTAACACAAGCATCAAAGATCAAACAACATCAACATTCCCCAAAGTTCATAACAGAACTCAAAGCCAAAAACGAGTCACGAGCTGCATAAACTTGAATGGACAATTCAATTCATAAAGTATAAAAACCGCCCAGTTCATCAATGAATCCCCAGACAAATCCGATCGACATCAAAAGGATCCAACCCTACGGCCGTATCAGCCTACGCCAGATTTGAAACTCAGTGATATCAAATTAGGACCAAAACCAATAAACCCACAGCGACATCGAAAATTGAATAACCAAAGTTAGTTTACTGAAAATCTGCATCAAAAGAACCACATCAGTAAAAAAGGACGCCCATAGTATCAAAACGGTCCCTATCAGAAGAATTGAGTTCGAGTAAATCAGAGAAGAATGATTCAGTTTATCACGAAGCAGTTCAAATGGAATCAGAATAAATAATCCAGTTAACCAAAACAAATCAGAATGAAAACATTTCGAAACAAATCCAGTTGTGTCAAACAGAATCTGTATGAATCCAATCAACATCTGGAAAGCAGACCAAGTCCATGACAGATCATAACCGTATCCACCCTGAAGGTGCAAGGCAAATTGTATCAGAAAAATAACAGAAAACAATTTTGATATTGATATCAATTCCAAATCAGGGAAGATTAAATCGTATCAAGTGAATCAAAACGAGCCAAAGCACCAAGTTCACAAATCACGAGCCCAGAATCATGACAAAAGAAATCCCAATCAAATCTTAAGAAGGGAAATAAGATTCAATCAGATAAGATCAAAGTAAAAGCGAATCACAAATCAGATGAGATCAAATATATCAGAAACAAATGAAATCCAATCTCACTGAAATCCCAATCGAACCCTAAAAGAGGGAACATGGTTCAATCGTTATCTGAAAAAACCAAACAAAATCATATCAAACTTTCAATCAAATCAAAAGTATGCTGGTTACGAAAACAAAATCAAATCGAATCATCAAAAATCAACACGAAATCATATCTCAGAAAAAGAGCAGCAAATCAGATCAAAGGCCCAAAAGAATGATTGAAAAAAAAAGTATATAAAAAGGGACGATCTCACCATCAAAAAGGGAGGAACGTAGCCGCGTGAGAGAGAGAACGAAGAACACTCCAAGCGCAGAAACCCTAACGAACGAGAATCGCGAGACTCAGAGGGACCAGCACCCTCATCATCGTCTCCGACGAACCAACATCAACAACCGCGCCACCAAACGAAGGAAGACCACCTTTGCCGTTCGTTAAAAAACGGCGGGCAATCAACCTTTGGGCCTCAGTTCTGCACATCACCGGCCGTTTCACTCTAAAAGTAAGCTATGAGATTTTTGCCTCACCCAATTTCTGTCTGATTTCAGGATATGAGCGAGAGAGAAGAGAAGCGAGAGAGAAGAGAAGCGAGAGAGAGGAGAAGAAGAGTGAAACGGCGCCGCGAACGTACTCTGGGGTGAAACCCTAGAGTGTCCCCTCATGACTAACAAATGGGTTGGGTCCGGGTGTGATGACCGGCCCAACCCTCCCTTTTTTTTTATTATTTTATGTTTTGTTTTTTTAATTTAATTTGTTTTATGTTTTTTAAAAAAACCCATTTTTTTTAACATTTTAATTTTATAATTTAAAAAATCTTTATAAAAAAAAATATAACATTTTAATTTTGTAGTTATAAAAAAAAAATCTTTTTTAAAATATAAATATTAAGGATAATAAAAACCTTTTTTTTAAAAATAAAATAAGAAAGATTTTTTTTAAAAATATAAAAATAAAACCTTTTTTTTAAAATTTCTTTTGCAAGCTAACATTAAATTAGTAAGATTTTTTAAATAAAACAATAGTAAAGTCTCAATCTACATCTTCTCGTAACTCATTGCTGCCTAACTCTGCCTACTAACGGGTGTTCATTTTTTGCAGTCCATATTTATTACTATTGTGTTGAGTTTTCATTTAAGTTTCATTTATATTTGTATCTGTTTCTCATATGTAACTACGCGAACCTAATAATCGCGCTTTAAGTTTCTGCCTTTAAATTTCTGTTTGTATGGCTTTAACTGCTGTCTTTATTTTCTGCTTGCATAAATCATCTCACATCTTCATTAATATTCCAGTCACACTACGCACTCCGAAGGAATTAGGTCTAGCATTTGACCGCCGTGTCAATAGTCCTCAACTTCAAAACCTTACAACCTACAAACCCTAAATTTCACAAATGCCTCGCCGCAGGCAAAGTTACAATTTTACCCCTAGCATTAGGTCAAAGAGTCGCCGCGCTCATTTTAGGGTTTCCCGCCGCGGAATCCCTAACCTAATTTTACCCTAATTCACTTGACATTTCAACGTAGAGATTTGGAGTTTCTACACTCCACGTAAGCGTGTCCTTAAGATGCGTTTATTCCCCTTGAGACCTTGACCACAGTCAAGAAGTCTCTAACCTCCCTTTTGAGGGGAACTACGATTACTCTGATTCCACTCCCGTAAGGATACGTAGGCACAAGATGCGATGTCTTGCCGAGTAAACTAAGAATTAACCCCTTAGGTCTTTTTTCTCACTTTTAATCCCTTTGTACATATACCTTAAGCAAATAAATAAAGCAAATAGTAAACATTTGAACAAAAGGTTCCTGTAGAGTACTACAGAAGTTTAGGGTGCTAATACCTTCCCTAAATTTAACCAACCCCCGAACCCTAGATCTTTCCCCGCATTGTGTTTACGATGCAAAATAGGTTTTCCCTCTTTTGACCTTTTCCTTCGGATAAATCAAAGAGCGGTTGTGAATTGAATTGCGATTCAAACTCATTAATAGTTTGTGATCCTATTTCCACCGCAACAATGACGGAGCGAGACTCACGCAAACTGGTCGCTGTCACCAAAAGGATGATAGGACAACATAGATTTGAAGTTTACCAACATCAAAAGGATGCAGGCTAGGTTGAACCGACGAAGTTCGACTATCACCAAAAGGATGATAGTAAGGCAATTGACAACAGTCATGCTTGCTGAATACAACTCATTAGGGAACACCCAAGAGGAAGATTGAATTGAAATGAGTCAACGGGGTATGCCCACCGTCTTGTTTGAAGATCATAGTTTTGCCGAAATGATTTCATGGTTACGCCCATGAATTTTGAAGAGGATGCCCCTGACTGGGCTGAGTTTGTCGTGATGTCTTGTCTTGCTCAACAAAAGGCTGAACAACTTCATGAGGAATGCTCACAGTTTTGCTGAAGATGCCCCTGCTCGGGTTGGATCTTGCACTGAATTTCTTCGATTTACCCAACAAAAGGTTGAACAACTTAGTGGGGAACGCCCACGGTCTTGCATGGTATGCCCCTGACTGGGCTGAATGTTGATTTGAAGATCTGATCAACCACAAGGTTGAAATACGTCATGGGAGACGCCCATGGTCTTTGAAAAATGCCCCTGACTGGGCTGAATCTTGCTTTGAATAACTTCGAATTTTGTGGGAGAAACCCACAATTGCAGAAGATTTCCCCTGACTAGGCTGATGATTGCTTTGAAGCCTGAAATTCGTGGGAGAAATCCACGACCTTTATGGGAGATGCCCCTGACCGGGCTGATGATGGTCTTGGAAATCTTCGGGGTTGATCCTGGACCTTGACTTGCATATGTGAATGCTTGATGATATGATATTCCATAACGAGTGGAAGTGCAAATGCAAGTACTGACGCGCGGAGATGCAAGAGCTGGGGAAGTATGATATGATTTGAGTATGCATATGATGCAAGATGCTTATGATTGCGAATGCAATGCGTATGATGCACGTGATTGCAGACGGGTGACTGGAAACGTAGGTGAAGACACCAGCGTGGTGGACTTTTGGTAGTTGCCAATGTGAATTGGACTTCGGGTGGTGGGAGGGATTGACTGCCTCGACACACAGTTGGTTGGAGACGCCATGACCAAAACAGACGAAGATACTCTATATGCCCCAAGTCTGGGTACTTGGTGATTCATCGTGAATTTGCTTCAGAGAAGGTTGCAACTCTGCTTGTTGGTCAGGACGACCTGGCCTTGTCCCATTTCGAACATGGCAATGGCCTGCCCCAGATTAATCAGTTCTGACATATGGAAGTTGAACTCAGATGACTTGCCCCTGCTCGAGCTGTTGAGTGATTTGCCTCAGACTATGGATTCTGAGGTAGTCTTGCTTCGTGTCAGCCATTGGAAGTTAAATTCTTCCTTGATTGCCCCTTATTGAGATGTCCTTGAATACCTAGCACTGATTTGCAATTAAAATCGTACATTCATAAATGGTAATATTAATGAAAAGTTCGATGCAAATTTTGAAAAAGTGTCTTTTATTGAAGTGTCGTGAAAGTGTGAGACGAATGGACTGTTATCCCAAACGTTGTGCTTAATTTTGATTAGTGCGAAAAATATAGCAAGGACAATGACACCAATGTTGATGATTATTAATCTTGTGAGGAGTCGGGTTACGCAACCTCGCAATAGTATGCTTTCAGAAGAAACCTCGCCTCAATTAGGTCTTTTAAGGGTTGTAACGTGGTCTGGTTCACGGTTGTGAAACAAAGGATGTTAGGCTCAAAGTATGACTTGTACCCACCCCTTCTTCTTAATGATCTCCAGTCCTACGCTCAGTTAATTCTACACTTGTTTGGACGGTGTAAGCTTGAAGGTTCAAGGTTTGCTCGACGTGGCAGTCACCTTATTTTGGTTTTTTGATGGATGTCAGTGCCCCTTTGATCTGGGTGGCCACCGAATCTTTTTTGTTTTTTTTTTTGTTGTTGAGGGTTTCGGGGTCCTCTCTTACTTTTGTTTTTGATCCCTAACTTTTGCATGGATTGACTTTACTTGTCAGATCCATCGGGATTGCCTTGATTTTGTCTAAGTCCTCTCTGAGGTGTTTGACTTAGCAGGCTTTTGATTTTTCCTTTTTTTTTGGATTTTGTTGTGACTGCCATAGCATGGGTCATTGATGAACGACCGTCTTCTGGATTTTGCTTTGTTGATTCGAGTGCGGAGTTGGATTAACTGAACACTACCCTGCCCCAGGTTGAGTGTAAAGGTTTGAATATCCGAAGGAAACTGCTACTTCTAGGCTCGAAGTGGTTTACTAGGGATTAACTCCTTATATCTCCGATGTTTGGGGAATTGAAGCACTGCATGTACATCATTGACGAGATTCGGTCTGAAAGCATACAGTTTGCAATTATGGGTATCTCGTTTTCATCATCCTCCCTCAAATCATGCTAAACAACAATGAATAGAGTGGAGTGAATAAACGTGTCGGTGATAAGTGAAAAATGAGTGAATACGACATAACTAATTCAAAACATGCATAAACGATACATTAATGAAACCGGATACGAATGACAATTGTTCAAAGCATACAGTACTTAAACACACAATGACAAAACATAAGAAATGCGAAAGATTAAATGGCAGCATGACGGCCTTCTTCAGAGAATAGACTTGACTGGACTTGATCTGATGTTGGCACTAGTTGGCTGGCGGCATCGGGTCGTTGATGGCACTGAGACACTTCCCATCAAAGGTGAGAGCTTCCTTGTCAACCAGGTCTTGAATTTTGTGCTTGAAAAACCTGCAGTTCTCAATGTTGTGACCTGGAGCGCCCTTATGAAACTCACAATGAGCATTCACATCGTAATCAGCAGGAAGGACAGTTGGGGGAGCTAGATCTCTCTGAACGATAGCCTTTTCTCCATTAGTTGAGCAAAGATATCTGCATATGTCATTGGAAGACTATCAAATACTCTATCTGGCTTCCACGTTCTGTGTTGATTTTGCTGACGCGGTCGTTGAGCGGTTCGCTGTTCTGATTCCTTTCCAGTTATGGAGAGGGCTTCGAAGATCTGATCCATCTTTCTGTTGAGGGATTCTAGTTCTTTCCTGATAGCAACTTGTTCTTGCCGAATCTGCTCCATCGTTCGTCTTGTATTGGCTCTAGTTGTGTACCGGTGTCGAGGAATCAACTTGATTTACTGGAGAAGAAGGAACGGAGACATGAGATTCTGCTGAAGAATTGGAAATGCAAAATGCACAACATATGAAATGCAATGTAAATGATATGCAAGATGCAATGCAAGATACAAGATCCAGGATCACAGGATCACAGTTCAAACAGCTCCTGAAGCTGTTAATTGTAATAGATAAGTAACCATAGTTTCTGACCAAAGAAACCTGTTGCGGTGGAAATAGGATCACAAACTATTAATGAGTTTGAATCGCAATTCAATTCACAACCGCTCTTTGATTTATCCGAAGGAAAAGGTCAAAAGAGGGAAAACCTATTTTGCATCGTAAACACAATGCGGGGAAAGATCTAGGGTTCGGGGGTTGGTTAAATTTAGGGAAGGTATTAGCACCCTAAACTTCCGTAGTACTCTACGGGAACCTTTTGTTTATTTTTTTATTTGTTTCATTTTTTGCTTTAAGGGTATGTACAAAGGATTAAGGGTTTAAAAGACCTAAGGGGTTAATTCTAAGTTTACTCGGCAAGACGTTGCATCTTGTGCCTACATATCCTTACGGGAATGGAATCAGAGTAACTGTAGTTCCCCTCAAAAGGGAGGTTAAAGAACACTCGACTGTGGTCAAGGTCTCAAGGGGAATAAACGCATCTTAAGAACACGCTTACATGGAGTCTTAAACTCCGATCTCTACGTTATGAATTGTTAAATTGTAATTAGGGTTAAATTAGGGATTCCACGGCGGGAAACCCTAAAATGAGCGCGGCGACTCTTTGACCTAATGCTAGGGGTAACATGGTAATTTTGCCTGCGGCGAGGCATTTGTGAAAATTGGGGTTTGTAGTTTGTAGTTTTGAGGGTTTGAAATTGAATGTGTGAAATTTGAGGGTTTGAGGACTATTGGCATGGCGGCCAAACGGCTAGACCTAATTCTTCGGAGGTGTGATGTGACAGAAGTAATGGTAAACGCGTGAGATAATTGAATCATGCAAACAGAGAGATAATGTCATAATTTAAACCATGCAAGCAGAAATTTAAAGGCAGAATTTAAAGAGCGATTGTTAAGTTCGCGAGGTTACATGAGAGGAGCAGATACAATATGATAATGAAATTTGAATTGAACAATAATAAAATAAAATAAATAACGGTCCTAGTTATTATTAAAAAAAATATTTTAGTTATTATTTTAAATTTATCTAAAAAAGTTTTTCTTAAAAATAATAGGTTTTCATATTAATTTGGAAAAGATGTTAATGTTATTTATTTTAAAAAACAGATTTTTATATTATAACAAGTTTTAATAAATTAATGATAACAATAATAATAATAATGGTAATAATAATGATAATAATGATAATAATAATAAATAATGATAATAATAATAATACTAATAATAATAATAATAATAATAATAATAATAATAATAATAGAGCAATAATGAATTTTAAATGTGCCAAATAACCCAACAATGTTGCTAACGCAGAAATGCGCTCATCGCAACCAGATCTAAATCGGACGAAACAAAATTTATCGCAAAGAAAAAGAAATTAAGCAAAAAATAGTATTATTGCTCACACAAAAATGCGATCATCGCAATCAGATCGAACTAACACAAATGTCACGCGTCATGCACACAAATGTGCAAACATCGTATCGACATAATTCGATCAAAAATTAATCTTATATATATATATATATATATATATATATATATATATATATATATATATATATATATATATATATATATATATATATATATATATATATATATATATATATATATATATATATATATATATATATATATATATATATATATATATATATATATATATATATATATATATATATATATATATATATAAACTCTAACAATTTAAAAATTATATATATAAACGTAACAGTAATAGATGAAGAAAAAGAAATAACGGTAATAGATGAAGAAAAAGAAATAACGGTAAAGATGAAGAAAAAGAAATAACGGTAAAGATGAAGAAAAATAAACAACAGTAATAGATGAAGGAAAAGAAATAACGGTAAACGATGAAGAAAAAGAAACAATAGTAATGGATGAAGAAGAAAACTAAATAACGGCAAACGGCACTCACTCCTCTTAGGTTTTTTTCATTCTCCCCCTTTTTTCCAACAAGGCAACACATGTATATATAGGGAACAAATTAGGGTTAACACCAAATTGTCAATAATGTCCCTAAAGCCCATTTTAAAGCCCAAACTAAATAATTAGTTAAGAAAAAATAAAATTTAAATAATTTAAAATAATTAAAATAAACTTAAAATAAAAACTAATAATGCTATTGATTCCTAAAATCAAAAATATTATAAAAAGAACAAAATTTTTTTCAATATTTTTTATTTTATGATTTTTTGGATATTTTTATGAATAATTTAGAAAAAAGTGAAAAAATAATATTTTAAAAAATGATTTAATTAAAATACGAAAATAATAATTAAATAATAATAAAAAACTATTTTTGTTATTTTTTAATGAAAGATAGAAAAATTTAGAGTAAAAATAATAAAAAACAAAAAAGTGACAAAGGTGAGATTCGAACTCTCAACCTCTCACACTCATAACTCCTTACACATGTCCTCCTGCCAATTGTGCCATTTTTACTTTTTAGAAAAAAAATGCATGCCATATGATATTTACCTGCAAAAAGTCAAACGACTACACAAATTTGTTAGTAATTGATTAAATGCAATAAAAATGCAATGAAATGCGACGACAAATCTTAGGGCAAAATTTGGGGTATTACAGTTGCCCCTATTTAAATAACTTCACCGGGTGATTCGAGCAACGGAGACTCGAGAAATCATGGTGGAGTGATTTAAATACAGATAACTGAAAATTTTGCCTTTAGACGCAGTGCTATGCAATGATATGGACAAAGCGAGAACAGGTTAATGCAGATGATATGATGCGTATGCTGGAATGATGAATTGTGAAAATGCTGACGAATGCGACGACACAGGGACGGACGCTACGAGAAGAAACACACTAGGGAGAATGACGCGCTGGGACACAGTACAACCCTGGGGAATTCTAAAATGATAGTCAACTGGTGCGAACACGACCAATTGTCATTTTGGGAACGAGATTCTCAAATGGAGATGACGCCTGTGAGACGGCCTCCACTGGGAATCTAAAAGTAAAACTGGATCAAGTACGATTGCAAGATCGATCACAGAATGCATGGAGCATTGAGCAAAGAATAACATCCAAGCTTCTGTAACCTATCCCTCGTGACAGGATCAAACGGACTTTTCGGGAATCCGTAGCAAAAATACAGGGTAAAAATCGGCTGTATGCAAAAATAAATGGACTTTAATGGGAAATGCCCTGATAAGCTTCTCGAGGGAGAACTGTCACTTATCGTTGGAAGGGACTTATGTGCCAAAATGAATAAGCACTCAAATAAAGAGGCTGCTGCTTATCTGATATATAAATCTTCTCATATTTAAGGTCGGTGCCTGGAATACGATTCTGATTTTTCTTAAAGGGTAAACTAAACTTCCTCATACTTCAAGATCGTGCTCTCCTGAATATGATTCTGCTCCTTCTTTTACTAAAGGGTAAATGAACTTCCTCATACTTCACGATCGTGCTCTCCTGAATATGATTCCGCTCCTTCTTTTACTAAAGGGTAAATGAACTTCTTCATACTTCAAGATCGTGCTCTCCTGAATATGATTGCGCTCCTTCTTTTACTAAAGGGTAAATGAACTTCTTCATACTTCAAGATCGTGCTCTCCTGAATATGATTCCGCTCCTTCTTTTACTAAAGGGTAAATGAACTTCTTCATACTTCAAGATCGTGCTTTCCTGAATATGATTCCGCTCCTTCTTTTACTAAAGGGTAAATGAACTTCCTCATACTTCAAGATCGTGCTCTCCTGAATATGATTCCGCTCCTTCTTTTACTAAAGGGTAAATGAACTTCTTCATACTTCAAGATCGTGCTCTCCTGAATATGATTCCGCTTAAACCTCCCCGTACTTCAAGATCGTGCTCTCCTGAATATGATTCGGTTCAAACCTTCCCATACTTCAAGACGACAGGTAAAATGGAAGCCCAACTGCTCAATGGAGATGGCCATTTGCTGCGAGTCATAACGAAGATAGGATTGGCTTCTCAGGCGAGAGATGTCGCTTATTTTGCAAGAGTAGCAATAATAAGCCTCTCATGTAAGAACTGCTTGTAGAGGTGATAACAGATGATGATAAGCTTCTCTGGTGAGAACAGGCGTGTATTGTGTTGTGTAAGGTTGTCATATCGATAGGTTTCTCAGGCGAGAAATGTATCATACCGATGCTGTAATAATGTAGGATTGTAAAGTGTTGTACTGATAGATTTTCCAGGCGTGAACTGGCGTGCATCTGTAAAGGATTAGTTGAAAGATAGTGCAAAATAAATGCACGTCCGGGTACAGTGATAAACTTCTCGGGCGAAAACAGTCGCGTATCTGCCATGGTATGGTGAAAATCTTTAGATGGTGCAAAATAAATGCACGTCCGGTTGGGCTCGACGACCGACAAGACTGAGATTCAATCTAGGATCGAGCTAGAAAGAAAACTGGTAATCAAGACTCCATCGAGGGAATGAACTCGAAGGGTAGATATCTTATCCTGGCGAGGAAAGATAGCTGAAGTAACCGTCATCCACGAGGATCGAGCTCCGTAGGGAAACTTGGAAACACATATGTATTTTATGCTTAGGGCTGACAATCTATTTGGAGAGAATGGACGAACCCAGTTACTCGGCGGTAACGACCAATGATAGAGACACAATGAACCTGTGCATGCTAACGCGTATGTTAATGAATATGTTAATATGAATGTATGTTGATGTCTATGTATGTAAATATGCAGGATGTTATGAAATGAGTATGTAATGAGTATGTAATGAATATGTAATGAATATGTAATGAATATGTAATGAAATAGGCATGTGATGCTTATGCCCTTGCGTATGCTGACGAAACAGACTAGAGACGGGACGAGAGATGAAATAAACATCTCGACGGAAATACCCTGCGTTCTCTGCAACCAATACGTCAATCATGGGTAAGAAAGATCAATGGTAGAACCAAATCTGGTTTTAAAGTTCTGAATTCTCTGGGGAGAAGGTAATCTGCTTGGGTGCACAGTATCACGTCTTCACATGGGGAGAAGAAAACCTGAAGGACACTTTCGAGTTACCCAAGAAAAGGTTGTCAGCTTATAGTCTCTCTGGGGACTGTGTCAGAGCAATGATTTAAAAGTGTTTCTGCAACAATGAGATTTTTTGAGGAGTGAAGAGATCCTTCCGAAATTTCCACTAGTCAAAGTAATTTCTTATATTTCCGATTGCGTTTTCGAAGAACAGCTTTAAAAATTTTCAATGCACCTTTCATTTTCAAAATTTTAAGAATAAATGCATTTTGCATAACAATAGAAAACAAGAGTAATGCACCAAGGAATGTAAGTAACAAAATGGTATCTTTTATTAAAGGGTGGCAGCTTGCTGAAGGCATAGCTCCACAGATGATTATGCTTTGAAATTGGCAACATGGGAAAAGGTTACATTGAATCCAACGACACCTACTGACACTAATAACTAAGACTAATCCAGAATCTTGCTTTGGACGAGAATGAACGAACTGGAAAATGGCTCTCATGCGGAAAGTGTGTTTGCAATGATCGGTGTTTTCTGATGCAATGAAATGCCTTTGTCCCTAACTTTTGCCTGGACCGCCCTTTCGGGTTTTCAATCCACCGGGACGCTCCTTTTTGCCTAAGCCGCCCTTTTGGGTTTTCAACTTAGCGAGCTTTTTATTATTATTTCTTTTTTTCAACCCTTACTTTTGCCTAAGTCGCCTTTTGCAGGTTTTCGACTTAGCGGGTTTTTAGGCATAATATTTTCGGACTGCATCAGAATTCACGGGATGTGCAAGCTCTTCACCATCCATTGTTGTAAGTATCAGAGACCCTCCGGAGAAAACAGTCTTTACAACAAATGGGCCTTCATAATTGGGCATCCACTTTCCACGCATATCTTTATGCACTGGCAAGATCTTTTTGAGTACGAGCTCTCCTTGACGGAACTCACGGATACGAATCTTCTTATCAAATGCTTTTTTCATCCGTTTCTGATATAATTGCCCATGGCACATAGCTGTCATGCGTTTCTCGTCAATGAGATTCAACTGATCCAGTCTGTCTTGCACCCACTCAGCTTCCTCAAGTTCAGCTTCCATCAACACCCTTAAAGAAGGTATCTCTACTTCAATGGGGAGTACAGCGTCCATTCCATACACCAATGAGAAAGGTGTTGCCCCTGTCGAAGTTCGCACTGAGGTCCTGTATCCATGCAAAGCAAACGGTAACATCTCATGCCAATCTTTGTAAGTCACGACCATCTTTTGCAGGATTTTCTTGATATTCTTATTCGCAGCTTCAACAGCCCCATTCATTTTAGGACGGTACGGAGAAGAATTGTGATGAGTGATCTTGAAATTGTCACACAACTCCTTCATGGTCTTGTTATTCAGATTGGTGCCATTGTCAGTTATTATCCGACTTGGAATTCCATAATGGCAGATAATTTCTTTCTTGATGAAGCGGGCAACCACTTGCTTAGTCACGTTGGTGTAGGAGGCAGCCTCTACCCACTTGGTGAAATAATCAATAGCAACAAGGATAAAACGATGACCATTAGAAGCCTTCGGCTCGATTGCCCCAATCATGTCAATGCCCCACATTGAGAACGACCATGGTGAAGACAAAACATTTAACGGCGAGGGAGGTACATGCATCTTATCAGCGTAAATTTGGCACTTATGGCATCTTCTAGCGTATTGGATGCAGTCAGCTTCCATAGTTAACCAATAATACCCAACCCTTAACATCTTCTTGGTCATAGCATAACCATTGGCATGGGTGCCGAAGGTCCCCTCGTGAATTTCTTGCAGTAACATATCCGCTTCCCGTTTATCAACACATCTGAGCAAAACCATGTCGTAATTTCTTTTGTATAACACACCATTACTAATAAAGAATTTTGAAGCCAGTCTTCTCAACGTTTTCTTGTCCAGACCGGTAGCACCATCGGGATACTCTTGCTTGGCTAGATAGTTCCTGATGTCGTGAAACCAAGGCTTTTCATCCACCTCAATCTCTTCGACTACTTGACAATAAGCGGGCTCAACTTTGCGTTCAATATGGATAAGAGGTGCTTCATTAACGAATTTAACTTTCCACATGGATGCTAACATGGCTAAAGCATCAGCAACGTGATTCTCAGATCTAGGAACATGCTCGAACTCTATCTCGTCGAAATACTTAATCAGCTCGACAATGTAGTCCTTGTAAGGGATTAACTTCTCATTCTTCGTTTCCCATCTGCCTTGTACCTGGTAAATAACCAAGGCTGAGTCACCACTTACTTTAAGAAGTTTGATTCGGAGGTGAATTGCTGCTTCGAGGCCAAGAATACATGCTTCATACTCCGCGACATTATTAGTACACTCAAAGTCTAACCTGGCTGTAAACGGAGTGAATCCACCCTTTGGGTTCATCAAAACGGCGCCTATACCATGCCCATTGAAATTCGAGGAACCATCAAACATCATCCTCCACCAAAGACCTGGTTCCGGACCTTCGCTCGGATCTGGCTCTTCACAATCTCTCTTGATCAACAAAATATCCTCATCAGGAAAGTCAAACTTAAGAGGTTCATAATCTTCAACTGGCTGATCTGCAAGATAATCCGATAAAATACTACCCTTAATTGCCTTCTGGGGTACATACTGGATGTCATATTCAGATAACAACATGTGCCAACGGGCTAGCCTCCCGGTTTGAGCAGGTTTTTCAAGAATATACTTGATCGGATCCATTTTAGAAATCAACAATGTGGTATGACAGACCATATATTGCCGAAGGCGCCTAGCGGCCCATGCCAACGCACAACAAGTTTTCTCCAATGGTGAGTATCTGTTTTCACAATCAGTAAACTTCTTGCTCAGATAATAAATCACATGTTCCTTTTTTCCAGTCTCATCATGTTGCCCAAGCACACAACCCATAGACTTTTCAAGAACAGTAAGGTACATAAACAACGGTCTTCCAGGTACGGGAGGAATCAGAATAGGGGGGTCTTGCAAATAACTCTTAATTTTCTCAAACGCTTTTTGACAATCAGGGTTCCACTCAACCGTCTGCCCCTTACAAAGCAATTTGAATATCGGCTCACAGGTAGCGGTCATGTTAGAGATAAACCTGGAAATATAGTTCAAACGCCCAAGAAAGCCTCTAACTTGTGTCTCGGTTTGCGGAGCTGGCATATCTTGAATGGCTCGGACTTTGTCAGGATCTACCTCAATCCCTCGTTGGCTAACAATAAAACCAAGCAATTTTCCAGATCTGACACCGAAGGTACATTTAGCAGGATTCAACTTCAACTGATACTTCCTGAGTCGTTCAAACAACTTCACCAAATGGTCTAGATGTTCCTCTTCACTCTGAGATTTGGCTATCATATCGTCCACATACACCTCGATCTCCTTGTGCATCATATCATGAAAAAGAGTGGTCATAGCGCGTTGGTAAGTTGCCCCTGCGTTCTTCAAACCGAAAGGCATGACTTTGTAGCAAAAGGTCCCCCAAGGAGTAATGAAAGTAGTCTTCTCTCGATCATCGGGATCCATTTTGATCTGATTATAGCCAGAGAAACCATCCATAAATGAGAACAACGCAAAACTGGCTGTATTGTCTACAAGTGTATCAATATGTGGCAGAGGGAAGTCGTCTTTCGGACTTGCTTTATTCAGATCCCTGTAATCCACACACATCCTAACTTTACTGTCCTTCTTGGGCACTGGCACAATATTGGAAACCCAATCTGGATATTTTGCAACTGCCAAGAAACCTGCATCCAACTGTTTTTTAACCTCATCTCGAATTTTCAAAGCCATGTCGGGTCTCGTTCTTCGAAGCTTTTGTTTGATAGGTGGACAATCTGGCTTAAGTGGCAACTTGTGAACAACAATATCTGTGTCCAGACCAGGCATATCTTGATACGACCATGCAAACACATCAATATATTCTTTTAACAACTCAATCAACCTCGGCTTAACCTCTGTCCCAAGCATTGCACCAATCTTGACCTCTTTCTTGTTCTCATCTGTACTAAGATTAATTAAGTCCACCTGCTCTTTATGCGGTTGAAGCTCTGTGTACTCGTACTCAATCAATCTTGTCAGTTCAGCGGGTACTTCAAAATCTTCTTCACCCTCGTCTTCAGCTTGATTGATGGGTGCATCCCAGTTAGGAGTGTCAGTAAAGTCATTGGATCCAACGAGGTTTGCGATGTCTCTGCATGATGGAAGGCTTACTTAATTAAAATGCTCGAAGATATGTAAGATAAGAAATGAAATGCTGTTTTTTTGTTTTATTTTTTGGAAAAAGGTTGCCAACTTCATTTTTTAAAAGTGGAAACGAAAAACGCAAATGAACCAAAGTGGAATTGAACAAAATGCCTTTATTAATATCCTTTTTAAAAATGAAAGGCGGCCCAACAAAAACGACCCTATAGCCTTGGGCAGAGCTACGGATTTTTATTTGAAAACGTAAATGAAAAAATGCTAAAATTACTTTGACGATGGAAAGATAACAGGGATCTCTACGGCCTCCCAGTTGTTCAAAGCTGCATCACCCTTAAACACCAGGTTGCTCAGATCTTCATCTTCCTCACATTCACTGACGGCATTGACTTGGAAACCTCCGCTGACAAATACCTCTTGGATAACCTTCGGACGCCCTTCGACAGTTGTGGCAGCTCCATTCTGAGTCGGTTTGTAACCCAACCCAAAGCGATCAGTCTTGGTCTTGACATCAATTACCTCTCCCCAACCTTTCGGAATGCCCCTGTCAATTGTTGATTTGGTACTCTTCAGAGATGCAAAAGATGGATTACCCTGACCCACTGTCTCTTCGACTTCTAGCAGAACAGCATTGGCGATCTCGAGTGCTTGAAAGGAGATTTCCAAAGCATTCTCATCGGTCTCGATGTAACGGAAAGAAGACAGGTTACTGACCATCAGATCCTCCTCACCGTGCATAATAACCAACTTTCCATCGATCACGAACTTCATCTTTTGATGTAACGTTGAGGTTACTGCCCCAGCGGCATGAATCCACGGCCTTCCAAGTAAGCAGCTGTAATTGGGATTAATGTCCATGACTTGAAACGTGATATTAAAAACTTGCGGACCAATTAGGATAGGAAGCTCAACCTCCCCCATTACCGACCGGCGAGAACCATCGAAAGCCTTGACGATCAAAGGAGTAGGTTTCAACACAGTCTCTTTGAAAACCAACTTATCAAGAACCCTCTTGGGTAGAACATTCAGAGAAGAGCCGGTGTCCACTAGTACTCTCGCTAAATTGTCCTCCTGACATTTCACCGATATATGTAAAGCACGATTATGATTCGGACCCTCCTTTGGTAACTCTTCGTTGCTGAAACTAAGGATGTTACATGCGGTCAAATTGGCAATCACACTATCAAACCGACTGGTGCTGATATCTTGATCCACATGTGCTTGAGTCAAAACTTTCTGCAAGGCCATCCTATGAGCGGGTGAACTCATCAACAGAGATAAAATCGAAATCTTGGAAGGAGTCTGATGAAGTTGATCGATAACTTTATAGTCACTTTTCTTGATGATCCTCAAAAACTCAGCATCTTCATCATTCGTAACGGCCCCCTTGCCTTTGTCTTTGGCAGGCACTGGGATACTAGTTGTTTCCGTAGGTGGGACCTCATTGAAACGGGGAGTATACACACGGCCACTGCGAGTCATCCTGCTTACCTCTGCGATATTGGTCACAGTATCCTTAACCTCTTCATTTGGAATAGTCTTCCTAGACTCCTTGTCAATCACCGTCACGTCATATTTCCAAGGCACAGCTTTAGGATCACTGAAAGGAAACGGACTTGGTCTTCGAATAACTATAGGCTTAGGCTGATTCACCTCAGGGATAGACGACTTTGGTATATCGAACACGGGATTGGCAGAACCTGCCCCTGACAGATTAAACACTGGTACCTTACCCTTTGATTCAGGCTGATGGAAGACAGGCTCAACCACAGCGACTTCATCCTTCTTGGCTTGGCTTGTCACTTGTAAAACACCCTCGTTAATCAACCTCTGAACATCATCCTGAACCAACACACAACCCTTAATACTGGCTTCACAACTCGCGCATGCAACATGGGAAGTATCTACCAGACCGGCTTCAAACAGCTTCGCATGGAATATCTTAAGAGGAGTCTTAATCTGATCAACATCAAGGACATAACCTTCCTCAGAATCGGCACTAATGGCATTAACACTCTCATGGTTAGGAAAAGGGTTCTTCTTAACATTCGGTTGAGGATCTTCAAACGACAAAATCTTTTTTTCCAATAAATCCCTGACAAGATTTTTGAGAGCATAACAGTTCTCCAGATCATGACCAGGCGCACCCTCATGAAATAAACAATGAGCAGCGGCGTTGTAATTGGCGGGTAGAGGATTAGGAGGCGGACCCAGAGCTCGAGTAGTGATTAGACCTTGCTTGACTAATGAGGGATACAGCTCGGTGAAAGTCATTGGAATCGGCGGACAAGGTTTATACGGTCTCTTGTTCGGAACATTCTGGAGAGGAGCCGGATTCCTTGGCTGTTGATGGGCAGGAGCGTTGGGCACTTGTTGATAGTTAGGAGGCGGATAAACAGGAGATTGTTGCATAGGTTGATACATAGGAACCTGTTGATTGAAAGAAGGCGCAACAGCTGCCACATAGGGTTGTTGAGCATACTGGATCGGGTACCCTTGAGGTTGAGCATAACCTTGCGGATATCGATAAAATTGGTCTCTTCGTCTACCAGAGGATATAGCATTAGTCTCCCCTTCTTTCTTCTTCTGAGAGCTATACGGAGGTTTCTTCGGCTGATCCTTGGAAACACCATGATTACTTGTCATTTTACCGCTTTTCATACCCAATTCAATCTTGACACCCACAGCCACGATGTCAGAGAAATTCGAATTCACACTACCCACCATCCTCTCGTAAAATTCTGGACGAACCGTGTCGACAAACCAATCAGCTAACTCTTTCTCGGTCAAAGGAGGTTCCACTTGCGAGGCAATCTCTCTCCACCTTTGAGCGTACTCTTTGAATGACTCAGAATTCTTTTGTGACATACTCAGCAACTGTCTTCTGTCAGGAGCTAGATCCATATTGTATTTGTAATGTTTGATGAAAGCGTCAGATAAATCTTGGAAACTCTTAATGCGAGACTGGTCCAAAGTTAAGTACCATTTGGAAGAAGCACCCTTCAAACTATCTTGGAAGCAATGAATCATCAGTTTATCATTCTCAACATGGGCAGCCATTTTGCGATAGTACATGATCAGATGACTCTTAGGACAAGTGGCACCTTCATAGCAATCGAAGTTCGGAGTCTTGAACTTCGGGGGAATGACCAGACCTGAGACCAAACAGACGTCCCTTGCAGCAGTCCCAAAAATTTGATCGCCCTCTACTTTTCTTAATCTCTGGACGATAGTGTCTACTTCCTCACGAAGCTTGTCATGTTTCTCATAACCTTCAACATTCTCATCAAGGTTATCAAAGACAGTCTCATTGAAATACGGTTGCACACGGGTGTGTACAACAGGTGGTGCAAAGATAGGAGCCCCCCTAGAAACTTCGGAAAGTAAGGGCACGGCTTGCTGAACAGGCTGATTGATCGGAACAGTGGCTTGAGGAGGCACAAAACCTGGAGCAAGACCATAAGGTGGGTCCCTTGCTACGGTCACATTCGGTGGAGGGTCCACAGTAACGCCAATAATCTCTGAAACAACAGTGGGCTGGGTATCCATCTTAGCATTCATGACATGTAACAATTCCATCATACGCCCCATACCCCCTCGCAGGTCTTCAAGTTCATTGCTAAGGCGATCAATCTCTTTTGCCTGATCCTCCATTCTCTTCCGAGTTTGAGCTCTGGTGTTGTACTGGTGCCGAGAACTCAGGGTGACGAAACTGGAAGGCGAGAGAACCGAACATGAGAAAACGGAAGACATATGCAATGCAAGAAAGTATATGATGCTATGATGCAAATGCGAATGAAGATTTCATGGAATTCAAACATTTACGAATGTCGTGGGGTACCAAAAAAATTTCCTTGTTTTTTCATTTTTTATTTTATCCCGCGATATAAATGATGCTTGAATTCCATGAAATACAATGAAATGGGATGCTTTATGGATGCCATGCACATGAATACACAAAACCCTAGGTTAAAAGTTATGAGTGGAGTTAAGGTCTACCCATCCCCAAAAGGAGTGTACTATAGGTTAGTTGTACCTGCAGAACAAGGTTCTAAAAAGTGCCCAAAGTCATCAGCCCATCTTTCGGATATTATCAACCTTCCGACTGACTCGGGGGTTAATAATATTCTCAAGAGAACCTCTTTTGAGTGTAGTATTGCGTAGCAGCCGTTGTAGGATTACTCCCACATAGCTCCCGCACTACGTCCTAAATAAGGCCAAAGTGGTGTAAAGGTACTACGGTCCTCAATATCACAGACTCCAATCGACCATGGAAAAAGTTTTCACGATTACTCGTTCAACCGAACCATTTTCGAAAAGGTCTCAACTGAGCGGTGATTCTCGAATCAACTTAGTCGGGATTCAACTCCCGATAAGCCTCATCGAATATATCCCCATCCTATAATAATGTCACTAGTCCGGGCGTAGGACTTATCTCACTGCACAAGGAACAATCCCCCAAACCAGGGCACAAATATATACATGCAAAATAACAAAACAAGTAGCAATAAATATGAACAAATTAGGGATAACCCTCAAAAATTAAGAATTTCTTCTCCCCAGTGAAGTCGCCATTTTCTGTTGCGGTGGAAATAGGATCACAAACTATTAATGAGTTTGAATCGCAATTCAATTCACAACCGCTCTTTGATTTATCCGAAGGAAAAGGTCAAAAAAGGGAAAACCTATTTTGCATCATAAACACAATGCGGGGAAAGATCTAGGGTTCGGGGGTTGGTTAAATTTAGGGAAGGTATTAGCACCCTAAACTTCCGTAGTACTCTACGGGAACCTTTTGTTTATTTTTTTATTTGTTTCATTTTTTGCTTTAAGGGTATGTACAAAGGATTAAGGGTTTAAAAGACCTAAGGGGTTAATTCTAAGTTTACTCGGCAAGACGTCGCATCTTGTGCCTACATATCCTTACGGGAATGGAATCAGAGTAATTGTAGTTCCCCTCAAAAGGGAGGTTAAAGAACACTCGACTGTGGTCAAGGTCTCAAGGGGAATAAACGCATCTTAAGGACACGCTTACATGGAGTCTTAAACTCCGATCTCTACGTTATGAATTGTTAAATTGTAATTAGGGTTAAATTAGGGATTCCACGGCGGGAAACCCTAAAATGAGCGCGGCGGCTCTTTGACCTAATGCTAGGGGTAACATGGTAATTTTGCCTGCGGCGAGGCATTTGTGAAAATTGGGGTTTGTAGTTTGTAGTTTTGAGGGTTTGAAATTGAATGTGTGAAATTTGAGGGTTTGAGGACTATTGGCATGGCGGCCAAACGGCTAGACCTAATTCTTCGGAGGTGTGATGTGACAGAAGTAATGGTAAACGCGTGAGATAATTGAATCATGCAAACAGAGAGATAATGTCATAATTTAAACCATGCAAGCAGAAATTTAAAGGCAGAATTTAAAGAGCGATTGTTAAGTTCGCGAGGTTACATGAGAGGAGCAGATACAATATGATAATGAAATTTGAATTGAACAATAATAAAATAAAATAAATAACGGTCCTAGTTATTATTAAAAAAAATATTTTAGTTATTATTTTAAATTTATCTAAAAAAGTTTTTCTTAAAAATAATAGGTTTTCATATTAATTTGGAAAAGATGTTAATGTTATTTATTTTAAAAAACAGATTTTTATATTATAACAAGTTTTAATAAATTAATGATAACAATAATAATAATAATGGTAATAATAATGATAATAATGATAATAATAATAAATAATGATAATAATAATACTAATAATAATAATAATAATAATAATAATAATAATAATAATAATAATAATAGAGCAATAATGAATTTTAAATGTGCCAAATAACCCAACAATGTTGCTAACGCAGAAATGCGCTCATCGCAACCAGATCTAAATCGGACGAAACAAAATTTATCGCAAAGAAAAAGAAATTAAGCAAAAAATAGTATTATTGCTCACACAAAAATGCGATCATCGCAATCAGATCGAACTAACACAAATGTCACGCGTCATGCACACAAATGTGCAAACATCGTATCGACATAATTCGATCAAAAATTAATCTTATATATATATAAACTCTAACAATTTAAAAATTATATATATAAACGTAACAGTAATAGATGAAGAAAAAGAAATAACGGTAATAGATGAAGAAAAAGAAATAACGGTAAAGATGAAGAAAAAGAAATAACGGTAAAGATGAAGAAAAATAAACAACAGTAATAGATGAAGGAAAAGAAATAACGGTAAACGATGAAGAAAAAGAAACAATAGTAATGGATGAAGAAGAAAACTAAATAACGGCAAACGGCACTCACTCCTCTTAGGTTTTTTTCATTCTCCCCTTTTTTCCAACAAGGCAACACATGTATATATAGGGAACAAATTAGGGTTAACACCAAATTGTCAATAATGTCCCTAAAGCCCATTTTAAAGCCCAAACTAAATAATTAGTTAAGAAAAAATAAAATTTAAATAATTTAAAATAATTAAAATAAACTTAAAATAAAAAATAATAATGCTATTGATTCCTAAAATCAAAAATATTATAAAAAGAACAAAATTTTTTTCAATATTTTTTATTTTATGATTTTTTGGATATTTTTATGAATAATTTAGAAAAAAGTGAAAAAAATAATATTTTAAAAAATGATTTAATTAAAATACGAAAATAATAATTAAATAATAATTAAATAATAATAAAAAACTATTTTTGTTATTTTTTAATGAAAGATAGAAAAATTTAGAGTAAAAATAATAAAAAACAAAAAAGTGACAAAGGTGAGATTCGAACTCTCAACCTCTCACACTCATAACTCCTTACACATGTCCTCCTGCCAATTGTGCCATTTTTACTTTTTAGAAAAAAAATGCATGCCATATGATATTTACCTGCAAAAAGTCAAACGACTACACAAATTTGTTAGTAGTTGATTAAATGCAATAAAAATGTAATGAAATGCGACGACAAATCTTAGGGCAAAATTTGGGGTATTACAAAACCGATAGGTACAACCTATACGGGAAGATCTAATCATTCTACCCATAAACCCACTCACGGGATGGTTTCTACGTTTGGTTCCCAGGATCACGGACACTAGTCGTATTAGCGTCACGCAACAGGCTGGCTGTATTACGACGATAATGACGATAGGGTCTCTCCTGAGCGGGGTCCTCATGCTAGGCACACAAGGAGCGAGTCCTTGGAGACTAACACTACACGACCACTAATATCGGAACTGGTGCTAATAAAAGGTTCCCAGAATCATGGACCCTTCATTAATCAAGTCGTGCAACAGGCTAGCTGTGTTACAACAAGATCTACGAATAGGTCTCCTCTGGAGGAGCTTTCATGCTAAGCACACAAGGAGTGAATCCTTGGTGACTAACACTACTCGACTACCAATTCTAAACTAAGTGTTCTCTCTGCTTTTACCAAAGCTCGAGCGTAGAGCCTTACTCATGATGTCATCCCAAGAACCAACAGGCCAAGATAACAAGCATAAAATATACAAGCGGTAAGAGAACAAATACATAAATGAGAAGAAAAAAAACAAACACTCCTCACAAACCAAAAGATAGGCTCGACTCTCTCTTTGCATGGAGCAAAATAGTCCCCAGCAGAGTCGCCACCTGTCGCACCTCGAAAAATCACGGAGACATTTCGGAGAAATGACCCTCGCGCGAAAGGCGCGGAAATGCGGTTCGACAGAGTCGCCACCGAACTTTATTTTTCCCGAATAAACGAGAGAGGAAAATATCGAGAAAACCTCTTAAAACGAAAAGGATAGGAACAGGGCTGTCGCAACCATGTTCCGGGTTCGGGAGTCGGTTACGTGAGGGGAAGGTATTAGCACCCCTCACGTCCGTCGTACTCGACGGGAACCTCTTAAGGTAAATTGTGGGGAGTGTTGTTTAGGTTTACTTATTCTCTTCTCGTTGTTAAAGGTTGAATTGGTAGGGCAAAAAGTTAAAGACGCAAAGGAGAGATGGGTGGTTAGAGGATAGGGTGCTCGCCAAGGATTGGGGCCCTTGTGCCTACGTATGCTCATTCAGACGAGAATGAGAAATCAGAGCGTCGTAGTTCGACTACGGGAAAGGATGGGGGAAGAGGAAGATGGAGGGGATTGTGCTCGCCAAGATCATCGCAATCTTGTGCCTACGTATCTTACATTCAAGAGTGAATGAAGAATCAGAGCGTTCGTAGTTCGTGGTAACAACCACGAAAAGGTGAGGTTGAATGGATTGGAAGTTTGAGAAAGAAACGAAAGAGTGACTGACAAGCAACCCAAGAGTGCACCTCAAGAGCTTGTCACTCAAGAATTCAAGGAATGCGAGATTCCAAGAACTCAGTTCTTTCGGGAATTGACTGAATTCTTGAGTGACAAGCTCTTGAGGCGCGCTCTTGGGTTGCTTGTCAGTCACTCTTTCGTCTCTTTCTCAAACTTCCAATCCATTCAACCTCACCTTTTCGTGGTTGTTACCACGAACTACGAACGCTCTGATTCTTCATTCACTCTTGAATGTAAGATACGTAGGCACAAGATTGCGATGATCTTGGCGAGCACAATCCCCTCCATCTTCCTCTTCCCCCATCCTTTCTCGTAGTCGAACTATGACGCTCTGATTTCTCATTCTCGTCTGAATGAGCATACGTAGGCACAAGGGCCCCAATCCTTGGCGAGCACCCTATCCTCTAACCACCCATCTCTCCTTTGCGTCTTTAAATTTTTGCCCTACCAATTCAACCTTTAACAACGAGAAGAGGACAAGTAAACCTAAACAACACTCCCCACAATTTACCTTAAGAGGTTCCCGTCAGTACGACGGACGTGAGGGGTGCTAATACCTTCCCCTCACGTAACCGACTCCCGAACCCGGAACATGGTTGCGACAGCCCTGTTCCTATCCTTTTCGTTTTAAGAGGTTTTCTCGATATTTTCCTCTCCCGTTTATTCGGGAAAAATAAAGTTCGGTGGCGACTCTGTCGAACCGCATTTCCGCGCCTTTCGCGCGAGGGTCGTTTCTCCGAAATGTCTCCGTGATTTTTCGAGGTGCGAAAATTGGAGAATCAAGCTCGGGTTGAAGATTGCGACAGGTTCTTTCTTGAATAAAACCGTTGGGGTTTTTCCCTCCAAGATTGGTTCGAATTTTGGGGGTTTTTGGACGAGATTCTTCATCAACGATCAATCGAGCGAAGGTGATTGTGAAGAGGTGGTCTTCACAAGTCTAGTAGCGGATTCGGTGATTTTGAAGGGAAGATCTCGGGTTCGATTTGGTGCTGTTGAGATCAGTCGTAGCCAAAGGTTTGAACAACAACGTGTTCTTCAATAAGGTGGCTGGAGTCAGAGGTCCATCAACACAAATCGAAGAACTTGATTCAGCTTGAATCAAGGGGCAAGGAGTGAAGGCAACTTTCAACACATTGAGATTTTTGTTGTAATTTTGCTGCTCAATCCTTGTATAAACTGTTCATTCAAACAGGTGATATCTATTCAATATATCTCAATTCTAGTTTTAGAATTGAGGGCAGACGTACCCCGAAGCGAGGACGATGGGGGAATTGCCTCACTAAATTACTTGTCTTCTTTATTTTCAGCATTTTCGTTACAGCTCAAATAAGTAATTTTTGTGTAAGCTCTATGGTCCAAAATTGTGATATCAATTGAGTAAGAGGTTAAAACTTTGTTTTTAACTCTAAAGTACAACAATACATTGTACTAGGCTGGTTGAAATCCCTTACTCAACATAAACATCACTTGGAGTGTTTTTGCACACCAAGTGTTTGACATATTGCTTGAACCAAAATTATCTTACTTGTGTATCTAGTTGTGGTTTGATTTTAAATCATTGGAACTAGGAAACCTTACAACTGAAGTAAATAATTGATAAGCGTAGTTTGTGTTGTGATTCTATTTTTCCGAATTGTCATTAATCCAAAGGCTTACATATATCCGGTTTTCCAATAACCGTTCGTTTTAGACTATATTTTTCCTCGGCCGCTTCCGCACTTAAAACAATTTTAAAACCAATTTTAAATTGGTAGCGCCGACTCAAATTTTAATTGGGGATCTATTCAACCCCCCCTTCTAGATCCGTTCCATAGTCTAACAAGTGGTATCTAGAGCTCCGGTTATTCGGTGCTTCAAATACAACGAGATAGAAAATGACAAACGAACCTAAAGGGGCGTACAATAGGGCTCCTGTTTTCAACGGTGAAAATTATAGTTATTGGAAAGACTGTATGCGTGTGCATATAAACTCCATAGACAGAAAAATATGGAACGTTATCCTTAATGGTCCAATAGAAATTACTATGACCAATGCGGATAATGTAGTTGTGCCAAAGCCTGAAGCACAATGGACCGATGACAATGAGAAAAAAATACAATTATGATTGGAAAGCTAAAAACATCTTAATCTCCTCATTAGGTGTAGATGAATACTATCGTGTATCCCATTGTCCTACTGCTAAGGCCATGTGGGATTCACTACAAATAGCCCATGAGGGGACAAACGATGTTAAGTTGGCTAGAATCAATACATTAACTCAAGAGTTCGATCTCTTTTTCATGGAGCAAGGGGAAACCATTGCTGACATGCAAAAGAGATTTACTCATCTCATCAATCGTTTACATTCATTAGGTAGGCCTGTTTCCAATGATATTGCTACTAATAAGATCTTAAGATGTCTTAACAGGGAATGGCAGCCTAAAGTGACCGCCATCAAAGAAGCACATGATCTTACCTTATTAGATTTAACAACATTGTTTGGCAAATTACAAGAGCATGAACAGGTACTCTTGAGCTTAGACCAACGCGAAAAGATGGAAAAGAAAGACAAAACGAAGGTGAGTGAAAAGAAATCGATAGCTCTCAAGACTTCCTCCTCGAAGTCTCAAGCAAAAGAGCAAAATGATTATTCCTCGAGCGACGAAGAAGAAGAGGACACAAACGAAGATATGGGGTTGTTTGTTAAACGGTATAACCGTTACGTGAGAAAGAACGGCATCCAACATTCCAAGAAGAACTTGGTAAACTTCCGGAAACAATCGAGACACTCCAAGGATGATGACTCGAAAGGTAAAAAGACTAGAGGGACGTGCTACAAGTGTGGAAAGCCCGGTCACTACAAACCGGACTGTCCAATGAATAAAAAGGGAAAGGACAAGGAATCATCAAAATCACACAAGAAATCATCAAAGCCTAGGAGAGCGTACATAGCGTGGGAAAGTGACAGCGACTCTTCCTCCTCTGATGAAAGTTCTAGTGATGAAGAAGAGTCCGTGAATCTATGCCTCTCCGCCAATCAGAAAAATAAGAAAAAACAGGTACGTCACTCTAAATATGATAAGTCCTCAAATATGTCGCATTCAGAATTACAAACCGCATTTCATGCCTTACACAATGAAGCAGTTAAAGCCTTCAAGAATCTTGCTTCTAATAAGAAAATCTTTACGTATTTAGAGCATAAAGTTAAAGAGTCCGAAAAGAAATTAGAGGACCTTAAGGCTTCCATTGTGAAAGGCAATGAATCGGATTGTAAAGACGATAGAAATCCTTTCAACTTCGGGTGTGGTACTTGTCATATTTGGCAAGGTGAGGTTAGAAACCTCAAGGCCAAATTAAACAAGGCACTTGAACCTAAAGTTACATTTGCTATTGATAAAAAGGATTTTAGAAAAAGTATGATTAACCCATACCAAAAATATGCATATGTAATTAGGGATCAAGCAAGTGAAAGTGTCTCTAAAGTTGATTTTGCTTGCTTATATTGTTGCAAGAAAGGCCACTCCATTGGTAAATGCCGGTTTAGGAGATTTCTTGTTCCTAAAGGCATCTACCAATGGTTGCCCAAACGCAACCATTTTGTCGCTAACCTATTAGGACCCAATATGCCATTGGGTACCTTCTTGTGCTAATTATGTTTTGACAGGAGAAATGTGTCGAGACCACCGAGAGAAGATGGGTTCTCGATAGTGGATGCTCAAGACACATGTCTGGAGACATATCCTTATTCATAGACTTTGTGGCTAAGAAGAAAGGGTATGTAACTTATGGTGATAACAACCGCGGAGCAATACTAGGTAAAGGTAGTGTAGGTAATCCCGCCTCTACTATGATTTCCGACGTATTGCTTGTCGAAAACCTTAAACATAACCTGCTTAGCATTAGCCAATTGTGCGACAAAGGATACAATGTATCCTTTTCAAAAGATTGTTGCAAAATTGTGCATGAAAATGATAAGAAGAATATGTTTAATGGTTTTAGAGTAAACAATGTATATATGCTTGACTTAAATGAAGTGTCATTAACAAGCGACAAATGCCTCATAACTATGAGTGAAGACTCATGGCTATGGCATAGGCGTTTAGCGCATGTTAATTTTGACTTACTCAATAAGGTAGTCTCAAAAGACCTAGTCTTAGGACTTCCCAAAATAAAGTTCACCAAGGATCACCTTTGTGATGCTTGTCAAAAAGGGAAGCAAACGAGGATCTCATTTAAATCCAAAAAGATAATTTTAACAACGAGACCTCTTGAACTTCTACACATGGACTTGTTTGGGCCGTCTAGGATAAAAAGTCTAGGAGGAAACTATTACAGGTTCGTAATAGTGGACGACTTTTCTAGGTTTTGTTGGACCATCTTCTTAGTAAGTAAAAGTGATACATTCGCCGCTTTTGAAAAGTTTGCTAAGCTTTCCCAAAATAAGTTAAATACAAACATAGTGTCCATTAGGAGCGACCATGGAGGTGAGTTTGAAAATCACTTATTTGAAGAATATTGCGGTAACCATGGTATTGATCATAACTTCTCCGCTCCACGCACTCCTCAACAAAACGGGGTTGTGGAGCGCAAAAACCGTATTTTAGAAGAATTGGGAAGAACAATGATTAACGAAAGTGGTTTACCTAAATATTTTTGGGCCGACGCCATTAGTACGGCGTGTTATGTTTTGAATAGGGTACTTATTCGCCCCATTCTAAACAAAACACCGTACGAACTTTTAAAAGGGCGAAAGCCTAATGTTTCTCACTTGCACGTGTTTGGATGTAAATGTTTTGTATTAAACAATGGAAAGGAAAACTTGGGCAAATTTGATTCCAAAGCCGATGAAGGTATCTTTCTCGGATACTCTCACTCGAGTAAAGCATATAGAATATATAATAAACGATTACTTGCTGTAGAAGAGTCTGTGCATGTTACCTTTGATGAGTCCTACCCGAGAAATGTCGGAAAGGATAGTGTTGTTCATGGTGCAGGTACATCCACTGAAGACATACTCAAAAGTGGCGAGACGGGAATTGATCAATCTGACAAAGCCAAACTTGAGGAGGATAAGGATGCACACCGTGATGCAACAGAGGAAGTTCATTCGCCTTCAAACGACGATCTTCCTCAAGAATGGAAGTCATCTAAAGACCATCCAATTGAAAACATTATTGGAGACATCACAAAGGGTGTAACAACTCGAGCTAAGCTAAGTAATTTCTGTTATTACTTCGCTTTCGTGTCACAGATGGAACCTAAAAACCCTAAGGAAGCCCTACTCGATGAACATTGGTATTTGTCAATGCAGGAGGAACTGAATCAGTTTACTAGAAATGAGGTTTAGGACCTTGTCCCTCCTCCACGAGGTCATCGAGTAATCGGCACCCGATGGGTGTTTAGAAATAAACTGGACGAGAACGGAGTAATAACTCGCAACAAAGCGCGTTTAGTCACGCAAGGGTATAACCAAGAGGAAGGCATCAACTATGAGGAAACTTATGCGCCGGTTGCCCGACTCGAGGCTATACGCCTTCTACTTGCTTTCGCTTGTGCGAAAGATTTTAAGTTATTTCAAATGGACGTCAAAAGTGCGTTCCTTAACGGGTTTATAAATGAAGAAGTCTATGTTGCTCAACCACCTGGTTTTGAGTATCCTGATCATGTCTATAAACTGAAAAGAGCTTTGTGCGGTCTTAAACAAGCTCCTAGAGCTTGGTATGAGAGACTAAGCAAATTCTTACTTGATCAAGGCTACTCAAGAGGAAAGGTTGATACTACTCTCTTCATTAAACGTCAAGGAAAACACTTAATTCTTGTACAAATTTATGTTGACGATATCATATTTGGATCCACTAACATGAATCTCGTAAGAGAGTTTGCTAAGCTTATGCAGGGTGAATTCGAGATGAGTATGATGGGTGAACTCACATATTTTCTCGGGTTACAAATCAAGCAACTGAAGGAAGGAACATTCGTGAGCCAAACAAAATATTGTTTGGATCTTCTCAAGAGATTTGACATGGCAAATGCAAAAGCCATAGACACCCCTATGCCAACATGTGCAAATATGAGTAAAGATGAAAGTGGCAAAGATGTTGAGGTAAAAAGGTACAGAGGTATGATTGGCTCGCTTCTCTATCTCACTGCTTCACGTCCCGACATTATGTTTAGTGTGTGTATGTGCGCCAGATACCAATCATGTCCTAAGGAATCCCACCTAAAATCTGTCAAACGCATACTTCGATACCTATCTGGTACTCCGAAGTATGGATTGTGGTATTCTAAAGGTAATGATTGTTCATTGGTAGGCTTCTCTGATTCTGATTTTGCCAGTTGTAAATCAGATAGGAAAAGCACCAGTGGTACATGTCACCTATTTTCAAACTCTCTGGTTAGTTGGCATAGCAAGAAACAAGTGTCTGTTGCTCTGTCAACCGTCGAAGCGGAATACGTAGCCGCCGGTAGTTGTTGTGCGCAAGTCTTATGGCTTAAACAATAACTATTGGACTTCAATTTGAAACTAGAACGTATTCCAATATTTTGTGACAACACCAGTGCTATAAATCTTACCAAGAATCCGGTGTTACACTCGCGTACCAAACACATAGAAATTCGACACCATTTTCTTAGGGACCATGTAAAGAAGGGTGACGTTGTCTTTGAACACGTCGATACTAAAAACCAACTAGCGGACATTTTCACAAAGCCGCTAGCCAATGAGCCCTTCTTTCATATCCGTCGAGAACTTGGTATTCTCGATATTTTTGATCGGGTTTAACAATTGCTATGTTCAAATTTAATATATTTATAACTATGTTTTTGTACCACTAACAATCGTTTTGAGTTTGTTGCAAGTGCAAATCTGTGGTTAACTAGAGTAGTCGGTATAGAGGTGATATTGCTCCTTTCTCCTTCTTTTTCTTCTCTCTCTATCTTAGCATTCATGACTTGAAAATAGCTATATCGTTCTACAATCATGGCACTTATATAGGTATATGACTGTTGCTGGTTGATACTATGTGTGTTGAATGCATGTCATATTGTGAAAAGATGAATAGGCATGATAAATAGGCAAGTGTGACATTCTTCATAACTTAAAATTGAAAATTTTGAGTTTTTTGAAGGTTTGAGTCGACCTAAACAGGACAATGGTCGACGCATGCTGTAAATTTTCAAAATTATCAAAAACTGTACAGTATGCGTCGACGCATGCAGGGCTATGGTCGACGGCTCGCTTGAAAACCCAGAAATTTTCTCTTTTGAAAAACGTTCCAATTTCCCTCTTCCCTACATTAAATGTGTTATGATGTTTTGACATGACATTCATCTTGTGAATTGCATCTAGACACCTAAATTGTCTCCTTGTCTCCTCCCTCTTCCCAAAAACCCTAACACCTCCTCCTATTAAAGACCTAAGTACTTTTCTTCTCCAACATTATTCCTAAATCATTCTCTTCAAAGTTCATCTTCAAACTCCTCCAAAACTCATCATCAATGGCTTCCTCTCTCTGCAAAACTACCGGTAAGAGATCAAGAGCCTCTTCATCCTCTGCTTCAGTTCCGGTTACTGTTGTTTCTCTTGTTCAGCCTCCTGCTGTTGAAAACTTCAACAAAAGTCTCAGCAAAAGGACCATAGTCCCACAACATGCCTTCTACCATGCAACAAGTGAGCGCTTGCATCTCACTCGGCTTCTGTCTCTGTTGGACTTTCAATGGTTCGTAAATTTCCTGGAATGTAATACAAAATACAGTGAAGATTTGGTCAGAGTGTTTTACACAAATATGCGAGGTAACTTTCAAGATCAGTACTTTCACACCTCTGTAGGAAATAGACTAGTTAACATCAATTCTGAAGTATGGAACAAATATTTTGATATGACTGTTGATGCTGATGCACCACCTCTCCATGAGGTAACTGGCACTCGTACGGTGTCGGGTTATGAATATAAGAGGGCTCTGAATGGAATGCTCAAAGGACCTTATCCAGAGGCAATTGTCAACAGCGATGTGTTTCCTCGATCGGTCACAGCCGGGAAACTCAATACAGGGGAGCGCATCCTTCAGTGGATCGTTGCTCGTATACTACGACCGAAAAAGGGTGGCCTGTCGCGTGTCGAACAAGCTGAGGTACATCTTACCTACATACTGCAAAACAGGATCAAAATAAATTGGCCTTACTATATTGCTAGTAGGATATTTGCTCTGAGAGACTCAAGTAGAGGCACTGCTTTAGCCTATGGGTCGTTCATCTCGGAAATTCTTGCTGCTGCGAATGTTGTGTATCCAACCTTTCCATGTGTATCAGTTTCCTCAGATAAAGAATTTAGCACCAAAACCCTTGCAATGATGGGGTATTTTTGGTGTGCTGAACATCGTTCATACAGATTTGTCCGACGGGCCAATATTCCTCCTGTTCCTAGTAACGATTCTGATGAAGAAGAAAGTGAAGAGCAGGGTGAAGAAGAAAGCGACGAACAAGGTGAAGAAGAAAGTGAAGAGGAAGGTGAAGAAGACGATGCAGAAGACAACACAGATGCCGAGATACAAGAACCTATCTATGGGACTCAAGATTATCATCAATCTCCAGTCCATGATACGGCTACAAATACCGATTGGGTCTAGTACTCATATCAATCAGAAGAACAAGAAGGTGATTCTACAAATCAAGGCTGGGGCGATTGGCAATATACAGGCTGGACTACTTTGGGTAGATTCTATGACCCATATCACGGCTACCCTCAAGACTACCAACCCTCTCAGCACTCATCACCTCCTCCGCCTTCGGATAACTCTGAAGTTATTACTATGATGTAGTCAATGCAGTTAGAACAACAAAACTTCATGAGGCGTCAAGACACTCAGATGGAGCAGATTAGAGCTGAGCTCCATGCCCAAAATGAAAGGTTCAATTCATTTTCTACTCGGATGGACGCCCGTATTGACTCTCTGGTTGAATCACATGAGCGGCAAGATTGGGAAATCACCAACTCTCTTAGTCATCTCAACATGTCCGTCGAAGCCTTTTTGGACTTCTCGGATCCTTACCACAATCCAGATGCTGCATACCGAGGGAGAGGACGAGGACGGGGTCGTGGTTATTAGATTCATAGTTGCATATTTCATATTTGCTTATATGTTTTCGTCTGTGTATTTTTCATTTGTTTTGTATTATGTGTGCCTGAACTTTCATTACATGTTTTCGCCATTATCTATTAAGTCAAGATATTTTTGTTCATTATCATGCTTGTGTGTGAAGTTTGATAATCAACTATCACCTATTGTCTGTTCTCTGTTAATTGATGCGTTCTTCTTCTCTTTTTGATGGTGTCAAAGGGGGAGAAGACAATGTAGCAAGCAAACACCAAAGCCAAGTCAGGATATTAACAACAATTGATGGATGTTTGTTCTACAACCTTACATTTGATGATTGTTTGTTCTACAGCCTTATAGTGCAAAAGAAAGGGGGAGCTTGTGTATACTTGTGTGTATACATTGCATATTTGGTGTTTTAGTTGTATACAGGTTGTCATCATCAAAAAGGGGGAGATTGTGGAGGCAAATCGCCACATATCACACAAGTCTGCAAGACATTGGTAAATGCAGGTTTCGATGATGACAAACTCCCAGGATAGATTGGAAAGTATGAATTCCAGATCCACTAAACCAGATGCAACGTATCACCCATCATATCCTTCTTTCGCTCATCTTAAAAATTTCTGAAATGAATATACTTTGTGGTGACAAAATGCAATCATGACTAAAGGCATGAAAAACTTCAAACTAATGAATTTTTGCAGGCTTGCAGAACATGGGTCGACCATAGGGTCGGCGTATTATCAAAAAAAAAAGGGAAATCAGTCAGCGCACAAAGCATGCGTCGACCATAGGGTCAGCGCATGAAGGAATGACATTCCAGCGGGTCAACGCATAAAAGCAATGGGTCGACCATAGGTCGGCGCACAAAAGAAATGGATTTCAACGGGTCAGCGCACGCCGACTGTATGGTCGACGCACACTGGTTAAATTTCCAGAAATCCAAAACAGCACAGGCCATGCATCGACACACAGACCTGTTATGGTCGACCGTTCGCGCGGAAAATCTGTTTTAAACTTCTTCCCTCTCAATTTTGAAATACTGTTATGTCCTAAATTTTGTTGGCACTATATATACTTGCTTAAACACTTGTGTCTACTAACATTTGATATTTCTTTTGATTCATGTGTTCAAAAACAAGAAAGAGTGAAATAGGTGTCCAAGATTCATCATCTTCATCTTCAACATCTCACAACATTTCAATTACACACAATCATTTTTGAAATGCATGTGTGAGAGATTCAAGGTGATAAGGTTCGAGGCTTAGATTGGAGAATCAAGCTCAGGTTGAAGATTGCGACAGGTTCTTTCTTGAATAAAACCGTTGGGGTTTTTCCCTCCAAGATTAGTTCGAATTTTGGGGGTTTTTGGACGAGATTCTTCATCAACGATCAATCGAGCGAAGGTGATTGTGAAGAGGTGGTCTTCACAAGTCTAGTAGCGGATTCGGTGATTTTGAAGGGAAGATCTCGGGTTCGATTTGGTGCTGTTGAGATCAGTCGTATCCAAAGGTTTGAACAACAACGTGTTCTTCAATAAGGTGGCTGGAGTCAGAGGTCCATCAACACAAATCGAAGAACTTGATTCAGCTTGAATCAAGGGGCAAGGAGTGAAGGCAACTTTCAACACATTGAGATTTTTGTTGTAATTTTGCTGCTCAATCCTTGTATAAACTGTTCATTCAAACAGGTGATATCTATTCAATATATCTCAATTCTAGTTTTAGAATTGAGGGCAGACGTACCCCGAAGCGAGGACGACGGGGGAACTGCCTCACCAAATTACTTGTCTTCTTTATTTTCAGCATTTTCGTTACAGCTCAAATAAGTAATTTTTGTGTAAGCTCTATGGTCCAAAATTGTGATATCAATTGAGTAAGAGGTTAAAACTTTGTTTTTAACTCTAAAGTACAACAATACATTGTACTAGGCTGGTTGAAATCCCTTACTCAACATAAACATCACTTGGAGTGTTTTTGCACACCAAGTGTTTGACATATTGCTTGAACCAAAATTATCTTACTTGTGTATCTAGTTGTGGTTTGATTTTAAATCATTGGAACTAGGAAACCTTACAACTGAAGTAAATAATTGATAAGCGTAGTTTGTGTTGTGATTCTATTTTTCCGAATTGTCATTAATCCAAAGGCTTACGTATATCCGGTTTTCCAATAACCGTTCATTTTAGACTATATTTTTCCTCGGCCGCTTCCGCACTTAAAACATTTTTAAAACCAATTTTAAATTGGTAGCGCCGACTCAAATTTTAATTGGGGATCTATTCAACCCCCCCTTCTAGATCCGTGCCATAGTCTAACATTATCCAGGTGTAGACCTGTGATGGTTGTCATGCAATACTACAATTAGACGAGTTTATCTTGAGAATATTATTAGCCCACGAGTAGTCGTGTAAGCTGGTAATATCCAAAAGATTTATTGATGACTCTGGGAACTTTGTTAGAACCCGTTGTGCAGGTGCTTTACCCCTAGTATGCACCCCGTGGTTGGTTCTTTACCCAGACCTCATGTTGTGATCTTGAACCTTCGATCCAGTTATGTGTGTTTTGCATCCTGTCTTGCATTACATTGCATTTGCATCTTTGCATGATTCATTGCATACCTCTCTTTATCCAGTAACTCATGTCCAGTTGTCTATATCTTCCAGTGTACCTGTGAGTCATCAAACTGATTCCTCGACACCGATATTGGACTAGAGCTAACTATAGATGCAGAATGGCAGAGCAAGAGGTATATGATGCAGAAATCTGAATGGAGATCGATGACTTAAAATTGAGCATGACCAAGCTCACCGAGATGCTTCTAGTCCTGATTGCCAGAGGAGAGCCACCTCAGAGGATTGTCATTCAGGAAGTTTCAAGCGCTGGTCCTCCTCCTTTTCAAATGTTGCCTTCAACTTGCCCAAGTTTTAGTTTACCTCCTAACTACTCTCCAGCTCTTGCATCTACTGCTATGATTGGTCAGACTGTCATACCAGTTTTTCAAGCTCTTGTTTTCGCTGAGCCCAGACTTGTGGTCCACAATGTTACCCAGACTGTCCGAGCTCCTTTTGAGAACCTTCTCTATGAGTACAATGTTGCCAATGCTCAAGGTGAGGACCATGAAGATTTTGTTGAGCCTGAGGTTGTCCGTGAATAGTTTCAGATCATAGATAAAATACTCAAAGTTATTGAGGGTATCGACTTCTTCAATGTGAATGCAGATAACAAGTGCCTAGTTTCTGGCCTTGTTATGCCTGTTAAGTTCAAAATTCCCTAGTTCGTAAAGTACAAGGGTCAATTTTGCCCAAGAGCTCATTTAGTCATGTACTTCCGAAGGATGGCTGCTTATACCAACAATCAGAAGCTGCCCATCCACTGCTTTCAGGATAGTTTGAGTGGCGTCTCTCTCAAGTGGTATATGAACTTAGAACAAAACAGTGTCCACTACTTCCAAGATCTTGCTAATGCTTTTATGAAGCAATATAAGTAAAATCTTGACATGGCTCCTGACCGTTGTCATACCCCAAATTTGTCCTACCTTTGTACAACTCTCATTCTATATGTTTACTAACTTACTATTATTTAGAAAATCCAAAATAGGTGGCTTATGCTTGCTGTTCAAGGTTGTTCAAGGTTGAATGCAAGAGGCCAGGGTTAAGGTGTGTGTGTGTGGTATGGATTGAAGTTCATCTGATCCTGACTTAATCTTGGTCAGGTAAGCTTTGTGGTGTGTGTCTGAATATCCAATTAGGGTTTGGTGCAAGTTCAAATTACCTGGTTGAGGTCAAATTGCAAGGCTTTTAGTTTAACACAATTAATTTATGTTTCATGTCCTTGCTAGTCCTGATCATGTGTTTGTGATTGATTCAAAGAGAAGACAAGATGGATTCATTATGGTGTCAAGTCCTTAAAATTTTAGTTCATTCAAGATTTAGTCCATGATGGATCCATTTTGGTCTTAAAATGATTCTTAATCGTAAAGCGTGATTCGTGGGGTTCGTGAAACTTTCATCGTTGTTGGTTGAAAATGGTTAGAGGTGCACATGTGCATTTTAGGATCATTTACCAATTCTGAAGTCTCTTAAAACTGTATCCATATCTCCTAAATTCATTGTTCATTTTCCATCGTCCGTATTTCTAAATCCACTATGATTCGAATCATTCTTAATCATCCTTTCACATTTTTTTTATTTACTTCATTCACACAATAAAATCCCACATTAGGTGATGACTTATGAAATTAGATCCATCAAAGACCATTATGGATAACCATTTTTTTTAGCCCATCATCATTTCCTAAGCCCATATCATTGCATTCAATTGCAATATTACAAAGAAAAAATGAAATAAAATTTATTGTTGCGCAGCTTTATACACCACGCCTGCTACATATTTGTTATAAAAAAGAAGCAAAAGAACAATTCATGGAAGTCCATTAACAAAGAACAACAAAGAACCCAGTCATTGTTTTTTTAAACAATTTGAAAAGACAAGAGGAGAGAATAAGCTGAAGCCACGACTTCATGTGAAGAGCCTCAAGCGAGCCACCTCCATGGGGTTTACCCTGCAAAACCATAAACCAGGGTTCACACAAAGACGGGTAAAACACCAACTTCCCAAAGTGCAACGCAGAAAACTTTACAAAAACGACCTCCGATGTTAAAACTACAGAGGATTCAGCCATCCTACCCTATAAGTAGAGACTTTCTCTTAATCATTGAGGGGGAGGATCCTTTCTGCATAAAATAATCCCCCAAGTCTTCACCCTCAACCCCAGACTCCTTCTCATCGTCATTCGTCAACAATAACAATCCTCAAACTTCTCCTTCCATCAACTTCTCACCCAACCTCAAATCACAATCCCAAAGTCCTCTTCTTCAATCATCCTAAATAAAAATACGAGCCCATTAAATCCCATATTCAAAATGCTGAAACAAAGAATCTAAGAAACAGAGAGAGAGATTGAGACGAAGAGAGAGTGTGAAATCAAAATCAAATCCCAGATCTCGACCCACCTTTTCAAACCCAAATAGTGATTCCGAAACTGAATAGAAGATCGGGAAGAAGAGGAGAACAGAGATCGGGACGAGAAAGAGGGATTGAAATGTCAAATTGAAAAAAACCCACTCGAACCTGGAGCAAGATGGTGAGGCTGAAACTGGTTTGAGTTTGAGAACAAGACGGAAGGGCAAGAGGGATAGAGGTTGTCGTTGTTCTGTTTTATTTTTTTCATTTTCATTTTCGTTCTGTTGAGCAACACGATGATGAAGAAGTATTCTTCTAAGCATGTCGTTTTTCTTGAATCATGGATCCGCCTGGTTTTGTTGAGAGCTGATGAACGTGTCGCCACCGTTTTGTTTCCCTTTTTTTTTATTTTTTTTTCTGTTTGTTCAAATTCAGTTTGCTATTGAAAGAGAGGATTTGGACCGTGCCTCATGTAGGCTGATGGATTTGATCATCGTGTTACCGTTCAACTCATTTCTTCTTTATTTTTTTTATTATTTTTTATATATTTTATTTATGCGAGTGTTTGCTCTATCATCCTTTTGGTGGTAGTAGCCAGTGTGAGTCTGCTCCGTCATCCTTTTCGCAGTGGATCTGTCATCTTATTGATGCCAGATTGTGCTAGTGTTTTGCTCTATCATCCTTTTGGTGGTAGTAGCCAATGTGATTTCACTCCGTCCTCCTTTTAGTGGTGGGTCTATCATCTCGTCGATGACAGATTGTGCGAGTGTTTGCCCTGTCATCCTTTTGGTGGTAGCAGCCGATGTGTATTTGCTCCGTCATCCTTTTTGTAGTGGGTCTGTCATCTCGTCAATGACAGATTGTGCAAGTGTTTGCTCTATCATCCTTTTGGCGGTAGCAGTCAGTGTGCGTTCGCTCTGTCATCCTTTTGGTGGTGGGTCTGTCATCTTGTTGATGCAAGATTGTCCGAGTGTTTGCTCTATCATCCTTTTGGTGGTAGTAGCCGGTGTGAGTTTGCTCCGTTATCCTTTTGGTGGTGGGTCTTTCATCTCATTGATGCCAGATTGTGCGAGTGTGTTTTGCTCTACCATCCTTTTGGTGGTAGTAGCCGGCGTGAGTTTGCTCTATCATCCTTTTGGTGGTGGGTTTGTCATCTCGTTGATGCCAGATTATGCGAGTGTGTTTTACTCTACCATGCTTTTGGTGGTAGTAGCCGGTGTGAGTTTGCTCCGTCATCCTTTTGGTGGTAGGTGTGTCATCTCGTTGATACCAGATTGTGTGAGTGTTTTGCTCTATCATCCTTTTGGTGGTAGTAGCCGGTGTGAGTTCGCTCTTTCATCCTTTTAGTGGTGGGTCTGTCATCTCGTTGAAGTATTATAAGTAAAATCTTGACATGGCTCTTGACCGTTGTCATACCCCAAATTTGTCCTACCTTTGTACAACTCCCATTCTGTACATTTAATCACTTACTATTATTCAGAAAATCCAAAATAGGTGGCTTATGCTTGATGTTCAAGGTTGAATGCAAGAGGCCAGGGTCAAGGTGTGTGTGTGGTGTGGATTAAAGTTCATCTGATCCTGACTTAATCTTGGTCAGGCAAGCTTTGTGGTGTGTGTCTGAATTTCCAATTAGGGTTTGGTGCAAGTCCAAATTACCTGGTTGAGGTCAAATTGCAAGGCTTCTAGTTTAAGACAATTAATTTATGTTTCATGTCCTTTCTAGTCCCAATCATGTGTTTGTGATTGATTCAAAGAGAAGACAAGATGGATTCATTATGGTGTCAAGTCCTTAAAATTTTGTTTCATTCAAGATTTAGTTCACGATGGATCCGTTTTTGTCTTAAAATGATTCCTAATTGTAAAGCGTGATTTGTGGGGTTTGTGAAACTTTCAGCGTTGTTAGTTGAAAATGGTTAGAGGTGCACATGTGCATTTTAAGGTCATTTACCAATTCTGAAGCTCGTCTCTTAAAACCGTATCCATATCTCCTAAATTCATTGTTCACTTTCCATCGTCCGTATTTCTAAATCCACTGTGATTCGAATCATTCTTAATCATCCTTTCACATTTTTTTTATTTACTTCATTCACACAATAAAATTCCACATTAGGTGATGACTTATGAAATTAGATCCATCAAAGAACATTATGGATTACCATTTTTTTTAGCCCATCATCATTTCCTAAGCCCATATCATTTGCATTCAATTGCAATATTACAAAGAAAAAATGAAATAAAATTTATTGTTGCGCAGCTTTATACACCACGCCTGCTACATATTTGTTATAAAAAAAAAAGAAGCAAAAGAACAATTCATGGAAGTCCATTAACAAAGAACCCAGTCATTGTTTTTTTAAATAATTTGAAAAGACAAGAGGAGAGAATAAGCTGAAGCCACGACTAAATTGGATAAAACACCAACTTCCCAAAGTGCAACGCAGAAAACTTTACAAAAACGACCTCCGATGTTAAAACTACAGAGGATTCAGCCATCCTACCCTATAAGTAGAGACTTTCTCTCAATCATTGAGGGGGCGGATCCTTTCTGCATAAAATAATCCCCCAAGTCTTCACCCTCAACCCCATACTCCTTCTCACCGTCATTCGTCAACAATAACAATCCTTAAACTTCTCCTTCCATCAACTTCTCACCCAACCTCAAATCACAATCCCAAAGTCCTCTTCTTCAATCATCCTAAATAAAAATACGAGCCCATTAAATCCCATATTCAAAATGCTGAAATAAAGAATCTAAGAAACACATAGAGAGATTGAGACGAAGAGAGAGTGTGAAATCAAAATCAAATCCCAGATCTCGACCTACCTTTTCAAACCCAGATAGTGATTCCGAAACTGAATAGAAGATCGAGAAGAAGAGGAGAACAGAGAACGGGACGAGAAAAAGGGATTAAAATGTGAAATTGAAAAAAAAAACCACTCGAACCTGGAGCAAGATGGTGAGGCTGAAGCTGATTTGAGTTTGAGAACAAGACGGAAGGGTAAGAGGGATAGAGGTTACCGTTGTTCTGTTTTATTTTTTTCGTTTTCATTTTCGTTCTGCTGAGCAACGCGATGATGAAGAAGTATTCTTCTGAGCATGTCGTTTTTCTTGAATCATGGATCCGCCTAGTTTTGTTGAGAGCTGATGAACATGTCGCCACCGTTTTGTTTCTGTTTTTTTTCTTTTTTTTCTGTTTGTTCAAATTCAGTTTTCTATTGAAGGAGAGGATTTGGACCGTGCCTAATGTAGGCTGATGGATTTGACCATCGTGCTACCGTTCAACTCATTTCTTTTTATTTTATTTTTATTTTATTTTTATATATTTTATTTTAAGGGATTGACGGGCTTAGCCCATGGTGATTACCTCATCACCAAAATGGGTGCATTTTGTTGTACACCCCCTTGTATTATTATTCTTTTATTATTATACTAATCTCTATTTTTTTAAAAATATAAGATGTTTGTTCTATGATTTCAATTTATACTTAGTTTCATTTTCGAGTTTATTTCGTCATTGGTCAATGAACGTCTAAATAGTCATATATTATTGATTAATTTTGACTAAAATGAGATCAATTTGATTCTAATTTCTATTCTCATTCTATTTTAGATCTTCTTTCATTTTTATTTAATTTTTTTGATCTATGAAGTCTTTCGATTCGTAAACGTCGATTTATCGAAGTCGATAACCTTCACAATGTCAAATCAATGAAAAATGACCATTTAGGTCATTTTCTTTACTTTGGGATCATGATAGACTACCTTCAATTAGTCGATATGAGTTTATGATTAAGACGAGATCTCACCTTTCTTTTGTCTGTGCGACACAATTAAATTGGATAATGGTCATCAATATCCTTTCTCTATCTCGTTTTTAGCACGAATATCAATTTACGCGACCTCTTATAGTTCGAATTTCATCATAAGTCGAGCTACGACGGTTTAGCGTTATATTTTGTCCCGATTCAATTCATAACAAACTAACCACTAACTTTTACTTTCAGTCAAATATACCACTGTTTTATCTTTCAGTCAATATTATCCTGATTACATTATCTTGATATTATATTGTGAATATTATCTTGTTTATATTGTTATATATATCTTGTATATTATTCATATCTTATTCATAACTTTCATATTCATATTCATTTTTATTCATTCCTTATTCACACGTATTCGAAAACACTTAACAAATGATCGAAACGCTAAAAGCCTAAATTGGTGGACTGTTGGATCATTGGATATTTTCAAGAACCCTAGCATGAAGTTTTGCCCGACTTTTGCTTAAGGCTTAGTTTAGGACACATTGCACACACACAAATTTCTCCCGGGCTACCTGACAACGAGACTTTTTATTTCATGCAATCCCGTGTAATTTACATGTACCCCTCTCCTATTCCGATGTATGTTTCGTATTTCTTTGATTGTGGTTTATCTTCTAGGAGCACCCATAGGGACTAACATAGATCACACTATTTTCAAACTAATTCTCAATTCGTCATCGAGCCATTTTCAAACACCCTCCGTAAGTCGAGTGCTCGTCTGCATTCGCCATCAATCTATTACACACACTTTCACATTTCATCGTGGTTTTGATATTGGGAGCACCCTCAGGGACTAGTATCGTTTCTCACAACATAACAATTGATTCGTCGTCAAGTCGGTTTCATTTTCAAACCCATTTCCATCCCAACATGTTTTGCAGGCGAAAATAAGTCAAACCCTTAATCCAACGTCAAGCGGATTTTCTCACTAAACTATTAATCAATTAACAACTATTTGATTCTTTTTAAGGTGAAAAGAGGGAGATTGAGCCTTTGATCTCCCTTCAATTGTTTGGATGCGAGTCATCTTACTCGTATGTGAGAAATTGACGCCTCTATTAATATTTTCAACTCATCAACGTTCAACCATCTCCAACCACTCATCATTTCAAACACCATTCAGACACAACCTTCTTTTCAAGGTGAAAAAGAGAGAGAGCCAAGTCTCTTTCTCCCGATTACTTGAGCCCGATGAGCCTTTCTTAAGCTTCGAGTAATCATCATCCGTGCCCACTTCAAACCAATTCAACCTTGTCTCGTTTCATGGTTGTTATCACGAACTACGGACGCTCTGATTCTTCATTCTCGTCTGAATGTAAGATACGTAGGCACAAGATTGCAATAATCTCAGCAAGCTACCTTCCCTCCATCTTCCGTTTCCCCCATCTTTTCCCGTAGTCGAACTACGACGCTCTGATTTCTCATTCTCGTCCAAATGAGCATACGTAGGTACAAGGGCCCCAATCCTTGGAGAGCACCCTATCCTATAACCACCCACTTCCCCTAGCGTCTTTATCCCTTTATTGTATCGTTTCCCATTTAGTATTGAGAAGAGAACAACTAAGTTTAGCTAACGCTCGTCACAATTTGAATTAGAGGTTCCCGTTGAGTACAACGGACATGAGGGGTGCTAATACCTTCCCCTTGCGTAACCGACTCCCGAACCCAGAATATCAGGTTGCAATGACCGTGTTCCTTTTGTTCTAAGAGGTTTTCTCGATATTTTCCTTTCCCATTTATTCGAGACAAATAAAGTTTGGTGGCGACTCTGTCAAACTGCATTTCCGCGCCTTTCGCGCGAGGGTCATACGCTTTCTCAATTTTATGAATTTTCGAGGTGCGACAACCGTCGCCAGCTCCAAAGTATGTCTCAGAATGAGAGAGAGTCGTTCAAGGAATATGCTCAGCAGTGGAGAGAGTTAGCTTCCTAGGTTGAACCCCCTCTAGCAGAAAAGGAGTTGACTGGATTGTTCATGGATACTCTATCCCCTTTCTATTGGGAAAAGATGATTAGGAGTGTCTCTTCAAGCTTTACAGATCTGGTGACTATTGGCCAGAGATTGGAAAAAGGTATGAAGAATGGTAAAGTATCTAAGGCTGCTAAATCTTCCAATGGTGCAAAGAAATCCTTTGGGACCTTCCATAAGAAGAGAAAAGATCATACCAACACTTTCATGGATGAAGTGAGGAGGCCTCACCCCAACCTCGGTATAATCACCCTACTATTGTTGCCATTACTCCTGTTGTTGTTGTTCTACAGACTATATTCCTAAAAGCCAATGTTTCAGACATGACAACTCATCTTTATTACTGATTAGTCACTAGGCCTTTTGTTTCTTGTTGTTTGTACTTTCCTTCATTTTGTATAAGCAGTTTGCTTTTAATTAGTGTTTGTATGTAGATGTTTTGATTGGCTGCATTTTATAGTAAAACAATGTTGTGTGTGTAGATGTCATGATTGATGTCATGACATGCTAATGTAGTGTTCTGCAGGGTAAGTTTACTTAGCTAGAGCAAAGTGTATTGGATGTCATACTGAATGTCATGACATCAGGTAGTTGACATCAAAGGCGCGTGTTTCAGTTTTCTGGTATATTGCATGAGGAAGCTCAGGCTATACTTCAGGAAACATTTTAGGGATCCTAGTTATCTCAGGCGAAATGCTAGGCAGTGCTGGGAATAACAGGAAATGCCTATGACCTAATTAAAAGTGCACTGATTTATGAAAAGAGGTTTAACTTGGTTAAACCTAATTTCTGCACTTAGGCCCAAGATCTTTCTGGTGCTTATAAATAACAAGGTAGCAATCCTAATGGAAGACAGTTTTTTGACAGAGAGTTTATAGAGTGTTTTGTGAGTGAAGAACTCAGTCTTTGTATTGTGATCTTCACGTGTGTGTTTGTGTCTTAGGATTTCTTGTGAGCCAAGAAATTATATGTTGTATGATTGCATTGGATTAGTGTGTTTGAGTTGTATGTTAATTGTGTCACTCTAAGCTTTTAAGCACGAGTGTTGTGTCTCTTGATTGAAGCTGTGAAGCAAGATCAAGACTTGTTTGAAGTGTGTCTTCATTTTAATCTGTAACTTAATTAGTTGATATACTACTGTGATTGAGGGGGAGTGAGTAGGAACTCAGGTGTCTAGTGTTAGGCTGAAGTTGCATTGGGTAGGTCTTAAGTGAAGAGTGCAAACTGGTAGTTTGACTCTGAATTAACACTGCTTATAGTGGATTTCCTCCCTAGCTTGGTAGCCCTTAGATGTAGGTGTGATTTGCACTGAACTGGGTCAACAATTCTCTGTGTTATTTACTGCTTTCAGTTCCAGTTTTTTATTAAGTTTAATAGTCTGTTCAGTAGTAGATGTCATAACATCCACTGTAACATCCACTGTCTGTTACTAGAATTTCAATTGGCATCAGAGCAGGCACCCTGCCTGTTATTTTCTGGATGAGATCTAGGGAAGATTAAGTCTGGTACTATGGACAAGGATATAAGATTCACAAATAGACCACCAATTCTGGATGGTTCTAACTATGACTACTGAAAACCTCGGATGATAGCCTTCTTGAGGTCTCTGGATAGCAAGGCTTGGAAAGCAGCTAACTCAGAATGGGAACATCCAGTGAAAACAGATAAAGATGGAGCAACTGTGCTAATACCTGAAGAAGAGTGGAGCAAAGAGCAAGAAGCCTCGGCTCTTGGGAATTCTAAGGCCCTAGATGCTTTATTCAATGGCATATATAAGAACATCTTCAGACTTGTGCGTCACTGTGAACTGGTCAAAGAGGTTTGGGATACTCTCAAAACAACTCATGAAGGTACCTCTAAGGTCAAGATGTCTAGATTAAAGATGTTGACTACTAAGTTTGAGAATCTGAGAATGAAGGAGGATGTGAGTATTCATGAATTCTACATGAATGTTCTGGAGATTGCCAATACTTCAGGAGCTTTAAAAGAAAAAATGTCTGAAGAAAAGCTTGTAAGAAAGATACTCAGATTATTTCCCAAAAGATTTGCCATGAAGGTTACTGCTATTGAAGAAGCTCAAGACATAAGCAACATGAAGGTGGATGAACTCATTGGTTCTCTTCAAACATTTGAGATGGGAATGTGTGATCATGCTGAGAAGAAGAACAAAAACATAGCTTTTGTATCCAATGCTGCAGAGGACTCAGATGAAGACAATGGTGGGAGTGAGGAGAATATGTCAGAAGCTATAGCTATGCTTGGAAGACAATTCAACAGAATCATGAAAAGAATAGATAAGAATGACATACCTAATGTCAAGAACATTTCCTATGGCATCAGCAGAAGAGGTAAATATGAAGATAAGGCTAACCAAGGCAAAGGAATTCAGTGTCATGAATGTGAAGGCTACGGTCACATTAAAGTCGAATGTCCTACTTACCTCAAGAAGAAAAAGAAAGGTCTAACTGCCACCTGGTCTGATGGAGATTCTGATAGTGGATCAGAAGAAAAATCTGCAAAACATGTCACTACACTAACTAGTGTATATGTATCTGATGATGATTCTAGTGGAGATGAGCTAACTTTTGATGAACTTGCAGCCTCATATAAACAACTGTGTATCAGAAGTGCAGAAGTGTGCCAACAAGGGGAGAAGCAAAAGACAATCATAAAGGAGTTGGAGGCTGAGAAGAAGGAACATATTGCAACAATAGACTCACTCAACAGTGAAGTCAGTTTGTTAAACTCCAAACTTGATCAGATGTCAAAGTCCATCAGGATGTTAAACAATGAGACTGACACTTTAGAGGAAATTCTACAAGTGGGTCAGAAAGCTAGAGACATGGCTGGAATAGGCTTTGTTGGTGAACAGAGACCCATCTTGGGTTGCAAGAGGCCAAATCCTGAAAATCATGGGCCAAACCGGATGTCATGACCAATGTCAAAACATCAATGGAACAGAAACATGAACCAGACCAAGAGAAAGTTCCAAAGATGGAGGTGTTACCACTGTGGAAGACTTGGACACATAAAGCCTTTTTGCTTCAGGATACATGGATTTCCCAGCCATACTCATTAAGCTATAGCCAAACAGGATGCTCCTATCAAGAAACAAGAATGGGTTGCCAAAGAGGTTGCTCTAATAGCTCATACCTCTCTAAGGGTATCAGCTAAAGAAGACTGGTATTTTGATAGTGGCTTCTCCAAACATATGACTGGTATAAAGAACTTATTGGTGGACATTAAACCTCATTGTACTAGTTATGCGACCTTTGGTGATGGAGCTAAAGGGGAAATCAAAGGTGTTGGAAACTTGGAGTGTCCTGGAGTTCCTAACCTAGACAATATGTTGCAGGTAAAAGGACTGACTACCAACCTTATCAGTATCAGTCAGCTCTGTGATCAAGGACTCAATGTCAAATTCACTAAGGGAGAATGTGTTGTCACAAATGGATAAAAAAGAGGAAGTCATGAGGGGTTCTAGGTCTAAAGACAACTGTTATTTATGGGAGCCTAAAGTATCAAGTAACTCCACTGTTTGTTCTATGGCCAGAGAAGAAAAGGAGGTCAAACTGTGGCATAAAAAACTTGGACATCTTCATCTAAGAGGGATGAAAAAGATCATATCCAAGGAAGCAGCGAGAGGAATTCCCAAGTTGACTATTGATGAAGGAAAGGTATATGGTGAATGTCAGGTTGGCAAGCAAACCAAGGTGTCACGTCAAAAAATTGGACATCTTACAACATCCAAAATTCTGGAACTGTGCACATGGACTTGATGGGACCAATGCAGGTAGAAAGTCTTGGTGGGAAGAGGTATGCATATGTGGTTGTTGATGATTACTCCAGATACACCTAGATAAGTTTCATCAGAGAAAAATCAGATGTGTTTGAAGTCTTCAAAGATCTTTGTATTAGACTTCAAAGAGAAAAGGAAAATGGTGTAGTCAGGACCAGAAGTGATCATGGAAAGGAGTTTGAAAACTCTAAGTTTACTGAGTTCTTCTCATCTGAAGGAATCAGTCATGAATTCTCCTCCCCTATTACTCCTCAACAAAATGGAGTAGTGGAAAGGAAAAACAGGAATATTCAAGAATTTGCTAGAGCCATGATTCATGCAAAGAAATTGCCTATGCACTTTTGGGCTGAGGCAATGAACACAGCCTGCTATGTTCACAACATAGTCACCTTAAGAAAAGGAACTTCCTCCACTCTGTATGAACTATGGAAAGGAAGTAAACCAACTGTGAAGTATTTCCATGTTTTTGGGAGCAAGTGTTACATCCTGACAGATCGTGAACAAAGGAGAAAAATGGATCCCAAAAGTGATGAAGGCATATTCCTGGGATACTCTACCAACAGCAGAGCATACAGGGTATTCAACTCCAGATCAAAAGTCTTGATGGAATCCATCAATGTGATTATTGATGATCAACGTGAAGAAACCAATGTCATGGAAGACGTTGGAACATTCCTTGAGACACCTACTGATGTTATGGTCAATACTGAAGATCCTCAAGCTGTAACTTCAGACTCTAAGTCAGAAGCTCCCAGCAAAGAACCTTCTATCAGAATCCTTAAAGATCATCCCAAAGATCTTATCATTGGAGACCCTAACAGTGGTGTAAGGACCAGAACTAGAGAAATCATCTCAAATTCATGCTTTGTATCCAAGATTGAACCCAAAAATGTGAAGGAGGCTCTAACTGATGAATATTGGATCAATGCTATGCAAGATGAATTAGAACAGTTCAAAAGGAATGAAGTGTGGGAATTGGTTCCAAGACCTGAAGGAACAAACATCATTGGCGCCAAGTGTATTTACAAGAACAAATCCGATGATAAAGGAGTTATAACCAGAAACAAGGCTAGACTGGTGGCACAAGGTTATACTCAAGTTGAAGGGATTGATTTTGATGAAACTTTTGCACCTATTGCAAGACTTGAGTCAATAAGACTGCTGTTAGGGATTGCTTGCATTCTAAAGTTCAAATTATTTCAGATGGATGTGAAAAGTGCTTTTATAAATGGATATTTGAATGAGGAAGTATATGTGGAACAACCCAAGGGATTTGCTGAACCTAACCTACCAAACCATGTATACAAATTGAGGAAAGCTCTTTATGGATTAAAACAAGCTCCTAGAGCTTGGTATGAGAGACTGACTGAGTTTCTCACTGTTAATGGGTATAGGAAATGAGGGATAGACAAGACTCTCTTTGTGAAGGATGAAGGTGGAAAACTCATGATTGCTCAAATCTATGTGGATGACATAGTGTTTGGTGGAATGTATGAAAGAATGGTTAAATATTTTGTCAATCAAATGCAATCTGAGTTTGAAATGAGTTTGTGTGGAGAACTAACATACTTTCTTGGGCTGCAAGTCAAGCAAATGGAAGACTCTATTTTTCTATCCCAAAGTAAATATGCCAAAAACATAGTCAAAAAGTTTGGCATGGATAGTGTGAGTCACAAAAGGACACCTGCACCCACATATATGAAGTTAACTAAAGATGACAGTGGTACGAGTGTTGACCAAGGCTTGTATAGAAGTATGATTGGAAGCTTGTTATATCTAACAGCCAGTAGACCTGGTATTGCATTTGCAGTTGGTGTGTGTACTAGATATCAAGCAGATCCCAAGGTGAGTCACATAAACCAAGTCAAGAGGATTCTCAAATATGTGAATGGAACTTGTGATTATGGTATGCTGTATTCTCATGGATGTGCCCCTATTTTATATGGGTATTGTGATGCTGATTGGGCTGGGAGTGCTGATGACAGAAAAAGCACATATGGTGGATGTTTCTTCTTGGGGAACAACCTCATATCATGGTTCAGCAAGAAGCAAAATTGTGTCTCCATATCCACTGCTGAAGCTGAATACATAGCAGCTGGTAGCAGCTGTTCCCAACTGGTCTGGATGAAGCAAATGTTGACTGAGTATAATGTCACTCAGGATGTCATGACATTGTACTGTGACAATCTTAGTGCTACCAATTCAACATAGCAGAACCAAGCATATTGATATCAGACATCACTATATAAGAGACCTTGTGGAAGACAGAGTGATTACCCTATAACATGTGGCCACAGAACTACAGCTAGCTGACATTTTTATAAAGGCACTAGATGCTGCTCAATTCGAGAATCTAAGAGGAAAGTTGGGAATATGCATGTGTGAGGACTTATAGCAATTACTGGAAAGAGGGAGTTTTCAGTTTAAAATAAGTCTTATTGGGGAAAACTTGTTCCAACCCCCAACTTTAATGTATTCAACGCCATTGACCACTAAAGCTCTATATTCCATGCAATCGTGTTATCTCACTATACCTACAATTATCTCCTTTTTGCCTACTCTTTAGAATACGCCTTATCTCTTCAATTGTTCTCTTATCAACATCAAAATGTCCTTCAATCAAGATGCTTCTCCATCCAAGAACCATCCCAAATCCTCTGAAGATGCTCCTGGTACGACATCTCCACAAGCTGGAAATTCCAATCAACACTCCCAAGGTAATTATTCTCCCACTGCTGATGACTTTGTTAGAATGAAAAATAGGGAAGGTTCTGCATATGTTGACAGATCCATTAGGGAACTTGTCACGAAAATTCTCCAGAAAGGACGTATGGTGCGCGGTATCTCCACCCCTCTTGCTTGCATTGATCCACCTCACAGTTTTGACAATCGCACCAATAGTGCAACTGTTCCAGAGGAAGAGTCTGATGATAGTGATGAAGATGTCTCAATAGATGTTGAAGACATTGCCTCCAGTTCTTCTGAGGAGGAAGATTAAATTGTCTGCCTTGATGGTTGGCTAATGGCGTACTGGTGCTGATGGTCCATTGTGTTGGCTAGTGTTTCCTTTTGGTTAAGATTTGTGCTTATGGTGTATGCCTTCACAGAATGAGATAGTTTGTTTTACTTTGTAATTTTAGGTCTCCATACCCTTTACAATTTGTGTTTCCAACCTTATTTGATCTATGCTAATTCATTAGTAGGATCATAATTTTGTGGCTAAAAAGGGGGAGAAATAGTTGTTATCAGCAGGTTGTGTTGTGTGTGTAGATGTGTAGGATATGTTGTGTTTATGCTTCACAAGTGGATTGCATTTAGCAGGTTTGCAGGTGTGCTAATGGTATGATGCTGCTCTAAGGTGTGTTACAGGTGTACTAAAGATGTGCAGGTGTATGTGTGTGAGTAGGATGATGATCATGTGTGTGTGTGGCTATTACTGTTAGGTGCTTGGGCTTGGAAGTGTGTGGGTCTGCAGGTTGCTTGCAGATTGTGTATGATGTGCATCAGCTGAGGGGGAGTATCACAGGATGTTTCACTCAATGTTGTGACATCTGTAGTTTGAACTAACAGGTGGGATGTTGTGCTTGGAACAGGTGGTTTCAGGATGTCATACTAACATGTGAGATGTTGTGCTTGGAACAGGTGGTTTCAGGATGTCATACTAGATGTATGGACATTCATAATCCAGAACAATATGTATGATTGTGTGTGATTGGTAGTGTAGTGAATCTGGTTTGGTAGTAGTGGTAGTATAAGCTAGTAGCCTTCCTGCATGATTAGATATATGTTATGAATTTTTATGCTGGTTGTTCTCTGATATGATGACAGATTGTTTTAGCCAAAAATTTGCTAAAGGGAGAGTTTGTAGATGTTTTGATTGGCTGCATTTTATGGTAAAACAATGATGTGTGTGTAGATGTCATGATTGATGTCATGACATGCTGGTGTAGTGTTCTGCAGGGTAAGTTTGCTTAGCTAGAGCAAAGTGTATTGGATGTCATACTGAATGTCATGACATCAGGTAGCTGACATCAAGAGCGCGTGTTTCAGTTTTATGGTATATTGCATGAGGAAGCTCAGACTATACTTCAGGAAACATTTTAGGGATCCTAGTTATCTCAGGAGAAATGCTAGGCAGTGCTAAGCATAATAGGAAATGCCTATGACCTAATTAAAAGTGCGTTGATTTATGAAAAGAGGTTTAACTTTGGTTAAACCTAATTTATGTACTTATGCCCAAGATTTTTCTGTTGCTTATAAATAACAAGGTAGCAATCCTAATGGAAGACAGTTTTTTGACAGAGAGTTTACAGAGTGTTTTGTGAGTGAAGAACTCAGTCTGTGTACTGTGATCTTCACGTGTGTGTTTGTGTCTTAGGATTTCTTATGAGCCAAGCAATTATCTGTTGTATGATTGCATTAGACTAGTGTGTTTGAGTTGTATGTTAATTGTGTCACTCTAAGCTTTTAAGCACGAGTGTTGTGTCTCTTGATTGAAGTTGTGAAGCAAGATCAAGACTTGTTTGAAGTGTGTCTTCATTTTAATCTGTAACTTAATTGGTTGATATACTACTGTGATTGAGGGGGAGTGAGTAGGAACTCAGGTGTCTAGTGTTAGGCTGAAGTTGCATTGGGTAGGTCTTAAGTGAAGAGTGCAAACTGGTAGTTTGAATCTGAATTAACACTGCTTATAGTGGATTTCCTCCCTGGCTTGGTAGCCCTTAGATGTAGGTGTGATTTGCACTGAACTGGGTCAACAATTCTCTGTGTTATTTACTGCTTTCAGTTCCTGTTTTCTATTAAGTTTAATAGTCTGTTCAGTAGTGGATGTCATAACATTCACTGTCTGTTACTAGAATTTCATCGTACTTTCGTATTAATGAAATGAGCATTGAAACTTTTGATTTCTATTCATTTTGTCTACTATTTGCACTTTTATGCTTTATCTTTCAAATATTTACTTCTTGTCCAATTTTTGATTATGAAAATATTTGAGGGAGGATGACGAAAACATTGTACCTATAACTGCTGTTGGTATGCTTTCAACCAAACTTTGCTGGCGATGTAAGGCATTATTTCAACTTCCAAACACTGGAGAAATAAGAAAGTTATTCCCTTGTCAACCCCTTCGAGCCTAGAAGTTAGAGTTTCTTTCTTTATAAAAAATCCCGCAATTTTAACCTTGGGCAGGGTAGTTCTCAGCTAACTTAGTTGTATGTTCATATAACACACCTTTCATATAAATGTTGCACTCACAATTTTCCTTCGCACATAGCAAGTAAGTGTCGAAGATGTTTTCTAATCCAAAAAGTTGTTGATGGTTCACCGTAATCATTAAGCCAAGCAATCACTTTCTTTCAAAAATAATAATAATAAAAAGCCCGCTAAGTCAAAACCTATGAAGGAGACTTAGGCAAAACTGGGGCATCCCGCTGACTGTAATCTTTGTAAGAAACAGTTCGGCCAAAAGTCAGGGATAATAAAAGAGGAGATCTTTAAACCCTTTACCTTGAAAATCCTCAATGTCAAAATAACCAAATGTTATATGGAGGTAGTGATTGTCTTCTCAAAGGTCCCTTGACTTCTGAACCATCATCATGGCTATCATTAGTGTAATTTCCAACCTATGGGAACCTAAGCAAATAGTATGAGTTAACTGAGCGTAGGACTGAAGATCATCATGTAGATTGGATGGGCACAAATAAATTTTGAGCATTTATCCTTTGTTTCATAAATCGTAAACCAGGCCATGTTACAACTCTCAAAAGACCTAACTGAAGCAAGGTTATTTTGAAAGCATACTATAATAAGGTTGCATAAGCTGACTCCAAAATATTTTTGCAAATAAATTATTTTGGCATTGTCGCTACTCGAAAAATGCATCGTGCAACGACGGGGAGGCGAAAGAGATAGACAGAAAAGTCGCCACCGAACTTTATTTATCCCGTGAGGGGAAAGGAAAATATCGAGAAAACCTTAAGAAAGAAATGGATAAGATGGTCTCGCAACCAAGAACGGGTTCGGAAGCCGGTTATGCGAGGGGAAGGTATTAGCACCCCTCGCATCCATCGTACTCGATGGGAACCTTTTGTTTGTCGATGTGAATTTATTTGCTTAAATATTATGCTATAAAAGTGTTTCACAGGGTAAAAGATAAGGGTCAGAAACAGGAAAGTTAGGAAGAAAGAGAGAACGGGGAAGAAAATAGAAAGAACAGACTCGGTAGGACTTCGCAGTCCTATGCCTACGTATTCTCAATAGATGTGAGAAAGTCAGAGTCGACGTAGTTCGGGGAACTACAGATATGGGGTGAATGTGCTCGGCAAGGATTGTGGCCCTCGTGCCTACGTATCTTTACTTGAGAAAGTAAAGAATCAGAGCAGCCGTAGTTCGGCCTACGGTGTGTTGATGTTTTTTATGGATGATGCTATCGTGCGCATTCTAGCAGTTTAGGTGTTCTGCTGCTCGCTCGTTGGAGACTTAGGCATTACCTGTTTGCGGTAGAACGGACGTAACATATCCTTTTTGAAAGATTGATTAGTTTTCGCCACGCGGGGCAAGAAGTCACGTTTGATTGATTGGATTGTTTTTTAAGGGGGAGCGAGACAGATCCTCGGATAGTAACCCCTACGGGTAGTACCTAATTCTTTGTCTCAAAGTTTTTGTTATAAAAAGGTGTGGCGAACGAGGCGTCTTCGTATTGAAAGACGAGTATCAAGACCACACACACTACAGTGAGTATCCTGACACTCGGAGAAGAAGAGGTCTACACCCAATCCTTTCTCTTTAATTCAATGCAAAGAGAACTTCGTTCTCTTATTAAAGATGTTTTTGGTTTTGAATGGTAAGTGCTTTGCGACAGAGAACCCTACGGTAAACGTCAGCACTCGGGATAGGAGAAGGCCTACGCCTAACCACTCCACGACCATTCAAGTTTTTGTTGTGAAAATAAATTGAAATGCACTCGGTGCGGGACCAAGGTTTTTAGGTGACAAGGGTTGCGGGATAAAGTTGTGAAAGGAGAGGTGGTGGATAAAGTCGCGTCTTTGTATTGAAAAACGAATATCAGGACCACCCTCACTACAGTGGGCATCCCAACATTCGGAGAGGAAGAGGTCTACACCTAATCCTCTCTTTTTAATGCAATACAAAGAGAAATTTATTCATTATTGAAAGTGTGCTCGGTACGGGACCGAGGTTTTAGGAGGAAAAGTTTAGAAGCGTCTTCGTATTGAAAGACGAGTGTCGAAACCACCCACACTACAGTGAGCATCTCGACACTCGGAGAGGAAGAAAGTCTACACTTAATCCCCTCTTTTAATTCAATGCAAAGATAATTTGATTTTGAAAATTGTTTGACAAAGCTTTGAAAAGAAATGAAAATGGGACAAAATGTCCAATGAGAAATGCGAAATAAATCCAACTCCTAAAAGTAAAAAGTATTATAAACTCTAACATTATAAACTTAAAAATATAGATTTTAAAAGAAATATACATAAAAACTCTAATATATAAAACTCTAATATGATTCTAACAGAAAATTTAATATAAAAACAAAATATATTTAATAATAATAATATATACAAAATAGGGTTTTTTTTTATTTTAAAAAACAACATATATAATAAATACATACTAAAGAAAGATTTGGGAAATACAATGAAAAACAGGGGAGGGGGGTTTATGTATGAACAGGGTGCATATGAGAGTTACGGTGGGCTTAAGCCCAAGCTACAACCAACTTAAAATAATAATAATAATAATAATAAAAGGAAATGTAAAATAAAATAAAAACGAAGACCAAGGGTCTTCTTCCTCTCGTTCACTTTCTCTCTCAACTCGTTTATCTCTCACGCTCTCACTGCTCATCTCTCGCCTCTCCGTTTTCGCGTATCTCACCTTCAGTTTTCTCCGAATTTCATCAATTTACCTTTCCCCAATTTCAATTTCATTTCCTTTTGGTCCTGATTTTTGGAGATGGTAGAGTGTGATTTGAGTACGGTTTGTGGGTCTCGGTGTTTTAACGGCGAAAGTTTTAAGTGGTTCGAAGGGAACTTGTCTGGTTTTTGTTCCCAGTTGGTGGTGAGTATTGGAAGAAAAGTTGAAGAATGATGGAAATGGTTGATTTCTGGGTAGAGTTTTCGAAGATGAAGGTCACGAGGTTTCAGTTGAGTGAAAATGGTGGTTTGTTTTTGAGGATTTTTAAACGAAGATGGTGGTTGAGAGTGATGTTTAATGGTTTTCTGGGTCTGTTGGGTGTTTGAGTAGCTGTTGAAGTTGTTCGACGGTGCAAACAATTTGGTTATTTCTGAAGATGGCGTGTTTTGTTAATGGTAGGGTTGAGTCTTGGAACAAGGTGGGGTTTCGAAGGTTGTTTTAGAGGTGAATGTCGGTTATGGAGTTGGGAGTTTGAATCTCAGTTTGAAGATTCAAGGCATTTGTTGTTTGAAGATTTTGGGTTTGTTTACGTTGTGATGACAAAATATCAATGGTGGTTTGAAGGTTATTGAAGTGTTGTTGGATATGGTGTTTATTTTGAAGCAGTTAATGTTGAATGAAAAGATGGCCAGAAACCGAGTTGGTGAGATGGTTTGTTGAAGTTTGTTGTTCAGTGGGTTTTACCTCAAAAGATGTGGTGGTGTTGTGAAGAAAAGTCAAGAAAATATGTAGGTATCATGAGGGTAGTCACTGAGTTGTATCAGTTATCTCCCCTTTTGCTCTTTTATCTTCCTTTTTTTACAATATTCAAAAGACAAGCTTAAGATTATAAAGACAAGAACAAGACGACAGAATACTTACAGAGCTGGAGTGACACCACCGAGTTGTAGATGCTGTAAACAGATAAGTTCCCTCTCCAACCTCTCTTCTTGATTCTTTATGTGTATCTTGTGTTATGATGAAGGTGAGTTGTGAGAAAAGGCAGCTGCTGCCTCTTGCTGTTAGGGTTCCTTTTTTTCTGAAGGAATAGTGACCAATATATATGGGGGCTTGATGGTGTGAGATTAGGGTTCAGCTTAGAGAAAATGTGGGAACTTTGGGTCTGTCCTCCTTTGGGAATGAAAATGAGTTACTTTTTGGTAATGGGGATAAGGACTGAGTTTTTAGGATTGAAAACGGTATAATCTTTGTCTGCTTGCAGCTTTTGATATTGTCTGTTTTTTACTCATGATTTTTACTGCTTTGTTTGTGATATTTTTTACTGCTTTGATTTATGCTGATGGGGAAATTTGCTAACTTCAAATCATTTTTTTTTACTCCTTGAGCATTGAATCAAGTAGTTGCAGCTTGCCACTTGCTTTTATTCCAACGTCCAGATACTCTATTTCTTCAAGGCCCTAGACTAGTAGAGGTTGCATGGACGGATCAATAACATAGGGATGATTACAAGACTTACGAGTTGAAATAAGGACATCACGAATGGCCCCAACACTATCAACCTTTGGTGATGAGCAAAGAATTGAAGCGTCTGAAAGTAAAGTAACACAATACTGCTCAAGCTGCGTATTAGATATCTGTGCAGGAACCCAATACTCAACAAACCAAAAGGAGTCAGACTTACATCTATTTGCAATATGACTTGACAGTTTCTCCTTCGGTTGAACAACACTTTCATTGGAATTATATATTAAACCGTCTTTTTTCAGTATCACTTTGGCCATCAAGAATATTTTTGTCTTCCACAATGCTATTCTTCGGGTATCCAATTCCACTTGTGTGATCACTCTTATCCGCCTGCAGCATGGTTTGATAAAAGAGACTTTGAGCACGTTGCCAGTAACCATGCTGAACAAGAGAGAGCCCTGCCCTGGTTTCAGCAGTGATTGACCTCTTCTTCCAAAGTCCACATCTCATATCTTCTTCATTTAGCAATCGATAGAGCTCAGCCAGAGACTCACAACATTTGGAATCATTCGGAAACAGCATAACATGACTTTCCAGCAAAGCCAACGCAATGTGCCATGCATTATATGTTTTCCCAATATATTTAATGAGCTCGCTCGGCATTCTAGGTTGAGGATGGCTCAACTGAAGCCCTTCTAATAGTGCCTGCACAACATTTGGCCTGCTGGCTTGCTGCCTCTTATGGTAATCTTTAGACAGAAGTGTGATCATAGGTTTAGCAAGTTGTACTTGTTCTTCTTTATGTAATGTAACCCAGACAATTGGAAATACCAGAACCCACAAATGGTATGCAACATTAGCATCTGTGTGGGCCAATTCTCTCAACGGAGTTAATAGATCGGCCACCTCGAGTTTGCTCATACTGTTAAGAAACTGAGTATGCTTAACCACAAGGGTCTCAAACGTTAGTGGTGCATCCTCAGCTCCTTCAGATGTATCATTAATCTTGGGTTGCATTCCAGATGTTTCAAGAGAGCCGGATACCAGAAGTGGTTGAACCCTGGCAGAATTTGGAGCTAGTGTAATAGGTTTATCATCAACTAATATTGCCAAGAGAAGATCAAGACCTTGTTTGAGCCAGAAGACATCACTCAAAGCTCCCCAGTCTTGAACTTGGATGATGAATTGAAGCCTGGTGAAAAGAGTTTTCCCAAGAGATTCATGATACAGAGAGAAGAACTTCATCCTAATGTCAGGATCTCTAGCTCGTAAACCAAGCATAAACATCCTTTCTACCTTCTGGAAAACCTCTTGACGCAAGGATAAAGGATACTTATCTGAATCAGAACAAATCCCAAACAGAAGTTCAAGATATTTCCGGTCCCATTCATCCAGATGACTTGGTGTGAAATTTTGTTTATCAACTTGTGAAAGCTTTTGAAGAAAAGAAACTATCTCCTTTGGAGTGAGAAAGGCGCTTGTTGTGGCTGAAGTTCCTTGTTTAGTGAAATCATCTTCAATCCACCCTTTAATCACATCAAGCATGCACAGAAGTACACTAGCATCAATACCTTTCTCTGAGAGTAAAGCATTCAATATTTGAGATACAGATCGCTCGCACTCGGGAACAACCATCACTCTTTCTGTGATAAGTTTTAAGATCGATTTTAGATTTGAAATGACTGCTCCAACATCAACACCTTGACGAGAAGATGTGACTGCTGAATCTGGATCAGTTCTTTGACCTTGTCTTATATGAGAACCTGATGATGAACCCATATCACGTTGCAGCCGCTGAAGAAGGCGAACCAAAACTAAAGGATCAATAAAATTCCTCTGTACCTCAGTCAATGTTTTAATGACAAGCAATAAAAAACTAATTGCACCGGCATTATTATCATCACTAGATGTTTGAGGAGCTGTGACTGTGGAAACATGCTTTTGTATCAAATCGTCAACCTTCTGGTACAACAATTTAACGTCAGGAGGTGTTGAAGCCGCTTCTTGAGGAAAAGCAACACAAATCATTCTCAACAGTGAGCAAAAAGACTTGCCAGCGTCTAAAAGTTTATGCTTGAAACATGGTTCAAGAATTTGAGAAATTTGGTTAATGTTGTCTCTTATGAACAAGTGAGGCTGGTATTCATTGTTAGCATGTTGTACCATATGTTGAAGGAAAATGGTGGTGAAGTTCTGCGGTAGGTGCGCTATGCTGCGAAGTTGCAGCTTTTGTCGGCTTCCATGGTGTCGGTTTCAAAAGTCTTCTTGAGCAAAAAGAATCAAGCTAGTTGAAAGGCGACTTTTGATTAACATGAAATGTGACGGTACTAGCCTAGATGCAACGGTAGACTTGCATCAGAATGAATGATTCCTTATTCTTTTACCATTTTTCAATTTGTAATCTTGTAAACCAAAAGTGAACTCTTGTAATATTTGATTATTGAAATCAAGTGGGATTGTTGTAATGTAGGAATTTTATGAATTGTAATAGGTATTTAGCCTCTCTTTTTTTATGACAATTGAATTGGGCTTGGATGTATTATTCATACTCAACTTTTGTAATTCACACCACACTTGATCAATTCATGAAATGAGAGCAACTCTCAAATCAAAAATCCCCACATATATCATGCTCACACTTGAAAACAAGTTCAATCTCTTGAATTCCAACACATTAACGAATCAAAGCTTTGCCACTAAAAAAACTATAGACCATGACTTGGAAATTACATGACCACAAACATTTCTTATTAACCAACACGTCCATGCCTTAGAATTAATGATCATGTCTCTTAAAAACTTGGAATCTGATTCCAATATTAGAATTGATTTGAGCTTAATCAACACTAATTCATAATTTCTGACAATCCTACTTTGGTTGTGAATGAACCGAGAAATCCATTTTGAAACACATATCCCCAATTGATCCTTAAACACACATCGTTTATATCAATACTCTTCCCAGCATTGTGTTTGAAACGAGCCCTTGTTTGACGGACAAATTAAGCCATAACCATTGTAAACCAATATATACACGACTTTATATCATTTCCTGTCAGAATCAGTTCCATTCAATTTAACCTTGTGATACACGAGCAACGACCACTCTCTTTGATTTTCCTGAATACTAATTGGTGGATGGATGTACAAAATGAAATGTAAAAGCGGGTAGGACAAATTTGGGGTATGACAGATGCCCCTATCTAATTAACTTAGACCGAGTAAGATGAACTGCTACAACGTTCTTTCTTACGAGGTAAAAGTCAATTAGATATGAAGAAGACCCTGAATTTGTCCGAAAAGAAAAGAAAACATTCGGGAATTGAAAAAAAAATTTGAATAAAGGTAAATCCTTGAGTAAATTGTGAATAACTGAAAAAAAGGTCGCCATCACCAAAAGGATGATGGAATGAAACACACACGGCTACTACCACCAAAAGGATGGTAAAGCAAAACACAAACGCACGATCTGACATTAGTGACTATGACAGACCCCCCACCAAAAGGATAACGGAGGATAAGCTCCTCTGAAGAGATTGCCACTTATCGCTGAAGATGGATAAGCTTCTCTGAAGAGATTGCCACTTATCACTGAAGATGGATAAGCTTCTCTGAAGAGATTGCCACTTATCACTGAAGATGGATAAGCTTCTCTGAAGAGATTGCCACTTATCGCTGAAGATGGATAAGCTTCTCTGAAGAGATTGCCACTTATCACTGAAGATGGATAAGCTTCTCTGAAGAGATTGCCACTCATCACTGAAGATGGATAAGCTTCTCTGAAGAGATTGCCACTTATCGCTGAAGATGGATAAGCTTCTCTGAAGAGATTGCCACTTATCACTGAAGATGGATAAGCTTCTCTGAAGAGATTGCCACTTATCACTGAAGATGGATAAGCTTCTCTGAAGAGATTACCACTTATCGCTGAAGATGGATAAGCTTCTCTGAAGAGATTGCCACTTATCGCTGAAGATGGATAAGCTTCTCTGAAGAGATTGCCACTTATCGCTGAAGATGGATAAGCTTCTCTGAAGAGATTGCCACTTATCACTGAAGATGGATAAGCTTCTCTGAAGAGATTGCCACTTATCACTGAAGATGGATAAGCTTCTCTGAAGAGATTGCCACTTATCGCTGAAGATGGATAAGCTTCTCTGAAGAGATTGCCACTTATCACTGAAGATGGATAAGCTTCTCTGAAGAGATTGCCACTTATCACTGAAGATGGATAAGCTTCTCTGAAGAGATTGCCACTTATCGCTGAAGATGGATAAGCTTCTCTGAAGAGATTGCCACTTATCACTGAAGATGGATAAGCTTCTCTGAAGAGATTGCCACTTATCACTGAAGATGGATAAGCTTCTCTGAAGAGATTGCCACTTATCGCTGAAGTCTGCTGGAGACAATTCACTGGGGATCACCCATGGATTTACTGGAGATGCTCCTATCTGGGCTGAATGTTGATTTTGAAGGTCTGATTAACCACGAGGTTGCAATACATCATGCAATACGCCCATGGTCTTGAAAAGATGCCCCCGACTAGGCTGATTAGGATCTTGAAAATCTTCGAAATTAACCCTGGATCTGATCTCGTATATGTAAATGCTTGATGATAATGACGTTCCATAACAAATGGAGATGCAAATGCAAATGCTAACACGCGGTGATGCAAGAGCTGAGGAAAGTATGATGTAATCATAGGTATGTATATGATGCAAGATGCTTATGATGCGTATGATTGCGGACGGGCAATGGAAATACAGGTGCCGACATGGCGGACTTTGGTGGTGGGAAAGTGAAAGATAAGCCTGACTTCCCGACATCACCTATTTATGATGTATAAAGAACTTGGATGTGCTGAGATTTTCAGCTCATGGCCTGCTCTGCCGGGTTTGACGACCTTGTTAGTCAAGTTGTTACAAGATTTAGAATGATGTTCCTGCGTACTCCTTAGAGTCATGGTCACCCTTTAGTTACCTCAAGAGGGTAAGTTATCCCTTAGTCTAATTTACCATAATGTCATTATATGCAAAACCTATCATCAAATAAATGAAACTTGCAACCAAACGGTAAATAAAAACAGAAAAAGCTTTGATGAAAGTAATTTTATTGATGAAAACCCATAAATGGGGAAAATTACAAAGGAGGCAATTCCTAAAAGAGGTAACTGCTTTCGAAAGAAAATATAAAAAACTAAGACAACGTCGAAAATGGTCCCTGCCAAGTTTCAAACCTGCTATAGCCCATATGTCTCCGAAGACCCTTCACGCCTTGCTTTTGAGCCCAGAATCGAATTGATCTTCTTCAGTTGAGAGCTTGATGGTTACGAGGAATAATTCACACGTCTCTTTAAGATGCAGTTCTGCCTTTTTGAATCCCTAACTTTTGCCTAAGCCGTCTTTTCAGGTTTTCAGCCTATCAGGATACTCTCTTTTTTTAGTCCCTAATTTTGCCTGAACCATTTTTATGGTCCACCAGGACGCCCATTTTTGCGTGGATTTTCTTTTTGGGTCCACCGGGTCTATCTTTTAGGCATAATATTTTTTAACTGCATCTGCATTCACAGGGGATGAGAGATCGTCACCATCCATGGTTGACAGGATCAAGGCCCCTCCGGAGAAAACCTTCTTTACTACATACGGACCCTCATAGTTTGGTGCCCATTTTCCCCTTGGATCGACGTGAGTTGGCTGAATTTTCCTTAGCACCAAATCTCCTGCTTGGATGTGTCGTGGGCGAACCTTCTTATCAAAGGCCCTTTTCAATCGTTTTTGGTATAATTGTCCATGACAGACGGCCGTCATGCGTTTCTCGTCGATGAGATTGAGCTGGTCGAGTCTGGCTTGTATCCATTCGGCCTCATCTAGCTTGACGTCTGCTAAAATCCTTAAGGAGGGAATCTCTACTTCAATGGGCAATACTGCTTCCATGCCATACACGAGAGAAAACGGGGTTGCCCCTGTGGAAGTGCGCACTGAGGTGCGGTAGCCATGCAACGCGAACGGCAACATCTCGTGCCAATCTTTGTAAGTCTTCACCATCTTCTGGACGATTTTCTTAATGTTCTTATTTGCCGCCTCAACAGCTCCGTTCATTTTAGGGCGATAAGGTGTTGAATTGTGGTGTTCAATTTTGAAATTTTCACACAACTATTTCATCATCTTATTGTTGAGGTTTGATCCATTGTCTGTAATGATCTTGTTCGGGATTCCATATCGACAAATAATCTCTTTTTTGATGAAGCGAGTCACCACTTGCTTAGTGACGTTGGCATAGGACGCCGCTTCTACCCATTTGGTAAAGTAATCGATGGCCACTAAGATAAAACGGTGCCCATTTGAAGCGGTTGGCTCGATGCGTCCGATTACATCTATACCCCACATAGCGAAGGGCCAAGGCGAAGTCAAAACATTCAGAGGGAGTGGTGAAGTATGGACCTTGTCTGCGTAAATTTGGCACTTGTGACATGACTGGACATGGAGACAACAATCCGTTTCCATCGTCATCCAATAGTATCCCGCCCTCAAAATCTTTTTAACCATAGTATGACCACTAGCATGTGTCCCAAAAGATCCTTCATGCATCTCATTTATGATACGTTCTGCCTCGTGTTTATCCACGCATCTGAGTAGAACTGAATCGTAATTTCGCTTGTACAGCACGTCACCACTGAGGAAGAACTTTGAGGAGAGCTTTCTGAGATACTTCTTGTCAGTGATAGTTACACCTTCTGGATATTCTTGTGTCTCTAGCTTTCTGAGAACTTTTAGGAATTGCCTCCTTTGTAATTTTCCCCATTTATGGGTTTTCATCAATAAAATTACTTTCATCAAAGCTTTTTCTGTTTTTATTTACCGTTTGGTTGCAAGTTTCATTTATTTGATGATAGGTTTTGCATATAATGACATTATGGTAAATTAGACTAAGGGATAACTTACCCTCTTGAGGTAACTAAAGGGTGACCATGACTCTAAGGAGTACGCAGGAACATCATTCTAAATCTTGTAACAACTTGACTAACAAGGTCGTCAAACCCGGCAGAGCAGGCCATGAGCTGAAAATCTCAGCACATCCAAGTTCTTTATACATCATAAATAGGTGATGTCGGGAAGTCAGGCTTATCTTTCACTTTCCCACCACCAAAGTCCGCCATGTCGGCACCTGTATTTCCATTGCCCGTCCGCAATCATACGCATCATAAGCATCTTGCATCATATACATACCTATGATTACATCATACTTTCCTCAGCTCTTGCATCACCGCGTGTTAGCATTTGCATTTGCATCTCCATTTGTTATGGAACGTCATTATCATCAAGCATTTACATATACGAGATCAGATCCAGGGTTAATTTCGAAGATTTTCAAGATCCTAATCAGCCTAGTCGGGGGCATCTTTTCAAGACCATGGGCGTATTGCATGATGTATTGCAACCTCGTGGTTAATCAGACCTTCAAAATCAACATTCAGCCCAGATAGGAGCATCTCCAGTAAATCCATGGGTGATCCCCAGTGAATTGTCTCCAGCAGACTTCAGCGATAAGTGGCAATCTCTTCAGAGAAGCTTATCCATCTTCAGTGATAAGTGGCAATCTCTTCAGAGAAGCTTATCCATCTTCAGTGATAAGTGGCAATCTCTTCAGAGAAGCTTATCCATCTTCAGCGATAAGTGGCAATCTCTTCAGAGAAGCTTATCCATCTTCAGTGATAAGTGGCAATCTCTTCAGAGAAGCTTATCCATCTTCAGTGATAAGTGGCAATCTCTTCAGAGAAGCTTATCCATCTTCAGCGATAAGTGGCAATCTCTTCAGAGAAGCTTATCCATCTTCAGTGATAAGTGGCAATCTCTTCAGAGAAGCTTATCCATCTTCAGTGATAAGTGGCAATCTCTTCAGAGAAGCTTATCCATCTTCAGCGATAAGTGGCAATCTCTTCAGAGAAGCTTATCCATCTTCAGCGATAAGTGGCAATCTCTTCAGAGAAGCTTATCCATCTTCAGCGATAAGTGGTAATCTCTTCAGAGAAGCTTATCCATCTTCAGTGATAAGTGGCAATCTCTTCAGAGAAGCTTATCCATCTTCAGTGATAAGTGGCAATCTCTTCAGAGAAGCTTATCCATCTTCAGCGATAAGTGGCAATCTCTTCAGAGAAGCTTATCCATCTTCAGTGATGAGTGGCAATCTCTTCAGAGAAGCTTATCCATCTTCAGTGATAAGTGGCAATCTCTTCAGAGAAGCTTATCCATCTTCAGCGATAAGTGGCAATCTCTTCAGAGAAGCTTATCCATCTTCAGTGATAAGTGGCAATCTCTTCAGAGAAGCTTATCCATCTTCAGTGATAAGTGGCAATCTCTTCAGAGAAGCTTATCCATCTTCAGCGATAAGTGGCAATCTCTTCAGAGGAGCTTATCCTCCGTTATCCTTTTGGTGGGGGGTCTGTCATAGTCACTAATGTCAGATCGTGCGTTTGTGTTTTGCTTTACCATCCTTTTGGTGGTAGTAGCCGTGTGTGTTTCATTCCATCATCCTTTTGGTGATGGCGACCTTTTTTTCAGTTATTCACAATTTACTCAAGGATTTACCTTTATTCAAAAATTTTTTTCAATTCCCGAATGTTTTCTTTTCTTTTCGGACAAATTCAGGGTCTTCTTCATATCTAATTGACTTTTACCTCGTAAGAAAGAACGTTGTAGCAGTTCATCTTACTCGGTCTAAGTTAATTAGATAGGGGCATCTGTCATACCCCAAATTTGTCCTACCCGCTTTTACATTTCATTTTGTACATCCATCCACCAATTAGTATTCAGGAAAATCAAAGAGAGTGGTCGTTGCTCGTGTATCACAAGGTTAAATTGAATGGAACTGATTCTGACAGGAAATGATATAAAGTCGTGTATATATTGGTTTACAATGGTTATGGCTTAATTTGTCCGTCAAACAAGGGCTCGTTTCAAACACAATGCTGGGAAGAGTATTGATATAAACGATGCGTGTTTAAGGATCAATTGGGGATATGTGTTTCAAAATGGATTTCTCGGTTCATTCACAACCAAAGTAGGATTGTCAGAAATTATGAATTAGTGTTGATTAAGCTCAAATCAATTCTAATATTGGAATCAGATTCCAAGTTTTTAAGAGACATGATCATTAATTCTAAGGCATGGACGTGTTGGTTAATAAGAAATGTTTGTGGTCATGTAATTTCCAAGTCATGGTCTATAGTTTTTTTAGTGGCAAAGCTTTGATTCGTTAATGTGTTGGAATTCAAGAGATTGAACTTGTTTTCAAGTGTGAGCATGATATATGTGGGGATTTTTGATTTGAGAGTTGCTCTCATTTCATGAATTGATCAAGTGTGGTGTGAATTACAAAAGTTGAGTATGAATAATACATCCAAGCCCAATTCAATTGTCATAAAAAAAGAGAGGCTAAATACCTATTACAATTCATAAAATTCCTACATTACAACAATCCCACTTGATTTCAATAATCAAATATTACAAGAGTTCACTTTTGGTTTACAAGATTACAAATTGAAAAATGGTAAAAGAATAAGGAATCATTCATTCTGATGCAAGTCTACCGTTGCATCTAGGCTAGTACCGTCACATTTCATGTTAATCAAAAGTCGCCTTTCAACTAGCTTGATTCTTTTTGCTCAAGAAGACTTTTGAAACCGACACCATGGAAGCCGACAAAAGCTGCAACTTCGCAGCATAGCGCACCTACCGCAGAACTTCACCACCATTTTCCTTCAACATATGGTACAACATGCTAACAATGAATACCAGCCTCACTTGTTCATAAGAGACAACATTAACCAAATTTCTCAAATTCTTGAACCATGTTTCAAGCATAAACTTTTAGACGCTGGCAAGTCTTTTTGCTCACTGTTGAGAATGATTTGTGTTGCTTTTCCTCAAGAAGCGGCTTCAACACCTCCTGACGTTAAATTGTTGTACCAGAAGGTTGACGATTTGATACAAAAGCATGTTTCCACAGTCACAGCTCCTCAAACATCTAGTGATGATAATAATGCCGGTGCAATTAGTTTTTTATTGCTTGTCATTAAAACATTGACTGAGGTACAGAGGAATTTTATTGATCCTTTAGTTTTGGTTCGCCTTCTTCAGCGGCTGCAACGTGATATGGGTTCATCATCAGGTTCTCATATAAGACAAGGTCAAAGAACTGATCCAGATTCAGCAGTCACATCTTCTCGTCAAGGTGTTGATGTTGGAGCAGTCATTTCAAATCTAAAATCGATCTTAAAACTTATCACAGAAAGAGTGATGGTTGTTCCCGAGTGCGAGCGATCTGTATCTCAAATATTGAATGCTTTACTCTCAGAGAAAGGTATTGATGCTAGTGTACTTCTGTGCATGCTTGATGTGATTAAAGGGTGGATTGAAGATGATTTCACTAAACAAGGAACTTCAGCCACAACAAGCGCCTTTCTCACTCCAAAGGAGATAGTTTCTTTTCTTCAAAAGCTTTCACAAGTTGATAAACAAAATTTCACACCAAGTCATCTGGATGAATGGGACCGGAAATATCTTGAACTTCTGTTTGGGATTTGTTCTGATTCAGATAAGTATCCTTTATCCTTGCGTCAAGAGGTTTTCCAGAAGGTAGAAAGGACGTTTATGCTTGGTTTACGAGCTAGAGATCCTGACATTAGGATGAAGTTCTTCTCTCTGTATCATGAATCTCTTGGGAAAACTCTTTTCACCAGGCTTCAATTCATCATCCAAGTTCAAGACTGGGGAGCTTTGAGTGATGTCTTCTGGCTCAAACAAGGTCTTGATCTTCTCTTGGCAATATTAGTTGATGATAAACCTATTACACTAGCTCCAAATTCTGCCAGGGTTCAACCACTTCTGGTATCCGGCTCTCTTGAAACATCTGGAATGCAACCCAAGATTAATGATACATCTGAAGGAGCTGAGGATGCACCACTAACGTTTGAGACCCTTGTGGTTAAGCATACTCAGTTTCTTAACAGTATGAGCAAACTCGAGGTGGCCGATCTATTAACTCCGTTGAGAGAATTGGCCCACACAGATGCTAATGTTGCATACCATTTGTGGGTTCTGGTATTTCCAATTGTCTGGGTTACATTACATAAAGAAGAACAAGTACAACTTGCTAAACCTATGATCACACTTCTGTCTAAAGATTACCATAAGAGGCAGCAAGCCAGCAGGCCAAATGTTGTGCAGGCACTATTAGAAGGGCTTCAGTTGAGCCATCCTCAACCTAGAATGCCGAGCGAGCTCATTAAATATATTGGGAAAACATATAATGCATGGCACATTGCGTTGGCTTTGCTGGAAAGTCATGTTATGCTGTTTCCGAATGATTCCAAATGTTGTGAGTCTCTGGCTGAGCTCTATCGATTGCTAAATGAAGAAGATATGAGATGTGGACTTTGGAAGAAGAGGTCAATCACTGCTGAAACCAGGGCAGGGCTCTCTCTTGTTCAGCATGGTTACTGGCAACGTGCTCAAAGTCTCTTTTATCAAACCATGCTGCAGGCGGATAAGAGTGATCACACAAGTGGAATTGGATACCCGAAGAATAGCATTGTGGAAGACAAAAATATTCTTGATGGCCAAAGTGATACTGAAAAAAGACGGTTTAATATATAATTCCAATGAAAGTGTTGTTCAACCGAAGGAGAAACTGTCAAGTCATATTGCAAATAGATGTAAGTCTGACTCCTTTTGGTTTGTTGAGTATTGGGTTCCTGCACAGATATCTAATACGCAGCTTGAGCAGTATTGTGTTACTTTACTTTCAGACGCTTCAATTCTTTGCTCATCACCAAAGGTTGATAGTGTTGGGGCCATTCGTGATGTCCTTATTTCAACTCGTAAGTCTTGTAATCATCCCTATGTTATTGATCCGTCCATGCAACCTCTACTAGTCTAGGGCCTTGAAGAAATAGAGTATCTGGACGTTGGAATAAAAGCAAGTGGCAAGCTGCAACTACTTGATTCAATGCTCAAGGAGTAAAAAAAAATGATTTGAAGTTAGCAAATTGCCCCATCAGCATAAATCAAAGCAGTAAAAAATATCACAAACAAAGCAGTAAAAATCATGAGTAAAAAACAGACAATATCAAAAGCTGCAAGCAGACAAAGATTATACCGTTTTCAATCCTAAAAACTCAGTCCTTATCCCCATTACCAAAAAGTAACTCATTTTCATTCCCAAAGGAGGACAGACCCAAAGTTCCCACATTTTCTCTAAGCTGAACCCTAATCTCACACCATCAAGCCCCCATATATATTGGTCACTATTCCTTCAGAAAAAAAGGAACCCTAACAGCAAGAGGCAGCAGCTGCCTTTTCTCACAACTCACCTTCATCATAACACAAGATACACATAAAGAATCAAGAAGAGAGGTTGGAGAGGGAACTTATCTGTTTACAGCATCTACAACTCGGTGGTGTCACTCCAGCTCTGTAAGTATTCTGTCGTCTTGTTCTTGTCTTTATAATCTTAAGCTTGTCTTTTGAATATTGTAAAAAAAGGAAGATAAAAGAGCAAAAGGGGAGATAACTGATACAACTCAGTGACTACCCTCATGATACCTACATATTTTCTTGACTTTTCTTCACAACACCACCACATCTTTTGAGGTAAAACCCACTGAACAACAAACTTCAACAAACCATCTCACCAACTCGGTTTCTGGCCATCTTTTCATTCAACATTAACTGCTTCAAAATAAACACCATATCCAACAACACTTCAATAACCTTCAAACCACCATTGATATTTTGTCATCACAACGTAAACAAACCCAAAATCTTCAAACAACAAATGCCTTGAATCTTCAAACTGAGATTCAAACTCCCAACTCCATAACCGACATTCACCTCTAAAACAACCTTCGAAACCCCACCTTGTTCCAAGACTCAACCCTACCATTAACAAAACACGCCATCTTCAGAAATAACCAAATTGTTTGCACCGTCGAACAACTTCAACAGCTACTCAAACACCCAACAGACCCAGAAAACCATTAAACATCACTCTCAACCACCATCTTCGTTTAAAAATCCTCAAAAACAAACCACCATTTTCACTCAACTGAAACCTCGTGACCTTCATCTTCGAAAACTCTACCCAGAAATCAACCATTTCCATCATTCTTCAACTTTTCTTCCAATACTCACCACCAACTGGGAACAAAAACCAGACAAGTTCCCTTCGAACCACTTAAAACTTTCGCCGTTAAAACACCGAGACCCACAAACCGTACTCAAATCACACTCTACCATCTCCAAAAATCAGGACCAAAAGGAAATGAAATTGAAATTGGGGAAAGGTAAATTGATGAAATTCGGAGAAAACTGAAGGTGAGATACGCGAAAACGGAGAGGCGAGAGATGAGCAGTGAGAGCGTGAGAGATAAACGAGTTGAGAGAGAAAGTGAACGAGAGGAAGAAGACCCTTGGTCTTCGTTTTTATTTTATTTTACATTTCCTTTTATTATTATTATTATTATTATTTTAAGTTGGTTGTAGCTTGGGCTTAAGCCCACCGTAACTCTCATATGCACCCTGTTCATACATAAACCCCCCTCCCCTGTTTTTCATTGTATTTCCCAAATCTTTCTTTAGTATGTATTTATTATATATGTTGTTTTTTAAAATAAAAAAAAACCCTATTTTGTATATATTATTATTATTAAATATATTTTGTTTTTATATTAAATTTTCTGTTAGAATCATATTAGAGTTTTATATATTAGAGTTTTTATGTATATTTCTTTTAAAATCTATATTTTTAAGTTTATAATGTTAGAGTTTATAATACTTTTTACTTTTAGGAGTTGGATTTATTTCGCATTTCTCATTGGACATTTTGTCCCATTTTCATTTCTTTTCAAAGCTTTGTCAAACAATTTTCAAAATCAAATTATCTTTGCATTGAATTAAAAGAGGGGATTAAGTGTAGACTTTCTTCCTCTCCGAGTGTCGAGATGCTCACTGTAGTGTGGGTGGTTTCGACACTCGTCTTTCAATACGAAGACGCTTCTAAACTTTTCCTCCTAAAACCTCGGTCCCGTACCGAGCACACTTTCAATAATGAATAAATTTCTCTTTGTATTGCATTAAAAAGAGAGGATTAGGTGTAGACCTCTTCCTCTCCGAATGTTGGGATGCCCACTGTAGTGAGGGTGGTCCTGATATTCGTTTTTCAATACAAAGACGCGACTTTATCCACCACCTCTCCTTTCACAACTTTATCCCGCAACCCTTGTCACCTAAAAACCTTGGTCCCGCACCGAGTGCATTTCAATTTATTTTCACAACAAAAACTTGAATGGTCGTGGAGTGGTTAGGCGTAGGCCTTCTCCTATCCCGAGTGCTGACGTTTACCGTAGGGTTCTCTGTCGCAAAGCACTTACCATTCAAAACCAAAAACATCTTTAATAAGAGAACGAAGTTCTCTTTGCATTGAATTAAAGAGAAAGGATTGGGTGTAGACCTCTTCTTCTCCGAGTGTCAGGATACTCACTGTAGTGTGTGTGGTCTTGATACTCGTCTTTCAATACGAAGACGCCTCGTTCGCCACACCTTTTTATAACAAAAACTTTGAGACAAAGAATTAGGTACTACCCGTAGGGGTTACTATCCGAGGATCTGTCTCGCTCCCCCTTAAAAAACAATCCAATCAATCAAACGTGACTTCTTGCCCCGCGTGGCGAAAACTAATCAATCTTTCAAAAAGGATATGTTACGTCCGTTCTACCGCAAACAGGTAATGCCTAAGTCTCCAACGAGCGAGCAGCAGAACACCTAAACTGCTAGAATGCGCACGATAGCATCATCCATAAAAAACATCAACACACCGTAGGCCGAACTACGGCTGCTCTGATTCTTTACTTTCTCAAGTAAAGATACGTAGGCACGAGGGCCACAATCCTTGCCGAGCACATTCACCCCATATCTGTAGTTCCCCGAACTACGTCGACTCTGACTTTCTCACATCTATTGAGAATACGTAGGCATAGGACTGCGAAGTCCTACCGAGTCTGTTCTTTCTATTTTCTTCCCCGTTCTCTCTTTCTTCCTAACTTTCCTGTTTCTGACCCTTATCTTTTACCCTGTGAAACACTTTTATAGCATAATATTTAAGCAAATAAATTCACATCGACAAACAAAAGGTTCCCATCGAGTACGATGGATGCGAGGGGTGCTAATACCTTCCCCTCGCATAACCGGCTTCCGAACCCGTTCTTGGTTGCGAGACCATCTTATCCATTTCTTTCTTAAGGTTTTCTCGATATTTTCCTTTCCCCTCACGGGATAAATAAAGTTCGGTGGCGACTTTTCTGTCTATCTCTTTCGCCTCCCCGTCGTTGCACGATGCATTTTTCGAGTAGCGACAGCTGGCGACTTCACTGGGGAGACCTAGCGAGCCAGACCTAATTTGTTTGTCGTGTTTGTGTTTTATTTGCTTTTATTTCTTATTATGTTATGTTCACTAACTGTTGGGTTTATTTGGATGGTTTGTGAGATAAAGCTTTCTACCCGAGCTTTCAAGTACACACTAAGATAGGAGGTGGGTTCTTTCTGATTTGCGAGACTTAGGACTCGTTGAGTTGGATCGAATCCCACCGCTCAGATAGACCCCTTTGGGATGATTATGTCTTACGTGTAGTCGTAATGGCGTTTTTATTTCCAACTTGGGAGTCCGTGACTCTGAGGACCTTTGTAGAACCTTATTCCAAAGGTTGCTGAGACATGACTCTGTGTTCATCCTTTGGAGGGATTACCGTCTTACGAGTAGTCGTTATGATGGAAAACTTTCGAGGGCTAGTGCATGGGACTTTGTTTAAAAGCCTTTGGGATGCCCTCTTACAAACCAATAGATAACCCACCCGATGGGAGAAATATTTTGTATTGTTTTGCAGGACAAGTGATCTTGATCTCGTTTTGTGCTCTTTATCATGTGCATTCATAAAACATCGCATTGCATATCATTTCTCGCATATCGAGGGACTTAAAAGACTGTGATTATCTCAGGTATTGGTGAATACAATGACTGACCAAAGAAAGCGAAGCACAAATTCCATCAAGTTTAGAGAACCAAAGCTGGAACTAATTCAAGACATTCTGATTGACGTGCCAAAGGCCATCAAGATCAACTTTCAGGGAAAGTATGGGAAACTGCTTGATCTCCTCCATCCTAGGGTCGATACTTGGGCTTTGTTCGCTATGGCTCAGTTCTATGATGCACCTCTCAGATGTTTCACTTTTCAAAACTATCAGTTGGCCCCTACTCTTGAGGAATATTCTCACATTTTGAACATCAAGATTAAGGATCAACCTATATACACAGGCTTGGAAGAAGAACCAAAACCTCCTGCCATTGCTCTTGCTCTACGTATGACCAAAGAGGAAGTCAAAGAGGGTCTAACCAGTAAAGGGGGTGTTCAAGGTTTTCCATTGAAATTTCTGCTAGAAAAGGCTGCTCAATACAAGGTGGATGAAGATTGGGAAAAGTTCGGAATAAACGTTGCTCTAATGATTTATGGGATTGTCCTCTTTCCAAACGTGGACAATTTCATAGACATCACTGCTATCGTTCTCTTTATGCAGAAGAATCCTATCCCTACACTCCTTGCCGATGTTTACCACTCCATTCATTGGAGGAGTGAAAAGAAGGCGGGAATGATCCAATGCTGCTCTCACCTATTATACAAGTGGTATGTTTCTCATTTACCCAAGAAAGGGCCGTTCATGGAAAACAAGAAGAAATTAAAATGGTCTCAACGCATCATGTCTCTGGAAGCTAGTGATATTGCTTGGTACTCTCCTGAGTACTATGATGTGGAAATCATTTTCAGTTGTGGAGAATTCGGTAATGTACCTTTGATCGGTAGGGCCGGTTGTATTAATTATAACCCAGTCATGGCATTACGTCAGTTGGGCTATGCTATGGAGGGCGAGCCCGAGGCAGAGAAGATTCAGAGTTTCTTTTTGCTAGCCACATCAGAGGACCATGCGTTTGTCAGGAAGGTTGCTAAGGCTTGGGGTAAGATTCACACAAAGGGGCGGAAGGAGTTAAAAGCGAAGAATTGCGTGGCAAAGGAGCCATACAACCAGTGGTTACTAGCTAGAGTAGCTGAAAGGTCGTTACCATTTCCTTTAGAGCCCTCTATGCAAGAAGCACCTCCTGCTCCCACTCATGTGTCTATAGAAGAATATGAAAAACTGAAGCTAACAGTGGAGAGATTGACTAAGGAGAACCAGGACCTTCAGAATGAAGTCCACCAAGCAAAGGTGGAGAGTGGACAGTACAAAAGAAAGGTGGAGTTTGAGCAGGATCAAGCAGCTGAAAGTAGCAAGAAGCTAAAATTAGAAACGGATCTGAGAGTCAGGTACCAACAGGGTTACGAAGGGGCTGATGCATCATTGACAACTCTCCGACAACGCTTAAAGGACACCAAAGCTTCTTGTGATAGGGCGTGGCACCTCTTCGAGATAGCCTCTGCCGAAAAGAAGGAAGTACGAGAGAATCTCGAGGCCGATATTGGGGATCTAGAAGAACGACTGAGAAATGCCTTGACCTTAGTGGAAAATGAACGAAGACTCAAAGAGGAGGCATTGAGAGACTCATATGTCACGTCCGACCTGTGGAATAACAAATGTCAAGAATTGGAAACTGCCCAAGAAACAGCCCTTCTGTGGAGGAATCGTTTCGAGGCTTTGCAAAGAGATAGTGCGCAGTGGCTCGAGAAGGAGGCTCAGCTCAATGAGCTGTTGGACACCCATGTGGATTCCATTTGTTATTACCAGTCGACTCTAGATATGTGTCGTACTAGGTACAACAATTTGGTGGAGCATTGCAACCTCATGATCCGTGATATCCCATGGAGGTTGGAAAGCGCCATTCAAGACCTGGAAGGAAATGATATCCCCCCTTCTATTCACCACTTTATCCAGCTCTGCGACCAAATGGTTAGGAGGTTCATGTTTGAGACGAAGAAGCTTGAAGAACGTCTCCGAAAGAGAGAATTTTAGTTATTCAGTTATCTTTTGTAGCACGACTTGTAGTTTCGGCTTATTCAGCTTTTGTCTGTATGAATTTTTCTAAAAAATTTAATGAAAGATTGCTTTTTTGTCCAAATTGTGCACTTCTTTATTATTCAGTCATGATTCTATGATACCAATGATAATCACAAGCCTCGAAAGTCTCTCGAGCATTTTGCATACGTTTGCTCATTTTTCTTTCTGCATTTCCTACAACCCGATCTTACACACCGCTTACCCCTTTCAGAAAGAGTAAAGCAAGCTGACTTCACGGCATCGGTATAACACCAGGAATAGCCAAAAGAGAATCATGGATCAGATAGAACAAGACCAGGCTACTATGAGGAGCGAGATGCTAGGCATGAAAACGCAAATGAATCAGCTCATGGAGGTGATCCAGAATATGGCCAGAAGTCAAGAGGAGATGAGACAAGCAGCGGAGAGGAGCGCTAATCAGACTTTGGCTGGTGCAATTCCCAATGCAAGTGGTGCAATTCCAATTCCTGTTGATGCCACCCCAACCCCTGTTGGGGCAATTCCTACTTCTGCCGGCGCCGTACCTATCAACACCGTCCCTCCGCCAGTCGGTACGACTCATCCTCATGGTACTACGATCCCAACACAAGTCCAGTACGATGATCATGAAGGTTTCTATGAGAATTCAGGTGAAGCATATGGGCCACAGACCGCCGAATTAGAGAAGAAGTTTAATGCTTTACAGGAGATGGTGAAGACATTGCAAGGCCCCGATGTTTTGGGACTGGATGCCGCGGAAATATGTCTTGTACCCGGAGTTAAGATACCTCCAAAGTTTGTAATTCCAACCTTTGAGAAGTACAAGGGTAACAGTTGTCCTAAGACCCACATAAGGTCTTACTGTAGGAAGATGGCCGCCTATTCTGATGACGAGAAGCTGCTAATCCATTTCTTTCAAGATAGCTTAACAGAGGCATCCCTAGAATGGTATATGCACCTTGAACGATCCAACGTAAGAAGCTGGAAAGAGTTGGCAGACGCTTTCGTGAAGCATTATCAGTATAATACCGACATGGCTCCGAATCGTATGCAGCTTCAGAATCTGACTCAGAAGCCGAATGAGTGTTTTAAGGACTTCGCGCAGAGATGGAGGGGAGTAGCTGCAAGGGTACAACCTCCACTGATGGAGAAAGAACTGACAGACCTATTCATGGGCACGCTACAAGGACCGATCTTTGAACGGTTAGCGTCCTCAACATCCACAGTGTTTTCTGAACTCGTTATGGCTGGAGAGAGATTAGAGAGTTTCATGAAGGCGGGAAAAATTCAGAATGCAGGCGGATCTGCAAGCGGGGTCAAGAAGCCTTATCAGGGCTTCGTTAAGAAAAAGGAAGGCGAAACTAGTGCAGTGTTCACCAATGGAAGGAGAACTCACCAAGGTTATCACCACATTGCTACCATCGCTCCACAACAACCACTTTCTATTCCGGCAAGTCAGCCTGCGCCTCAGCAAAATCGACAACAACAACCCTATCAACCAAGACAAAATCAGTATCAGGGGCAGAGAAAGCCAGAAAGGAGGCTTGATCCAATTCCGTCCACTTACGCCAAATTGCTTCCGTTCTTGTTGAAAGCAGGTCTCGTTCAACTTAGGGAAATGAAAGATCCTCCGGCTGTTCTCCCCTACGGCTACGATGTAAATGCGAGATGCGAGTTCCACTCTGGCGCCCCGGGCCATAGCATCGAGAATTGTAAAGCTTTAAAATACATTGTGCAAAATCTTATCGACTCCAAAGCGATAAACTTTACCCGAAATACCCCGAACATCAAATCTAACCCAATGCCACCTCACCATTCAACAAACATGATTGAAGGCTCTAAGGGGATCCGATTAATTTCGGATATTGAGAAATTGAGGACCCCACTTTCCACAATTAAGGAGCAACTCTTGTTGAAAAACATTTACCCAGGATGTCCAATTGATTGCCATGTTTGCATGGACGGATCTCAAGGATGCGCTGAGCTGAAGAAGGGCATACAAGGCCTGATTGAGCAGGGTGTATTAGTAGCAGAACAACTATCAAAGATTGAGGAAGTTGCTACTCTTGAAATTCCGTTCGAAACATTGGAGATACCATATGATGATGGATATGAGCTCTGGATCCTAGTTAACAATTCGAACCGCACACCATTGACCATACCGTGCGATGAGGAAGAATGGGACAACGTGTATGGACGTACTCCGATCCCACTGCAAATCCCGTATGATCCAGTTCAGATACCTATGTCTCCACCATCAATGAACCAGCTTGTCATTTCGACCCCATCTCCTTTTCCGTACGAAAGCACCAAAGCTGTACCTTGGTTATACGATGAAACTGTTTTTCTCAACGGACAGAAGGTGGCAGAGGAAGATGTAATGGAAGAAAAGAAGACTATAGGGAACATCGTGGGAACCGGAGGCGTCACTAGAAGTGGTCGAATATTCGCTCCGACTGCACCTCCTGTCAACAGCAGTGACAATACAAGGAAAGGTACTGCCGTACCAAGCACCAATGAACAGGGGCAGTCATCTAAACAGAAGGGCATCCCAAATGATGAAGCGGAGGAGTTTCTAAGAATCATTCAGAAAAGCGACTACAAAGTGATTGATCAGCTCAATCAGACGCCCTCAAAGATATCCATGCTGTCATTATTAATGTGTTCAAAGGCCCATCAAGAAGCATTGCTAAAATTCTTGAAGGCAGCTCATGTGCCAGAGGAAATATCAGTAGTACAGTTTGAAGAAGTGGTGGGAAACATTGCATCAGGTCATATTTTGAGCTTTAATGATAGTGAATTACCTCCCGAAGGTAAAAATCATAACAAGGCCCTGCACATTACCATCGAATGTGTGGATGTTGTATTCTCTAGGGTGCTTGTTGACACTGGATCATCGCTGAATGTATTACCCAAAAGCTCGTTGTGCAAGCTGTCAATTGAAGGACTTGTGATGAAGCCGAGTCAAACTATTGTAAAAGCATTTGATGGAGCTAAGAGAACTGTGGTAGGCGAGGTTGACCTCCCGATCAAGATCGGACCTCATACTTTCATCATTACATTTTACGTAATGGATATATACCCCGCTTACAGTTGCCTTCTTGGTCGTCCGTGGATTCATTCCGCGGGCGCTGTAACTTCAACCTTGCATCAAAAGATCAAGTTTATGATTAACAATCAGATGGTCATCATTGAGGGTGAGGAAGATGTTCTTGTGAGCCATCTTGCCTCTTTCCGCTATGTGGAAGTAGGAAACGAGGTGCATGAGACACCGTTTCAAGCTTTTGAAGTGATCAATGTTGAAATGATTTACGAAAAGCCAGCATCTTCAATAGTGACTTGGAAGGACGCGAGGACCGTGATAGAGGAAGGACATCCGCGAGGATGGGGCAGGGTGTTAGAATTGCCCGTCAACAAAAATGGAGCTGGTCTAGGCTACAAGCAGAAGAATGCAACTGATAAGGGCAAAGAGCTTGCAACTCCGTTGGTTTTTACTAGTGGAGGCCACCTTGTCGATGGTCAAGTCATGTTTTTGGAAACTGAAGCCGAAGATCATGAAGAGCTGTGTATGGTGTATCCTAGGGCGCCTAATCAAACTTTGAACAATTGGAGAGTCATTGAAATCCCCGAAGTTACTCTAGTAGACGAGTAATTCCCTTTTATTTTATCTAAAAAATCATATGCTCTGCCCAAGGCATATGTATCATGTTGTAGGGCCTTTTGCTTTTAAAGCATAACTTATCATCAATAAATAAACTTTCGCATCCAATTACGTTCTCTTTCTTTCATTTTTACTTTTTGCACATAAAATTATCTTTGAAAGACAATGTTTTGTTTTATTTTCCTTTTTCTGTCAACCTTTCTAAAAATAAAAAAATAGTAATAAAGCATGAAGTCATTCATCGTGCAGATCTTCCCTTGCTCCTGCCAATAACGACCCCGCTATGGTCCAATATGACTTTGATAACCCGATCTACCAAGCCGACGAAGACTGCGAGGAAGATTGTGATCTCCCAGAAGAGCTAGCTAGACTATTGAAGCAGGAGTCAAAGGTCATCCAGCCCTACCAAGAAGAGGTCGAAGTCATCAACATGGGAACTGAAGAAGATGCCAAAGAAATCAAGATAGGCGCAGCTTTGGAGTCAGAGATTAAGTCAAAACTGATAATACTGCTTCGAGAGTATGTGGACGTTTTTGCTTGGTCTTACAAAGATATGCCCGGTCTAGATGAAGAGATCGTGATGCACAAACTACCTCTCAAGGAAGGCTGCCCGCCGGTGAAGCAAAAGTTGAGGAGAACAAAGCCAGAGATGTCTTTCAAGATCAAAGAAGAGGTACAAAAGCAATTGGACGCTGGTTTCCTGGCAGTATCCAACTATCCGCAATGGATAGCGAATATTGTCCCAGTACCTAAAAAGGATGGGAAGGTGCGAATGTGTGTAGATTATAGAGACCTTAATAGAGCGAGTCCGAAAGATGACTTCCCTTTGCCACACATTGATGTGCTAGTGGACAACACAGCCCAATTTTCTGTATTCTCATTTATGGATGGCTTTTCTGGATATAACCAAATTAAGATGGCGCCCGAAGATATGGAAAAGACGACTTTCATCACTCCATGGGGAACTTTCTGTTACAAGGTTATGCCGTTTGGACTCAAGAACGCAGGCGCAACATATCAGCGAGCAATGGTCACTCTTTTCCATGATATGATACATAAAGAGATTGAGTGTTATGTAGACGATATGATTGCGAAATCCCAGACTGAGGAAGAGCACCTTATCCACTTGGGAAAGCTATTCGCCCGGTTAAGGAAATTCCAGCTGAGACTAAATCCCAACAAATGCACTTTTGGTGTAAGATCTGGTAAATTGCTAGGTTTTATTGTGAGCCAGAAGGGGATTGAAGTCGATCCAGATAAGGTCAAAGCTATCCAGGAAATGCCGGCCCCCAAAACTGAAAAAGAGGTCCGAGGATTTCTTGGGAGGTTGAACTATATCGCAAGGTTCATATCTCATCTAACGGCCACTTGTGAGCCCATCTTCAAATTACTTCGAAAGGATCAAGCCGTGGTATGGAACGATAACTGTCAGAAAGCCTTTGAGAAGATAAAGGAATACCTACAAGAACCGCCGATCTTGATGCCTCCGGTGCCCGGACGACCCCTGATCATGTACCTGACTGTGTTAGAGGGATCCATGGGATGCGTATTGGGACAACATGATGAAACCGGCAGGAAAGAGCATGCAATCTATTACCTCAGCAAGAAGTTTAATGACTGTGAAACGAGATATTCGATGCTCGAGAAGACATGTTGCGCGTTGGCTTGGGCAGCAAAACGCTTGAGACAATATATGCTCACCCATACGACTTTGTTGATCTCCAAAATGGATCCCGTCAAATATATATTCGAGAAGCCCGCTCTCACTGGACGGGTAGCTCGTTGGCAAATGGTGTTAACAGAGTATGACATCCAATATGTTACGCAGAAAGCCATCAAAGGGAGTGTGCTCTCTGAATACCTTGCCCACCAACCTATGGACAACTATCAGTCTATGCGCTTCGATTTCCCCGACGAAGACGTCATGTTTGCCAGAGATTATGCCACGCCAGACCCAAATGAGGGACCCGAACCAGGATCGCGATGGACGCTCGTGTTCGATGGTGCCGCAAATGCCAAAGGTTGTGGAATTGGGGCAATCATCACTTCTCCAACTGGCTTTCACCTGCCATTCACCGCCAGATTATGCTTTAAGTGTACTAACAACATGGCCGAATATGAAGCTTGTATTTTCGGAATTGAAGCTGCCATTGATAATAGAATCAAGATTCTAGAAGTCTATGGAGATTCCGCGCTGGTCATATGCCAGATTAAAGGGGAGTACGAAACACTGGACCTCAAGTTAATTCCTTACAGAGATCATGTCTTGAAGTTAATCCCGTACTTTGATGAGATCACTTTTCATCACATTCCCAGAGGAGAAAATCAGTTGGCTGACGCTCTAGCAACACTAGCATCTATGTTTCAAGTCAAGTGGGAGAATGAGGCGCCATCCATCCGTTTAGAATATTTGGACGAACCCGCTTATTGCCTAGCGGCCGAAGAGGAAGAAGCTAAAACTGATAATCATCCTTGGTTCTATGATATCAAGCGATACCTAGAGACACAAGAATATCCAGAAGGTGTAACTATCACTGACAAGAAGTATCTCAGAAAGCTCTCCTCAAAGTTCTTCCTCAGTGGTGACGTGCTGTACAAGCGAAATTACGATTCAGTTCTACTCAGATGCGTGGATAAACACGAGGCAGAACGTATCATAAATGAGATGCATGAAGGATCTTTTGGGACACATGCTAGTGGTCATACTATGGTTAAAAAGATTTTGAGGGCGGGATACTATTGGATGACGATGGAAACGGATTGTTGTCTCCATGTCCAGTCATGTCACAAGTGCCAAATTTACGCAGACAAGGTCCATACTTCACCACTCCCTCTGAATGTTTTGACTTCGCCTTGGCCCTTCGCTATGTGGGGTATAGATGTAATCGGACGCATCGAGCCAACCGCTTCAAATGGGCACCGTTTTATCTTAGTGGCCATCGATTACTTTACCAAATGGGTAGAAGCGGCGTCCTATGCCAACGTCACTAAGCAAGTGGTGACTCGCTTCATCAAAAAAGAGATTATTTGTCGATATGGAATCCCGAACAAGATCATTACAGACAATGGATCAAACCTCAACAATAAGATGATGAAAGAGTTGTGTGAAAATTTCAAAATTGAACACCACAATTCAACACCTTATCGCCCTAAAATGAACGGAGCTGTTGAGGCGGCAAATAAGAACATTAAGAAAATCGTCCAGAAGATGGTGAAGACTTACAAAGATTGGCACGAGATGTTGCCGTTCGCGTTGCATGGCTACCGCACCTCAGTGCGCACTTCCACAGGGGCAACCCCGTTTTCTCTCGTGTATGGCATGGAAGCAGTATTGCCCATTGAAGTAGAGATTCCCTCCTTAAGGATTTTAGCAGACGTCAAGCTAGATGAGGCCGAATGGATACAAGCCAGACTCGACCAGCTCAATCTCATCGACGAGAAACGCATGACGGCCGTCTGTCATGGACAATTATACCAAAAACGATTGAAAAGGGCCTTTGATAAGAAGGTTCGCCCACGACACATCCAAGCAGGAGATTTGGTGCTAAGGAAAATTCAGCCAACTCACGTCGATCCAAGGGGAAAATGGGCACCAAACTATGAGGGTCCGTATGTAGTAAAGAAGGTTTTCTCCGGAGGGGCCTTGATCCTGTCAACCATGGATGGTGACGATCTCTCATCCCCTGTGAATGCAGATGCAGTTAAAAAATATTATGCCTAAAAGATAGACCCGGTGGACCCAAAAAGAAAATCCACGCAAAAATGGGCGTCCTGGTGGACCATAAAAATGGTTCAGGCAAAATTAGGGACTAAAAAAAGAGAGTATCCTGATAGGCTGAAAACCTGAAAAGACGGCTTAGGCAAAAGTTAGGGATTCAAAAAGGCAGAACTGCATCTTAAAGAGACGTGTGAATTATTCCTCGTAACCATCAAGCTCTCAACTGAAGAAGATCAATTCGATTCTGGGCTCAAAAGCAAGGCGTGAAGGGTCTTCGGAGACATATGGGCTATAGCAGGTTTGAAACTTGGCAGGGACCATTTTCGACGTTGTCTTAGTTTTTTATATTTTCTTTCGAAAGCAGTTACCTCTTTTAGGAATTGCCTCCTTTGTAATTTTCCCCATTTATGGGTTTTCATCAATAAAATTACTTTCATCAAAGCTTTTTCTGTTTTTATTTACCGTTTGGTTGCAAGTTTCATTTATTTGATGATAGGTTTTGCATATAATGACATTATGGTAAATTAGACTAAGGGATAACTTACCCTCTTGAGGTAACTAAAGGGTGACCATGACTCTAAGGAGTACGCAGGAACATCATTCTAAATCTTGTAACAACTTGACTAACAAGGTCGTCAAACCCGGCAGAGCAGGCCATGAGCTGAAAATCTCAGCACATCCAAGTTCTTTATACATCATAAATAGGTGATGTCGGGAAGTCAGGCTTATCTTTCACTTTCCCACCACCAAAGTCCGCCATGTCGGCACCTGTATTTCCATTGCCCGTCCGCAATCATACGCATCATAAGCATCTTGCATCATATACATACCTATGATTACATCATACTTTCCTCAGCTCTTGCATCACCGCGTGTTAGCATTTGCATTTGCATCTCCATTTGTTATGGAACGTCATTATCATCAAGCATTTACATATACGAGATCAGATCCAGGGTTAATTTCGAAGATTTTCAAGATCCTAATCAGCCTAGTCGGGGGCATCTTTTCAAGACCATGGGCGTATTGCATGATGTATTGCAACCTCGTGGTTAATCAGACCTTCAAAATCAACATTCAGCCCAGATAGGAGCATCTCCAGTAAATCCATGGGTGATCCCCAGTGAATTGTCTCCAGCAGACTTCAGCGATAAGTGGCAATCTCTTCAGAGAAGCTTATCCATCTTCAGTGATAAGTGGCAATCTCTTCAGAGAAGCTTATCCATCTTCAGTGATAAGTGGCAATCTCTTCAGAGAAGCTTATCCATCTTCAGCGATAAGTGGCAATCTCTTCAGAGAAGCTTATCCATCTTCAGTGATAAGTGGCAATCTCTTCAGAGAAGCTTATCCATCTTCAGTGATAAGTGGCAATCTCTTCAGAGAAGCTTATCCATCTTCAGCGATAAGTGGCAATCTCTTCAGAGAAGCTTATCCATCTTCAGTGATAAGTGGCAATCTCTTCAGAGAAGCTTATCCATCTTCAGTGATAAGTGGCAATCTCTTCAGAGAAGCTTATCCATCTTCAGCGATAAGTGGCAATCTCTTCAGAGAAGCTTATCCATCTTCAGCGATAAGTGGCAATCTCTTCAGAGAAGCTTATCCATCTTCAGCGATAAGTGGCAATCTCTTCAGAGAAGCTTATCCATCTTCAGTGATAAGTGGCAATCTCTTCAGAGAAGCTTATCCATCTTCAGTGATAAGTGGCAATCTCTTCAGAGAAGCTTATCCATCTTCAGCGATAAGTGGCAATCTCTTCAGAGAAGCTTATCCATCTTCAGTGATGAGTGGCAATCTCTTCAGAGAAGCTTATCCATCTTCAGTGATAAGTGGCAATCTCTTCAGAGAAGCTTATCCATCTTCAGCGATAAGTGGCAATCTCTTCAGAGAAGCTTATCCATCTTCAGTGATAAGTGGCAATCTCTTCAGAGAAGCTTATCCATCTTCAGTGATAAGTGGCAATCTCTTCAGAGAAGCTTATCCATCTTCAGCGATAAGTGGCAATCTCTTCAGAGGAGCTTATCCTCCATTATCCTTTTGGTGGGGGGTCTGTCATAGTCACTAATGTCAGATCGTGCGTTTGTGTTTTGCTTTACCATCCTTTTGGTGGTAGTAGCCGTGTGTGTTTCATTCCATCATCCTTTTGGTGATGGCGACCTTTTTTTCAGTTATTCACAATTTACTCAAGGATTTACCTTTATTCAAATTTTTTTTTCAATTCCCGAATGTTTTCTTTTCTTTTCGGACAAATTCAGGGTCTTCTTCATATCTAATTGACTTTTACCTCGTAAGAAAGAACGTTGTAGCAGTTCATCTTACTCGGTCTAAGTTAATTAGATAGGGGCATCTGTCATACCCCAAATTTGTCCTACCCGCTTTTACATTTCATTTTGTACATCCATCCACCAATTAGTATTCAGGAAAATCAAAGAGAGTGGTCGTTGCTCGTGTATCACAAGGTTAAATTGAATGGAACTGATTCTGACAGGAAATGATATAAAGTCGTGTATATATTGGTTTACAATGGTTATGGCTTAATTTGTCCGTCAAACAAGGGCTCGTTTCAAACACAATGCTGGGAAGAGTATTGATATAAACGATGCGTGTTTAAGGATCAATTGGGGATATGTGTTTCAAAATGGATTTCTCGGTTCATTCACAACCAAAGTAGGATTGTCAGAAATTATGAATTAGTGTTGATTAAGCTCAAATCAATTCTAATATTGGAATCAGATTCCAAGTTTTTAAGAGACATGATCATTAATTCTAAGGCATGGACGTGTTGGTTAATAAGAAATGTTTGTGGTCATGTAATTTCCAAGTCATGGTCTATAGTTTTTTTAGTGGCAAAGCTTTGATTCGTTAATGTGTTGGAATTCAAGAGATTGAACTTGTTTTCAAGTGTGAGCATGATATATGTGGGGATTTTTGATTTGAGAGTTGCTCTCATTTCATGAATTGATCAAGTGTGGTGTGAATTACAAAAGTTGAGTATGAATAATACATCCAAGCCCAATTCAATTGTCATAAAAAAAGAGAGGCTAAATACCTATTACAATTCATAAAATTCCTACATTACAACAATCCCACTTGATTTCAATAATCAAATATTACAAGAGTTCACTTTTGGTTTACAAGATTACAAATTGAAAAATGGTAAAAGAATAAGGAATCATTCATTCTGATGCAAGTCTACCGTTGCATCTAGGCTAGTACCGTCACATTTCATGTTAATCAAAAGTCGCCTTTCAACTAGCTTGATTCTTTTTGCTCAAGAAGACTTTTGAAACCGACACCATGGAAGCCGACAAAAGCTGCAACTTCGCAGCATAGCGCACCTACCGCAGAACTTCACCACCATTTTCCTTCAACATATGGTACAACATGCTAACAATGAATACCAGCCTCACTTGTTCATAAGAGACAACATTAACCAAATTTCTCAAATTCTTGAACCATGTTTCAAGCATAAACTTTTAGACGCTGGCAAGTCTTTTTGCTCACTGTTGAGAATGATTTGTGTTGCTTTTCCTCAAGAAGCGGCTTCAACACCTCCTGACGTTAAATTGTTGTACCAGAAGGTTGACGATTTGATACAAAAGCATGTTTCCACAGTCACAGCTCCTCAAACATCTAGTGATGATAATAATGCCGGTGCAATTAGTTTTTTATTGCTTGTCATTAAAACATTGACTGAGGTACAGAGGAATTTTATTGATCCTTTAGTTTTGGTTCGCCTTCTTCAGCGGCTGCAACGTGATATGGGTTCATCATCAGGTTCTCATATAAGACAAGGTCAAAGAACTGATCCAGATTCAGCAGTCACATCTTCTCGTCAAGGTGTTGATGTTGGAGCAGTCATTTCAAATCTAAAATCGATCTTAAAACTTATCACAGAAAGAGTGATGGTTGTTCCCGAGTGCGAGCGATCTGTATCTCAAATATTGAATGCTTTACTCTCAGAGAAAGGTATTGATGCTAGTGTACTTCTGTGCATGCTTGATGTGATTAAAGGGTGGATTGAAGATGATTTCACTAAACAAGGAACTTCAGCCACAACAAGCGCCTTTCTCACTCCAAAGGAGATAGTTTCTTTTCTTCAAAAGCTTTCACAAGTTGATAAACAAAATTTCACACCAAGTCATCTGGATGAATGGGACCGGAAATATCTTGAACTTCTGTTTGGGATTTGTTCTGATTCAGATAAGTATCCTTTATCCTTGCGTCAAGAGGTTTTCCAGAAGGTAGAAAGGACGTTTATGCTTGGTTTACGAGCTAGAGATCCTGACATTAGGATGAAGTTCTTCTCTCTGTATCATGAATCTCTTGGGAAAACTCTTTTCACCAGGCTTCAATTCATCATCCAAGTTCAAGACTGGGGAGCTTTGAGTGATGTCTTCTGGCTCAAACAAGGTCTTGATCTTCTCTTGGCAATATTAGTTGATGATAAACCTATTACACTAGCTCCAAATTCTGCCAGGGTTCAACCACTTCTGGTATCCGGCTCTCTTGAAACATCTGGAATGCAACCCAAGATTAATGATACATCTGAAGGAGCTGAGGATGCACCACTAACGTTTGAGACCCTTGTGGTTAAGCATACTCAGTTTCTTAACAGTATGAGCAAACTCGAGGTGGCCGATCTATTAACTCCGTTGAGAGAATTGGCCCACACAGATGCTAATGTTGCATACCATTTGTGGGTTCTGGTATTTCCAATTGTCTGGGTTACATTACATAAAGAAGAACAAGTACAACTTGCTAAACCTATGATCACACTTCTGTCTAAAGATTACCATAAGAGGCAGCAAGCCAGCAGGCCAAATGTTGTGCAGGCACTATTAGAAGGGCTTCAGTTGAGCCATCCTCAACCTAGAATGCCGAGCGAGCTCATTAAATATATTGGGAAAACATATAATGCATGGCACATTGCGTTGGCTTTGCTGGAAAGTCATGTTATGCTGTTTCCGAATGATTCCAAATGTTGTGAGTCTCTGGCTGAGCTCTATCGATTGCTAAATGAAGAAGATATGAGATGTGGACTTTGGAAGAAGAGGTCAATCACTGCTGAAACCAGGGCAGGGCTCTCTCTTGTTCAGCATGGTTACTGGCAACGTGCTCAAAGTCTCTTTTATCAAACCATGCTGCAGGCGGATAAGAGTGATCACACAAGTGGAATTGGATACCCGAAGAATAGCATTGTGGAAGACAAAAATATTCTTGATGGCCAAAGTGATACTGAAAAAAGACGGTTTAATATATAATTCCAATGAAAGTGTTGTTCAACCGAAGGAGAAACTGTCAAGTCATATTGCAAATAGATGTAAGTCTGACTCCTTTTGGTTTGTTGAGTATTGGGTTCCTGCACAGATATCTAATACGCAGCTTGAGCAGTATTGTGTTACTTTACTTTCAGACGCTTCAATTCTTTGCTCATCACCAAAGGTTGATAGTGTTGGGGCCATTCGTGATGTCCTTATTTCAACTCGTAAGTCTTGTAATCATCCCTATGTTATTGATCCGTCCATGCAACCTCTACTAGTCTAGGGCCTTGAAGAAATAGAGTATCTGGACGTTGGAATAAAAGCAAGTGGCAAGCTGCAACTACTTGATTCAATGCTCAAGGAGTAAAAAAAAATGATTTGAAGTTAGCAAATTGCCCCATCAGCATAAATCAAAGCAGTAAAAAATATCACAAACAAAGCAGTAAAAATCATGAGTAAAAAACAGACAATATCAAAAGCTGCAAGCAGACAAAGATTATACCGTTTTCAATCCTAAAAACTCAGTCCTTATCCCCATTACCAAAAAGTAACTCATTTTCATTCCCAAAGGAGGACAGACCCAAAGTTCCCACATTTTCTCTAAGCTGAACCCTAATCTCACACCATCAAGCCCCCATATATATTGGTCACTATTCCTTCAGAAAAAAAGGAACCCTAACAGCAAGAGGCAGCAGCTGCCTTTTCTCACAACTCACCTTCATCATAACACAAGATACACATAAAGAATCAAGAAGAGAGGTTGGAGAGGGAACTTATCTGTTTACAGCATCTACAACTCGGTGGTGTCACTCCAGCTCTGTAAGTATTCTGTCGTCTTGTTCTTGTCTTTATAATCTTAAGCTTGTCTTTTGAATATTGTAAAAAAAGGAAGATAAAAGAGCAAAAGGGGAGATAACTGATACAACTCAGTGACTACCCTCATGATACCTACATATTTTCTTGACTTTTCTTCACAACACCACCACATCTTTTGAGGTAAAACCCACTGAACAACAAACTTCAACAAACCATCTCACCAACTCGGTTTCTGGCCATCTTTTCATTCAACATTAACTGCTTCAAAATAAACACCATATCCAACAACACTTCAATAACCTTCAAACCACCATTGATATTTTGTCATCACAACGTAAACAAACCCAAAATCTTCAAACAACAAATGCCTTGAATCTTCAAACTGAGATTCAAACTCCCAACTCCATAACCGACATTCACCTCTAAAACAACCTTCGAAACCCCACCTTGTTCCAAGACTCAACCCTACCATTAACAAAACACGCCATCTTCAGAAATAACCAAATTGTTTGCACCGTCGAACAACTTCAACAGCTACTCAAACACCCAACAGACCCAGAAAACCATTAAACATCACTCTCAACCACCATCTTCGTTTAAAAATCCTCAAAAACAAACCACCATTTTCACTCAACTGAAACCTCGTGACCTTCATCTTCGAAAACTCTACCCAGAAATCAACCATTTCCATCATTCTTCAACTTTTCTTCCAATACTCACCACCAACTGGGAACAAAAACCAGACAAGTTCCCTTCGAACCACTTAAAACTTTCGCCGTTAAAACACCGAGACCCACAAACCGTACTCAAATCACACTCTACCATCTCCAAAAATCAGGACCAAAAGGAAATGAAATTGAAATTGGGGAAAGGTAAATTGATGAAATTCGGAGAAAACTGAAGGTGAGATACGCGAAAACGGAGAGGCGAGAGATGAGCAGTGAGAGCGTGAGAGATAAACGAGTTGAGAGAGAAAGTGAACGAGAGGAAGAAGACCCTTGGTCTTCGTTTTTATTTTATTTTACATTTCCTTTTATTATTATTATTATTATTATTTTAAGTTGGTTGTAGCTTGGGCTTAAGCCCACCGTAACTCTCATATGCACCCTGTTCATACATAAACCCCCCTCCCCTGTTTTTCATTGTATTTCCCAAATCTTTCTTTAGTATGTATTTATTATATATGTTGTTTTTTAAAATAAAAAAAAAACCCTATTTTGTATATATTATTATTATTAAATATATTTTGTTTTTATATTAAATTTTCTGTTAGAATCATATTAGAGTTTTATATATTAGAGTTTTTATGTATATTTCTTTTAAAATCTATATTTTTAAGTTTATAATGTTAGAGTTTATAATACTTTTTACTTTTAGGAGTTGGATTTATTTCGCATTTCTCATTGGACATTTTGTCCCATTTTCATTTCTTTTCAAAGCTTTGTCAAACAATTTTCAAAATCAAATTATCTTTGCATTGAATTAAAAGAGGGGATTAAGTGTAGACTTTCTTCCTCTCCGAGTGTCGAGATGCTCACTGTAGTGTGGGTGGTTTCGACACTCGTCTTTCAATACGAAGACGCTTCTAAACTTTTCCTCCTAAAACCTCGGTCCCGTACCGAGCACACTTTCAATAATGAATAAATTTCTCTTTGTATTGCATTAAAAAGAGAGGATTAGGTGTAGACCTCTTCCTCTCCGAATGTTGGGATGCCCACTGTAGTGAGGGTGGTCCTGATATTCGTTTTTCAATACAAAGACGCGACTTTATCCACCACCTCTCCTTTCACAACTTTATCCCGCAACCCTTGTCACCTAAAAACCTTGGTCCCGCACCGAGTGCATTTCAATTTATTTTCACAACAAAAACTTGAATGGTCGTGGAGTGGTTAGGCGTAGGCCTTCTCCTATCCCGAGTGCTGACGTTTACCGTAGGGTTCTCTGTCGCAAAGCACTTACCATTCAAAACCAAAAACATCTTTAATAAGAGAACGAAGTTCTCTTTGCATTGAATTAAAGAGAAAGGATTGGGTGTAGACCTCTTCTTCTCCGAGTGTCAGGATACTCACTGTAGTGTGTGTGGTCTTGATACTCGTCTTTCAATACGAAGACGCCTCGTTCGCCACACCTTTTTATAACAAAAACTTTGAGACAAAGAATTAGGTACTACCCGTAGGGGTTACTATCCGAGGATCTGTCTCGCTCCCCCTTAAAAAACAATCCAATCAATCAAACGTGACTTCTTGCCCCGCGTGGCGAAAACTAATCAATCTTTCAAAAAGGATATGTTACGTCCGTTCTACCGCAAACAGGTAATGCCTAAGTCTCCAACGAGCGAGCAGCAGAACACCTAAACTGCTAGAATGCGCACGATAGCATCATCCATAAAAAACATCAACACACCGTAGGCCGAACTACGGCTGCTCTGATTCTTTACTTTCTCAAGTAAAGATACGTAGGCACGAGGGCCACAATCCTTGCCGAGCACATTCACCCCATATCTGTAGTTCCCCGAACTACGTCGACTCTGACTTTCTCACATCTATTGAGAATACGTAGGCATAGGACTGCGAAGTCCTACCGAGTCTGTTCTTTCTATTTTCTTCCCCGTTCTCTCTTTCTTCCTAACTTTCCTGTTTCTGACCCTTATCTTTTACCCTGTGAAACACTTTTATAGCATAATATTTAAGCAAATAAATTCACATCGACAAACAAAAGGTTCCCATCGAGTACGATGGATGCGAGGGGTGCTAATACCTTCCCCTCGCATAACCGGCTTCCGAACCCGTTCTTGGTTGCGAGACCATCTTATCCATTTCTTTCTTAAGGTTTTCTCGATATTTTCCTTTCCCCTCACGGGATAAATAAAGTTCGGTGGCGACTTTTCTGTCTATCTCTTTCGCCTCCCCGTCGTTGCACGATGCATTTTTCGAGTAGCGACAGGCATTACGCCTTTGCTTTACACTTTGATGTTTTGAACCGCCGCGTTCTGATATGAACTCTTATACTTTACATATTTCAAAAGTGATTTTGATTTCAAAAGTTGCATGAACTTTGCATTACCATGTTTGTATGAACACTTTTGTTTGCAAACTGGCTTTTCTCTCAAGGAATTTTCAAATAGTTGAGAAACTTGGTCAGTGATCCTGTCAGAGACAGGTCCTTCCCAGAATTGAATTACCTAGAATACTTTTCAAGACTCGGGTTGGGGCAAGCCTTCTGAGGGCATAGTAAATCAGTCATTTTCAAGAATCACACAAGCTGAAGCAATGATCAGTTCATCTACAATAGTAAGCTAATATGGGGAAATTTACTTGAAGAATCCCCGAGAATCTCTCCATCCTTCCTACAAGGATCATCAACTTTGATATAATTTACCATTGTGGCAGAGATGTGCTCAGCAATAGCATCTTTAGTCCCCAAGCAATATGGCAGTGATCTCCGTGTTTGAGGAATCATTTCTCCAGTCTTCTCATCTCACCAAAGGAGTCAAGCCATGTCATCGACATCTGCATTTGCATTTGATCATATATCATATCATAATTCATATACATATGCATAACATGAGTGTTTCATCCTCATTTGCATTTCTCTCGAGGTCGTGTTGTTATCCACGTCTTACCTTGTGGTCAAAGTCCAACTCACTTAACACCTATCAAACAAATTTTTCCATGTCTATCTAATGTCCTTCCAGATATGACATTTCTTATCCGATTGTTCTTCCGAATATGTCTGTTCCTCATACATCCAATACCATTCTCAGATATTGTGATTATATCTTTCATTCAAAGCCATTATTGGATGTCTGGTATCTTTTTATCCAATGTCATTGTTGGGTGTCACCCTTATTTCTCTCTCTGATATTTTTCCAGATTGAGTCTTTGTTCTGATGTTCTTCCAGAACTTATGTGATGTTTTTCTAGATATTTCCTTTGATTCTGATGTTTTTCCAGAATCTATCAGAGGTTTTTTCGGATTTGTTTCTCTCTCTGATGTTTTTCCAGATTGAGTCTTTATTCTGATGTTCTTCCAGAACTTATCTAATGTTTTTCTAGATATTTTCTTTGATTATGATGTTTTTCTAGAATCTATCCGAGGTTTTTTCGGATTTTTTTCTCTCTCTGATGTTTTTCCAAATTGAGTCTTTGTTCTGATATTCTTCTAGAACTTATTTGAGGTTTTTCCAAATAGTCCTTTGTGATTCTGATGCTTTCCAGAATCTCATTTCCTTTGTACTTATCTGATACTTTTCTGGATATGTATTTTATTTTGATGTTTTTCTAGAACCTATCTGAGGTTTTTCTGGATATGTTTCTCTATTTGATATTTTTCCAAATTGAGTTTTTGTTATGATGTTCTTCCAAAACCTATTTGATGTTTTTCCAGACAGTCCTTGGTAATTCTGATGTTTTTCCAAAATATCATTTCTTTGGGTCTATCTGATGCTTTTTTGGATATGACTTTCATTATGATGTTCTTCCAGAACTCCTTTTGTGTCTATCTGATTCTTTTCCGAATGTGACTTTTCTTCTGATGTTTTTCCAGAGCCTCTTTGTGTCTATCTGATGCTTTTCTGGATATGAATTTTATTCTGGTGTTCTTTCAGAACTCCTTTTGTGTCTATCTGATGCTTTTCTGGATATGAATTTTGTTTTGATGTTCTTCCAAAACTCCTTTTGAATCTATCTGATGCTTTTTTGGATATGACTTTTAATTCTGATGTTTTTCCAAAAACTCCTTTGTACCTATTTGATGCTTTTTCGAATACGTATTTATGTTCTGATGTTCTTCCAGAACTCCTTTGTTGCTTATCTGACGTTCTTCCGGATACGCCTTCAAACCTTTTCCCGTGCATTTAACGCTCATCTAAATGTTTCGGACGTACCTTTAGAATCTTTGTCTTCATCTAATGTTCTTATAGATGTCTTCAATTTGTTTCTGACTTTGGTTAACAACTTTTTTTTTTGTTTTCAAGTCTGTTTCTTTCTCCGTCTAATGCTTTTTTGGATGTGTTCCAAAGTTTATTCGATGCTTTTCCGAATATCTCTGAGGTGTTTTGGAGTTTATTCGATGCTTTCCCGAATATCTCTAGTGACTTCTGAAGTTTATTTCAACACTCTCCTGAATATCTCTGATGCCTGTTATTTTCCAGAGTTTATTCAATATTATTCTGAATACCTCTGATGTCTGCTGCAATGTCTCTAATGTATTTCCCAGAGTTCTCCTCACCTCATTCAATGATCTTCTGAATATTGTGACTCTTTTCCATCCAGTTTTATTCATGGATGATGACTGTTGCTTCCTCAGTGTTGTTGTCCTTCCCTAGTGAGTGGTTACTCATTGTGTCGTCTATATCCCTATTTCCTTTTGTTTTTGTTTGTATTTTGCATTTATCATCCCATCATGTTCATCATATTAGAGTTCATGGCATGTCAGCATTATAGATTAGTGTTCTTTTGTCCATAGCATAACATGTCATTGCATCTAAGGGTAAAATTTTCGATTATCTGTATTTAAATACCTTTCACCATGATTTCATGAGGATTTCCATCACTCATATCATTCGGCGAAGATATTTAAATAGAGGCAACTGTCATACCCCAAATTTTACTATTAGATCCTTTGATCATTTCATATCGGTTTAAGTCAGTCATTTTTGCATTTTTCTAGTTAAACATTTTATTTCATCATTAATCATGACTTTTAGTCGGTTTTATCATCCCATTTTAGAATATGTTTTATATTATCTTAAGATATAGTTATATTTTTAATTTAGTTTATTTTTAAATTTAGCTTTTTTTAAATATAGTTTTAGTAGTTATTTCTATTATAGTTATATTTTAATTTAGTTTATTTTTAGAATTTTGTTTGTCTTTTAATATAACTTCTCTTTTTTATTATTTTCTAATTTTTATTTTTATTTTAATTTAGTTTATTTTTCAATCTAGTTTTTATTTTAATATAGTTTTTTAGTTATTTTTAATTTAGTTTACATTTTTTCTTTATTATTATTATTATTATTATTATTATTATTATTATCATTTATTAGTTATTTTATTTTATTTTATTTTATTTTTTATTAGTTATTTATATTCTTTATTATTTTTATTTATTATTAGTTATTTATTTATTTATTTATTTATTTATTTATTTTTTTATTATCAATATTATTATTATTTATTATTATTATTATTATTATTATTATTATTATTATTATTATGTTATTGTACTATTTTGTTATCTCACTCTAAAATTTGACTTTCAAAAGTTATACTACTTCAAATCTTGCCAAACCACACAAAACAAACTTCCCTACTCCAAGACAAAATACCACATACTGTATCATAGGAACGCTAGTTGACCAATTGGCCCAATACAATATCCTGTGTCAACTGTACCAATCCTTGCACTTCCTGTGACTCCAAACTCTGCACTACACCCCAATGCAAACCTGCGCCATCTCTCATAATCTTTTCAAAACTTGCCAAAACCTACTGCACAACCATGATAGAACAAAAAACTTGTTTTAAAAGTAATAATACAATTACCTCCATCCTATGCTACCTCTACAACAAAACAACAACATTGAAAATAACAGGACACTGCAGAAAATAAGAAACAACATCGAACCTCGCACTCTGAACACCCTGCAAGTTGAGAGGAACATTTCAGCAACACAAATCCAAATTTTAATCAATCAGTTTTCAATTTTGGTTTAAAGAAGAAGCATTCTAAAAAAAGAGAGGAGGATTCTAAAAATCAACCTTAAAAACTAACTTTGATATCCTGTAACGCAAAAAAAAATTTTTTTTTTCCAGAAATCTATTTTCCAAAAAAAAACCCACAATTTCCTTTACCATTTTCGTCGCCAAATCTTCATCTCACAAATCATCATTCTCTCGCATAGATTTTCATTTCCTTCACTCAAGTAGAGCCTCGTCCACCGGACGGGACAGAGCTTCTCCGTATTGTAGAGGAGCTCCAGGAGAGTGAGTCTCGCTTGAAGACAGAGCTTCTCGAGCATAAACTACTAAAGGAGTCTATACTCATTGTTTTGGTTTTAAAAAACGAAATAATAGTTAGAGAAACTGAGATTCAGAGAAATAGAGAAGAGAGATCACGAGAGAAAGACTACGAGGTTGAAGGGGAAGGTTCGTGCGAGAGAAAATCAAAGGAGAGAAAGTGAGATTGTTGTGAAGATCTCCACAGAGACGAAGTAGAGTGAAAGAGATTGACGAGATTGAGATGGAGGCCGAGGAAGCGCAGGGTGATTCCGCCGCCATGAATAAGAAGGGTTAGTTTCCCTTTTTTGCGTTTCTTGGTCGTCCTTTTTGGAACGATGCAATGTTGTGTGGGTTTCTGATAACCACGTTGTTACTACTTTTTTCTTTTTCTTTTTTTGATTTTTGATTTTATTTTTATTTTTATTTTTTATTTAAAAAAAATATTAATTTAGTCTTGGGCTTTTAGAGGCCTGTGTGACTTCTTTTTTTATTTACTCATACTCACATTTTTCATGTCACACCCCCTCTTACTAGTTTTTTTTATTTAAAAACTTTGTTAAAATTCTTGTCAAAATTTTTATTAGTTATGTTTTGTTAATAATTTTAATAATTTTCGTTATTTATGTTTACTATTGTTTATATTAATTAATTTTTTTCTTAATTTGTTAATATTTGGTTTGAATTAGTAATTTTTTTATTTTAAGACTATATTTTGTTATTTAATTTATTTGATGACTAATGAAAGCTAATTTATTTGGTTTCTCTAACTAGCATTTAGATTTTATTTAGTTAGTTTTTTTTTACCGATTCAACTACTAATTTATTAACAAGTGACTTGGTCCATCCCCTTAGTGATTTGACTATTTCTATTTGAGTTTTCGATCTCGATTCTCGCATTGACTATCTATATTTTCACCATTTTATTCTCATCACCGTTCATAATTGTTATCTTGTGTGCATAGGGTTTCACCTTTTAGCTCCCTGTTGTTACAAGTTGTCTATTCCCTTAGTTCTAAAGAAAAGGAACCCTCTTATTGACTGCCATGCCATGCTTAGCCTAACCTTAGGTCCTTAGCTTTTATCCTAACCATAGGATTAGAGTCACGCACTCTACGTGAGTGTCCTGCCATGGACATTTCCTTTCCCATTTAACCTTACCTTAGGTTTAGAGTCGCCACACTCTATGTAGGTATCTCACTGCAGACATTTACTTTTCCCCTGTAATCTTGACCACACTCAAGAGTTCCTCACCCCTATTGAGGGGAACTACTATTTCTCTGATTCTATTCCCGTCAGGATACGTAGACACGAGATGCGATGTCTTGACAAGCATACTTTGTATATACTTTAGATTTTTACCTTAGCACTTTTCCCTTAGCAAGCAACTTTAGCATAACACAAATACTAACAAGAGGTTCCTGTAGAGTACTATAGATACTTAGGATGCTAACACCTTCCATAGGTATAACCAACCCCCGAACCTTAGATCTCTTTGCTATGTTGTTACATAGCGCACTTAGGGTTTTCTTCGATCTTTACCCTTTCCTTTGGATAAATCAAAGCTCGGTGGTGAACTTCATGATTTGTGATTCAAGTTAATCCAATAACTTGATATTCGATTCTGACTACAACAACACCCTTGTGAGATGCATGATAATTTACTCTGATTATTTAAATATATTCTGCAGAGTTTAAAATGGTGTTACATTAGTGGTATCAGAGCAGGTCGGCTCATCAGACCAGATTGTCTAATGTTGTTTGTTCCCTAGTATGCGACATATGCGTGAAAACACTGTCGGGACACGTTTTTTTTCTAACCTTTTTCTGCAGGAGTGGGATTGAAACAAGTGAGGGAGAAACTTGTGCTTCTCCATAATGATTCAAGTGTGGAGTAGTGGCTCAGTATGTCGTTGAACGCTATTATAGTTTGGTAAATATGATTTATACCCATCATGATTGTTGGTTGTCTATTGATAAATTGAGGAACTGATCACCCTTAATCTCCTGTTGATAGTAGACAGAATTATGTTGGATGGAATAGACGTGTCTTGCGAGCTTAGACAATGTGTGTAGTGAGTTGTTTGGAGTTAAGCCAAGTGCTTACAGATTGTTTTGATGAGTCAGTGAAGGATGGTACTGAGATGTTTATGTTGGTGACAACTTTGAGTATTAGTAAAGGTGTAGAAGTTGGTGATTTGCCAATTGTTTGCAATTTTCCTGAAGTTTTTTCTGATGAGATAAGTGATTTACAGTCGGGACGTGAGGTGGAGTTTACGATCGACTTAGTTCCTGGAACTACTCCGATATCGATGGCTCCATATCATATGTCTGCATTAGAATTGAAAGAGTTGAAGATTCAACTTGAAGATTTGCTTGAGAATGGGTTTATTCGTCCGAGTGTATCACCGCGGGGTGCACCAGTTTTGTTGGTTAAAAAGAAAGAAGGTTTTATGAGGCTTTGTGTGGATTACAGAAAATCGAACAAGGTGACTATCAAGAATAAGTATCCACTTTCGAGGATTGATGATTTGATGGATCAGTTGGTTGGCGCGAGTATGTTCAGTAAGATAGATTTGAGATCTGGGTATCATCAGATTCGTGTGAAGGCTGAAGATACTCAGAAGACCGCTTTTAGAACAAGGTATGGACATTATGAGTATTTCGTGATGCCATTTGGTGTGAATAACGCACAAGGTGTATTTATGGAGTACATGAACAGGATTTTCCATCCTTATCTGGACAAGTTTATGGTTGTGTTCATTGATGATATTTTGAACTATTCGATGAGTGAAGATGATCATGTTGAGCATCTGAGGATTATGTTATCTGTGTTGAAAGAGAAACAGTTGTATGCTAAACTTTCTAAGTGCGAGTTTTGGTTGAAGGGAGTGAGTTTCCTTGGCCATGTGATTTCGAGTAGAGGTATTGCAGTTGATCCATTGAAGGTTGAAGCTGTATCGTAATGGGAAGCTCTGAAATCAGTTTTTAAGATTATAAGTTTTCTTAGTTTGGCAGGTTATTATTGGAAATTCATTCAAGGATTTGCCAAGTTATCTTTGCCATTGACGCATTTTACTAGGAAGGGTCAAGCTTTTGTTTCGGATGCAAATTGTGAAGAAAGTTTTTCAAGAGCTTAAGAGAAGATTAGCGACAACTCCTGTTTTGATTTTTCCGAATCCGGAAGAACCATTTGTAGTGTATTGTGATGCTTCGTTGATGGATTTAGGAGGTGTGTTTATGCAAAATCAGCAAGTTATAGCTTATGCTTCAAGGAAACTTAAAGTGCTTGAGAGGAATTATCCGACGCATGACTTAGAGTTGGCCACTTTTGTGTTTGTGTTGAAGCTTTGGAGGCATTATTTGTTTGGTGCGAGATTCGAGGTGTTTAGTGATCGTAAGAGTTTGAAGTATCTCTTTGATCATAAAGAATTGAATGCGAGACATAGGAAATGGTTGGAACTTCATAAGTACTATGATTTTGGTTTGAATTACCATCCGGGTAAAGCGAACGTGGTAGTTAATGCATTGAGTTGGAAATCTTTGCATATATCGATGATGATGGTAAAAGAGTTGGAAATGATTGAGCAATTTCGAGATTTGAGTTTGGTTTGTGAGGAGACTTCTTGTGGAGTTAAGTTTGGTATGTTGAAGCTTACTAATGGCATTCTTGATGAGATTCGAGAAGGTCAAAAATCTGATTTGAGTTTGGTAGTTCGGTTGACTTTGATCAATCAAGGTCAAAGTGGTAATTTTCGGATTGATGAAAATGGTATCATGAGATGTCGTGATAGAGTTTGTGTTTCAGATATTGTTGAGATGAAAAAGAGTATCCTTTAGGAAGGGCATTGTAGCAGATTGAGTATTCATCCGGGTGCTACTAAGATGTATCAAGATTTGAGGAAAGTATTTTGGTGGCCTTGTATGAAGAAAGAAATTGCAGAGTTTGTGTATTCTTGTTTAATTTGTTCGAAGTCGAAGATCGAACATCAGAAACTGTCGGGTTTGATGCAACCGTTATCTATTCCTGAAAATGGAAATGGGATAATATATCGATGGATTTTGTGACGGGTTTACCTAAAACACAGAGTAATTATGAAGCTATTTGGGTTATTATGGATAGATTGACAAAATCTTCTCACTTTATTCCAATGAGAATGGATTACCCGTTGGAGAAGTTAGCAAAGCTGTACATTAAGAGGATTGTCAGTTTGCATGATATTCCGGCTAGTATTATGTCAGATAGAGATCTGAGGTTTACTTCGAGATTTTGAGAGAGTTTGTAAAGTGCTTTGGATATGAAGTTGCGTTTGAGTTCTGCTTATCATTCGCAGACAGATGGTCAGACTGAGAGGACGATTGAGTCACGTGAGGATCTTTTGAGAGCTTGTGTGTTGGAAAAAGGAGGTGCTTGGGATAACTACTTGCCTTTAATTAAAGTTACTTACAACAACAATTTTCATTCGAGTATTGGAATTACACTGTTTAAGGCATTGTATGGTAGGAGGTGTAGGACGCTATTGTGTCAGTATGAGTCGGGATAGAGTGTTGTGGTTGGACCTGAGATAGTCCAACAGACTACTGATAAGATTAAGATGATTCAGAAAAAGATGAAGATTTCTCAGAGTCGTCAGAAGAGTTATCATGACAAGAGGAGGAAAGCACTTGAATTTCAAGAGAGAGATCGTGTGTTTCTTCGAGTTACTTCTGTAACTGGTGTTGGTAGAGCATTGAAGTCACGTAAGTTGATGCCACGTTTTATTGGTGCTTATCAGATTTTGTAGAGGATATGAGAGGTAACCTATCGAGTTGCTTTGCCATTGTCGCTTGCTAATCCCTATGACATGTTCCATGTATCTCAGTTGAGGAAATACATTACGGATATATCTCATGTAGTCCAAGTGTATGATGTGCAGGTGAGACATAAACTGACTGTGAAGACATCACCTATGCAGATAGAGGATCGGGAGTTGAATCAACTTCGAGGTAAAGAGATTGCTTTGGTGAATGTAGCTTGGGGAGGACCAGCTGGTGGAGATGTGACTTGGGAGCTTGAGATTCAGATAAAGGAGTCTTATTCTAAGTTGTTCATTTGAGGTAATTTTTTAGGGCAAAAATCTTTTAAGTGGAGGAGAGTTGTAACACCCCAATTTTGGTAACTATTTATTTATATTAATTAATTGAGTGATTTAATGAATTATTTGATTTATTTAATTTATATGAATTATTTAATTTATATGAATTAATTGATTAATTGGATTTATATAAATTAATTGATTTATTTGAGTTATTTGGATTAATTGATTTATTGGACTTATTTTAAATAATTGATTTATTTGAGTTAATTTATTTAATTGAATTATTTTATTTGGTGGAATAAAATATGAAATTGATAGAATTAATTAATTGGGCCTAATTAAGGATGTGAATAGAAATTGAGAGAGTGGGTTAGTAAGCCCATTAGAAATTATTAGGTTATGAGAAAATTGTGAGTTTAACAAAAGGAGAAAGAGATAGAATAGAAAGATAGAAGTTGGAAAAGAGGCTAGAAGAGAAGAGGAACTCAAGAAATCCAAGAAAAATCAAGGTAAGGGTGAGTTTTTATATAATTATTGGGATTGTTTGATAGTGTATAATGGGTAGAAACGTGTTTAAGATGAAACCCCTAAATTTTTATAATTTGGTAATTATCAGATTTTGATGATAATCTTTGATATACGTTGATTAATTTTGACTGGGATTAATATATATTAGTAAAATTGAGTAGAATTAGAAGAATAATGAATAAGTGGTATTTCTTTCCACGACATACTGCAGCACATAGGTAACAGGAAAACAAATTATCAATGTGAGTGAACCATACTGTGTGGTGCGAGAAACAAAAACTATATTCTTTAGTTACTATAGATAAGCAAATAAGAATGCCACTTGATTATAGTATTAATTAATGTTAGCATGGCATTTGAAATTTGTTTAGTAGTGAAATTAATGTTAGGATAGGAAGGCTATGAGTGTAATCATTGGATTGAATTGATGTCCTATTGGTATGCAAGTCTAACCTAATTATTGGAGCCAATTCTCCTAATGAAACACCCACATCCTTCATTGGGTTCTAACTTCTAAGGATTCCTTTGATATACTGTCATTACCACCAATTTATCTCAAATGTTTTGATTACAGTTATTTTCAAATTTTCTATCTTTTTCCCATAGTAAAGTATACGAGGTCATTTAATAAAAATGTATTAGTCAACAATATGTAATATTGTGGTATTTGGAATTTTAGATGTTTTATGCTTGTTTTGTTGTCTTGGAAGACTACTAGTTACACCATTTTCCCTTCAGATACTTAATTGTTGATTTTGCAGTTTGTTGTGTTAGACTATATGATAAAAGGAAAATATAACACATTTAAATTATTAATTCTTATTCGAAACATTTTCACACTATATAACAAAACCTATATATCCTTCAACTCTTCGAAACTTACATGTCCAGTGTTGCCTTTATTAATTTGTTGTACACACCTGAAATGTATATCACATGAATAAATAGATAATTCAACTTATTAAGAACCACATTGACACACATGATAGAATAGATAACTATCAATTGAAATTATAAGACATAATTGATCTAAAATGATATTGAACGATCACTATCAATTGAAATAGCCAAAATAAAATAGATGTATAATAGCTTATCCAATAGAAAAGTAACATATACCTAAAGAAAGAGGCCCGAAAGAAGCAAAGAGGACAAGATTTTTGGTGTTTCTGTCGTGACAGATGCCTATTGAATAACAATACAATGCATACAAACACCACTTTTATAAGTACATTTAATTATTGTAAGATATTGTAACCATTATGCGCTATTAACTTTCTGGCAGAAATTCATTAAAACCATTGAATATATTGTTGCATCAGTCATAAATGATAATCAATGCACCACTACAACAGATATGTGGCAACCTATATATAGCCAATCAACAAAAAGGAAAACAACTTAGCCAAGCTATAAAATAGGTAAATAAAAGGAAAATGTTAAAGAAAAGGAAAAAGGAAAAAGGAAAAATACAAAAAAGAAACCATATTTTAATACTCTCACTCAAACTAGAATGTATATCATGCAATCCTAGTTTGCTAACAATGTTGGAGAAGGGGCCTAAATGCAGAGGCTTGGTGAACATGTTCGTGACCTGGTTTATTGAATCTATGGGCATCAGGTGAATAATGTTGTCTTGGATCTTTTCCTGAACGACATGGCAATCGAGCTCTATGTGTTTGGTGCATTCATGGAAGACGAGGTTGGTTGCAATTTTCAATGCATTGCGATTGTCACAATAAATAGTAATGGGTTTGTGGAGACAAATGTTGAAGTTCTAAAGAAGATATTTGAGCCAGACAACCTCATAAGTAGTGTTGGAAAGAGCGTGATATTTTGCTTCAGAAGATGAACGGGAAATTGTGTATTATTTCTTGCATTTCCATGAGACAAGTGAAATGCCCATGAAAAATCAAAATCCTATTGTATAACGATGGGTGAGGAGACAGGTTCCCCAGTCGGAGTCAGAAAAACCATTCAGAGTTAAGTCAGTGTTGTATTTGAATAAAAGACCCATAGCTGGAGTATTTTTGATGTAACATAGAATACAGAAGGCAACCTGCATATGAACTTTAGTTGGAGCTGCAAAGTGTTGACTAAGTCTACAAACATAAAAAGTAATGTCAGAACACGAATGAGTCAGATAAATTAGCTTACCAATGAGGCTTCGAAATTTAGTAGGATCAGGCAACAAAATGGCTTTGTCACAAAGTAAGTTATGGCTAGGATCCATATGCATCGAGGACGGCATAGCTGTAAGAAGACCATTGTCTTGTAATAAATCTAAAATATACTCACGTTGATAGAGGGATATACCACATGAACTTCTTACAACCTTAAAACCCATAAAATATTTGAGGGTGCCTAAGTCTTTAATACTGAATATATCATTAAGAACAATTTTAATTTGATCAATCTCAATTATGTTGTTGCCTGAAAGTACTAAATCATCAAAATAAACGAGTACAATAGTAAAGCAATTGTTATTTTTCTTTGTGAATAAAGAGTAGTCAGATTTAGAATTGATATATACTAAAGAGATCAAAGTAGTGGTAAGTTTGTGATTACACTGCCTGTTGGCCTGCTTGAGGTCGTAAATGGATCATTTGAGCTTACAGATAAGGTTTTTTGTTGGATACTTTTAGGCCTAGTGTCGTACCCCGAAAAATACGATCTTCACGATGTGCAAAAAATAGGGTTTGCACGATCACAGGTGGACTTATAAGAGTCACCACCGAACTTTATTTATCCCCAAGAAAGGAAAAGGAAAATATTGAGAAAATCCACGTGAAAAAATATAGGGTATGGTCATCGTAACCATGTTGGGTTTGGAAGTCGGTTATGTAAGGAGAAGATACTAGCACTCCCTACATTTATCGTACTTGATGGGAATCATAAAAGTTGTCTAGGCATTAAAGGTGTTTGATATCTTAAAGCTTGCTAAAGGGAAATGATGGTTACTTAAGGAAAAATAGGAGTTTTTATTATTGAGTTTGTCTGACTTTTCAACCCAGTGCCTACATATCCCAGAGGGAATCAAAAATATGTAGTTCGTGTTGAAGATGTTTGGTTTGTTGTGTGTTTTTTATGGAGGTGCTAAGCAACATGCCCTTTTCGAAAAGTTTTAAACTGAAAAGGCAAGTGGCAAAAAGTTTTAAAATTGGTGAACTGTTTTTTAGGGTTTGGGAAAACAGTTAGAGATATAGTTAGAATATTTTTTTTTTTTGTATTTTTGATTAGGAAAAGGTTTTAGTTTTAAACGAAACGAAAAGCTAACCTAATTATATGATCCTAAAGACTAAGATCAAAGGGGAAATTTCTTAATGTTATTATGCAATGGCTTATCCTCTCGTATACGCGCCTACCCTGATCCGATTCATCAAAGATACAATTGAATTAGGAACTTAAAGGAACACGGTAAATTCCACAAGTATCATGTGCTATCATTAGGCGATATATTAAAATCAAGGTAAGACTCAATAGGGAAGTTCGCAAAACTCAACCGTAAAAACTCCTACACAAATATCAACTAATCCTAGTCGATACTAAATAAAGACTAATAGAGACAAACCAGAGATAAATCATAAAAATTATCGCAAGCTTATACTAGGAATTAAATATTAGTCCTCATTAACCACAAGCTTAATTAGAGATTAATCACGGGTTTTAATTAATTAAAAAAAATCACGAATTTAAAAAAAAAATCCTAAATCAATAATTACAGATTTTAAAAAACTAGAGAAAATTTAAAGAAATAAAATAAAAAAAATGATCATGGGCCGTGGTTTAAGCCCAATGAGGATAATTGCTTTTTTTTTTTTTGGGAAAGGTCAGAAAAAACGTTTTGGGCTGAAAGAAGATAAGGCCCGTCCGGCCTCCAACAATACATCACTATGTTCTTTAAAGAAAGAAAAAGAAAAAATTAACAGCATCATCAAATTCATTCCTTTTCTCTCTTTCATCTCCCTCGGTCTCACGCTTTTCACTCGGTTTCATTCGTCTCTCTCTCGGCTTCGTTCGTATCGTCGGTATACCCCACAAAGTCCACTGCGCCATGGCCTTTTGGCCAGCGATAATGGAGATCGTTCGCGGCACACCCTCGTTCGTGGGTTCCTCAAAACAATATTCAGAAAAAGAGTTTTCCCTAATTCTAACGAATTACGTCACGACGACGGAATTGAAACGAAATTCAAAATAAATAGACAACGGAAACACTTACCTTTGAAGAAATGCGACACGGCGGCTTCAAAAATGTCGACGAATTTGAAGGTATGTCTTTTCTGCTTTCCCTCTTTGTGCAGTTTATGCTTCTCTGGTGTGAATTTTGGTGATGTTGTGATATTGTCTGCAACTCGTATGATTGTATGGTACTGTCTGTATATTCTCAATGTTTCTTTAATGTTTATCTCTCTGCGTATGTATGCTTTTGATGAACTTTGTGTTGTCGGATATGTTGCTCATCCCTGCATGTGGTGATGTCCTTTTGTATGAATGTTGATTACTCTTTATATAGGCTGATAACTGAAGTTCTGATTAAGCGCGTATCAAAGCTTGTTTTGGAAAGAAACAAATTTGTTGTGAACATGATTTCATAACAATGATGCTATTTCCGTTTCAATCCGAACATGTTTAGACATCTTTGAATTTCTTTCCATGTTGGTTTTAAATGCTTGACTGTGTTTTGGAGATGCTTCATAATGAAGATTAACGATGATGATTTTGTTTGAGACACGTCCTAGTTTTCCTTTCTGAGTCCAACATGTTTGATACATGTTTTGGAAAGAATTCGAACTCGTCTTGATGATTCATAAATTGATGAATTTTCTTTTCGATTTGTCGTGTTGAGTTGAGTTTTTTTAACAGTGATAGCTCATCAGGAAATACATTTGGCCGTTGCTCCGCGGATTCGGTCAAACTCGACTATGCCGTCACAGTGCCAATATTCTTGTAAAGCTGTACTTTCTTCAAACTATTTCTCAATGAATTTATTAATTTTTCACCATGATATAGCATACACATCTAACCTTGCTAATGTTTAAGTTTTCTTCCTCCTTTCCACTAGGAATGGTTTAATGTGAAGCTTTTCATTATGATTGCTTGTATTGTACACGTACATCTCTCCATGAAGCAATCAACTTTTGCATACTAACCTTGAATTTGCTACTTTTATTTTCCCTTGTCAACCAGTTCAAGTACTAACATAAGAACTTGTGTTTGATCTTTCATCAATTCCATCTTGGTTACTCGCAAATGGATGGCAAGCTAGGAGCGGTGACCAAACATCTTTTGATCTCTTCATGAGGGATTCCATATTGCTATGCCAGGAATTGCTGCTGTTATAACTTTTAAAGCATCATCAATATAGAAGGAATTACAAGCAAAGTAACATGAGTGAAAGCTTTGGGATTATATTCACAATTTCTACAATGGACGTTTTGGATTTTTGTTTGTTTGTAAAAAAATGTAGTGTGACTGCCATGAATTTGTGATTACTTTGTAACAATCTTAAAGTCTTGTGAAAATTTTATTGAAAACATATAGTGAAACCAAATCCTTGAAATGAAGAATTGGAAATGATAACATTTCTTTGTCACTTTGAATAGATATGAATTTTTGTCTTGGATTCGGAATAAAAAATTGGATCTTGTTCTTCTTTGACATTAGAAACCACTATTGAATTAAGGTAGACCTTGTAACTCGAATTATGAATTTTCTCACGGTGGAATAATTTCTTGTATCTTTGTATCAAAGCTCATGAATTTAAAGATGGGGAAACATGACAACTTGAGTGAATTTCAACATAACTTTAAATCTTGAATATGGACTTTAAATGTTCATGGTAAAGTATGAGTCATTGTTTGCTAAATTTGAAAATAGAAAATGTTGTAATTTGAATGAATCATATCTTGACTTTGAATATTTGTAGAAAAAATAGTGAATCAATTTGATTTTTTTTTGTAAAGAATATGATCCTTGAATTTCATTTTTGAAACTCCTTGCCAAAACTTGATTCAAGATTTTATCCAAACATTACCATCTCCAAGCATGTTACTTACAAATTAATCAACAAGACAACATGAATCTCTTTCCTTTAAGATCAAAAGGAACAAATCATGATCCAACCTTACGGATAAAAACAAAGTCCCTTTTGAATTAATCTTGATCTTTGTTATTCTCACAACTAAAGATTGAACTTGATACAAAAACCATGCTTTGAGGAGTCCTTGCAACTTGTTACGAAAACCCTAAACAATCTTCACATGCCCATGCTAAGCACCAATCGAAGGAAAATCCTATTTCTCTTTGCGGTATACATTAAGGATTTTTGAGAAATATCGAGGAAAGTGACCCAATAGAAAATCCTAGAACCATTCTGCATCAAAATCCATTGGTTACGTCTCGAAGTACTTGGCTGAGAGCACGAGTGTCATTTCTTCTTGAAACCAATCTTCATGCACAAACTTGTTAGCCATAATAAACACACACAAGGTCTTATGATTTAAATCTCAGAAAATCATGGTCAAAAGCCAAATGATCTTACAGAGAGAATGTTGAGAAATGTAGGAAAAATTTGGAGTATGACAGATGCCCCTATCTAATTCCCTTGAACCCGTGAAAATGAACTACTACATGGAGTTCGTTTTAGGGTAAAAGTCGATTAGATACAAGAAGACCCCAAAATTTGTCTACCAATAAGGAAAATGCAAAGGTAAATGGAAACAACATGATGCGAGAAGAGTAGAAGAACATTAGATTCTTTGGATTGCCAAAGCAGTATCTCGAACACAAATGAAAATCTCTAGGTCACACGAGGCAGTACCTCATAAATTAAGGATCTTCGGGCACCTTTAGAGTAGCTTAATAAAGATATTCTCTATATCGCATGAAGCATTACCTTATTGGTTATGGCTCTCCAAGGATACTTAGAGTAAAAATTATGCAAAAGGAAATATATGAGATTCTCTACAATGAAGCAGCATCTTACTGATCGAGGTATTCTAACTAGATGGAACAATCAATCTAAGACTCTCCAAGGGTACTAGAGAAAAATCTTAACAAGACCATGAGATTCCCTATACCATATGAAGTAGTACCTTATTGATTAAGGCTCTCCAAGCGCCAGGACAATATATCGATAAAAAGTATGAGACTCTCTAGGTCGTGCGAAGTAGTAGCTTATGGATTAAGGTTCTCCGAGGGATCCAAAGCAGTGTCTCAACAAATGAGATCCTCTACACAAAGAAGTACCTTATAGGATAAGGCTCTTTGGGAATAATAGAGCAGTATCTCCATAGAGGTATGAGATTTTCTGACCATATGAAGCAGCACCTTGTGAATTAAGGCTCTTTAGGGATAAAGGAACATCATCTCGACTAAAACATGAGATTCTTTGGGCCAAATGAAGTAGTACCTTATGAATTAAGGCTCTCAAAGGATGCCAAAACAATATCTCGATAAAATAAGACTCTTCGTTTTAACGAAGCAGTGTCTCAAACAATGGTATAAGACTTTCTAGATTATGTTAAGTAGTATCTGGTGAAGGCTCTTCGAGAATACTAGAACAATATATTTACCAAAACATGATATTCTTTAGGGTCGAAGTAGTACCTTATAAATTAAGGCTCTCATAGAAAGCCAAAGCAGTATCTCAAAGACAAATGAGATTCTATGAATCATGCAAAGCAGTGCCTCATAGAATAAGGCTCTTTGGGAATAACAGAGCAGTACCTCAAATGTCATATGTGAAACTTTCTAATTCTTATGAAGCATTACCTTATTGATTAAGGCTCTCCTAGAATATCAGAACAGTATCTCGACATAAGGGAAAAAGAGTTTCTGGGTCACGCGAAGCAGTACCTTATAGATTAAGGCTTTACTGAGGATATTAGGATAGTATCTCATCAGAGATATGGGACTCTTCGGATCGCACAAAGCAGTACCTTATGGATTAAGGCTCTATGGGGATCACTAGAGCAGTAGCTCAAACAAATGAGACTCTTCGTTTAACGCAGCAGTGTCTCAAACAATGGTATAAGACTTTCTAGGTCATACGAAGCAGTACCAAATGAAGGCTCTTCGGAAACACTAGAATAATATCTTTACCATGACATGAGATTCTTTGGGTGGACGAAGCAGTACCTCATTAATTAAGGCTCTCAGCGGATACCAAAGTAGTATCTAAAAAATAGATGAGATTCTTTAATCCGAAAGCAGTATCTTATTGATTAAGATGTTCCAACAAGGGGGAATGATACCTCGATCGCATTTAAGATTCTTCACGGATACTTGAGCAATATCTCAACAAGAACACAAAATCTGTTGGGGAAAACAATTTTAAGCAAGATTCTTTTTTGAAGGAAAAGGGTCGACAAATCTCTGCAGGGTAAAGTTCATGAGAAACTTTTAGGATAACCTCTGCTTGGGAAGTAACGAGAGCAAGAATGCTGGGGATTATCATTATCAACTGCATGATTGAAGAATGAAATGCTGGGGGATAAAAGTCCCAGGAGCAGGTGCGAGATATCAACTCTTTTTAGAGGAATACAACCGATTTTGAGGGAGGAAATGTCATGCCTTGCATGATGCGAAGATGCACTTTTGGGGATTTTATGCATGTACGAATGCACAAGACTGGTTGGTGGAGTTTCTTGACAGAGAAGCCATGCATAAATATGCTAATGATTGATATGATTATGATGTCATTCCTATTTGGTAGGAATGTTATGCATGATGCATGTCATGCATGTGACAATGCAAATGATTGATTATGTTTGAGATAGGTTTTGTAACACCCCAAATTTTATTGGAATATTTATGTAATTTATTTAAATAAGAATATTTGCATTTTTGGTAATTTTCGGGGGTTTGTTGTGGATTACTGAGAATTATGGACTTTTGGGATTATTTATTTAAATTATAGTATATAATATGAATATATTAGTATTATTATTAATTTAAATAAATATAAGTTAACTAAGGGCAAATTGGACAATTGAGGAGGAGTTAGTGAGGGTAATATTGGGAAAGCCCAAATTTGAGGCCTGTTGCACCCCAAAATTTGCCCAACTTTTTCTTTTGGCTTGACTTATGTTTCATATCATTTAACATTTGCATTTGCATAGTATTGGTTCTAGACAAGGGATCAAGATGTTGTTTTGCCACTCAAGAGAGAGTTTCATGTTCAAGCTCAAACAAGGGTATGTGTTTAAGTCATCAAGAGTTCATCATCATCAGAATTAGATCCCAAGGTATTTGGAGAAGTGAGGGTATGTGTATGGGTATCATCTCCTATCTTGAGGATGTGTAGAGGAACATGAGGTCTCTTTCTTGGTTGAGACATGGTTCAAGAGTTCAATGTGCATCTTAAGGGTCCTCTATGGAAGATGTATGATCACATAAATCACTTGCAAGAACCTCAGTCAATGGATAAGGTGTTAGGGTTTCATCTGGTCAACCAAAAGTCAACTATGGACTTGAGAGGGCTCAAGACTTGGTTCTTGATCGTTTAAGCCATGAGAAGTCATATTAAGTCATCTCTAATGTCATGAGGAATAAAAGTCAAGAATATTCAAGAGCTCAAGAAGTTACTAAATTAGGGTTGGAGATGAGTTCAAGTGTAAAATCCCCTCTTTTAGTCTCTAACTTCAAGGACAAATTTCACTATGATACAAGTCTTGTCTCATCTTTTATCAAACATGTGACTTATTCATCATCTTTCAAGCTTTCATTTGAGTACAAGAACTCATCCATTGGGTTTGTACATCTCAAGTTATGGTGTCAACAAGTTAGTGTAATCAGATGAAGAGATTTTAGAGGCACTCAAAGTCAACTCACTTCTAAGGCACTTTTCACATGGAACCAAGATTTTCCTCATCTTTCCTCAAACATGAGAGTTGTTCCTAATTGTCTTAGCTTTCCATAAAGTTCTAGAACTCATCATTATCATGTGTGGAGCTCAAGTTATGGTCTTCACAAGTCAAAGGTATTTTTGGAAACCTAGTTTTAGGTCTTTAATTTCAATGACCAATTCCATGAACTTCAAGACCTCTAATCCAAATTTGTGCCACATGAAAGTTATGTAAAATGACCTTAACATCATCTTGAACTCAAAATCCGTAACCTTTTTCATGAATTGAGAGATCATTTAGGCCATGTTGAACACGAAAACTTGATTTTTGGACCTAGTTTGAACTTCTTCCATTTCAAGTCACCATTTGAAGTTATTTTTGATTCTTGGACACCATAACATCATCATATAATGGTCATGCTAGATATTACCCAATTTGAACCAACATGAGTCCACATTTCATGACACTTTTTCAAGCTTTCATGCCATAATAAGTCATGGTTCAAAACCTTGTGCAAAAACATTTTCAATTATCCAAACCACCCTCATTCTTTTCACACACCTCCATAGTCTTGAATTATTGACCATGAGGCTTAGATAGCATGGAACCCGTGTGTACACCTCATTTGAAGTTTTTTTTGTCAAAATTGGAAATCAAATGAATCCTTCAATATGGGCATGCATGGACAAACTTAGACCTTCATATTTAAGCAAGGAAATGAACCCTAATGATCAGTAGTGGTAGCTGTGTGAGAATAGCAAGTTCCACCAAGAATTTTCAGTTCGTTTCTCTCTCTTCGAATCTGAACTCTCACTGACTTTCCATCCAATTTCTTGCTCATTTCGTCATCACTGAGGCATCAGAAGAAGATTGGGAGCTTAAGATTAAAGCTTACAACAAGTTTGAAGGGCCAACGGAGCAACTCTATTAGGTAAACTTTCTATCTCTGAAACCTTCATATTAGGCACTTATTTAGGAACATATTGGGTGCATCTGAAGCCCTACCACGTGTAGGCCATGTTTGGATCATTTTCATACTTGTTTAAGTTGATTTCAGTTTGTGCATCCAAGTTTCGTGGCTTGATTTATCTTAGTTTTAGGAACCTTTTTCAAAAACCATTGCTATATTTGAAACCTACGTAAAGAGAGCTTTGAAATGATGCCAAGAGTTGGGATTTTTTTGGTGGTTTTCACCCAGCTCCGGTGAAGCTCGCCTGAGAAGATGGCCGGAGCTAGGGCTCCAGCGTTTGAGGCTTGAGCTGAGGTGGCTTAGTGATTTGGTGTTGACCTTGCATGCGTGTCATGTTGAATCATACGTGGAAGCCATTAGGATTAATGAAATGCATCGTTTCATTAATTCTGAGCTTTTGTTTTGGACCTTGGATTTTTGCTATCCACCCCCCCTCATTTTTGGAGCCCAAATGCGCATGAACTAGGATTAAGTTCAACCCAACTTTACTTATACACCTCCTCCCTCATTTTAATTTCTTTTTATTTTCTTTTATTTTCTATTTCATTTAATTCTTTTTTAAAATAGTTTTATGCTTCGCAAAAATCCCAAAAAATACATTTCTGTTATTTAAAGATGTTAGGATTTTTTTCAATATTTTTATTTTATTTTTCAATTATTTTTTTCTATTTTTAATTGAATTGATGATTAAAGGTGTTTTATGGTTGATACCTTGAATTGAACTTGATCATTGACTACAATTAAAACACCCCCTTTGACCAATTTTCCTCTCACACTTAGGTGTTAGATTGAGGCTTATTTGAGGGCTGGTTTGAGGTCTTGATGATAACTTTTCAATTGTTTTTCATTGGCTTTTTATGGACTCTCGATGTTTGCTCGATAAGTGGAACACCTTGCATTGTTTGACACAATTGGTGGTGCTTTGAGTTCTTTCTTGCCTTGATCTTTTGCATTCTGATTTGTGATTGACTTGACTTGAGTTTGATGATTTACTTGGATTTTATTTAGGATTTCTTCTATTTTTGGTGGATGCCTCAAATTCAAAGTGTTTTAACCATGTGTATGCATACAATCCTTGACCTAGTTTTAGGATATGATCATGAGTGATCCCTTGAGCACCTCTTGAGCTTTGTTAGCTTTTGTTAACATGCTTGAGGTTCTGCCTTGCATGATTATAGGTCTATTGGTTGTGTACCTTTTGCCACAAGTTTCATTTGATCATTGTGTTTCCACTTGTTTGAAGTGTGAGATAGTTGTTTGAACTTTGGTTCTTCAATTTGATTTGATCATTCTTGTGATTGCTTAAGGTTTTGACTTTGAATATGAGGTATACCACTTGATGTTCACTTCTGACCTTGATGGTTATGGACTCTTACTTGATGCCTTGGTGATGTTTGTATCACTTTAAGAATGCTATGAACATTTGAGCCTCTTTTGTATTTGTTTGGCTGCTTTGTTTACTTGATCATGAGTAAGTGTATGGTTGAGATGTTTATGATGTGGTTGCTGCCCCACACTCTTTCCTCCCTCACTTCTTTGATTGTGCTTTTGTGTTTAGCACCTTTATTCTTATGATGATTGATGGCATTTGATTGTAGGAGCTTGCTTCTCTCATTTCCTCTCATCTCTTGTTGACTTGTTTAAGTCTTCCATCTTTGTGCCTTGTACTTATTTGGTTGCATTGTTTCATGTCTACATTTGTGTTTGCATTTCATATATTTTTCCATTTTGCATTGAATTGTTTAAGTCTTTCATTTCATTTTCATCTGTGATTGATTTAGCGTTGTGTTTACTTGGGCTTCTTGCCATGATCCCTTAGGATTCCTAGTCCCTCTGTTTAAGATGGGAATAGGAGATACATTAGGCTTTCAATCCTTTGCATGATAACATTAGGTAGTTCCCTTTTTATCCCAACTTTAGGATCACATTGCATGACAACATTAGGGTTTATAGTTCCCTTTAGAGTCTTGTGTCTTCTCTTCTCACCTCAGAACTCTTTTAAGACACTTAATAAAAGAAAGACAATTGTTGTACACTATGAGCCTTAAGTGCATAAGGAATGATGAGTGGGGGGTCTCTTCTCACATTGTCTAGAGTGTTTAGCGTATGCCTTTTGGGCGATATGCGACGCATTCGCTCTTATGTCATAGTCTTTAGTGCAACATGAGTTTCAAACTAACTCAATTCACTTCTTCTAAAAAGTGAAAATAAAATCAAACCTTTTCATCCTTCGGGATTGTTTCAAACCTAATTTTCAGAAAGAGTATGTTACATTTTCATTCTACCGCAAACAGGCATCGTCCCTAACTGCTGGAATTGAAACGTAACATTACTCATAAAACTCTTGAACCAATCAGTGGTCTAGGTTTCCCGAACTATGTTTGTTCTGATTTCTCATACTAGATGAGGATACATAGGCACAAGACGACGATGTCTTGGCGAGCAACCTTCCCCCCATCACCCGTAGTTTTTCGAACTACGTTGACTCTGACTTTCCCATTGCATGAGGGAATACGTAGGCATAGGGTGGCGATGTCCTATCGAGTTATTTCTTTCTGTTCAACTTCCGTTTAGCAGTAGCTTTTAGATAGCTTTGACCCATAGATTAGACAACAAGTGTGGATCCCGTTGAGTACAACGGACGTGAGGGGTGCTCATACCTTACCCTTGCGTAACCGACTCGCAAACCCAAGATTTGGTTGCGATGACCTTGTCTTTCCCGTTATCTTAGGTTTTCTTCGATCGTTTCCTTTCTCTCTCTTTGGGATAAATAACGTTCAATGGCGACTCTTCTATCTATTTGCCGACCTCTTTTTTTCGCAGTTGCGACAACTAGCGACTCTGCTGGGGACTACCCTTTGGTTCCCTATGCGAGTCAATCCTAGCGTGTGTGTGTTTTATTTGTGGGTGTGTATATTTGTGTGCATATGTGTTGTATCTGTACATTATTGCATTTGCATTTTATTTTCCGCACTTTATTATCTGTTGCTGTTGGGTGGGTGTTCCATTGAGAGATAAGCCCAATACCTAGGCTTGAGTACATACCTAGCATTAGTGTGGAGAATAGTGAGGGCTTGCATGTTTGACATGCAATAGTCCTCATGAAATTTGTGTTTAGACGAGATTTTCTTTGAAGACATCCTGTCCAGTCCGTTTCAGACAGTTGATAGGATGTTGGATCTGAGAATTAACGACTCTGGAGACCGATCATTGGGAAGTCATTTGAGTGAGGCCTGCTCGTTTAACCATGATGCCAAACCAGAAATGGTGAACGTATCATCGTTTCTCGAGAGTCTGTGACATTGATGACCTGCATAGGATGCCGAACCTTATCAGAGATTAGGTTCATACCTGTGAGTGAGAGGGTTATGCAGGAAACTTGACCTTCAACCAACCCGGTTTTTTGGTTTTCTCGTCAGTGTGGACCTTTGATCTTTGGTATTATTGGGTTTCTATTGTCCCAATGTTGATGTTCTGGTATTTTCTTGCCAAAGTGGAATTCTGGTTCAACTCAGTCGGCAACACAGTAGTCTTGATCCCTTGTTTGCATCTGCATTTTCATCTACATTTTAACATTTGCATGTATTTATGATTTTAGGTGTTCATTTTCCCTTTGATTCTAGTAATCTGATCCACCGTCAATATGGAGCCTAGCTTGAAGAGGATTGTTGTCTACAAGTTCTCAACGCCGGAGTTAGGACCCTTGCTTGGTCTCATTTCTGTGGCTGATCGTAGTGTTATGGAAGATTTCAAGAAGGATTATGGGAAGATTTTGAGCTTTGTCTATAGGATCTCAAGATTTGAATTAGGAGGTATTCACACTCTGCTGTAGTTTTATGATCCTCAGTTATGATGCTTCACTTTCCCTAGTTATGTCATGATGCCAACCTTGGAGGAGTTTGCTCTGTTAATGGGAGTTTCGGTCTTGGAGGAAATGCATTTCTTTCACTCTGAAGAATAACCTAATTTGACAAAATTGGCTAATGCTCTACATCTGGGTATTTCTGAGTTAGATGGTAAAGTAGTATGGAGAAATGGAGTCCCTGGTTTTCCATTGTCATTCTTGGTGGGCAAGGCTCAACACTTTGCTAAGGAAGGATGTTGGATGGTTTTCAACGCTATTTTGGCCTTATGTATCTATGGCATAATCCTGTTCCCTAATATACCAGACTTCGTGGATATGGATGCCTTTCATATTTTCGCTTCCACAAATCCTGTGCCTACACTCTTAGGGGTTGTCTACCATTCAGTACATTACAAGAATGATAACAGGAGAGGAAATAATGTCTCTTATTGTGTGCCACTTCTCTACAGATGGTTTATGGCACATCTTTCTAAGGTTGGACCTTTTGTTGATACCTCAGACACAATTGATTGGTCAGAGAGACTCATGGGTTTAACGTCGGAGAACATTGTTTGGTTTAACAGAGACCTTCTTGGTAAAGAGATCATCTTCAGTTGCGGAAACTTTCCCAATGTTCCTTTGATAGGAAGGAAGGGTGGCATCAACTACAATCCTGCTCTGGCTGTCCGACAATTTGGTTACGCTTTAAGAGGACCTCCGAGAGAAGAAGAAATACAGGAATCTCTGTATTTCACAGAAGTGGCTGATAGTGATACTTTGACCAGATTGAAAAAGGCTTGGGGAAGGATTCATCGAAGAGGAAAATGTTCTTTAGGTAAAGGTGACTGTAGAGCCTATGGACCCTATGTGGATTGGATCCAGGAGAGGGTGGAAAGATTGTTGCTACCATTCCCGGTCTGAGAGCCTTTATATCCTTTAGTAGCTGAAGAACCAACAACAGTTGACATTCAGAAGTATAACCAGTTGTAGGCTGAGAAAGAAGAGCTATACAAAGCAAATGAAGAGCTGGAAAAGGAGGTTAGTCAACTAAGAAGAGAAAAAAATGAAGCAGCCTACTTGTCCAAGATGAAGACAGAGACCTTGAACAAGATGGGGAAAGAATTGACTGAAGAGATTCGTGTCCGAGAACGACTTGGTCAAGACTTGAAGGGCATGGGTAATGTCCTTAAAGGCAAGAAGAAAGAGCTGGAAAAAGCGCGCCTAGAGATGTCCAAATTCAACGATCAGTGGAATGCAGCTTTAACCGCCAACAAAGGAAGAGAGGATGAACTCCATAGGAAGATTGATAGGCTGAAGACGTAGCTCAAGATTAAAGATGAAAAAAGCTTCAGGGGAATCATCTCGTCAGTATAAAGGTGATCGCAAGTTACGAGCAGCTCTGGCAACATTGGAAGAATACAAGATAAGAGCAGAACTAAAGAAACCAAGACTCGAAGACGCTTTCGGAGAAGGTGTTTGGGAGGATTATGCTCAAGATTTGAAGGATGTTATCAGCAGAAGGGAGTTTCTCATTCAGGCGTTGATTGTGAGGCCTGAACATCCGGATACAAAGGAGTTGTTAGAAGAGTTTCAGACTCGTTACCGTGGTTGAAGGGAGAGTTACCTGATACAGTTTTATCTGTAGTTTTTCCTATTTTGTTACTATCTTGTATTCAGACCATCACCAGGCTTGTTGGATGGGGTCATATGATCATTTTCTGTTGTATTCCTTGGTGTTATGTTGTGTACACTGACTCTTGCTCTCATTTTATTTATGAGAAGGGATTTATGGTTCTATTTGTCGCTTCTCCTGACTCCTGTTTATTTGTGGAACTAGAATCAAAGGGAAATTTCCCTGAGTCATATTTGCATGCTTGCATTTTTCATTATCATTGTGTGGTTTTCTTCCAGCATTTTTCAGGATAGCAAACCAGACGCTTCACAGATACTCGACCAGGAGGAATAAACAAAAAGCTATGGATCAGATACAACTAGAGTTACAAGAGTTCAGAGATCGAATGGCTTAGTTCATGGATCTGATGCAGGGAGTTGCCAATGGGAAGAGCAGCTTAGAACACTAGTCCAGCCACTAATTGCCAGGGTGGATGGTGTAACGCATTTTTAATTGGGCAAATATTTGCATTTTTAATTGGGCAAATATTATTTTGATGTGGAATTTTCGTGGAAATATGTTATGTTTACATATTATTCTATTTTACCCGATTTTGGGAGTTTTCAGAGAAAATAGTTGGAGGGTATTTTGGACATTTCCTATTTAAGTGATAAGTTGGATATTTTATGAGATATTGAGTTAGTAGATGTTTTGGGAAAAATAATAGGAAGATATTAAAGATGAAATAGAAGAGAAAGAAAGATAGTAAGAAAGGAAGGAAAGAAAAAAGAAAGAAAGAAGGAGAAGAGAAAGAGGAGAGAAAGAAGAGGAAACTTTGGAACACATCGAGATCAAACCCTAGCTTGCGATTAATCAGGTAAGGGTGAGAAGTTTTATCATCTTCATAATGTGTATGATCATGTATGTGATAGATTGGATTTGTTGGATTGTTTCTATGTTTCCATTTCTAGGTCGGAAGTTGATTTAATCGGTATAAACTGAGTTTTATCGGTTAGAATTTGGAATAGACGGTGTAGTATAGTCGGGTGATGAGTGGGTTGTACTACTGGAACTGATTTGGATTAAATCGGTCGGTTTTGTGAGGTTTGGGCTTTTGGACAACCATGGAAGTTCTGAGTTCGCAGGTTCGCCGGGCGAAGCCCAGCGAGCAGCAGCGAACCAAGTCAGAAGCATCCACCCTGTCTTTGCTGGCAAGTTTGCCAGGCGAATGAGAGTGGCGAAGGTTCGCCAGGCGAGTGTGCTAGCGAGTGCTAGCGAGTAATTCCAGAATAAATCCCGGTGGTCTTCGCTGGCAAGTTTGTCAGGCGAACGGAGTAGTGAAGGTTCGCCAGAGGCTTCGCTAGGCAAAGGTTAGCGAACACAGCAACATTTTTTCTTTTCTTGTGTTTTCCATTCGTGGATTGTTTGTGTGGTTTGGTTGCGATCATTCCTTGTCTGAGATGAATAATTATATGTTGTTATATATGCTGTGGGTGGCCGTATGGCGTGAATCCTAGTTTGTGATTCGTGAAGTGTGGAATGTGGCCGTTTGGCAATTTGGTGCATTTACATGAATTGAATAGAAATGCATGTTGAGATCGAATGATGAATATGTATATATGTATTGTGATATGTATATATATTGTGAATGCATATTGAATATATGCGATGAATGTGAAGAATGCATGAGTATGTTTGTAAACATGTATGCATTTCAAGAAGTGTATGGAGTCATTTTGCATGTGAAGCATCATGAAGTACATTCTTGTGCTGTTGATTCCTAGGAGAGTCTGATGAGTGATAGGATTCCTAGGAGAGTCTGATGAGTAATGTGATTCCTAGGAGAGTCTGATGAGTGATAGGATTCCTAGGAGAGTCCGATGAGTGATGTGATTCCTCGGAGAATCTGATGAACGATGTGATTCCTCGGAGAATCTGATGAACGATGTGATTCCTCGGAGAATCTGATGAACAATGTGATTCCTCGGAGAATCTGATGAACAATGTGATTCCTCGGAGAATCTGATGAACAATGTGATTCCTCGGAGAATCTGATGAACGATGTGATTCCTCGGAGAATCTGACGAGCGGTGTGATTCCTCGGAGAATCTGATGAGCAATGTGATTCCTAGGAGAATAAGATGAGTTATAGTGTACCCGTGAGGGGCGTGAGTGAATTGATTCTTAGGAGAATCTGATGGACGATTAATTCGGTATAGTATTACATTTGTGTAGAGTAGCGAGTTGGCCTCTATGCTTTGCATTTATCATCTTTGCACGATGTATGGTGAATAAACATGATTGTAGATGTTTATGTAAGTTGTTGATAATTAGCATGAATGGAATGTTTGAAGATACATATATGTGTGAGTATATCTGTATATGTGTGTATGTTTATGAAATAATATAAACATTGATGATGCATATTGTATATGCTTAGTGTTCTATTTGTAAATAGTTAATTGTGAATACATTGCGATGTACGGTGTAGTGAGATGAGTTGTGGTGAGAACGCGTACGATGTTATTGGACGTTACGTGTATATTTGTATATGTGTTTATATGCATTATGTATTATGATAATGTTTCTCACCCTTCTACTGTTTTATAATGCTCTATGAGGCATTGCAGATTAGATTGCTGGAGATCTTTTGTGAAGCGTGGCTTCAGTCTTTTTGGTCGGTCGACTCTGATATGTGGCACCAGGTAGTTAGGGATTATTTTGATTCTTTTGTGATACACCTGTGTATGTATCTGCTGATGATATGTTTTGTAAACATGGTGAATGATAATTGTATATGTGAATACATGTTTTGGAGATTATGAAATATTTGGATGTTTCTGCCTTTGTTCTAAATATTTTCTTGTGGGTGTTGCCCCGATGTTGCATATCTGTTGAGCAGGTGTTTTGTATGTGTCGAATTTTTGGTATAATGTGATACGCCCCTTTTATGCCATGATATAAATGTACTCTGATGAAATTTTGAATTATGCCTGAATGATTATTTGGATTATTTGGGGGTATAGAAAGGGGGTGTTACATTAAGTGGTATCAGAGCCAGTGTTGAGTCAGTCGTGTCTGTCTCGTTGTTTTGTTGGTTGAACGGTTGTTTAACCTTGTTGTTATTTTTGGGAATAATCAGAATATGGCTGGTCGTAATGACAATGCGATGGCTACGGCATTGGAGGCAATGGCTAGAGCGGTGCAGGATGCACCGAATGTGAACGCTAATGATGAGTTTAGAAAGAATCAACCGCCGGTATTCAAGGGAAGATTTGATCCGGACGGTGCTCAGATTTGGTTAAAGGAGATCGAGAGGATCTTTAGAGTTATGAATTGTGCTGAAGGGAACAAGGTGAGAATTGGGACTCACATGCTGAGAGAAGAAGCCGATGACTGGTGGGTCGGTATGAGACAAGTTCTTGAAGTAGACGATGAGGAAATCACTTGGGATTTATTTCGCACCGAATTTTTGAGAAAGTATTATCCTGAGAGTGTGAAGGGAAAGAAGGAGATGGAGTTCCTGGAATTGAAACAAGGCAATATGTCTGTGATAGACTACACGGCTAAGTTCACAGAGTTAGTGAAGTTTCATCCTCACTATGATGCGGTGACGGCAAAATTTTCCAAATGTGTTAAGTATGAGAACGGCTTGCGCCCTGAAATCAAGCAAGCGGTGGGTTATCAGAGGATAAGGAGATTTTCGGACTTGACCGAATGTTGTCGAATTTTTGAAGAGGATAGTAAAACTCGTTCTACTCACTACAAGAGTTTGAAGGAGGAGAAAGAAAGGCAACAGGTAAGGAGTGGACCTTATGTGACGCCTACTGATAAGGGCAAGCATAGGGAGGACTTTGTTAAGAGGCCTGGAGAAGGGAGTTCTGGATCCATTAAATGCTACAAGTGTGGTGAGATGGGTCATAAGTCTTTTATATGTGGAAATCCCAAAGTTAAGTGCTCTAACTGCGGAGTTATTGGGCATGATGCTACGGATTGTAGAAAGGGTGTAGTGAAGTGCTACAATTATGGAGAAGAAGGTCACATCAGTGCTAAGTGTCCTAAACCTAAGCAAGCTCCAACAAGTGGAAAAGTATTTGCATTGGCAGGATCAGACACTACTAATGCAGATCGTTTGATTTGAGGTATGTGCTTTATTAATAATATGCCTTTAATTGCTATTATTTATACCAGAACGACTCATTCGTTCTTTTCTTTTGAGGACGCTAAGCGTTTGGAATTGTGTTCTACTCTTGTGAGGGTGGTATGGTTATTGAGACACCCTCTTCGGGGTCGGTAACTACATCTTTAGTGTGTTTAAGTTGTCCCTTGACCATGTATGGTAAAGAATTTATTATGGACTTGGTGTTTTCACCATTAGAAAGATCATATGTAATCTTGGGTATGAGTTGATTGCAGTATGATAGAGTTAGTGTGGATTGTTTTTTTTTTCCGTTGGCAAGGATTTCTCCTTTGAAAAATGGAAAGGATGAGCGTTTCTTATTCCCAAAAGAGTTGAAGAAACTGTTGGGGGACGGAACTCAAGTGTTCAGTTGTTTGCATCATTGTCGGCGGAGGGTAAGGCTGAACTGGATGTGTTCCCAGTGGTGCGTGACTTTTCAGAGATGTTTCTGGAAGGATGTACCGCCGGAAAGAGAAATTGGATTTGAAGTTCGTGGATTTGATGATGATAAGAGGGGAGACTTCAAGATGATGATATTGGAATATGTATATGTCCAAGGTTCGATCTCATTGGGGTAGAATGACTAGTATGTCGTTCCTAATGAGGTATAAGCGGTATAGTTGTAATCACTGGGGTAGAATGACTATGTGTCGTTCCTAGTGAGACGATCACCGGGGTAGAATGACCGAGATGTTATTCCTGGTGGGGTACGGGCGGTGTACCCATAATCTCCAAGGGAGATTGTTGCGAATTGAAGGTTTTATAGGAGCCACATGGCATAACTATGATTGCGGTATGAAGTGTGCATGTGTGCAATCATGTATGATTTGGGGATTGGGGAGTAAGATGCGTGAGTCGCATCCAGAGTTGTTTTGGATCAGGTAATATTTTCGAGGACGAAAATTTCTAAAGTGGGGGAGAGTTGTAACGCCCCGATTTCGATTATCCCTTTTTCGTTAAGTCCTTTTTAATTTTAATTGGGCGAATAATATTTTGATGTGGAATTTTCGTGGAAATATGTTATGTTTACATATTATTCTATTTTACCCGATTTTGGGAGTTTTCGGAGAAAATAGTTGGAGGGTATTTTGGACATTTCCTATTTAAGTGATAAGTTGGATATTTTATGAGATATTGAGTTAGTAGATGTTTTGGGAAAAATAATAGGAAGATATTAAAGAGGAAATAGAAGAGAAAGAAAGATAGTAAGAAAGGAAGGAAAGAAAAGAGAAAGAAAGAAGGAGAAGAGAAAGAGGAGAGAAAGAAGAGGAAACTTTGGAACACATCGAGATCAAACCCTAGCTTGCGATTAATCAGGTAAGGGTGAGAAGTTTTATCATCTTCATAATGTGTATGAACATGTATGTGCTAGATTGGATTTGTTGGATTGTCTCTATGTTTCCATTTCAAGGTCGGAAGTTTATTTAATCGGTAGAAACTGAGTTTTATCGGTTAGAATTTGGAATAGACGGTGTAGTATAGTCGGGTGATGAGTGGGTTGTATTACTGGAACTGATTTGGATTAAATCGGTCGATTTTGTGAGGTTTGGGCTTTTGGACAGCCATGGGAGTTCTAAGTTCGCAGGTTCGCCAGGCGAATGGGAGCGAAGCTTCGTCGGGCGAAGCCCAGCGAGCAGCAACGAACCAAGTCAGAAGCATCCACCCTGTCTTTGCTGGCAAGTTTGCCAGGCGAGTGTGCTAGCGAGTAATTCCAGAATAAATCCTAGTGGTCTTCGCTGGCAAGTTCGCCAGGCGAACGGAGTAGCGAAGGTTCGCCAGAGGCTTCGCTAGGTGAAGGTTAGCGAACACAGCAACATATTTTCTTTTCTTGTGTTTTCCATTCGTGGATTGTTTGTGTGGTTTGGTTGCGATCATTCCTTGTCTGAGATGACTAATTATATGCTGTTATATGTGCTGTGGGTGGCCGTATGGCGTGAATCCTAGTTTGTGATTCGTGAAGTGTGGAATGTGGCCGTTTGGAAATTTGGTGCATTTACTTGAATTGAATAGAAATGCATGTTGAGATCGAATGATGAATATATATATATATATATATGTATTGTGATATGTATATATATTGTGAATGCATAATGAATATATGCGATAAATGTGAAGAATGCATGAGTATGTTTGTAAACATGTATGCATTTCAAGAAGTGTTTGGAGTCATTTTGCATGTGAAGCATCATGAAGTACATTCTTGTGCTGTTGATTCCTAGGAGAGTCTGATGAGTGATAGGATTCCTAGGAGAGTCTGATGAGTAATGTGATTCCTAGGAGAGTCTGATGAGTGATAGGATTCCTAGGAGAGTCCGATGAGTGATGTGATTCCTCGGAGAATCTGATGAACGATGTGATTCCTCAGGGAATTTGATGAACGATGTGATTCCTCGGAGAATCTGATGAACGATGTGATTCCTCGGAGAATCTGATGAACAATGTGATTCCTCGGAGAATCTGATGAACAATGTGATTCCTCGGAGAATCTGATGAACGATGTGATTCCTCGGAGAATCTGACGAGCGCTGTGATTCCTCGGAGAATCTGATGAGCAATGTGATTCCTAGGAGAATCAGATGAGTTATAGTGTACCCGTGAGGGGCGTGAGTGAATTGATTCTTAGGAGAATCTGATGGACGATTAAGTCGGTATCGTATTACATTTGTGTAGAGTAGCGAGTTGGCCTCTATGATTTGCATTTATCATATTTGCACGATGTGTGGTGAATAAACATGATTGTAGATGTTTATGTAAGTTGTTGATAATTGGCATGAATGGAATGTTTGAAGATACATGTATGTGTGAGTATATCTGTATATGTGTGTATGTTTATGAAATAATATAAACATTGATAATGCATATTGTATATGCTTAGTGTTCTATTTGTAAATAGTTAATTGTGAATACATTGCGATGTACGGTGTAGTGAGATGAGTTGTGGTGAGAACGCGAACGATGTTATTGGACGTTATGTGTATATTTGTATATGTGTTTATATGCATTATGTATTATGATAATGTTTCTCACCCTTCTGCTGTTTTATAATGCTCTATGAGGCATTGCAGATTAGATTGCTGGAGATCTTTTGTGAAGCGTGGCTTCAGTCTTTTTGGTCGGTCGACTCTGATATGTGGCACCAGGTAGTTAGGGATTATTTTGATTCTTTTGTGATACACCTGTGTATGTATCTGCTGATGATATGTTTTGTAAACATGGTGAATGATAATTGTATATGTGAATACATGTTTTGGAGATTATGAAATATTTGGATGTTTCTGCCTTTGTTCTAAATATTTTCTTATGGGTGTTGCCCCGATGTTGCATATCTGTTGAGCAGGTGTTTTGTATGTGTCGAATTTTTGGTATAATGTGATACACCCCTTTTATGCCATGATATAAATGTACTCTGATGAAATTTTGAATTATGCCTGAATGATTCTTTGGATTATTTGGGGGTATAGAAAGGGGGTGTTACATTAAGTGGTATCAGAGCCAGTGTTGAGTCAGTTGTGTCTGTCTCGTTGTTTTGTTGGTTGAACGGTTGTTTAACCTTGTTGTTATTTTTGGGAATAATCAGAATATGGCTGGTCGTAATGACAATGCGATGGCTACGGCATTGGAGGCAATGGCTAGAGCGGTGCAGGATGCACCGAATGTGAACGCTAATGATGAGTTTAGAAAGAATCAACCGCCGGTATTCAAGGGAAGATTTGATCCGGACGGTGCTCAGATTTGGTTAAAGGAGATCGAGAGGATCTTTAGAGTTATGAATTATGCTGAAGGGAACAAGGTGAGAATTGGGACTCACATGCTGAGAGAAGAAGCCGATGACTGGTGGGTCGGTATGAGACAAGTTCTTGAAGTAGACGATGAGGAAATCACTTGGGATTTATTTCGCACCGAATTTTTGAGAAAGTATTATCCTGAGAGTGTGAAGGGAAAGAAGGATATGGAGTTCCTGGAATTGAAACAAGGCAATATGTCTGTGATAGACTACACGGCTAAGTTCACAGAGTTAGTGAAGTTTCATCCTCACTATGATGCGGTGACGGCAGAATTTTCCAAATGTGTTAAGTATGAGAACGGCTTGCGCCCTGAGATCAAGCAAGCGGTGGGTTATCAGAGGATAAGGAGATTTTCGGACTTGACCGAATGTTGTCGAATTTTTGAAGAGGATAGTAAAACTCGTTCTACTCACTACAAGAGTTTTAAGGAGGAGAAAGAAAGGCAACAGGTAAGGAGTGGACCTTATGTGACGCCTAATGATAAGGGCAAGCATAGGGAGGACTTTGTTAAGAGGCCTGGAGAAGGGAGTTCTGGATCCATTAAATGCTACAAGTGTGGTGAGATGGGTCATAAGTCTTTTATATGTGGAAAGCCCAAAGTTAAGTGCTCTAACTGCGGAGTTATTGGGCATGATGCTACGGATTGTAGAAAGGGTGTAGTGAAGTGCTACAATTATGGAGAAGAAGGTCACATCAGTGCTAAGTGTCCTAAACCTAAGCAAGCTCCAACAAGTGGAAAAGTATTTGCATTGGCAAGATCAGACACTACTAATGCAGATCATTTGATTTGAGGTATGTGCTTTATTAATAATATGCCTTTAATTGCTATTATTGATACCGGAACGACTCATTCGTTCTTTTCTTTTGAGGACGCTAAGCGTTTGGAATTGTGTTGTACTCTTGTGAGGGTGGTATGGTTATTGAGACGCCCTCTTCGGGGTCGGTAACTACATCTTTAGTGTGTTTAAGTTGTCCCTTGACCATGTATGGTAAAGAATTTATTATGGACTTGGTGTTTTCACCATTAGAAATATCATATGTAATCTTGGGTATGAGCTGATTGCAGTATGATAGAGTTAGTGTGGATTGTTTTTTTTTTTTTTTTCCGTTGGCAAGGATTTCTCCTTTGAAAAATGGAAAGGATGAGCGTTTCTTATTCCCAAAAGAGTTGAAGAAACTGTTGGGGGACGGAACTCAAGTGTTCAGTTGTTTGCATCATTGTCGGCGGAGGGTAAGGCTGAACTGGATGTGTTCCCAGTGGTGCGTGACTTTTCAGAGATGTTTCTGGAAGGATGTACCGCCGGAAAGAGAAATTGGATTTGAAGTTCGTGGATTTGATGATGATAAGAGGGGAGACTTCAATATGATGATATTGGAATATGTATATGTCCAAGGTTCAATCTCATTGGGGTAGAATGACTAGTATGTCGTTCCTAATGAGGTATAAGCGGTATAGTTGTAATCACTGGGGTAGAATGACTATGTGTCGTTCCTAGTGAGACGATCACCGGGGTAGAATGACCGAGATGTTATTCCTGGTGGGGTACGGGCGATGTACCCATAATCTCCAAGGGAGATTGTTGCGAATTGAAGGTTTTATAGGAGCCACATGGCATAACTATGATTGCGGTATGAAGTGTGCATGTGTGCGATCATGTATGATTTGGGGATTGGGGAGTAAGATGCGTGAGTCGCATCCAGAGTTGTTTTGGATCAGGTAATATTTTCGAGGACGAAAATTTCTAAAGTGGGGGAGAGTTGTAACGCCCCGATTTCGATTATCCCTTTTTCGTTAAGTCCTTTTTGATTTTAATTGGGCGAATATTATTTTGATGTGGAATTTTCGTGGAAATATGTTATGTTTACATATTATTCTATTTTACCCGATTTTGGGAGTTTTCGGAGAAAATAGTTGGAGGGTATTTTGGACATTTCCTATTTATGTGATAAGTTGGATATTTTATGAGATATTGAGTTAGTAGATGTTTTGGGAAAAATAATAGGAAGATATTAAAGAGGAAATAGAAGAGAAAGAAAGATAGTAAGAAAGGAAGGAAAGAAAAGAGAAAGAAAGAAGGAGAAGAGAAAGAGGAGAGAAAGAAGAGGAAACTTTGGAACACATCGAGATCAAACCCTAGCTTGCGATTAATCAGGTAAGGGTGAGAAGTTTTATCATCTTCATAATGTGTATGAACATGTATGTGCTAGATTGGATTTGTTGGATTGTTTCTATGTTTCCATTTCTAGGTCGGAAGTTGATTTAATCGGTAGAAACTGAGTTTTATCGGTTAGAATTTAGAATAGACGGTGTAGTATAGTCGGGTGATGAGTGGGTTGTATTACTGGAACTGATTTGGATTAAATCGGTCGATTTTGTGAGGTTTGGGCTTTTGGACAACCATGGGAGTTCTAAGTTCGCAGGTTCGCCAGGCGAAGCCCAGCGAGCAGCAACGAACCAAGTCAGAAGCATCCACCCTGTCTTTGCTGGCAAGTTCGCCAGGCGAGTGTGCTAGCGAGTAATCCAGAATAAATCCCAGTGGTCTTCCCTGGCAAGTTCGCCAGGCGAACAGAGTAGCGAAGGTTCGCCAGAGGCTTCGCTAGGCGAAGGTTAGCGAACACAGCAGCATATTTTCTTTTCTTGTGTTTTCCATTCGTGGATTGTTTGTGTGGTTTGGTTGCGATCATTCCTTGTCTAAGATGACTAATTATATGCTGTTATATGTGCTGTGGGTGGCCGTATGGCGTGAATCCTAGTTTGTGATTCGTGAAGTGTGGAATGTGGCCGTTTGGAAATTTGGTGCATTTACTTGAATTGAATAGAAATGCATGTTGAGATCGAATGATGAATATGTATATATGTATTGTGATATGTATATATATTGTGAATGCATAATGAATATATGCGATGAATGTGAAGAATGCATGAGTATGTTTGTAAACATGTATGCATTTCAAGAAGTGTATGGAGTCATTTTGCATGTGAAGCATCATGAAGTACATTCTTGTGCTGTTGATTCCTAGGAGAGTCTGATGAGTGATAGGATTCCTAGGAGAGTCTGATGAGTAATATGATTCCTAGGAGAGTCTGATGAGTGATAGGATTCCTAGGAGAGTCCGATGAGTGATGTGATTCCTCGGAGAATCTGATGAACGATGTGATTCCTCAGAGAATTTGATGAACGATGTGATTCCTCGGAGAATCTGATGAACAATGTGATTCCTCGGAGAATCTGATGAACAATGTGATTCCTCGGAGAATCTGATGAACAATGTGATTCCTCGGAGAATCTGATGAACGATGTGATTCCTCGGAGAATCTGACGAGCGCTGTGATTCCTCGGAGAATCTGATGAGCAATGTGATTCCTAGGAGAATCAGATGAGTTATAGTGTACCCGTGAGGGGCGTGAGTGAATTGATTCTTAGGAGAATCCGATGGACGATTAAGTCGGTATCGTATTACATTTGTGTAGAGTAGCGAGTTGGCCTCTATGATTTGCATTTATCATTTTTGCACGATGTATGGTGAATAAACATGATTGTAGATGTTTATGTAAGTTGTTGATAATTGGCATGAATGGAATGTTTGAAGATACATGTATGTGTGAGTATATTTGTATATGTGTGTATGTTTATGAAATAATATAAACATTGATGATGCATATTGTATATGCTTAGTGTTCTATTTGTAAATAGTTAATTGTGAATACATTGCAATGTACGGTGTAGTGAGATGAGTTGTGGTGAGAACGCGAACGATGTTATTGGACGTTATGTGTATATTTGTATATGTGTTTATATGCATTATGTATTATGATAATGTTTCTCACCCTTCTGCTGTTTTATAATGCTCTATGAGGCATTGCAGATTAGATTGCTGGAGATCTTTTGTGAAGCGTGGCTTCAGTCTTTTTGGTCGGTCGACTCTGATATGTGGCACCAGGTAGTTAGGGATTATTTTGATTCTTTTGTGATACACCTGTGTATGTGTCTGCTGATGATATGTTTTGTAAACATGGTGAATGATAATTGTATATGTGAATACATGTTTTGGAGATTATGAAATATTTGGATGTTTCTGCCTTTGTTCTAAATATTTTCTTGTGGGTGTTGCCCCGATGTTGCATATCTGTTGAGCAGGTGTTTTGTATGTGTCGAATTTTTGGTATAATGTGATACGCCCCTTTTATGCCATGATATAAATGTACTCTGATGAAATTTTAAATTATGCCTGAATGATTATTTGGATTATTTGGGGGTATAGAAAGGGGGTGTTACATTAAGTGGTATCAGAGCCAGTGTTGAGTCAGTTGTGTCTGTCTCGTTGTTTTGTTGGTTGAACGGTTGTTTAACCTTGTTGTTATTTTTGGGAATAATCAGAATATGGCTGGTCGTAATGACAATGCGATGGCTACGGCATTGGAGGCAATGGCTAGAGCGGTGCAGGATGCACCGAATGTGAACGCTAATGATGAGTTTAGAAAGAATCAACCGCCGATATTCAAGGGAAGATTTGATCCGGACGGTGCTCAGATTTGGTTAAAGGAGATCGAGAGGATCTTTAGAGTTATGAATTATGCTGAAGGGAACAAGGTGAGAATTGGGACTCACATGCTGAGATAAGAAGCCGATGACTCGTGGGTCGGTATGAGACAAGTTCTTGAAGTAGACGATGAGGAAATCACTTGGGATTTATTTCACACCGAATTTTTGAGAAAGTATTATCCTGAGAGTGTGAAGGGAAAGAAGGAGATGGAGTTCCTGGAATTGAAACAAGGCAATATGTCTGTGATAGACTACACGGCTAAGTTCACAGAGTTAGTGAAGTTTCATCCTCACTATGATGCGGTGACGGCAGAATTTTCCAAATGTGTTAAGTATGAGAACGGCTTGCGCCCTGAGATCAAGCAAGCGGTGGGTTATCAGAGGATAAGGAGATTTTCGGACTTGACCGAATGTTGTCGAATTTTTGAAGAGGATAGTAAAACTCGTTCTACTCACTACAAGAGTTTGAAGGAGGAGAAAGAAAGGCAACAGGTAAGGAGTGGACCTTATGTGACGCCTACTGATAAGGGCAAGCATAGGGAGGACTTTGTTAAGAGGCCTGGAGAAGGGAGTTCTGGATCCATTAAATGCTACAAGTGTGGTGAGATGGGTCATAAGTCTTTTATATGTGGAAAGCCCAAAGTTAAGTGCTCTAACTGCGGAGTTATTGGGCATGATGCTACGGATTGTAGAAAGGGTGTAGTGAAGTGCTACAATTGTGGAGAAGAAGGTCACATCAGTGCTAAGTGTCCTAAACCTAAGCAAGCTCCAACAAGTGGAAAAGTATTTGCATTGGCAAGATCAGACACTACTAATGCAGATCATTTGATTTGAGGTATGTGCTTTATTAATAATATGCCTTTAATTGCTATTATTGATACCGGAACGACTCATTCGTTCTTTTCTTTTGAGGACGCTAAGCGTTTGGAATTGTGTTGTACTCTTGTGAGGGTGGTATGGTTATTGAGACGCCCTCTTCGGGGTCGGTAACTACATCTTTAGTGTGTTTAAGTTGTCCCTTGACCATGTATGGTAAAGAATTTATTATGGACTTGGTGTTTTCACCATTAGAAAGATCATATGTAATCTTGGGTATGAGCTGATTGCAGTATGATAGAGTTAGTGTGAATTGTTTTTTTTCTGTTGGCAAAGATTTCTCCTTTGAAAAATGGAAAGGATGAGTGTTTCTTATTCCCGAAAGAGTTGAAGAAACTGTTGGGGGACGGAACTCAAGTGTTTAGTTGTTTGCATCATTGTCGGTGGAGGGTAAGGCTGAACTGGATGTGTTCCCAGTGGTGCGTGACTTTTCAGAGATGTTTCTGGAAGGATGTACCGCCAGAAAGAGAAATTGGATTTGAAGTTCATGGATTTGATGATGATAAGAGGGGAGACTTCAAGATGATGATATTGGAATATGTATATGTCCAAGGTTCGATCTCATTGGGGTAGAATGACTAGTATGTCGTTCCTAATGAGGTATAAGCGGTATAGTTGTAATCACTGGGGTAGAATGACTATGTGTCGTTCCTAGTGAGACGATCACCGGGGTAGAATGACCGAGATGTTATTCCTGGTGGGGTACGGGCGATGTACCCATAATCTCCAAGGGAGATTGTTGCGAATTGAAGGTTTTATAGGAGCCACATGGCATAACTATGATTGCGGTATGAAGTGTGCATGTGTGCGATCATGTATGATTTGGGGATTGGGGAGTAAGATGCGTGAGTCGCATCCAGAGTTGTTTTGGATCAGGTAATATTTTCGAGGACGAAAATTTCTAAAGTGGGGGAGAGTTGTAACGCCCCGATTTCGATTATCCCTTTTTCGTTAAGTCCTTTTTGATTTTAATTGGGCGAATATTATTTTGATGTGGAATTTTCGTGGAAATATGTTATGTTTACATATTATTCTATTTTACCCGATTTTGGGAGTTTTCGGAGAAAATAGTTGGAGGGTATTTTGGACATTTCCTATTTATGTGATAAGTTGGATATTTTATGAGATATTGAGTTAGTATATGTTTTGGGAAAAATAATAGGAAGATATTAAAGAGGAAATAGAAGAGAAAGAAAGATAGTAAGAAAGGAAGGAAAGAAAAGAGAAAGAAAGAAGGAGAAGAGAAAGAGGAGAGAAAGAAGAGGAAACTTTGGAACACATCGAGATCAAACCCTAGCTTGCGATTAATCAGGTAAGGGTGAGAAGTTTTATCATCTTCATAATGTGTATGAACATGTATGTGCTAGATTGGATTTGTTGGATTGTTTCTATGTTTCCATTTCTAGGTCGGAAGTTGATTTAATCGGTAGAAATTGAGTTTTATCGGTTAGAATTTGGAATAGACGGTGTAGTATAGTCGGGTGATGAGTGGGTTGTACTACTGGAACTGATTTAGATTAAATTGGTCGATTTTGTGAGGTTTGGGCTTTTGGACAGCCATGGGAGTTCTAAGTTCGTAGGTTCTCCAGGCGAATGGCAGCGAACCTTCGCCGGGCGAAGCCCAGCGAGCAGCAACGAACCAAGTCAGAAGCATCCACCCTGTCTTTGCTGGCAAGTTCGCCAGGCGAGTGTGCTAGCGAGTAATTCCAGAATAAATCCCATTGGTCTTCGCTGGCAAGTTCTCCAGGCGAACGGAGTAGCGAAGGTTCGCCAGAGGCTTCGCTAGGCGAAGGTTAGCGAACACAGCAACATATTTTCTTTTCTTGTGTTTTCCATTCGTGGATTGTTTGTGTGGTTTGGTTGCGATCATTCCTTGTTTGAGATGACTAATTATATGCTGTTATATGTGCTGTGGGTGGCCGTATGGCGTGAATCCTAGTTTGTGATTCGTGAAGTGTGGAATGTGGCCGTTTGGAAATTTGGTGCATTTACTTGAATTGAATAGAAATGCATGTTGAGATCGAATGATGAATATGTATATATGTATTGTGATATGTATATATATTGTGAATGCATAATGAATATATGCGATGAATGTGAAGAATGCATGAGTATGTTTGTAAACATGTATGCATTTCAAGAAGTGTATGGAGTCATTTTGCATGTGAAGCATCATGAAGTACATTCTTGTGCTGTTGATTCCTAGGAGAGTCTGATGAGTGATAGGATTCCTAGGAGAGTCCGATGAGTAATGTGATTCCTAGGAGAGTCTGATGAGTGATAGGATTCCTAGGAGAGTCTGATGAGTGATGTGATTCCTCGGAGAATCTGATGAACGATGTGATTCCTCGGAGAATCTGATGAACAATGTGATTCCTCGGAGAATCTGATGAATAATGTGATTCCTCGGAGAATCTGATGAATGATGTGATTCCTCGGAGAATCTGACGAGCGGTGTGATTCCTCGGAGAATCTGATGAGCAATGTGATTCCTAGGAGAATCTGATGAGTTATAGTGTACTCGTGAGGGGCGTGAGTGAATTGATTCTTAGGAGAATCTGATGGACGATTAAGTCGGTATCGTATTACATTTGCATAGAGTAGCGAGTTGGCCTCTATGATTTGCATTTATCATCTTTGCACGATGTATGGTGAATAAACATGATTGTAGATGTTTATGTAAGTTGTTGATAATTGGCATGAATGGAATGTTTGAAGATACATGTATGTGTGAGTATATTTGTATATGTGTGTATGTTTATGAAATAATATAAACATTGATGATGCATATTGTATATGCTTAGTGTTCTATTTGTAAATAGTTAATTGTGAATACATTGCGATGTACGGTGTAGTGAGATGAGTTGTGGTGAGAACGCGAACGATGTTATTGGATGTTATGTGTATATATGTATATATGTTTATATGCATTATGTATTATGATAATGTTTCTCACCCTTCTGCTGTTTTATAATGCTCTATGAGGCATTGCAGATTAGATTGCTGGATATCTTTTGTGAAGCGTGGCTTCAGTCTTTTTGGTCGGTCGGCTCTGATATGTGGCACCGGGTATTTAGGGATTATTTTGATTCTTTTGTGATACACCTGTGTATGTATCTCCTGATGATATGTTTTGTAAACATGGTGAATGATAATTGTATATGTGAATACATGTTTTGGAGATTATGAAATATTTGGATGTTTCCGCCTTTGTTCTAAATATTTTCTTGTGGGTGTTGCCCTGGTGTTGCATATCTGTTGAGCAGGTGTTTTGTATGTGTCGAATTTTTGGTATAATGTGATATGCCCCTTTTATGCCATGATATAAATTTACTCTGATGAAATTTTGAATTATGCCTGAATGATTATTTGGATTATTTGGGGGTATAGAAAGGGGGTGTTACAGATGGTAGTAGGGTCCTGCATGGAGGAACTACTATTATTCCTCCCCCAGATGATGATAATAATCCTCAGGCTAATGTTATTCCTATTGTTGTCATTCCTCCGAGCGGAGGTCACCAACCAGGAGTTCATGTACAAGGTGCAGCGGGCGTTGCACATGGGGCAACAGGTCCTCAATGGGAGGAGGATGAGCAGGATGATGTTTTCTCAATGGGAGACTTGGGTGTAGGCCTTCAGACAGATGCAAATAAAAGGTTTAAAATGATTGAGGAAAAGATGAAGAATCTCGAGAATCAGAACTCTCTAGGGCTTGACATGTCCAACTTGGGGCTGATTTCAGGGGTGAAGATTCCGCCCAAGTTCAAAGTTCCAGACTTCGATAAGTACAAAGGGACAATTGTCCTAGAGCATATTTCAGATCTTATTATCAGAAGATGTCTGCCTACTCAGACAATGAGAAGTTTCTGATGCACTTTTTCCAGGATAGCTTGTCAGGACCTTCACTAGAATGGTACATGGGCCTAGAGGGATCCTATATCAGAAGCTAGAGGGATCTGGGAGAGGCTTTTGCCCGTCATTATCAGTATAATAGTGACCTAACACCAAACTGAGTTCATTTGCAGAATCTGTCTCAGAGGAGTAATGAGGGGTTTAAAGAATATGCCCAGAGGTGGCGGGAACTAGCAGCGAGAGTTCAACCACCAATGATGGAGAGGGAATTGATTGATATGTTCGTGACAACCTTACTAGGAATATATTATGAGAAGTTGATTAGAAATATGTCTAGAAGCTTCTCTGATTTGATCATTACCGGTGAAAGGGTAGAAAACAAAATTAAGTTGGGAAAGATACAAGGAGGAGAAGGGTCGACCTCAGGAGGAGCGAGGAAGGCGTTTGGAAATTATAAGAAAAGAGAAGGGGATTAAAATGCAGTTACAACTTATAGAAACAGAAACAGAAATAGAGCTCAGCGTCAACAGTAATATCAGCCTCAGCAACATCCACAAGTTGCTAGCATAACTATTCCAGCGGTACCTCAACAACAAAATATTGCACCGCGCAGATTTTAAGATCGAGGAAGGACCGTTAATAGGCAGTTTGATACTCCGACTATGCCATACTCTCAACTTCTACAACATCTTCTTCAATTATAGCTCATCCAAAAATAACTTTGGCACCACTTACTGGCGCGCCACCCCCAGGCTATGATGCGAATGCAAGGTGCGATTTTCATTCTGGTGCTCCGGGTCACAACATAGACAATTGCAAAGCTTTTAAACACAAGGTGCAAAACCTTCTTGACACCAAAGCAATTAACTTTACCAACGAGACCCTGAACATGAATTAGAACCCAATGCCGAATCATGGGGTAACCGGAGCTAACGTCGTCATTGAGGGTGAAAAGTTAAATTTGATAATTGATGTGGCAGAGTTGAAAACGCCGCTAAGTTTTGTGAAGAGCAGATTGTTGAAAGGGGGTGTTTTCCTGGTTGTTTGGAGGGTTGTGAAGGATGTGTCGTGCATCCAGAAGGTTGTGTTGATCTGAGGAACCATATTCAAGGTTTGATGAATGAGGGTATTTTGCAGTTTGATAAAACAAAAGGAGAAGGAAATGTGAAAGAAGTTGACAGTGAGCGGGATGAAATCGCGACAATTTCAATCCCATACAGGACAATAAATATTTCAGCACCTCCAAGGCCAGCGCCAGTGATCATCACTAAAGCCGAACTAATACCTTACGAAAGTACCAAGGCCATCCCATGGAATTATGGGGCAGAGGTATTTTGTAATGGACATAGCAAGAATTGGTGGGAGCGTCATCAGGAGGTTCGTCTGTGGATAATATTGTTGGGGCCGGAGGTTTAACTAGAAGCGGTAGAGTGTTCTCCCCTCTAGAGGTTAATGTGGAAAGAACTGATAAAGGAAAGGGTAAGGCTGTAGCGGAAGAGAGTTCGCAACAAAGAGAGCAAGACTCTTCAATCAAAGATGCAGAGGAATTTATGCGACTTATCCGCAAGAGTGACTACAAAATTGTGGATCACTTGCAACAAACGCCTTTCAAAATCTCAATTTTGTCTTTGTTGTTGTGCTCGAAGGCACATAGGAATGCCTTGTTGAGAATTCTGAACACTGATTATGTACCACAGGAGATTTCTGTCAATCAGCTTGAGGGGGTGGTAGCCCATGTTAACGCTGGCAATGGCTTGGGGTTCACATATCTAGACTTGACTCCCGCAGGGAGAAATCATAATCATGCCCTACATATCTCCATTAAGTGTAGGGGGGCTATTTTGTCGCATGTATTGGTAGATACAGGGTCTTCACTTAATGTGTTGCCCAAGAAAGCTTTGATGAAATTGGACACCCAGGGTGTGATTTGTACTCTCAGTGACTTGGTAGTGAGAATGTTTGATAGGACTCGAAGATCAGTGTTTGGTGAAGTTACTTTACCAATCCAGGTGAGCCCAGATATCTTTGACACTGTTTTCTACATCATGGATATACAGCCAGCCTACAGCTGCTTGCTTGGTCGACCATGGATACATTACGCTGGAGTAGTCACTTCGACATTGCACCAGAAGCTGAAGTACATGGTTGAAGGGAAGATTGTAACGGTGTGTGGCGAAGAGGACATCATGGTTAGTCACCTGCCGTCCTTCAAATATGTAGAGGTGGATGGAGAGATCCATGAAACACTATGTCAAGTGTTTGAAGCAATGCAGATTAAGAAAAAGTCTCCTATTGAAAGTAAAGCTCATGAGATTTCAATGTCTTCATTCAAAGAAGCTCATGCTGTGGTAGAGTCTAGTCCTTCACAGAGATAGGGTCAGGTCCTCAACATTCCCAATAAGCAAGATAAATTTGGTTTGGGATACAACCCATCTTCCTCCCCGCAGAGTACTCCAAGGTACAGGGGACCAGTGCAGTTCACCAGCGGTGGGGTCATCTTTGATAGAATCAATGTTGTGGGAGACGACGAAGGAGATAGTGATTGCGATATGGATGCTTGGATTCAGCCGTGTGTCCCTGGTCAGAGCTTGTGCAATTGGACCATCGAGGAAGTCGTTCAAGTTACCTTTGAAGAGTAATTTCTTTGTTTTGATTATGTGTGGTTCTACGTTCCGCCCAGGACGTAGTGGCTTTCCTTTGTATGGCCCTATTTGTTTATGTTTGAAATATTTTTTATCATTAATGAGAGGCGTTTCGTTTGTATTCAAATATTTTGATCCCTGTTTTTCTTCTTTTATTTTTGATAATAAAATGGGAATGTGTTTGTGCTTGTTTGCATATCATTTTAAGCATAAAACATTAATCATGCAGGTTTCACATTGCAGATGCCACTGACTCAGAATCAACTATGACTCGGTATGATTTTGACAGTCCCATTTTCAAGCTAAAGAAGAGATTGAGGAAGAAGATGACCTTCCTGAAGAGCTTGCCAAACTGCTGAGACAAGAAGAGAAAGTCATTCTGCCTCATTAGGAAGAAATTGAAGTTGTCAATCTGGGCACTGAAGAGGATAGAAAAAAGGTCAGAATTGGGGCCGTGTTGCAAGACGATATCAAAAGAAGACTGTCAGAAATGCTCCGTGAGTACAAAGACGTCTTTTCCTAGTCATATGAAGACATGCCAAGGTTAGATACGGACATAGTGGTACACCGTCTACCTCTTCGAGAAGAATGTCCACTTGTAAAACAAAAGCTGAGAAGAACTAGGCCTGATATAGCAATCAAGATTAAGGAAGAGGTCTAGAAGCAATTGGAATCCGGTTTTCTTGTTGTTACAAACTATCCTCTGTGAGTCGCTAACATTGTTCCTGTGCCTAAAATGGACGGAAAGGCCAGGATGTGCGTCGATTACAGAGATTTGAACAGAGCAAGCCCGAAAGATGATTTCACGCTCCCCCACATTGATGTGTTAGTTGATAATACTGCTCAACATTTTGTGTTTTCCTTCATGGATGGCTTCTCTGGGTACAACCAAATCAAAATGGCCCTAGAGGACATGGAGAAAACTACCTTTATCACGCGGTGGGGGACTTTTTGCTATAAAGTTATGCCTTTTGGATTGAAAAACGCAGGGGCAACTTACTAGCGGGTGATGGTGACTCTCTTTCATGATATGATTCATCATGAGATCGAGGTTTATGTTAATGACATGATCGCAAAGTTACAGACGGAGGAAGAGCATCTGGTTAATCTTTTGAAGCTGTTCGAAAGTTTGAGGAAATTCAGATTGAGGTTGAATCCAAATAAGTGCAATTTCAGAGTGAGGTCAGGGGAGCTATTGGGGTTCATTGTTAGTGAAAAAGGAATCGAGGTAGATCATGCGAAGATAAAAGCAATACAAGAAATGCCAGCGCCAAAAATAGAAAAAGAGGTTCATGGTTTTCTAGGGAGATTGAACTACATTGCAAGGTTCATATCTCACCTTACAGCCACCTGTGAACTAGTGTTCAAACTGTTAAAGAAAGATCAAGCAATCGTTTGGAACGAAAATTGTCAAAGGGCATTTGAAAAGATAAAAGAATACTGTAGGAGCCTCCGATACTAATGCCTACAGTGGCAGGAAGACCTTTGATCATGTAATTGACGGTTCTGGAGAACTCGATGGGTTGTGTACTCGGTCAACACGACGAGACGGGCAGGAAAGAGCATGCTATCTACTATTTGAGTAAGAAGTTCACAAAATATGAGTCTAGATACTCAATGCTAGAGAAAACATGTTGTGCACTTGCGTGGGCAGCCAATCGCCTAAGGCAGTATATGTTAAATTACACAACCATGTTGATTTCGAAGATGGATCCAATCAAGTACGTGTTTGAAAAGCAGGCACTTTCTGGAAGCATTGCTAGATGGCAGATGGTTCTGACAGAATACGATATTCAGTATGTTTCCTAAAAAGCCATCAAGGGAAGTGTTTTGTCGGAATATCTCGCAGAGTAGCCGATTGCAGATTATCAACTGATGAAGTTTGAGTTTCCTGATGAGGACATAATGTTTTTAAAGATGAAGGATTATGATGAACCACTACCAGACGAAGGTCCCGAAATAGGCTCTCAGTGGAAGATGGTTTTCGACGGTGCTGTTAACTCATATGACAACGAAGTTGGGGCAATCATTACGACTCCTCACGGTTCCCACATACCTTTTACCGCCCGACTGACGTTCGCCTGCACCAATATTGAAGCTGAATATGAAGCATGCATCATGGGTATAGAAGAATCCATTGATTTGAGAATCAAGAACCTTGATGTATATTGTGATTCAGCTTTAGTCGTCAACCAGATTAAAGGAGAGTGGGAAACTCGTCAGCCCAATCTGGTTCCTTACATGAATTATGCCAAGAGATTGCTGCCTTTCTTTGAAAGAGTGGAGTTTCATCATGTGCCGAGGGCTGAGAACTAGATGGCAGATGCCTTGGCAACCTTATCATCGATGTATAAAGTGAATTATTGGAATGAAGCTCCGATGATCACTATCATGCGCCTCGATAGGCCGAAGTTTGTATTTTCAGTAGAAGAAGCATCAGATGGGAAGCCTTGGTATTTTGATATCATCAATTTTCTCAAGAATCAAGAGTATCCACCTGAGGCATCGAGCCGGGATAAGATGACTCTGAGAAGGTTGGCAGAGAATTTCTACTTGAACAAGGACGATGTGCTTTACAGAAGAAACTTCGACTTGGTATTGTTGCGGTGTGTGGACGAAAATGAAGCAAGATTGCTAATGGAAGAAGTCCACGGAAGTTCCTTCGGAACACATGCTGGTGGACATGCAATGTCCAGAAAATTGTTGAGAGCAGGTTACTACTGGATGACTATGGAATCAAATTGTTTCAAGTACGCTAGGAAGTGCCATAAGTTCCAGATTTATGCTGATAAAGTGCATGTACTGCCGAGTCCTCTGAATGTCTTGGCATCTCCTTGGCCCTTTTCTATGTGGGGCATTGATATGATTGGCAAAATCGAGCCGGCCGCTTCCAATGGACATTGCTTTATCTTGGTGGCAATCGATTATTTTACCAAGTGGGTAGAAGCAGCTTCTTTTGCCAATGTAACCAGACAGGTAGTGGCTCGCTTTATCAAGAAGGACATCATCTGTCGTTATGGAGTGCCAGAACGAATCATTACTGATAATGGTTCGAATTTGAATAATAAGACGATGAAGGAGCTGTGCCAGAATTTCAAGATTGAACACCACAACTCTTCTTTGTACCTTCCAAAGATGAATGGTGTTGTCGAGGCAGCCAATAAGAACATAAAGAAGATTGTACAGAAGATGGTGGTAACCTACAAGGATTAGCACGAGATGTTGCCCTTTGCTTTACATGAATATCGTGCTTCGGTGCGTACGTCGACTGGGGCAACTCCTTTCTCGCTGGTGTATGGTATGGAAGCTTTCCTACCATTAGAGGTCGAGATTCCTTCCCTGAGGGTGTTGGTTGATGTGAAGCTTGATGAGGCAAAATGGGTGAAGGCTAGGTTGAATCAACTTAGTCTGATTGACGAGAAGAGATTGGTAGCAATCACCCATGGCCGATTATATCAGAGTAAAATGAAGAAGGCCTTCGATCAGAAAGTGCGCCCTCGACATTTTCAGGCAGGTGATTTAGTGCTGAAGAGGATCCTCCCTCCGCAAACAGATCACAGGGGCAAATGGACTCCCAACTATGAAAGTCCATACGTGGTAAGGAAAGTCTTCTTCGGAGGAGCCTTGCTATTGTCAACAATGGATGGTGAAGATTTTACGTCCCCTGTGAACGCAGACGTAGTTAAAAAATACTTTGCTTAAAAGAGACCCGCTGGAAAGAAAAAGAAAATCTAGGAAAAAATGGTGCATCCCGGCGAACCATAAAAGGATTGGGTTCGGTAAAAAATTACGGATAAAAAGAAAAAACAATGAACCCGCAAATTTGAAAACCTGAAAAGGCGACTTTGGCAAAAATGGGTATTCCGGTGAATTGAAAACCCGCAAGGGCGATTCAGGAAAAAGTTACGGATTTAAAAGCAAACGACTATGGTCTACGTCCGACCTGTGAGCCCAGTGGATTCTTGGAGGACCCAGGGTTAACAAGTCAGTCTTTTCAAAAGGCGAAGCATTGGTGAAACATCGAAGTCATGTGATTCATAGTCGAATCGACACATGGTGGTTGTCTGTTTCCACATTGCCGACATTTGTATATCTTTTGCGTTTGTACTTTTTGCGCAACTTTCTCTTTTCAAGAGTTGCATCTGATGTAATCTGCCTATTTACAGGCTATTTTCAATCAATGAAGTATTTTCCACAGAAAGCTTTTTATTCTTGTTTTCACTTTTTACTGTTTTGTTTGCAAAAAGACGCCTGATGTTTTTGATAAAACTTTGCATACATAAACTTTTGGGGCTTTGCTAGTCATAATTGAAACAATGATTTATTTGAATAATGTCATGGACGATGATCGAAATAACCTTTATTGCATACATGACACTATATTTGTTTGTCATTTGCAGGGCTCTTACAGTTAAGATTGTTTCAAAAGGGTATCCCCGGAAAAGACATGTCTCTATCCCTACAGGGTGATGATGTCAGATCAGAAGTACTTCCCCAGCTGGTTGAGATTGTGGTGTGCACTTATCCCCAGTGGGTTGAGATTGTGGTATGCACTCATTCCCAGCAGGTTTTTGGGATTATTCCCCAGCAGCGGAGCAAGTTCAGTGCAGTTCTCCACAGAGTCTATGTCATTGATTCATTCCCCCAAGCGGAGGTTGATGCTGATTCCCTTGATGAGTATTCCCCAGTGAAGTCGCCGTCCGCGACAAAATCCAGTGGTTATTGGTTTTCTTCAGAGCTAGATCTTGGGATAACTTCCTAATAAGTTCTTCTCAATCCCCAGTAGAGTGGATTTATTCCTTACTAGAGTGTGTCGCTACCGCGAAAATAAGGCGCCGGCAAAACAGAAGAGTCGCCACCTTTCGTTATTTATCCCTCAGAGCGGGAAAGGAAGCGATCGGAAAAACCTGACGAAAAAGGTATAAGACAAGGTCATCGCAACCATTGTCTGGGTTCGGGAGTCGGTTACGCAAGGGGAAGGTATTAACACCCCTCACGTCCATCGTACTCGATGGGATCCACGCTTGTTGTGTTTATCTGACGGGTTTATTTACTATCTACCTATCAAGGCTGGTCTGAAAAGAAAAGAAAATGACTCGGCAAAGCGTCACACTTTATGCCTACGTATTCTCATCAGAGAATGAGAAATCAGAGTCAACGTAGTTCGGCTAACTACGGGTTACAGGGAAGGTGGCTCGCCAATACATCAATATTGTGCCTACATACTCTCAACAGGTATGAGAGATCTGAGCTTACGTAGTTCGGGAATAATATGGATTACAGGGATTCAGATTCATCTGTTTTCGAGTAGGGTTAACAAACAGTTCCAGCAGTTTGGTGTACGCAGCTCGACCCTCAGAGACTTAGGCGTTACCGTTTGTGGTAGAACTGAAAGTTAACGACTCTCTTTTCTTAAGAAAAGCTTCCTTTGAATTACGGGCCCACGGGGCAAAAAGGTTTGAAGTTTGTTTTCTGTCTTTTACGGAAGAACTGTTTTTTATGTTTGTCTGTAGTTTGTACAACACTAAAGACTATGACTTAGGAACAAATGCCTCGCATATCGTCCAAAGGACGTATACTAAACATTCTAGACGATTGAGAGGAGGCCTCTCAATCATCATTACCCAAGTAGCTTAAGGCTCGTAACGCGCTTGTACTAACTTGCCTTTATTACGTTTTTTACTGTTTGTTTGAGATGAGAAGAGAACGAACTCTATGGGGAAACTATCAAGTCCTAATGTTGTCATGCCAAGGATTCATCCTATGGTTGAAGTTTGAAACAGGGAACTCCTAGAAGTTATCATGCATAGGTTTCAACCTAAAGTTTTAATCGTCACTTCCTTATCAAAGGAAGTGAGATTCCTAAGGGATCATGCCAGGGTATACAGAAATAGATAAAGCATAAGCTAAACAGTAAACAGATATACAAAAGAAAGCTGTAAATAAAATGCATGCAATGCAAGTGAGGGAGGAAATATGTGTGGGGCAAGAGCCTCCACAAGCTCATCTCGACCTCAAGCCAAGTATGAATAATTGCAAAGATAAACAGCCAAACAGAGATAGACAGACTCAACCTCTATTGCTATCACACAGATGAAAAGAAAAACAACACACAAGCAAGGGGAGCACCACCTCAACCCTTAATGCAAACAAGCAGAGGGAGACCCACTCAACCTCTAAGCAGTCATGCTCCTAGCTTAAAACAATCTAAACATGATCCTATTCTAATATATCAAGCAAATCAAACAAGGGAGAGAAACCATAATGAGCAACAAGGAAGTCATCCCAGGCTGCATTAGGTTAGAGGTATATCAATACCAGAGTCCATCATGGGCTCAACCTCTTGAGGAATGCACAGAATCCAACCAAAGGAAGGATTAGGCTCTCCCAAGAGGGATCCTATGTCAATAGGACAGAAAATACTGGGTATTGGTCCTAGATATCAATCTAAGGGTAACTGATTGTAGTGTATCAACACAGAATGTCCATCTCAGGCTCAACCTGTTGAGGAATGCACAGAATCCAACCAAGGGAAGGATTAGGCTCTCCCAAGAGGGATCCTAAGAAAAGGACTTTGAGATGGATGACAGCGTATAAACCAAGGGAATATACCATGTCAAGAATGTCAATCCAAGGCTCAACCTCCTGAGGAATGCACATAATCCAACCAAAGGAAGGATTAGGCTCTCACAAGAGGGCTCCTCATCAAGACTTGAAGGATAAATATAGTACAAACCAAAGGAATGTACTATACTGGGGAGTGTCAATTCAAGGCTCAACCTCCTGAGGAATGCACAGAATCCAACCAAAGGAAGGATTAGGCTCTCCCAGGAGGGTTCCTCTTCAAGACTTGAATAAAGAATGTAGGGCAAAGCCCAAGGAAAACACATATGGGACAGGAGGTAACACAACACTCCAGAGAAACCCTACAAACTAGCTACAAGGTTCACCTAAGCTAGGGGCATCAAAAGCTCTATCAAGGCTATGACAAAGTTCTAAAGGGATCTCTACCTACTTACCAATCTATCAAGAAAGGACTACATTACTTAGAATCATCTAATGGCTATTTACAATGTTAATCTATGAGAATTTTTAAGTTAGATCACCTAAATTGAAGTTACTTTGTAAAATGGGGAACTAATTGAAAATCACTCCTAAATAAGTACACTAATAGCATATTTACAATCATTTAAAAATTATGATAAAAATCACAAGGCAATATCAATATGTACACAAACAGCATACAAAAATCCAAGATTAAATTCAGAACCATGAGGGAGAAAGAAAATGGACAAAATCACAACATCAATATTTCACCATTAAGCACATATTAAACCAAAAAATTTGCAATAAAATGAAAATGCATGAAAAATGGAAAATAAAATCATGACAAAAATCTAAACATTTTAAATTGTATCTATAATTTTTCTCAAGATTTAATATCAGTTTTTACTATTTTTGGGAATTAAAATCAAACAATATGAAAACAAAAATTAAAAGAAAACAAGAATTAAAAGAAATGAATGAGAGGGTGCAGTTAGCAGCACAATTCAATTGCAGCGCTTGGGCCCAGGTAAATGGGGGGTGTCACTAGCAATTGGGGCGCTAGGCCCACCTGAGCATCAACTCAGTCAAGAAAAACAAGCCAGGAGGGGGTGCATTGAGCAACTAATTCACGTTGTAAATCCACATTGGGCCTGGGGAGAGGGTGCTGAAAGCAAATGATGCTAAGGCCCAACGCTATGTTAATTCCTCATGTTCAATTCAGTTCACAAAAATTAAAAGAAAAAGAAGCACGCGAGGATTCGAACTCGCTCTCTCTTGGTTCCCATAGCGAAGACACAAAGCCTGAGAAATTCCACTAACCAAAACTGTGCGTTTTGAGGGGGGGGGGGGGTAGGTGGCGCAACGTGAGCGCTTGGATTGAGGGACCAGGTCAAGTTTTCAACATGAATGGATGGCTAAGATTATCTCTCCTACCTTTTCAAACCTGCAAGTACCAAAACGCGCGCGCAGCCATGGCCACCGCCGGTGGCTTTTCCGGCCACTCTCACGCAACCCTAACTTCATCTACGCTCAACCATTTGCCACGATTTCTACATGAAACTTATCCTAAATTTCACCAGGAATTCAACCATACCATTCATTCTAAAATGCAAGGATCGTGAGATATCAATCTCAACCGAAAATGGTGTCAACCCTAAATTGTCTCTAAAGTTCAAATTGATCATCCAGAATCCATCTAGACCAATAGGGGAACCTAACCGCATGCTTCTAGTTCATTGAAAACACACAAACAGAGAGAAAATTCAAGAAGTTAAAACCTGGCTTTGATCTTTGATTGCAGTGGATTCAAGCCTCAATTCTCTTCCAAATCGTGCAGAAACCTTCAGTAATCAATGGTGGATGCTTCTTGATGCTCAATTCCTGTTGAAAACCTGCTGGAGATGACACATCTCCGCTGGGGATTCTGGAGAACTATCAAGTAATTCTGCTTCGGGGATCCAGAAATCATTCCGGGTGAATCAACTCTGCTGAGGACTTCAAGAATCATCTTGGACAAATAACTTCGCCGGGGACATCAAGAATCTCTCTGAACCAATAACTCTGCTGGAAATTTCAGGAATCATCCTGAGCAACAACTGCACCGGGGACTCTAAGCATCAACTTGAGCAACCAACCCTGGCGACTTCACTGGGGATTTTAAGAATCATCTTAAGCACACAACTTCGCTGGGGAATTCAAGACTCATCTTGAACCAATAACTCTGCTGGAGATTTCAAGAATCATCCTGCGCAAACACTCTGCCGGGGGCTCTAAGCATCAACTTGAGCAACCAACTCTTGCGGCTTCCCTGGGGATTTTAAGAATCATCTTATGCAATCAACTTCGCTGGGGAATTCAAGAATCATCTTGAGCAAACCATTCTGTGGAGGAACATCTGCAAAACAAGAACGATAACAACCTAGCTCATGTTTCGTATGCATATGCTTTGACAATGGCGTAATGCTCCACACGATGGAAATGCTACGCGTTTAGAGTAAATGCTATGTAATCATGCAAAAATGCTATGACCCCATCAGCAAAATAAATGCTGAAGGGAGAATCCTCCTGTCAAGGAGAAAGAACCACTCTGGTGGAGAGGAGGAATCATCCGGCCGAGGAGAAGTCACACCAATCTCAATCGGATTGAACCTTGGGATACGAACTCCAGACGACTGCTGCAGGGGAATAAAATTCTACGAGAACCTGACCTGCTCAACTAGGTATACAAACCACAACTACTGAGGAAGACGATGTCAATCGCAGAAATAGACTGCACGGCCTTCGCGGCCAAAACTTTCATGGAGATACGGACTCCGATGGGGAAATACAGCATCAGCTATTCAACACTCTACTGGGGAAAACCAACCATGGCTTCAACACTTTCCAAGGACTCGGCTCTCTTGGGAAACTGCAAGCTCTGCTGAGGAGGGTAACCAGACACTGGAATCAATCCTACCTGTCGGGGAGAGTACAACTCTGTGGGGAATCTCAATTTCGCTGGAGACTTCAGTCTGGACTTATCGAGAGTTGAACATTTGCGTATAGTTTTCTACGAGAAAACTGCACACTGGCTCAGTGCTGGGGAATAAATATACACTTCTGCGTATGACTCAGCTGGGGAGATGGTGATCCTGCCTAGGATAATCTGGATGGAGAGAATCTTCTCTGCTTGGGGAGACATATCAATGCTCTCGGTCTCTATTCAGACTCGATGGGGGAAAACACTGCTGAACTTGCTGGGGAAGAAGGAATCATCCTGATTGGAAAACATGCCATGAAACGAACTCGAGATGGCTTGCCCCAGAATCTTCCTACTACTTCTGACAAACTCTGACAATCTGTGCCAACACGGGGAGGAACGGCTCTTTCGCTTTCAGCTTTTGTCCCAGCCTGCGAGATCTATGTGGGGATGTTCCTCGAAAGGAAATCTGCAATCTCTGCACCCAGGTCTGCTTCAGCATCTTGAACTTTGCAAAGGCGCTTCAAGTTAATAACCTTCAGGATAAGGGTGGCTTCGACGCTCTCGGGGTGACCTGCCCCAGACTTGTCATGACTTTGCCCCTCACGGGCTGATCTGTGGGGAGTAGTACCCTTGGCTGCGAGAGATTCATCAAATCTCGACCTGATTGCCCCGGATTAACGATTTCTGGATGGCTGACTCCCATACTGTGATCATTTGACATAGCTTGCCCCGGTTCACCGGAATACTCAGGCGTTCTGCATTCTATCCTGATCAGACTTTCCATTGTGGAAACTTGCCTCCTGTCAAGCGCTTACTCGCTAGTAAAATAAACTATTCTGCATAAAAGACATATCAAATGCAATGCATATGGCAGTTTTCAAAATCCATTCCTGTTCACTGGAAAAAATTTATAACATAAAATATATGAAATCATTCATCAACATGTCAATATTAATACAACGCTGTATTGAGAATCCTATCTAGGAGTCAGTTCCGATGCGATCTTTACCGAAGTATGCTTTCGAAACAAACCTATTTCAATTAGGACTTTTAAAGGTTGTAACGTGGTCAGGTTCACGGTTTAAGAAAGAAAGGATAAAGGCTCAAAATTCATTTTAACCCACCCATTCTCCTTGATGTTCTCCAATCCTACGTTTAGCTAATGCGACCTTAGCGTTCACCTTTCAAAGGTTATATGACAGGAGTGAAGGTTCAGGAAACCACAAGTTTTCGGAGTAACAGTTACTCGCCTTTCGTCTTTGTTTGGGCACCAGTAGCCACACAATTTCGTTCTTTTCGAGGATTTTTCTTTCGTAATCCTTTTCGTCTTTTTGTTTTTTTCGCTCCCTACTTTTGCGTGGACTAACTCTTTAGAGTTTCTTCAGTCTTGAAGTCCAGCGGGGTACCCTAATTTTTGCCTAAGTCGCTTGCTTTCAAGATTTGACTTAGCGGGCTTTTTCTTTTCGATTTTTTTCTTTTTCTTTCTATTTTTTTTGAACAAATCGTATGGCATCGGCTCGTATGACTTGTTAAAGAGATTGTAACTGTTTCACTCCTGATCAGCCAGGTTTAACCATCATGGTTTTTTAGGTACGACCTATAGCGGTGTGATTGATCCTCGAACGGACACTCCTTGTTGTAATTTGAACGCTTGGTCAAATCAACTGACACCTACCCTGCCCCGGGTTAAGATTGAGGGTTTTTTTATCTTCAGAAAGAAACTCCTACAACTAGGCTCAAAGGGGTTATCAAGGGATTCTCTTCCTTATATCTCCGGTGTTTGAGAATTGAAGCAATGCCTGTACATCATCAACAAGTTTTTTTGTTCAAAAGCATAGCATCGGAAGCTTACGCATCATGGGATTTTGTCATCCTCCCCGGATTCCACTTAAACAAGCGTTTGAAATAAAAGAAAGCAATAGAGTGAACACGAATGGATTAGTTTAAAACATGCATATTTATTTCATTATCAATATCAATTGAAAAACAATCATGCTTTACAAACAAAATTTGCAATTCTACAAGAAAGAAACTACAAAGGTAAAGAAATGACATGATAAAATGTAGATTGCCAGCTTTCGGGGAACTGGGCTTTCACACTTATTTGCTGCTGAGGGGAGCTACCCTTGAAGTCTTCAGACTCAATCAGAAGAACGACTGCTGTGAGGTTGACTCTGATTCGGGCTCTGGTAGCTTCGCTGCAATGGAGCGAGAGGTTGCCGATTCTGTATGGCAGAAATAATCTGGAGACGAGGTTTGACCTAGTGAGGATCCTCTCTGTTCAGGGGCTTTCATCCTGGAGCTCGACCCAGGAACATGAAAAAGTTGTGGGTCAGGCGATTTAGACCTCAAAGACCGTGGAATATACTCCTGATCCTTCTCATCTTCAGATGAGTCCATGGGAACGTCCATCTCTCTTGCATGATAAGAGATGAATTTTCCTGATGCTTTCATGCCACCCGGCACGAATTCAATTGTTCTTGACTCAATCATGTCTTGAACCTTATGCTTAAAAGCTCTGCAGTTCAATATATCGTGCCCCGGTGCTCCAGAGTGGAATTCGCATCAGGCGTTCACGTCGTAGTCGGGTGGCAGCTGTCCAGTCATTGAAGCCAACATTCGAAGTTTAACCAACTGTAGTTGGAGCAGGAGTTACAACAACTGGTCATAATCCATCGGGATTGGATCGAGGGTTCTTTCAGATAGTCTCCCCTTTTGACCCTGCCCTCTGGGGTTGTCTTGCGGAACCGGACGTGGCCGCTGACGGGAAGCGTCCTGAGCTTCAGGCTGAGCAGAGGGTCTTTTAGGCCTATTATGCCTAGGTGCGGGTTCGTCAGATACCCGTGGAGCAAGTATGCCGGCTGCAGCCTCGGGTTTCTGCTCACATTCTCTTCGGAGTATGTTCTTTAGTACCTCCGCCATCAGGCCCACCTGATTCTTCAGCTGGTCGTTCTCCTCTTTGAGTGCCTGCTGGTCCCTCATAACCTGCCTCAGCTGGCCTCAGACCTCTCTCAACTCTGCTCGTACCCGTTCCATTGCTCGGATCAACCTGAGACGAACCTGAAATAACCTGTATCAACAGGGGGTTAGAAAAATGGCAAGGTACCTGTCATGCAAATGATTCATGCAGATGCAAACGTGTGTCTGTGCCTTAGGGAGATTTCTCCCCCGATTCTAGTGCCAGAGTGCTAGTGCTGATAATAAGAAGTCCGGATCCAGTCATGGAAATAACATCTCATATATATATATATATATATATATATATATATATATATATATATATATATATATATATATATATATATATATATATATATATATATATATATATATATATATATATATATATATATATATATATATATATATATATATATATATATATATATATATATATATATATATATATATATATATATATATATATATATATATATATATATATATATATATATATATATATATATATATATATATATATATATATATATATATATATATATATATATATATATATATATATATATATATATAAAGCCCATCAAGGCAGCATACAATGTCACTGAGTACAAGCAGAATCAACAACATGACCTCGACCAACAAGCTTGGTGATGGTCAGCATACAACAATGATAAAAAACAAAGGATTACAAATATAGTCAAGCACGACCACGGGCGCGAAACTCTTCTAACAACCCCTTCGTTTCTAGATGATCAGGCTGAATGAGTAACCCCTCGACGAGTAACTCCCTCTGCATAATAGTGTATTGAAGGCCTTCAACTGAGTCTTCCCATGCTCCTTCGCCGAAACAATCTTCTAGCTTCCGCTTCTTGGATTCAAACATCTGTTTGCGCTCCTTCAGGTTAGCGAGAGCCTTGTTTAGCAGGTCTTCAGCGGCATATCTGCGAGCAGTTTCTTCATCAAACCTCTTCTCACTAGCCTTCACCTGAGCCTTCAGTTTGGAGATCTGCTGTTTCAGTTTATCCTCCCGTTCCTTGCCGTTGGCTAGAGTGGCATTCCACTGCTGATTAAACTTGGATATTCTCCGGTATGCTTCATCCAAGTGCTGCTTCTTAGTGGCCAGTACGTCATTGACAGATTTGAAGTCCAGACCCAAGCGTTCACGCTCAGCTATCTGCTTAGTCAAATCCGTACCTAACCTGTTCACCAGCTCAGTCTGCTTCTTGAAGGAATGGACGACTTCATTTCTCTCGCTTCTGAGCTGAGCCAATTGTTTCTCCAATTCTTCATTTGCCTTCTTCAGCTCATCTCTCTCAGCCACTACCTGTTCATGCTTCAGGATGTCTACAGTGGTTGGCTTCTCATTCATAAGGGGAGCTGGAGGAGCCACTGGAGGGAATAACATCAAAGACTTTTGTGCTCTATTCTGAACCCAACTCACATAAGGCTCATACGCCTGGCTGTTGCTCTTACCCAACAACGTCTTTCCTCGTCTATGGATGTTAGCCCAAGCATGCTCTAGCTTGGCCAGCATGTCACTTTCAAGCAACCCGTTGAGGTACAGAGATTCCTGCACCTCCTCATCTTTCGGCGGACCTCTCAAGGCATACTCGAACTGTCTGACCAGCAGTGAGGGATTGTAGTTGATGCATCCTTTTCTTCCAATCAATGGAACATTAGGAAAACCGCTGCAGCTGTGGATGACTTCAGTACCCAGCATATCCCAGTCGAACCAAACGATACTCTCTGCAGATAAACCCATCAGGCGCTCAGACCACTCAGCTGTGGCTGCAGAAGAAACAAAGGGACCCTTCTTGGGCATGTGACTATCAAACCACCGGTATAACAGAGGAGCACAACAGGACACCATTTTCCCTCTCCTGTTTTCATTCTTGTAGTGGGTAGAATGATACAGGTCACCAATTAAGGTGGGAACTAGATTCCCTGAGGCGAGCAAGTAGAAAGCGTCAGCATCTACGAAGTCAGGAAGATTCGAGAACATCACAATCCCGTATATGCACACAGCCAGAACAACACTGAACACATCCCAACGATCCTTCTTAGCAAACTTTTGAGCTACCTCCACCATAAACGATATAGGGAAGCCAAACACTTTGTCTCTCCGAGTGAACCCTTTTCTCAATTCAGACTCATCCAAATGCAAGATAACTGCTAGGTCAACCAGCTTAGGTTCAGTGTCAACATGATGAAAATGCATTTGATCCTTAACAGGAATGCCTATCAAGTCAGCATACTCCTCCAGAGTAGGGGCCAAAACATAGTCGGGAAACAGAAAGCATCTCAGCGGGGCCTCGTAAAACTGTAGCAACGTGTACAGACCACTGATCTCGTGGGCGGAGGGCTTGTAGACATATTTCAGCAATCTCTCATACGTCTGCCTGAATTTTGCCAGAACTGTCTCATCAGCCAGGGTCTTCAAACTCAGGATGGAACTGACATCTGGTGTAGGGAATCTATAGGCAATGGTTCTCTTCAGAGTCTCCATGACGGCCGAGGAAGCTAGATCACTAGAATCAGGGATGAAGTATGCACCTGCAACACAGACACACGTTAATGATATGCCAATGAAAATGCAAAGACATGCAAGATGCAAGATGCAAGAATGCTAGGATGCTGCAGGAGATCAAGGATGCTGTTGAGGAGACCACGACTCTGTTTCAGCATAACCATAACACTACTCTGACAACAAAACCCTGAAGAGGACCAAAAATCTACTATGTCAAGAACAAACACATCTCTGATGATAAGAACCCCTGATACCAACAAAACTGATTCACTGTCAAGAAAACCAGGTAGTCTGAAGGTTAAGGTTTCCTGCAATAACCCGACCCTGCTCATAGGTATGGACCTAATCACGGACAAGGTTCGGCATCCTATGCATTCATCAGCGTCACAGACTTTCAAGAAACAATGATACGATACCCAGAAGGTGTGGCATCATCATCTCTGGAAGCGGCCTCTCTTAGCTGAATCACAAATGATCGGTCCCCAGAGTCGACAACCCTCAGATCCAACCTCATGTCGAGCCCTAAGGGCCAGAAGAGAAGTCATCAAAGAGGATCTCGTCTGAGTGTGGATTTCATGGGGACTGGTGCATGCTAAGCATACAGGTCCGTCACTAATCTCCACTCTAATGCTAGGTATATGCTCTCAAGCCTGGGTTTTGGCTCATCACTCATCAGAATGCCCCTCCCCACAACAGCACAGATAATCATATCATACTGAAAATAAAATGCGGGACGTAAAATGCGATAAATAAACACAACCCAACAGGTAAACACGCAAGCGATAGGATCGACTCGCCTAGGGGATGGGAAACGGTCCCAGCAGAAGGGAAGGGAAAAGTCCCAAGCAGCTATGAGAGGTCCCCAGCAGAGTCGCCAGCTGTCGCTACCGCGAAAATAAGGTGCCGGCAAAACAGAAGAGTCGCCACCTTTCGTTATTTATCCCTCAGAGCGGGAAAGGAAACGATCGGAAAAACTTGACGAAAAAGGTATAAGACAAGGTCATCGCAACCATTGTCTAGGTTCGGGAGTTGGTTACGCAAGGGGAAGGTATTAGCACCCCTCACGTCCATCGTACTCGATGGAATCCACGCTTGTTGTGTTTATCTGACGGGTTTATTTACTATCTACCTATCAAGGCTGGTCTAAAAATAAAATAAAATGACTCGGCAAAGCGTCGCACTTTATGCCTACATATTCTCATCAGAGAATGAGAAATTAGAGTCAACGTAGTTCGGCTAACTACGGGTTACGGGGAAGGTGGCTCGCCAATACATCAGTATTGTGCCTACGTACTCTCAACAGGTATGAGAGATCAGAGCTTACGTAGTTTAGGAATAATACGAATTACGGGGATTCAGATTTATCTGTTTTCGAGTAGGGTTACCAAACAGTTCCAACAGTTTGGTGTACGCAGCTCGACCCTCAGAGACTTAGGCGTTACCGTTTGCGGTAGAACTGAAAGTTAACGACACTCTTTTCTTCAGAAAAGCTTCCTTTGAATTACGGGCCCACGGGGCAAAAAGGTTTGAAGTTTGTTTTCTGTCTTTTACGGAAGAACTGTTTTTTATGTTTGTCTGTAGTTTGTACAGCACTAGAGACTATGACTTAGGAACGAATGTGTCGCATATCGTCCAAAGGACGTATACTAAACATTCTAGAAGATTGAGAGAAGGCCGCTCAATCATCATTACCCAAGTAGCTTAAGGCTCGTAACGCGCTTGTACTAACTTACCTTTATTACGTTTTTTATTGTTTGTTTGAGATGAGAAGAGAACGAACTCTATGGGGAGACTATCAAGTCCTAATGTTGTCATGCCAAGGATTCATCCTATGGTTGAAGTTTGATACAGGGAACTCCTAGAAGTTATCATGCATAGGTTTCAACCTAAAGTTCTAATCGTCACTTCCTTATCAAAGGAAGTGAGATTCCTAAGGGATCATGCCAGGGTATACAGAAACAGATAAAGCATCAACTAAACAGTAAACAGATATACAGAAGAAAGCTGTAAATAAAATGCATGCAATGCAAGTGAGGGAGGAAATATGTGTGGGGCAGGAGCCTCCACAAGCTCATCTCGACCTCAAGCCAAGTATGAATAATTGCAAAGATAAACAGCCAAATAAAGATAGGCAGACTCAACCTCTATTACTATCACACAAATGAAAAGAAAAACAACACACAAGCAAGGGGAGCACCACCTCAACCCTTAATGCAAACAAGCAGAGGGAGACCCACTCAACCTCTAAGCAGTCATGCTCCTAGCTTAAAACAATCTAAACATGATCCTATTCTAATGCATCAAGCAAATCAAACAAGGGAGAGAAACCATAATGAGCAACAAGGAAGTCATCCCAGGCTGCATTAGGTTAGAGGTATATCAATACCAGAGTCCATCATGGGCTCAACCTCTTGAGGAATGCACAGAATCCAACCAAAGGAAGGATTAGGCTCTCCCAAGAGGGATCCTATGTCAAGAAGACAGAAAAGACTGGGTATTGGTCCTAGATATCAATCTAAGGGTAACTGATTGTAGTGTATCAACACAGAATGTCCATCTCAGGCTCAACCTGTTGAGGAATGCACATAATCCAACCAAGGGAAGGATTAGGCTCTCCCAAGCGGGATCCTAAGAAAAGGACTTTGAGATGGATGACAGCGTATAAACCAAGCGAATATACCATGTCAAGAATGTCAATCCAAGGCTCAACCTCCTGAGGAATGCACAGAATCCAACCAAAGGAAGGATTAGGCTCTCACAAGAGGGCTCCTCATCAAGACTTGAAGGATAAAGATAGTACAAACCAAAGGAATGTACTATACTGGGGAGTGTCAATTCAAGGCTCAACCTCCTGAGGAATGCACAGAATCCAATCAAAGGAAGAATTAGGCTCTCCCAGGAGGGTTCCTCTTTAAGACTTGAATAAAGAATGTAGGGCAAAGCCCAAAGAAAACACATAGGGGACAGGAGGTAACACATCACTCCAGAGAAACCCTACAAACTAGCTACAAGGTTCACCTAAGCTAGGGGAATCAAAAGCTCTATCGAGGCTATGGCAAAGTTCTAAAGGGATCTCTACCTACTTACCAATCTATCAAGAAAGGACTACAATGTTAATCTATGAAACTTTCAAAGTTAGATCACCTAAATTGAAGTTACTTTGTAAAATGGGGAACTAATTGAAAATCACTCCTAAACAACTACACTAAAAGCATATATACAATCATTTAAAAATTATGATAAAAATCACAAGGTAATATCAATATGTACACAAATAGCATACAAAAATCCAAGATTAAATTCCGAACCATGAGGGAGAAAGAAAATGGACAAAATCACAACATCAATATTTCACCATTAAGCACATATTAAACCAAAAAAATATGCAATAAAATGAAAATGCATGAAAAATGGAAAATAAAATCTTGACAAAAATCTAAACATTTTAAATTGTATCTATAATTTTTCTCAAGATTTAATATCAGTTTTTACTATTTTTGGGAATTAAAATAAAACAATATGAAAACAAAAATTTAAAGAAAACAAGAATTAAAAGAAATGAATGAGAGGGTGCATTTAGCAGCACAATTCAATTGTAGCGCTTGAGCCCAGGTAAATGAGGGGTGTCACTAGAAATTGGGGCGCTAGGCCCACCTGAGCATCAACTCAGTCAAGAAAAACAAGCCAGGAGGGGGTGCATTGAGCAACTAATTCACGTTGTAAATCCACATTGGGCCTGGGGAGAGGGTGCTGAAAGAAAATGATGCTAAGGCCCAACGCTATGTTAATTCCTCATGTTCAATTCAGTTCACAAAAATTAAAAGAAAAAGAAGCACGCGAGGATTCGAACTCGCTCTCTCTTGGTTCCCATAGCGAAGACACAAAGCCCGAGAAATTCCACTAACCAAAACTGTGCGTTTTGAGGGGGGGGGGTAGGTGGCGCAACGTGAGCGCTTGGATTGAGGGACCAGGTCAAGTTTTCAACATGAATGGATGGCTAAGATTATCTCTCCTACCTTTTCAAACCTGCAAGTACCAAAACGCGCGCGCAGCCATGGCCACCGCCGGTGGCTTTTCCGGCCACTCTCACGCAACCCTAACTTCATCTACGCTCAACCATTTGCCACGATTTCTACATGAAACTTGTCCTAAATTTCACCAGGAATTCAACCATACCATTCATTCATTCTAAAATGCAAGGATCGTGAGATATCAATCTCAACCGAAAATGGTGTCAACCCTAAATTGTCTCTAAAGTTCAAATTGATCATCCAGAATCCATCTAGACCAATAGGGGAACCTAACCGCATGCTTCTAGTTCATTGAAAACACACAAACAGAGAGAAAATTCAAGAAGTTAAAACCTGGCTTTGATCTTTGATTGCAGTGGATTCAAGCCTCAATTCTCTTCCAAATCGTGCAGAAACCTTCAGTGATCAATGGTGGATGCTTCTTGATGCTCAATTCCTGTTGAAAACTCTTGATTCTCCAAAATGAAATTTCAATTTCAAGCTTCCTTCTTCACTTCTCTCTAATGGCTTGTCCACGAAAAATTGCACTAGAAGCTTCCTAATCTGTTCTAAATCATATTTATATTCTGTTTCAATGAGTTGGAGGCCTAAACCAAGCCCATTTATGAATTTTGGATTTTCATTTTCCTTCAAAATTTTCAATGTTGATATTGTTGCACCCTAAAATTTGACCAACCGATTCTCCTATCTGACTCGTGGTTTAAATTCATATTCACAAATCAGACGTATGATTTTTGTGCAAACAGAGGATATCAGGGTTACAGCTTGATTTTCGTCTATCAGATATGGCAGATCCAGTCCAGATCACCAGGGTTTTATTTTCGGGAAATTGTGCGCTCCTCGGCGATTTTTAGCTTGCATAGTGATTTTGGGATATTCTGATGCCCGGGGTTCTCTGTTCGATTCGATCTGGTCTCGTGCGCTCTTTTATGGGGGTCATTTGTATTTGTCTGCATTTTTAGGGTTTAATAGACTTTTGTGAATTTTAGATAGGCTTTATAGATTTTTCTGGAATTTAAATAGGGTTTTTGTATTTTTTTAAATAGCTTAAATCTCTTTTTAGAATTTTATATAGAATTTTATAGATTTTTAATAGCTTTTAATTCATTTTTAGGATTTAATAGTTTTAATAGTTTTAATCTTTTTAATAGATTTTTTCTAGAATATTAAATAAATAGATTTTTAGATATAATGTTTTAGAATAATAATATAGAATTTAATAGTCTTTTTTTCCTTTATATAGAAATAAATAGGTTTTCTCTTATTTTCTTTTATAGAATTTAAATAAATAGAATAGTTTTATTAGAGATTAAATAGGATTTTATTAGTTGTAGTTTAATAGAGGTTTAAATAGAGTTAATTAGAGTTTTAATCTTTTTTTTAGATTTAATTAGGTTAATCCTTTGTTTAGAGTTTAATTTGAATTTGTTAGGATTAATTAGGATTAGTCTTAATATGGATAATCAGATTTAAAGTTTTTTTCATTTTTTATTCAGTTTTTTAAGTTTTTTGGCCATTTTTTTCGTAGTGGGCCCAAAGTCATTCGCAGGCCCAGTTATCAGTTTTTTGTCCAGAACTTAGGTCCAATAATCCAGAAATGATCCAGATTTTCTCAGTATTTTCCAGATTCTTCCAGAAGCATCCAAAACTTCTCAGTCTTATAAATACCAGCACGCCACGTGTTGCCAGGAGGCTGGCCCACGTTTCACTCACGCTGCACAACACCTCACACTCAGACTCCCTCACACTCTCACACGCGTCCCACTCAGACTATCTCTCTCTCTCTCTCCCTAAGCCACGTGCCACCCATGCAATAACCTACTCTGCCACCTGCCATCACCACAGATCACCACCTGAGTTTCACCGGAGAAGCCACCGGCCGGCATGCAAGCCCCGTCCGGCCACCCTTAACACCGCCGTCCTCGCCGGAAACTGCAACCAAACCCAGAATCCTCCAAACACCTCCGATCTTCATCTTGCTCCTCCGTCCATCATTCATCATCCCCTCGCCGGAGACATCTACCGTCGCCGGAAAACTCATAGCTTGCGCCCAGAACCTTCATCCAGTTTTCCAGAACGTCATCGAATCTTCATCTTCATATACTTTTTCCAGAACGCATCCGTCTCCATCGTGCTTCAAGAAGTTTTCCAGAACATCACCCAACGTTCATCGCTCATCTGGAATTTCCAGAAGACTCCATCAACTAACGAACAAGATCCATTAGCTCCGGAACCATCGTCTTCATCAGTCCTTGCAATTTTCTTCCCAGATCTTCATAGAACTCATTGAGTTCTTCATTGTTCGCCCAGAAATCTCCAGAACGCGAAGAGGCGCCTCCATAGCAATCCAACTGGTCCTTCAAGAACGTTACAACGCTGTTCGCCGCCCTCAACAGATTCAAGATTCTCCAGTTCTTCATCATTCGTCAGTAGATCCAGGAATCATCAAATCGTGTCAACACCTCCAGGTTCTTGCTTCTTCCAACTCTTCTTTTAAATGTTTGGATTACGAAATCTGTTAGCAGTTGTGTTAGCATTTTAGGATTAGGGGTTTTCTGATAGTTTAAACGAAGGGGATTTTGGTGAGATCTGGGATTTGAGGTTAGGTTTTAGTGGAGATTTCATGTGAGAGGTGTGAAGGTTCTTTGGGGTTTTCTGGAGATAAGTTGCAGAGAGGGTGAGGAAGACGAAGGTTGAAGACGGCTAGGGTTAGGATGAACAGTGTTCAGGAGTTTGAAGGGGAATTCAGGTTTTGTTAGTTAGGGTTTCTAGCTAGGGTTTGGGCCAAGCCCAAACGCGTTTACTGACGCGCACCTCCCAGTTTGCTCGTTCCCCCCCTGTGAGAGAGGAGATAGGAAGATTGGGCTGGGCCTTATGCCCAGTTACTATCCACACCCCCTGGGCGTAAGCCCAATGAGAATTAACTGGAAAACCCGCTAGCGCTGCACCCCCTTGCGTTTTTTTTTCTTTCAGTTTTATTAGTTGCTTTTTTGATCTCATATGGGCTTATCAAAGCTGCTATGCGCACCACCCCCATCCTGGCCCAATGCATTAATAACTGAGCAAACATTGCTTCCAGCACCCCCCTCCATTTTATTTCAAGTTTTGTTTTTAATTTCTTTTATTTTCTTGCATATGATAAAATTCATAACAAAATAAAAACAATTGTTTTTTAATTCTTCTTTTTTCTACCACTCTATCATAATGTCTAGAAAATTGTATAAAAATAAAAATGCCATTTTATTTTTGTTTACTATTTTTTGTATATTTTCCATTTAATTGACTTTTTTAATATTCTTTAGTGCATACATATCGTTAGAAAATTCATAAAAAATAGTAGGCTTAATCAAATAATTCCGTTCTTTTTTCTGTAGACTCGTAATTCAATGTAGAATTTTATAGCGCAAAAACATTAGCTTAATCATGCATTTTCATTTTAATTGCATTTTTTGTATTGTTTTGCTATTAAATAATTGGTCTGTGGATATGTCTGTGTTGCTGATTTTAGTTCTTTCATCTGGTATTGAATTTTGTTCTGATTTTTTAGTATGTTGTCATAGAGCCATGTAGGTTTCCCATAGATTTTTGATAGATTTTTGCAGGATGTTCTGATACTGTTTTAGTCTGAGCTTGAGGATAGGAGAAGCCTTGATGGCTTCTGACTTTGAAGTTCAACTGTGGTTGAACTTCAGAGGTAGTTTCTTGTGGTTTGAGGACCTGTGGGTTCTTCTTGAAGATGGGAGCTGGTTGAAGTCCTGTCGGAGCTTGCAAGGATGCAGTGGATTGAGGCTTAGTCTGAGAGCTTGTTCCCCGTTTGTGAGGTTCGAGATCCTGAAGTTTGAAGGGAGTTTATGGTACTTTCCTGAGGAAGGCACTATGAATGACTTTCATTCTTTCTTCTCACCTCTTTCTTAAGTATCCAATGATGTTGGAGCCAACTTGTGAGTTTAATTTCTCCTGAGGAGGAATGTAAACTGATCACATGTTGTTGAGCCACATGGGATACAACTCCTAAGTGAAAGCCTCCTAGTACTTTCCTGAGGAAGGTCCTGTGGGTCTGTTCACTTAGTTCCATTAGTTTATCTAGGATTTCTCAAGTGTCCAGTGATGTTGGAGCCAACTTGTGAGTTTAATTTCTCCTGAGGAGGAATGTAAACTGATCACAGTTGTTGAGCCACGTAGGATATGACTCCTGAGTATACACCTCCTAGTGCTTTCCTGAGGAAGACACTATGGGTCTGCTTACTTAGCTCCCTTTCTTTGGTAAGCTTGTTCTGAAGCTTGGAGACTGGGATTGATTCCTCTTGCTTAGGGTTTTGATTAGAATTTTTTGCTTAGATCTTTGCTTAAGGTGTTGCATAGAGTTTTGTTTAGAGATAGATTAGGAGCTTGTTTCAGGTTTGTTAGGGGCCTTGCCCAGGAGTAGTTTCTTGTTCTGTAGATAGAGGCTTGTCAGGTTAGCTAGCCTTCTCTTTGTATTGTTTGACTTGTGTGATGTTATGTTGCATTAGACTTAGGTGTTCATCTAGATAGTTCTGAGGTAGGTGTATCTTAGAAGTAGACTTTGTGTGCATGAGAAGTTGAGGTGGTCCTCCTTCTGCTTGTTTGTTATTGAGTGGCTTTGCTTGTTGGTATTTGGTAGAGCTGAGCTCCCTTACCTCTGTGGCTTGCGGCCTTTGTGCCTTGTTTGTTTAGTCGTTGCATTCATGCATATTTTCAGTATTTCGTTACTTTGCAGTTTCTTGTTTGTAGTTTAGTCCTGTTGCCATGATCCCTTAGGAGCTCTGACTTCTCCGCTGCGGAGTCGTTATGATAGACATTAGGATGGTCAACCAGGCATGATATCAGTAGGTAGATTCCCCTTGTCAGCTATAGTTTTAGGGTACCTTTTCCCTTTCCTTTCAGTAGGAGCTTTTGAGTAGCTTGATCCGTAGTTAGCTGAACTACAGCTGCTCTGATTCCTCGTACCAGACGAGGATATGTAGGCATAGGATGCGATATCCTAGCGAGCACACTAACAACTGACCCTTTGTTCTCTCGCGGCTGTGCGATCGAGACTTTCCCGCTGACGACTAATTGTTATCCCTTTCTATTGCCCGAGTGCACTTGAGACCAGATCATAATTGTAGGTTCCCGAACCTTTGAGACCAGTTTGTTTTCTCACTGCTGTGTGAGAGCCCCTGATTACCCGTAGTCAGTCGAACTACGTTTGCTCTGATCTTCCATGCTGTGTGGAAGTACGTAGGCACAGGATGCGACGTCCTGGCGAGCAACCTTTTCCCCGTTTAGACGTAGGTAGTCGAACTACGTTGACTCTGACTTTCCCATTGCACGAGGGAATACGTAGGCCCAGAACACCGTATGTTCTGTCGAGTCCTGTCCTTTTCTTTTTCTTTTCAGGCCGACTATTAGCGTAGATAGATAAACACACCCTTTTCCTTATAAACATCAAGCGTGGATCCCATCGAGTACGATGGACGTGAGGGGTGCTAATACCTTCCCCTTGCGTAACCGACTCCCGAATCCAGGTTTTGGTTGCGATGACCATACCTTTTTCCCATCTTTGCGAGGTTTACTTCGAGCGTTTCCTTTCCCGCTCTGAGGGATAAATAACGCACGGTGGCGACTCTCCTGTCAAGCCGGCGCCGATTTTCGCAGTAGCGACAGCTGGCGACTCTGCTGGGGACTTATAGCATCTAGGGACTTTTCCCATCCCTTATGCTGGGACCGTTTCCCATCCCCTACGCGAGTCAATCCTAGCGCTTGGGTGTTTATTTGTTGGGTGTTATGCATATTGTGTTTTACTTTTCTGTACTTTACTTTCTCGCACCTTTACCTTTCCGCATTTATTTTCCAGCATTATATTATTGTGATTATTGCTGTGGGCAAGGGAGGTTACTGTGAGCGAAAGCCGGACCTGGGCTTGAGTACGCACCTAGATATAGTTGTGGAGAGTAGTAGACGAACCTGTCTGCTGAGCAGGCACAGTTCCCTACGAAATCTACGCTCAGACGAGATTCTTGCAGAGGTGCTCCTTTCCGGTCCTGAGGATCTGAGGGGAGTCCAGACGTGAGGATTGTCGACTCTGGGGACCGATCATTTGGAAGTCAGCTAAGTGAGGCCTCTTCATGACTCGATGATGCCACTCCTTCTGGGAATCGCATCGTCATTCATGAAAGTCTGTGACGCTGATGACCGCATAGGATGCCGTACCTTTGTCCATGGATTAGGTCTATCATACCTGTGAGGGGGATCGGGTTATTGCAGGAAAACTGGCCTTCAGAAACCATGATTCAGTAGTTATCAGATGGTGTTCTTGATTCATCTCCAGGTGTGTCGTCTGGGTCAGATGGGTTTCTTATCTGAGGTTGATGCTATTATCAGATGGCTTTCTCGTCAGATACAGAGGTTCAGATGGATTTCTTACCAGAGGATTGATATTTTGAGTATCAGATGATAGTTAATGTCCTGAGGTTCTGGTGACTATGATGGTTTCCTGTTCTTGATCACAGAGATGTTCCTCTTCAGGCTACAGCATAGCCCCTGTGTTCGCAGATTGCATTATTTATCATATTGCATCATTGCATTACCATTTTGCATTCAACTAACGTGTGTGTATTGCAGGTACATATTTTCCCTTCCTGTTCTGGTGTTTGCTCCTAGCAAGACATGGAAACCCTGAAGAGAGTATTGCCCTACAAGTTTCCGTCGCCGGATATCAGTCTATTGTTAGAATTGATTACTATTGCTAAGAAGAGGGTAATGGGTGACTTCAGAAAGAGATATGGGAGGATTCTGACCTACGTTTATCAGCCATCTGCCTACGAGACCAGCGACATCTATACTCTGTTACAGTTCTATGATGCGGAGCTCAGGTGCTTCGTATTTCCTGACTTTGTTTTGGCTCCTACCCTGGAGGAGTATTCTGCACTTATGGATATACCTATCCGCGAGCAGATGCCTTTCTATCGTACGGACGCTGAGCCTAAGCTGGCTGCGAAGAACCCCGTTCCTACTTTGCTGGGAGATATCCACCATTCTACCCACTACCAGAATGAAAAGCGGCGAGGAAGGAATGTGTCTTGTTGTGTACCTCTCCTGTGTAGGTGGTTCACCAGTCATATGCCTAAGTCAGGCCCTTTTGTCACCTCTATTGATTCTCTAGGATGGCCCGAGCGCTTAATGGGATTGACTGCTGAGAACGTGGTATGGGTCAACGAAGAGGTATTCGGAGTTGAGGTTATACTCAGGTGCGAAGGATTCCCGAATGTTCCTTTAGTGGGAAGGAAGGGGTGTGTCAACTACAACCCTTCCTTATTGATTAGGCAATTTGGGTACGTACCTCAAGGAGCGCCAAAACCCGAGGAGATACAGGAATCTCTGTATCTCACCGGGGCAATAGGGAAAGAGATGCAGACCAAGCTCGAGAAGGCATGGAAGAACTTGCACAAGAGAGGGAAGCTTTCAGGTAACAGAGGGGATACTCGAGTTCCTGGCCCATATGTGGAATGGATTCGTGAGCGAGCTGTGAAATTCCTTATGCCGTATCCAGCGGTTCAGCCATTGCATCCTTCTCCGGTGGAGGAGCCTACCACAGTGGATATACAGGTATTCAGGCAGCTGATGGCCGAGAAAGAGGAGCTAGCAAGGGCTAAAGAGGCTTTAGAGCAGGAGAATGCCCAGCTTCGGCATGAAAAGATTGAAACAGGATACTTTTCCAAGCAACAGGCTGAAACTCTGAAACATCTGAAGACTACGCTATTGGAATTGACTGAAACCAAGAAGCGTCTGGAGTTAGATGTAGACTCAGTTAGTAGTGTGTTGGCCACTAAGAAGCAAGAGCTGGAAAGGGCCTACGCGAAGCTAGCTAAGTTCAGAGAGCACAGGGATCTCACTATGACCAAGCGCAAAGAGCGGGAAGAAGAGCTGAAGACACAGGTTGCTCAGTTAGAAGAACAGGTCAAAGTGAAGACTGAAGAGCTTGAAGAAGAAGCCTGTCGCCGATACGAGGCCGAGCGCAAGCTGACAGATGCCATGAAGAACTTGGAAGATCTTCAGCATAGAGCAGATGCCAAGAGACCCAAACCTGGGGGCGGTGCCAATAATAAGGCTTGGGAAGACTTTGTCAGAGACATCCAGGGGACAGTCAGGAAGAGGGATCGGCTGATAGAAGGTTTGATTTATCAACCGGATCATGCAGAGACGAAGAAGATGGTCGAGGACTTCCGCAACCGTACCCGTACTTGATTTCTCTCTTGTATTCTGTTGTGTTGAGATCACCACCAGGCATGTTGGCTGGGATCCTCCTTATCATATCAGCTGTATGAAGCATAGTTATGTAACCTCTTGACAAGATTGTTATTCTAATGAATATATGAGGGTTTTTCTAAATATTGTCTTTATGGTTTATCTCGTCTCGCTACCACTGACACTGGAATTGGAGGGGAAATATCTCCAATGCACACATGCACGTTAGCATTTTTGTATTTCTGTTTGCATAAATCATGTTGCATAGCATTTCTCTAACAGGTCAGAGCACTTATCCAGCCTTTGTTTTCACCAGAGGGTGATTCTCGGGGAATTGTTTGAGGCAGAAGTGGAGTGTTGAAGACGACCAAGGGGCTGAAGCAGAGTTGAGCAGAATCGAGCAGTGTGGTCCGTTACAGATAATTGGTAGCTATGTCTGAAGGCAATTTCCAGGCTCCTAACGCCTTGACACGGTTTACTATGGCGTCCAACCATCAGTATGATTCTATGGAAGGCTTCCCGCAAGCGAACAACCTTGTTGCAGACCAAGTCGTACAGTCTACTGATGAGAACCGAGGTCGGCAGGAGCAGTTTGTTGCCCGAAATAAACGTCATCCTGCTAACAATCAAAGTGTTGCTTTCCCTGTGATGAATTACCGGAGAGATATTCCGATGGCCGGGATGGTAGATCCAAGAGCTCATGAGCAGGACAGAAGACTCCGAGCATTGGAAGAAGGTATAAAAGCCTTAGAAGCGAAAGATGCCGTTAACCTGGATGCTGTAGGCATGTGTCTGGTTCCTGACCTGGTGTTGCCTTACAAGTTCAAAGTGCCGGAATTCGAAAAATACACGGGAGATAGCTGTCCAAAGCTGCATTTGATGATGTTCTGTCGAAGGATGACTTCGTTTGTGCGAAATGACAAACTAATGATCCATTGCTTCCAGTATAGCCTGACTGGGGCATCGTTGAGATGGTATGTGCAGTTAGAGAATAATCAGATCCGATCATGGGTGGATTTAGCCAGAGCTTTCATGAAGCAGTACGATTACAACCTGGATTTGACTCCTAGTCTCGTAGATCTGCAAGAATTGTCTCAGGCGGAGAATGAATCATTCAGAGGGTATTTGCGAAGATGGAAAGAATTGGCTGCCAGTGTTCAACCACCGCTTCCGGAAAGGGAACTGGTTGACATCTTCTTGGGTACTCTGAAAGGCCATTATTTTGACAAATTGTTCAGTTGCACCAACTTTGTGGGCCTGATGAGACTGGGAGAGATTGTTGAGAGAGGACTCAGGAGTGGAAAGTTTCGAGATGTTCCTTACGTCCCAGTTGATAAGATTGAGTCAGTTGTCAGTTCTCAAGAAGAGTGGGAAGGAGATGACGCCACCTCAGAATCTCTAGCATCTCAGGATCAGTTTTCAGACACTTCAAGTCAACGGTCATCTTACCGCCGATCGCGTCAGCATGCTCCACGAAGACCAAGGAAACCTGAAAGGCAGTTTACTCAGCTACCGGTGTCGTACAGTCAGTTGTTGCCAGATCTGGTCCGAAGTGGATCGATAATGCCGAAAGAGACTAAGCCGGTGATTCCACCGTATCCTCCAGGTTTTGATGCCAGCGCCCGCTGTGAGTACCATGTTGGGGCACAGGGGCATTCAACAAATGATTGTAAGGTGCTTAGAAGCCAGATTCAGGATCTGTTAGACTCTAACCGGATTTACATCACGCCTCAGGGTTTGGTTCAGATTAATGATTTTCCAACATCCAGTTGTGTGGGTTCGTCAGTTAATGTCATGGAAGACTCCACAGGAAGTGTGTGCTCTGAAGATTGTCAATCAGAGAGTTCAGTTGTGTGGGAGAAGTTTCTAGAGGTTTTCGCGCCGGGTGTCGCATCTGTTTTCTCTGCTTAATCCGTTTAGCTTTTGTGCACTAGTGTCTGCCGACCACCACCAGGATTGTTGGCTGGGGTCACTGTATTCATACTCATTTGTGCTTACGTGCTGCTTTTGTTGGTTATACATATGTGCGAGATGTTCGTCTGTGTGCTGATAGCTTGAGTTTCTCTTTGTCTCAGTATGAATATGTGTTTGCTTTCTGCGTTGCATTATTGTTTAAACAGGTACATCAGAACCGTGGGTCTCATTTCCTCATCGCTCAGTTTGTTGCAGGAACTCCTTCAGAGATATGGAACAGAATCAGTTTGAATTGATTGAAGTCCAAAGCCAGCTGGGGCAGATGATGAGAGACATGCAAGAGATGCGCCTGGAGCAGAAGATTCTCAAAGAGGAGAACAGTCAGCTGAAGACCCAGGTGAGCTTGATCATGGAAGTAGTCAAGAACGTGCTTAGGAAAGAAGACGATCAGCTATTTGAAGCCGCAATGAAGAAGCTCGCGCCACCTGTGCATGCGGAACCTGAGCAGCAGCAACAGAAGATACATCCGGCTCAATGGAGGATCCAGGAAGGGAAGCCAAAGAGAATATTTGAGGCGCCGCCTATGACATATGCTGAGCTTTTGCAGACCTTATTGAGGTTTAATCTGGTTGAGAAGAGAGCGTTGGAACCACCAACGAGAGCGTTTCCTCATGGGTACGATGCCGGTAAGCAATGTGAGTTTCATTCCGGGGCATTCGGACACGACATCGAGGGTTGCCATGCTTTTAAGCACAATGTCCAAGACCTAATTGACTCACACGACATTGAATTCACGCCGAGCGGTGTAGCTGTGCGTATTGCTCCTGTCTCAGTCGATGCTAAGATAAGAGATGTTGCTAAAGCTGCAGTGGGTCAGAAGCGTATCCTGGACTCCATGGCGTCAGAATCTCCAGGCCCACAACTGTTGCCTATTGGCGTTAATCAATACATTGAAGGTCAAGAAACCGATGTTGCATTTGATACAAAGGGTGTTCAAGAGTCAACCCGATACCAGCAGCCGCAGCCGCAGCAGCAGAATAATCAGGGGTATAAAAGATATCAGAATCGGGGTCCTCTGGCAAGCCGTCATTTGGAAACTCCTCCTATGCCGTATGCACAGCTTCTGCAAACGTTGCTTCAGCTCCAATTGGTTCATAAGAGGACAATGGCTCCCTTAACGGGGGCACCACCACCGGGGTATGATGCCAATGCTACTTGTGAGTTCCATACTGGGGCACCAGGCCATACGGTTGAGAATTGTAAAGCTTTTAAGCACAAAGTGCAGGATCTACTTGATAGTGCAGCAATCAGCTTCGGGCAGAAAGGTCCCCAAATCATCTGAATGAAGGAGGAAGGGCTCTATAATTTGGTTGGGTCGTTGCTATAATTTGGCTGAGTCGTTGAAAGCAGATCAGGACAGCATCGAATTGTCTCTAATAAAGATAGCTGGTTCAGCAGCAGGACAGATGTGAAAGCCCGGTTCTCGGAAGCTAGCATATCTTCTTTGTTTTAGCTTGTCATTTCTTTACATTTGTAGTTGCTTTCCTGTTTGAATTTGTAATCTTGTTTGTAAAACTGGTTGTTTTCATTCAATTGATAATAATGAAATAAATATGCATGTTTTGATTGAATCCATTCGTGTTCACTAACTGTTTTTACAAATGTCCAACGCTTGGTTAAGAAGAATTTGGGGAGGATGACGAAAATAAATGACGTGCAAAATTCCGATTGTATGCTTTTGAAATAAAACCTGTTGATGATGTACAAGCATTGTTTCAAACCCCTAAACACCGGAGATATAAGGAAGATAATCCCTTGTCAACCCCTTTGAGCCTTGTAGTAGGAGTTCTTTCTGTGAATGAAAAACCCTCAATCTTAACCCGGGGCAGGGTAGGTGTTAGCTAATTTGACCGAGCGTCCAAATGGCAAAAGGAGTGTCCGTTCGAGGATCAATCACGTCCCTAGAGGTCGTGCCTAAAAGACCACAATGGTTCAGTCAAGAGTGGGACAGCCACATCATTCCCCAAAGAGTCAGACAACCAGTGTCACACGACTTGTTCAAAAGAAAAAACGAAGAAAAAAAAAAGAAGAGAATCAAAAGCCCGCTAAGTCAAGAAAACTTCAAAACAAATGACTTAGGCAAAAATGAGGGCATCCCGCTGGACTTAAAAAAATCAAAAGAAACTCAAAAGGAGTCAGTCCAGGCAAAAGTTAGGGATATGAAAAGAAAAAGATGAAAAGGATCAAAAGAAAAAATCCTCGATGGAAATACGAGTCGTGTGACCTCAAGAGTCAAAGACAAAAGAGTGAGTGGCTGTCACTCCCAACGATCATAATTTCTCGAACGATCACTCCCATCTTTCAGCCTCCGAGAGGTGAGTGCTAAGGTTGAATTAGCTGAACGTAGGATGGGAGAACATCAAGGAGAATGGGTGGGTTAAAATAAACTTTGAGCCTTTATCCTTTCCTTCAAAACCGCGAACCGGACCACGTTACAACCTTCAAAAGTCCTAATTGAAGCAGGCTGTTTCGAAAGCATACTTCGGTAAAGGTCGCGTCGATTCTGACTCCTAAAAAGGGTTCCTCTTACCATGTTGGTACTAGTGTTGATAAATGTTTTGTGCATTATATGCCCTAAACTGTTTTTCCTTTTCCCAGTGAACAGATTGGATGTCAAAGCTGTCATATGTGTTGCATTAAATATGCAGAACAACTTGTTTTACTTGCGAGTAAGCGCTTGACAGCAGAAAAGTTTCCTACGATGGAAAGTATGGTCAAGATAGAATGCAGAGCGCCCGAATGTTCCGAGAGCAGGGGCAAGCTATTATCGTAGTCCCCAGTCAGGTCAACCTTTCGAAGTCAGTTATCTTGGGGCAATCAGGTTGAGATCCGGTGAGTACGCCGCAGTCAGGAGGCACTACTCTGAATCAGATAATCAGGAGCGAGGTCATTGCAGTCAGGGGCAGGCCATCTTAAAAGCGCAGAGGTTGTTCTTTATTCGAGAAGCATTTGAACGCCGGGGCATGTTATATCAGACCATCAGGGCCAGATTTGCAGATTTCCTTTCGAGGACTATCCCCACAGAGGTCCTGCAGGCTGAGGCATATCATGAGCGAAAGGTTGGCTCTTCTCCGTATCAGCAGGGTCATTCAGAGTTGTTCGAACAGATTCAGTCGATTTTCGAGATCGAGACGAATGCGGGAAGTCGTGTCACTATCCCTTCACTCTTCACTAAAAGGCTGTGTATTCAGGAAGAATATTTTCCAGCGTCAGTCGTACCTGACCCAGCAAGATAGCTTAAGAGCTCAAATCCATGTTTGCGAGTACTGTGAAGCCCATCCGTGTTGGCGCATCGGTTTCCAGATCCGAGCTTCATCAGCACGCGGGAAGACTCCGTCCATTTTCTCCAGCAAAGTCCAATTCGTCGTTGGTACAGGTGAGCTATCCCCAGAGAAGTCCAATCGTACTTGGCGCACCCGCTATTTCACAGCGGAGTTATATTCCCCAGCAGGGTATTACTTCGTCGAGGTGTTCGGTTAAGTCCCCAATACCCCCAGCGGAGTTGATTTCACTCTCCCAGCATTTATTTTGCTGGGATAATCCTGTGATATCCAGTTTATCCCCAGCAGAGTTGGCTTCGTCTTCAGCATTTATGTTGCTGAAGTGGTTTTCGGTACCCAGCCTTCTCCAGCAGCTCGAGCCTGCATTAGCATATTGCATGCATCATCATATTTGCATCATACTTGCATGTCATTGTCAAAATGCGTAGCCTTTCCATCCTGAATGGAGCATTACGCCATAGAAAGATTAAAGCATATGCATATGCATACGAAGCATAAGTCAGATTTTCTGCCAGCCTCACATGGCGCATGAATTACTCTGTGATCAGTTCAGGGGCATTTATCCAGCAGAAGTATTCAGACAGTTCAGCAGATTATTTGTATCAGATCATACAATAGTTGTGCTTTGATCAGTCAGTCATCTGGTATCGACAGACTTTTCTTCCCGTCAATTCATATTGACGATGTGTTCCTCCAATAAGTGGATTTCTCCGTCTATCATTAGACGTCTTGAATACGAACGTGGTTTTCTTTCCGTCTACCAGTAGACGATGTGAAGTCTCGGTGATTTTCAATGGGGTTCAAGATGGGGTTTCTCTAGCAAGTGGGTTTTCTTTCCGTCTATCAGTGGACGATGTGAAGTTTCAGGTTATTGTTCAGCGGGTTTCTTATTGTCAGATCATACGTATGATGAGGTGTTTCCCCAACGAGTCTTCTCCGGCTATCTTTGATTGTTGAGAGGTTTCAAAACGATATTTCGGATAGTGGTTTTCTTCCTGTGTACTGGATGAGACGACGTTTCAAGAGGGACTTTTCTGACCGTCAATCCTTATTGATGTCGAGGCTCTTCGAAGAATGTTCAGTTTTCGTGATTGTCGATTCTTATTGACGACATGATTCTTTAAAGGTGGTTTTCTTCCCGTCAGTCCATACTGACGATGTGGCCCCTTCAAGGATATTTTTCTTTCCATCAATTCCCGTAGACAGAAGGATTCTGAAATTCGAGGGATGATGTTGAATTGCGTAATGGTGTCTTTCCGTCTATCTTTAGACGATGTGAGTATGGAGATTATTTCTTCCCGTCTACCCTTAGACGATGTGAATATTGATTTGTTCATCAATCAGGATGATCCCGTCTACCCTTAGACGATGTGAATATTGATTTGTTCATCGATCAGGATGATTCTGTCTACCCTTAGACGATGTGAATATGGAGATTAACAGTGTCTTTCCGTGAGTATGGAGATTATTTCTTCCCGTCTATCCTTAGACGATGTGATTTGTTTTGTTCATCAATCAGGATGATCCCGTCTACCCTTAGACGATGTGAATTGATTTGTCATCAATCAGGATGATTCCGTCTACCCTTAGACGATGTGAGCATGGAGATTAATGTTGTCTTCCCGTCCTTCTTTGGACGATGTGAGTATATTTCTCCTCCTGCCTATCAGTAGGCAATGTGAAAGGATCAGGTGTTCTGTTGCAACCCTAGGGTTTGCTATATGGGGTATCACAAGCAACGGGTATTCAAATCAGGAGTTCTTTATCAGATGATTGATCAGTTTAGTGCCGTAATGACTGGGCTCGGTTCTGGACTTTATTCCCCAAGCAGTTTGCAGTATATTCTCGCGGTTGGCAAATTTTCGGGTTTTATGTGTATTCAACCGTCTCGTACCTCCGAATGTTTGAAGGCTGAGCGCTCTTCAAACCCTTCAGGTCCAAGTCGCTTGAATAGGGGCAGCTGTTGCACCCTAAAATTTGACCAACCGATTCTCCTATCTGACTCGTGGTTTAAATTCATATTCACAAATCAGACGTATGATTTTTGTGCAAACAGAGGATATCAGGGTTACAGCTTGATTTTCGTCTATCAGATATGGCAGATCCAGTCCAGATCACCAGGGTTTTATTTTCGGGAAATTGTGCGCTCCTCGGCGATTTTTAGCTTGCATAGTGATTTTGGGATATTCTGATGCCCGGGGTTCTCTGTTCGATTCGATCTGGTCTCGTGCGCTCTTTTATGGGGGTCATTTGTATTTGTCTGCATTTTTAGGGTTTAATAGACTTTTGTGAATTTTAGATAGGCTTTATAGATTTTTCTGGAATTTAAATAGGGTTTTTGTATTTTTTTAAATAGCTTAAATCTCTTTTTAGAATTTTATATAGAATTTTATAGATTTTTAATAGCTTTTAATTCATTTTTAGGATTTAATAGTTTTAATCTTTTTAATAGATTTTTTCTAGAATATTAAATAAATAGATTTTTAGATATAATGTTTTAGAATAATAATATAGAATTTAATAGTCTTTTTTCCTTTATATAGAAATAAATAGGTTTTCTCTTATTTTCTTTTATAGAATTTAAATAAATAGAATAGTTTTATTAGAGATTAAATAGGATTTTATTAGTTGTAGTTTAATAGAGGTTTAAATAGAGTTAATTAGAGTTTTAATCTTTTTTTTAGATTTAATTAGGTTAATCCTTTGTTTAGAGTTTAATTTGAATTTGTTAGGATTAATTAGGATTAGTCTTAATATGGATAATCAGATTTAAAGTTTTTTTCATTTTTTATTCAGTTTTTTAAGTTTTTTGGCCATTTTTTTCGTAGTGGGCCCAAAGTCATTCGCAGGCCCAGTTATCAGTTTTTTGTCCAGAACTTAGGTCCAATAATCCAGAAATGATCCAGATTTTCTCAGTATTTTCCAGATTCTTCCAGAAGCATCCAAAACTTCTCAGTCTTATAAATACCAGCACGCCACGTGTTGCCAGGAGGCTGGCCCACGTTTCACTCACGCTGCACAACACCTCACACTCAGACTCCCTCACACTCTCACACGCGTCCCACTCAGACTATCTCTCTCTCTCTCTCTCCCTAAGCCACGTGCCACCCATGCAATAACCTACTCTGCCACCTGCCATCACCACAGATCACCACCTGAGTTTCGCCGGAGAAGCCACCGGCCGGCATGCAAGCCCCATCCGGCCATCCTTAACACCGCCGTCCTCGCCGGAAACTGCAACAAAACCCAGAATCCTCCAAACACCTCCGATCTTCATCTTGCTCCTCCGTCCATCATTCATCATCCCCTCGCCGGAGACATCTACCGTCGCCGGAAAACTCATAGCTTGCGCCCAGAACCTTCATCCAGTTTTCCAGAACGTCATCGAATCTTCATCTTCATATACTTTTTCCAGAACGCATCCGTCTCCATCGTGCTTCAAGAAGTTTTCCAGAACATCACCCAACGTTCATCGCTCATCTGGAATTTCCAGAAGACTCCATCAACTAACGAACAAGATCCATTAGCTCCGGAACCATCATCTTCATCAGTCCTTGCAATTTTCTTCCCAGATCTTCATAGAACTCATTGAGTTCTTCATTGTTCGCCCAGAAATCTCCAGAACGCGAAGAGGCGCCTCCATAGCAATCCAACTGGTCCTTCAAGAACGTTACAACGCTGTTCGTCGCCCTCAACAGATTCAAGATTCTCCAGTTCTTCATCATTCGTCAGTAGATCCAGGAATCATCAAATCGTGTCAACACCTCCAGGTTCTTGCTTCTTCCAACTCTTCTTTTAAATGTTTGGATTACGAAATCTGTTAGCAGTTGTGTTAGCATTTTAGGATTAGGGGTTTTCTGATAGTTTAAACGAAGGGGATTTTGGTGAGATCTGGGATTTGAGGTTAGGTTTTAGTGGAGATTTCATGTGAGAGGTGTGAAGGTTCTTTGGGGTTTTCTGGAGATAAGTTGCAGAGAGGGTGAGGAAGACGAAGGTTGAAGACGGCTAGGGTTAGGATGAACAGTGTTCAGGAGTTTGAAGGGGAATTCAGGTTTTGTTAGTTAGGGTTTCTAGCTAGGGTTTGGGCTAAGCCCAAACGCGTTTACTGACGCGCACCTCCCAGTTTGCTCGTTCCCCCCCTGTGAGAGAGGAGATAGGAAGATTGGGCTGGGCCTTATGCCCAGTTACTATCCACACCCCCTGGGCGTAAGCCCAATGAGAATTAACTGGAAAACCCGCTAGCGCTGCACCCCCCTTGCGTTTTTTTTCTTTCAGTTTTATTAGTTGCTTTTTTGATCTCATATGGGCTTATCAAAGCTGCTATGCGCACCACCCCCATCCTGGCCCAATGCATTAATAACTGAGCAAACATTGCTTCCAGCACCCCCCTCCATTTTATTTCAAGTTTTGTTTTTAATTTCTTTTATTTTCTTGCATATGATAAAATTCATAACAAAATAAAAACAATTGTTTTTTAATTCTTCTTTTTTCTACCACTCTATCATAATGTCTAGAAAATTGTATAAAAATAAAAATGCCATTTTATTTTTGTTTACTATTTTTTGTATATTTTCCATTTAATTGACTTTTTTAATATTCTTTAGTGCATACATATCGTTAGAAAATTCATAAAAAATAGTAGGCTTAATCAAATAATTCCGTTCTTTTTTCTGTAGACTCGTAATTCAATGTAGAATTTTATAGCGCAAAAACATTAGCTTAATCATGCATTTTCATTTTAATTTCATTTTTTGTATTGTTTTGCTATTAAATAATTGGTCTGTGGATATGTCTGTGTTGCTGATTTTAGTTCTTTCATCTGGTATTGAATTTTGTTCTGATTTTTTAGTATGTTGTCATAGAGCCATGTAGGTTTCCCATAGATTTTTGATAGATTTTTGCAGGATGTTCTGATACTGTTTTAGTCTGAGCTTGAGGATAGGAGAAGCCTTGATGGCTTCTGACTTTGAAGTTCAACTGTGGTTGAACTTCAGAGGTAGTTTCTTGTGGTTTGAGGACCTGTGGGTTCTTCTTGAAGATGGGAGCTGGTTGAAGTCCTGTCGGAGCTTGCAAGGATGCAGTGGATTGAGGCTTAGTCTGAGAGCTTGTTCCCCGTTTGTGAGGTTCGAGATCCTGAAGTTTGAAGGGAGTTTATGGTACTTTCCTGAGGAAGGCACTATGAATGACTTTCATTCTTTCTTCTCACCTCTTTCTTAAGTATCCAATGATGTTGGAGCCAACTTGTGAGTTTAATTTCTCCTGAGGAGGAATGTAAACTGATCACATGTTGTTGAGCCACATGGGATACAACTCCTAAGTGAAAGCCTCCTAGTACTTTCCTGAGGAAGGTCCTGTGGGTCTGTTCACTTAGTTCCATTAGTTTATCTAGGATTTCTCAAGTGTCCAGTGATGTTGGAGCCAACTTGTGAGTTTAATTTCTCCTGAGGAGGAATGTAAACTGATCACAGTTGTCGAGCCACGTAGGATATGACTCCTGAGTATACACCTCCTAGTGCTTTCCTGAGGAAGACACTATGGGTCTGCTTACTTAGCTCCCTTTCTTTGGTAAGCTTGTTCTGAAGCTTGGAGACTGGGATTGATTCCTCTTGCTTAGGGTTTTGATTAGAATTTTTTGCTTAGATCTTTGCTTAAGGTGTTGCATAGAGTTTTGTTTAGAGATAGATTAGGAGCTTGTTTCAGGTTTGTTAGGGGCCTTGCCCAGGAGTAGTTTCTTGTTCTGTAGATAGAGGCTTGTCAGGTTAGCTAGCCTTCTCTTTGTATTGTTTGACTTGTGTGATGTTATGTTGCATTAGACTTAGGTGTTCATCTAGATAGTTCTGAGGTAGGTGCATCTTAGAAGTAGACTTTGTGTGCATGAGAAGTTGAGGTGGTCCTCCTTCTGCTTGTTTGTTATTGAGTGGCTTTGCTTGTTGGTATTTGGTAGAGCTGAGCTCCCTTACCTCTGTGGCTTGCGGCCTTTGTGCCTTGTTTGTTTAGTCGTTGCATTCATGCATATTTTCAGTATTTCGTTACTTTGCAGTTTCTTGTTTGTAGTTTAGTCCTGTTGCCATGATCCCTTAGGAGCTCTGACTTCTCCGCTGCGGAGTCGTTATGATCGACATTAGGATGGTCAACCAGGCATGATATCAGTAGGTAGATTCCCCTTGTCAGCTATAGTTTTAGGGTACCTTTTCCCTTTCCTTTCAGTAGGAGCTTTTGAGTAGCTTGATCCGTAGTTAGCTGAACTACAGCTGCTCTGATTCCTCGTACCAGACGAGGATATGTAGGCATAGGATGCGATATCCTAGCGAGCACACTAACAACTGACCCTTTGTTCTCTCGCGGATGTGCGATCGAGACTTTCCCGCTGACGACTAATTGTTATCCCTTTCTATTGCCCGAGTGCACTTGAGACCAGATCATAGTTGTAGGTTCCCGAACCTTTGAGACCAGTTTGTTTTCTCACTGCTGTGTGAGAGCCCCTGATTACCCGTAGTCAGTCGAACTACATTTGCTTTGATCTTCCATGCTGTGTGGAAGTACGTAGGCACAGGATGCGACGTCCTGGCGAGCAACCTTTTCCCCGTTTAGACGTAGGTAGTCGAACTACGTTGACTCTGACTTTCCCATTGCACGAGGGAATACGTAGGCCCAGAACACCGTATGTTCTGTCGAGTCCTGTCCTTTTCTTTTTCTTTTCAGGCCAACTATTAGCGTAGATAGATAAACACACCCTTTTCCTTATAAACATCAAGCGTGGATCCCATCGAGTACGATGGACGTGAGGGGTGCTAATACCTTCCCCTTGCGTAACCGACTCCCGAATCCAGGTTTTGGTTGCGATGACCATACCTTTTTCCCGTCTTTGCGAGGTTTACTTCGAGCGTTTCCTTTCCCGCTCTGAGGGATAAATAACGCACGGTGGCGACTCTCCTGTCAAGCCGGCGTCGATTTTCGCAGTAGCGACAGATATGTGCATTCAAGCCTTGTTCACTCTTCAAAATCAGCCCCAATTATTCACTTAAGCCTTGTGGAATGTAATGAAGTGGTTTCCCTCCCTTGATTTTAATCTATGGAGTATGTTGGATATGTTTCTTATTTGTGAAGCAACCTTCCAAATGGCCATGTTATGGACTTCAAATCAAAAATATAATAATTCCAATCTCTTTAGAACATCAATTCCATTCAAAATGACTACAAATTTGACTTGAACACATGCTATTTCCAATTATTTTGAATTTTCACCTTTTAATTCATTAAAATGGCCTTTATATGAACTTTCTTCCACCAATGTTTGATATAATCCATATCAATGGACTCTTGATACTTGGATAAGCTAAAAACATCATTTTGAGAAACTTTCATGTTGAACAAAAATCCATTTGAGGCTTGCAAGATGGTGAAATTGACTTATGATTCAAAATGACCTGTAATGCCCAAATACCCAAAATACCCTTGACTTGTCAAAGCCATAACTTGAGTTCTACAAATCCAATCATGGACTTCTAGTACTCTATGGAAAGCTAAGAGGATAAGGAACAACATTCATGTTTACCAAAAGTTCATAGGAATCATCCTTCTAGGGCAAAAGTGTCATGCAAGTTGGGTAACTTTCAAGCTCCAAATTCACATGCCTCAGATGACTTGTAACTTGTCTGGCTCATAACTTGAGTTCTATAAACCCTATCAAGGACTTCTAGTACTCAAATTAAAGCTAAGATCATTCCCTACAACAATCATGTTGGGGTCAAGATGAGATGACAATCATATCTTGAGTTAAATAGCCTTGAAGTCAGGGGTCAAACTAGGGGATTTTACACTGTCAAGTCTTAGAAACCCTAGCCTGAAACTTCTCAAACTCTTCAATCATGATGAGTTAACCTTGGAATCATACTTAGAACATCTTAGTGCATCAATCCATGACCACATGGATCCTGGATTAGGTCTCAACCTTCTTCAAATCATCAGTTGACTTAGGGTGGACCCAGTCAAACCCTAGCTGCACCACTCATGGCTGAGCCTTTTTAATCTTGCACAATGACCTGTCTAGGCCTCAAAGTGATCTTCAACACTTCTCATGAGCTCTCTAAAGACCTCAAGTCCAACTTCAAGGCCTCAGAATCATCTGATGGATTTCCACAACTTTCAAGTTAGGAGACACACATACTTGGTTTCAATCACTCTCTCTGAGGATCTTTTAACTTCTCTGACAAGGATATCAACCCTTGAGCACCTAAATAACCTTCTTAGCTAGCTTCATAGTCTTGTATAGCTCTTAATTGGTAATCATAACTCTTGATATCCTGCATACATGTCAATGAAATGCAAAGGATAATGCTAATGTGAATGAAATGAAACATAAGCTAGGTAAAGAAAAGTTGGGCAAATTTTGGGGTGCAACAGAGTGGAACTATTCCCGGCAGGGTGGAGTTATGCTCGAGAGAGTTTTGTCCCGGGAGGCCGTTCAGGGCGTTATCATCAGCAGAATCCAGTGGTTATTGGTTTTCTTCAGAGCGAGATTTTGGGATGATTTCCTAATATATCTTATTCTTAATCCCCGGTGGAGAGGATTTATTCCCAGCAGAGTGGATATTTTCCCCAGAAGAGTTTTATTCTGGGAGGCCGTTCAGGGCATTTTTCCCCAGAAGAGTTTTATTTCCAGGAGGCCTTTCAGGGCGTTTTCCCCAGCACGAGTTTACTTGTCGTTTATTTCGGCAACTTTTTGTGGTGGTGTTCCTTTGCATTTGCATTTTGTATAGCATCCTCCCAAACGCGTATCATTTCCATTTCGTATGGAGCATTACGCGATATTCAAACATATGCATACGGAGCATAAGCCAGGTCGATACCTTGTGTTGCCAGCTATTTCTCCAGTAAATAGCAGTGTATTTCATGAGCCTGTGTGGTATCCAAACCCCAACAAAATCATTGATAGATGTGTTCATCTTATCTTTATCTCCCCAACAAAGTTTGCTTATTTAAGTTTCTCTTTCCCCAACGGAGTTCTTCTTTCAGATTGTGAGTCAGTTGATTCTATTTCCAACTTTGTGTTGAGGCTGTCTAACCTGTGTTAGCAGTTGTTTTTATTCCGACCGAGTGTCGAGCCTGCTGTTTAGCAGATTTCTTTTCCGACTTAGCGTCGAGCCTGCTGTTTAGCAGATGTCTTTTTCGACTTAGCGTCGAGCCTGCTGTTTAGCAGATGTCTTTTTCGACTTAGTGTCGAGGCTGCTGTTTAGCAAATGTCTTTTCCAACTTTGTGTTGAAGATGTCTAACTTGTGTTAGTAGTTATTTTCTGACCGAGTGCCGAGCCTGCTGGTTAGCAGATGTTTGTTCCTTTCCGACCGAGTGACGAGCCTGCTGGTTAGCAGATGTTTGTGTCTTTCCGACCGAGTGTCGAGCCTGCTGTTTAGCAGATGTCTTTTCCGGCTTAGTGTCGAGTCTGCTGGTCAGTAGATGATTGCCTCTTTCCGATCAAGTGTCAAGCCTACTGGTTAGCAGATGTTCGTTTTTGTTCCGACCGAGTGTCGAGTCTGTTGTTTAACATAGGCTATTTCTAACTTTGTGTTGAGGCTGTCTAACCTGTGTTAGTAGTTGTTTTTGTTCCGACCGAGCATCGAGCCTGTTGTTTAACAGATGTTCTTTCCAACTTTTGTGTTGAGGCTGTCTAACTTGTTTATCAGTTTTGTTCCGACTTGATGTCGAGGCTGTGTTTATCAGTTTGTTCCCGACTGCGTGTCAAGGCTTTCTAACTCGTGGTTAGTAGCTCATTTCTCATCACTTTCAGATACATTTCCCTGGTGATTCCACTTTGGTGGACATTTCTACAGTTTACTATCTCGCGGTTGGCAAATTTCATGTTTCTTTTATATTCAATCACAACAAATATCATAATTCTTTTTAACATGAAATCCAAACAAAAAGAGTGTTTCCTCTCACACATGGTCAAACAACTTCGACTTGTCATTAACCCAAACTCTCTTCGTTTTCATTGCTGCGGGTTTCAGATGGTTGGATGGATTTGAAGAATGTTTGAGAAAAAGGGTTTCAATTGATTCACCGTTGAAGAAAGAAATGGTTTATGGAAGGGGAGAAGAGGGAAACGGGTTTCGACTGGGTTTAGATTTGTGAAGGTTGAGTTTAACGATGATGATGGTTGGTTGTGATGGAGAAATGGGTACGGTTTGAAGATGGTAATGGTGGTTTGGATAGAGAATGGATGTCGTGGGTTACTTTGAAGAGAGGATGTTCAAGAAGCACCGCAGCTGGGTTTTTGTAGGAAGAGATGAAGGTTTGAGTGAGGTTTATGGGTTGTTTCTGAAATGATTCTTGGTTGTTTTTCGGGCTGAGTAAGGATGATGAAGTGAAAAATAGGTTTTGGAGATTTTTGGGTTGATTCGGATTTGGGGTGGTCCAAAAGTGGGTTTATGAGTTTGAAGGTGATGAAATGGTTTGAGAGAAGAGGAAAATGGGATTTGTTTGCTGTTTCGGTTTCGTGATAGTGAGTTGAAGAAGAAGAGGGATGATTCTGTTTGTGGTAAGTTGAAGGACTGCGATAAGGGTTTCAGAGGTTGGGTTAAGCGGGTTACCAGCGATTTTCCAATGAAGGGGTTGTTTGATGGAGGGCTTACGGAAGCTGATGAGATTCGGCTGATGGTGAACGGCATAAGAGTTCTTTAGGGTTGCTGAAAATGATGAAGGTGTAGGAGATGAACAGTAGCGGCGGTTAGGTCTTGGGATCTGAGGTAGGAGAGAATGAATAGTAATATATACCCTGGAATCATGACACTTGACACTGCTTTTGACTTTGATTAATTTAATTAATGAAATTATGTGCTAATAATTCTAATCTAATCCTCATTAAAACTAATACTAACTCTATAATATTCTAATCTAAACTAAAGACATAATCCTAATAAAACTAATAAACTAAATTCATTCTAATTCTTAAATTAATATTCTAAGTCTTAATCTATTAATTCTAAAAACTATTTCTAATTCTAATAAAAAAAGTTAATTTCTATTAAAAGTTCTATTCTAAAAATCTAATAAAAAATAGATTCTAGAAAACTATTTTCTAATAAAACTAATTAAACTAAATTAATTCTATTTCTAAAACTACTATTTTCTAATTAGAATAAAAACTATTTCCTAATAATTCTATTAAATAAAAGCTAAATTCTAAGTCTAATTCTATTTCTAACAAAATTCTATAAAAAATATAAAAAGAAATTAAAGCAGAAAATAGAAATAAAATCACGAAAAAGCAGCAAAATAAAAACTGAAAAAAGACGAACATCAGAACGCAACAAAATTATCAGCACTGACTGAACTACCGGGAAGAGAACAACTCCCGCTCGATTTCGACATGGAACTCAATCATTTGAACTGGTTTGAATCGTCTAAAACGCGAAGGAAGCGGATGTGATCCCGATAAATCCATTCCGGCTAATAACATGAGCAGCATGCGAGAAATGAACGACCTAAATGATATGCAGATGAAATGCGAAGCAAAATCCAGGCGAGGGTAGAAAAGGGTGTACAAATTTTAGGGTGCAACAACTGCCCCTATTCAAACGGCTTGGACCTGAAGGTGTGAAAAGCGACCGTTTTCGAACATTCAAGGTCAAAGGTGGTTGAATACAAAAGAACACAAAAATTTGTCAACCGCAAAAGTAGTAAACTGCAGAATTATACACCAAAGTGGAAAAAGAATCACTGGAGAATTTATATCTGATAGTTATGAGGAAAGTGAGCTAACTCACTACCAAAAATAGAAAGCATCAACACGCAGTCGGAAGAAACATCTACTAACACGCAGGTAACGACTCTGAGTCGGAAATAGAATCAACTGATTCACAATCTGAAAAAGAACCCTGCTGAGGAAGAATGAACTCAATCAATTAAACTTTGTTGGGGGAGAATGTGATAAAATAAACACATATGTCAATGATTTTACTGGGGTCTGGATACCACACAGGCTCATTAAATACACCGATAACTCTTTCCGGGGTCTGGATACCACACAGGCTCAAGAGAATACACCAATAACTCTTGCCGGGGTTTAGATACCACACAGGCTCAAGATAATTATATCGATATCAACCAGGGTCTGGATACCGCACGGGCTAAAGAAATAAATCGGTGTCAGCCGGGGTCTGGATACTGCACGGGCTAAAGAAATAAACCGGTGTCAGCCGGGGTCTGGATACCGCACGGGCTAAAGAAATAAACTGGTGTCAGTCGGGGTCTGGATACCGCACGGGCTAAAGAAATAAACCAATGTCAGCCAAGGTCTGGATACCGCACGGGCTAAAGAAATAAACCGGTGTCAGCTGGGGGTCTGGATACCGCATGGGCTAAAGAAATAAACCGCTGCCAGCCGGGGTCTGGATATCGCACGGGCTAAAGAAATAAACCGGTGTCAGCCGGGGTCTGGATACCGCACGGGCTAAAGAAATAAACCATTGTCTGTTGGAGATACATCTGAAAACAAGAGGTAACAACCTGACTTATGTTTCAAATGCATATGTTTGAATATGGCGTCATGCTCTATACAAAATGGAAATGCTGCGCATTTGGGAGGATGCTATGCACCATGCAAATACAAAGAAACCACTCCAGCAAAATAAATGCTGAAGAAACGAAGCCAACTCTGCCGGAGATGACCAAGTGCGCCAAGTACGATTGGACTTTTGCTGGGGAAAACAAACCCTGAATGGCCTCCTAGAAAAGAACTCTCCTGGGTATAACTGCTCTGCTGAGAATAAATCCATTCCGCTGGGGATCAAATTAACTCTGCTGAGGAAAACGCCCTAAACGGCCTTCCAGAATACAACTCTTCTGAGGAAACAAATGACTTGGCTGGGGAAACTGCACCTAGATGACCTCCTAGAACACAAAACTCTTCTAGGGAAAGGAACAAACTGCTGGGAATAAATCCAATCCATTGGGGATTCCCCTCTGCTGGAAATTAAATACGCTATCTTCTAGGGATGAAGAATAAGATTTACTGGGAAGCTATCCCAAATTTCCTTTACTGAGGATTGAGAATACAAATCTCTGGGGAAATCCCACTCTGCGGGGAAGAAACCTACTCTGGCGACTTCACTGGGGATTAGGAATAAAGATATGATCTGCAGGGGATGAAAAGTAAGATTAATTGGGAAAATATCCCAAAGAACTCGCTCTGACGAATACCAATAACCAACTAGATTCTGTTGTGGAAAATGCCCTGAACGGTGTTCCAGAATAACATGCTCTGGGGTCGATCCCACTTTGTGGGAAACAAGATTCACTATAAAGGGAATCAAGGATAAAATCCACTCTGAAGGAGGATTGAGAAAAAAACAACCATTGGGAAATCATCCCAAAAATCTGGCTTCGAAGACAACCAGTAACCACTGGATTATATTGCGGAGAACCACTTCACCTGGAAATACTCGTCGAGGGAATCAACATCGACCTCTGCTTAGGGAAGTGAGACTCATCAACATCTACCTCTGCTTGGGGAATTGAGTCTAAGACTTGAACTCTGTGGGGGATCAAACTGAACTTGTCCCACTACTGGGGAGAACACTCCCATATCTGCTTGTCAAGGGATTAGTGCACACCACTGTTGGGGAACCTCAGTTTCGACCCTCTGGGAAAATAACCCTGATATCAACCTCCTAGGGGATAAGTGTAATCTCGACTTGCTGAGGATGAAACTAGTCTTAAACTGCTGAGGATGACCTCCATCTCGACTTGCTGGGGATGAGTGCACATTATCGCTGGCGAGATGCCTCCGATCTAACATCTTCACCTTGTGGGGATAGAGAAATAACAACTCCGCTAGGGATACGCCTCCAGACTGAATGCTTAATTGTAAAAGCCCTGCAAATGACAAACAAACAAAGCGTCCTGTATGCAATGGAGGCTATCTCGGTTATCGTCCATGACATTATTCAAGCAAATCAATGTTTCAATTATGATTAGTAAAACCCACACGTTTATGTATGCAAAGTTTTATCTAAACGTCAGGCGTCTTTTGCAAACAGAATAGTAAAAGGCAAAAACAAGAAAGCTTTCTGAATAATATATACTTTATTGATTGAAATGGTCTGTAAATAGGCAGATTTACATCAGATGCAACTCCTGAAAAGAGAAAGTTGCATAAAAAGTACGGAATGTAATAAATATACAAATGTCGACAACGTGGTACAGACAACCACTGTGTGTCGATTCGACTATGACTCGCATGACTTCGATGCTTCTTCAATGTTTCGTCTTCCGTAGAGACTGACCTAATTAATTGACCCTCGAGTCCTCCCATAATCCACTGTGCTTAAAAGATTAGACGCAGACCATAATCACTTGCTTTTACAATCCCTAACTTGTTCCTGAATCGCCCTTTCGGGTTTTTGATCCACCGGGATACCCATTTTTGCCAAAGTCACCTTTTCAGGTTTTCAACTTTGCGGGTTTACATTCTTTTTCTTTTTATCCCTAACTTTTGCCCAAACCCATTCTTTTTATGGTTCGCAGGGATGCCCCATTTTTTCCTGGATTTTTTTTTAATTCATATTCCAGCGGGTCTCTTTTAAGCAAAGTATTTTTAACTGCGTCTGCATTCACAGGGGATGTGAAATCTTCACCATCCATGGTTGAGAGTAGTAAGGCTCCTCCGGAGAAAACTTTCCTTACCACGTATGGACCTTCGTAGTTGGGAGTCCATTTGCCCCTGTGATCCGTTTATGGGGGGAGAATCCGCTTCAACACTAAGTCACCTGCCTGAAAGCTTCGAGGGCGCACCTTCTGATCGAATGCTTTCTTCATTCTGCTTTGATACAAACGAACATACACAATGGATGCCAATCTTTTCTCATCCATCAAGCTGAGTTGATTCAATCTGGCTTTCACCCATTCCGCCTCATCAAGTTTGACGTTAACTAACACCCTCAAGGAAGGAATCTCGACTTCCAATGGTAGGACAACTTTCATATCATACACTAGCGAGAAAGGAGTTTCCCCAGTTGAAGTACGTACCGAAGTACGATATCCGTGTAATGCGAAGAGCAACATCTCGTGCCAATCTTTGTAGGTAACAACCATTTTCTACATAATCTTCTTATTATTCTTATTGGCCGCCTCAACAACACCGTTTATCTTCGGACGATAAGGAGAAGAGTTGTGATGTTCAATCTTGAAATTCTGGTACAGTTCCTTCATCATCTTGTTGAATCGTTCGGGCACTCCGTAACGACAAATGATGTCCTTCTTGATGAATCGAGCAACGACCTATCTGGTGACATTGGCGAAAGAAGCTGCTTTAACCCACTTAGTGAAATAATCAATTGCCACTAAGATGAAGCGATGTCCATTGGATGCAGTCAATTCAATCTTACCGATCATATCAACGCCCCACATAGAAAAGGGCCAAGGAGACACCATGACGTTCAGAGGACTTGGCGGTACATGTATCCTATCAGCACAAATCTGGAATTTATGGAATTTCTTGGCATACTTGAAATAATCAGACTCCATGGTTATCCAGTAGTAGCCTGCCCTCAACAGTTTTCGAGACATTGCATGTCCACCTGCATGCGTACCAAGAGCACCCTCGTGGACTTCTTCCATAAGCAAACCTGCTTCTTTTTCGTCCACACATCTCAACAACACCAAGTCGAAGTTTCTTCGGTAGAGTACATCGTTCTTGTTTAGATAGAAATTTCCAGACAATCTTCTCAAGGTCTTCTTATCCCGGCTTGATGCCCCAGGCGGATACTCCTGATTCTTGAGAAAGTTTCGGATATCATAATACCATGGTTTCCCATCTGACGCTTCCTCCACTACAAATATGAATGCTGGCCTATCGAGGCGCGAGATGACGATTCTTAGAGCGTCATTCCAATAATTCACCTTGTACATTGAGGATAACGTCGCCAAAGCGTCTGCCCTTTGATTCTCAGCTCTTGGTACGTGATAAAACTCTACCCTGTCGAAGAAAGGTAACAACCTCGTTGCATAGTTCATGTAAGGAACCAGATTAGGCTGATGAGTCTCCCATTATCCTTTGATATGGTTGACTACTAAAGCTGAATCACCATAAATATCAAGGTTCTTGATTCTCAAATCAATTGCTTCTTCAATATCCATGATACATGCTTCATACTCAACTTCATTATTGGTGCAGGGGAATGTTAACCTGACAGTAAATGGTATGTGAGAACTGTGGGGAGTTGTAATGATTTCCCCGATTTCGCTGCCATAAGAGTTAACAACACCATCAAAAATCATCTTCCACTGGGAGCCTCTCTCAGGACCTTCATCAAGTAATGGCTCATCACAATCTTTCATCTTTAGAAACATGATGTCCTCATTAGGAAATTCAAACTTCATCGGTTGATAATCATCAATCGGTTGCTCTGCGGATATTCTGACAGAACACTTCCCTTAATTGCTTTTTGGGAGACATACTGAATATCGTATTCCGTCAGGACCATCTGCCACCTGGCGATTCTTCCTGAAAGCGCTTGCATCTCGAACACATACTTGATCAGATCTATCTTCGATATCAGCATGGTTGTATGATTCAACATGTATTGTCTTAGGCGTTTGGCGACCCAAGCAAGGGCACATCACGTCTTTTCTAACATCGAGTATCTGGACTCACAATCTGTGAACTTCTTACTTAGATAATAGATAGCATGTTCTTTTCTTCCTGTCTCGTCGTGTTGACCGAGTACACAACCCATGGAGTTCTCAAGAACCGTCAAGTACATTATCAATGGTCTTCCAGCCACTAGAGGCATCAGTATCGGAGGCTCTTGCAAATATTCTTTTATCTTTTCAAATGCCCTTTGGCAATTTTCGTTCCAGACAACCGCCTGATATTTCTTTAACAACTTGAACAATGGCTCACAAGTGGTTGTAAGGTGAGATATTAACCTTGCAATGTAGTTCAATCTACCTAGAAAACCACAAACCTCTTTTTCTATTTTTGGCGCTAGCATTTCCTGTATAGCTTTTATCTTTGCAGGATCGACCTCAAATCCTTTTTCACTGACTATAAACCCCAATAGCTTTCCCGACCGTACACCAAAAGTGCATTTGTTCGGATTCAACCTCAATATGAATTTCCTTAACCTTTCAAACAACTTCAAAAGATTCACCAGATGCTTTTCCTCCGTTTGTGACTTTGCAATCATATCATCAACATAAACCTCGATTTCATGATGAATCATATCATGAAAGAGAGTCACCATCGCCCGCTGGTAGGTTGCCCCTGCATTTTTCAATCCAAAAGGCATCACCTTATAGCAAAACGTTCCCCACAGCGTGATAAAGGTTGTTTTCTCCATGTCTTCCGGGGCCATCTTGATCTGGTTATAACCGGAGAAGCCATCCATGAAGGAAAACACTGAATATTGAGCCGTATTATCAACTAGCACATCAATGTGGGGGAGCGAGAAATCATCATTTGGGCTCGCTCTATTTAAGTCTCGGTAATCAACACACATCCTAACCTTATCGTCATTCTTAGGTACAGGTACGATGTTAGCGACCCACGGAGGGTAGTTTGTCACGGCAAGAAATCCGGCGTCCAACTGCTTCTGGACCTCCTCTTTAATCTTAGCTGCCATGTCTGGTCTGGTTCTCCTCAACTTCTGCTTTACGGGTGGAAACTCTTCTTGCAGAGGAAGACGATGAACCACTATATACGTATCCAGTCTTGGCATATCCTCATATGACCAAGCGAAGACGTCTTTGTACTCTCAAAGCATCTCAACCAGTCTTTTCTTGACATCGTCTTCTAAGGCAGCCCCTATTCTGACCTCTTGTCTTCCTCTGTACCCAAGTTGACAACTTCAATCTCTTCTTGATGAGGCAGAATGGCCTTCTCTTCTTGCCTCAGCAGTCTGGAGAGCTCTTTAGGCAGGTCTTCGTCTTCCTCAATCTCTTCCTCAGCTTGAAAGATCGGATTATCAAAGTCATACCGAGTCATAGACGAGTCTGAATCGGTGGCATCTGCGATGTGAAACCTGCATGATGATGATTATATGCTTAAAATGATATGCAAACAAGCACAAACCACATTGCCATTTTATTGTTAAAAAACAAAAACATAAAAATAAGGATCAAAACATTTTAGTGCGAAAAGACGCCTTTTGGTTAATGATAAAAGCAATTATGCAAACATAAACAAGATAAGGCCCTACAAATGAAAACCAACTACGTCCCGGGCGGAACGCAGGGCCACACATAATCAGAAAATAAATAATTACTCTTCAAAGGTCACTTGGACTACTTCTTCAATAGTCCTATTGCTAAGGCTTTGGCCGGGAACACATGGATGGATCCATGCGTCCATGTCACAATCACTATCCCCCTCGTCTTCAGATACATCATTGATTTGGTCGAGGATAACCCCACCACTTGTAAACTGAACCGGTCCTCTATAACATGGAGCATTCTGTGAGGAAGAAGATGACGGGCTATACCCCAATCCAAACTTATCCTGCTTGTTGGGGATACTAAGCATCTGACCCCACCCCTGGGAGGAACCTGACTCCACCACCGCACGCGCTTCTTTGAAAGAAGACATAGAAATCTCGGGAGTTCTTTCCATCATAGAAGGTTTCTCTTTGACTTGGACAGCTTCAAATTCCTGGCATAAGGTCTCGTGAATTTCCCCATCAACTTCAACATACTTGAAAGATGACAGCTGGCTGATCATTATGTCTTCTTAACCACAGACGGTGACAATATTACCCCCAACCATGTACTTCAACTTTTGATGTAAGGTCAATGTCACTGCCCCTACAAAATTAATCTAGGGTCGACCTAACAAACAACTGTATGCAGGCTGAATGTCCATTATATAGAAGAAAACATTGAAAATCTCAGGCCCTACTTGAATGGGGAGAGTGACTTCACCAAAAACAGACCTCCTCGTTCCATCGAACACCCTCACAACCAAGTCGCTAGGCATACATATCACGCCTTGGGTGTCTAGATTCATTAAAGCCTTCTTGGGTAACACGTTGAGTGAAGACCCAATATCCACCAGAACATGTGATAAAACAACTCCTCTTCATTCAATAGAGATATACAAGGCGTGATTGTGATTCCTTCTTTTAGGAGTCAGGTCTAAATATGTAAACCCTAGTCCATTTCCAGCATTCACATGGGCCACAACCCCCTCAAGCTGGTTTACAGAAATTTCCTGCGGCATATACGCTGTGTTCAGAATCCTTAGAAGGGCATTTTTATGTACCTCCGAGCACAATAGTAAAGATAGAATTGAAATTTTGGAAGGAGTCTGCTGTAGATGATCAACAACCTTATAATCGCTCTTTCAAATCAGACGCATGAACTCTTCGGCGTGTTTAACTAGAGCATCCTTCTCCCCTTGTTGTGAACTTTCTTCTATAACAGCCTTGCCTTTTTCTTTGTCAGGCCTCTCCACATTGGCTTCTGGCGGTGAAAACACTCTACCGCTTCTTGTCATTCCACTAGTTCCAATCAAATTATCCACCGATGGACCATCAACAATGTTCCCCTTAATTCTTGTTTCTGGCTATTACAAAAGACCTCCGCCCCATAATTCCATGGGATTGCTTTAGTACTTTCATACGGCACTGGTCCTTCCTTGGTGATTATAACAGTTGCTGGCCTCGGCAGCGCAGATATGTTAATCATTCTGAAGGGGATAGAGATCGTAGCAATCTCACCTGTCCCTGATTAATCACCTTCACGTCTTTCTCTTTAATAATCCTGTCAAATTGTAACACGCCTTCATCCATTAAACACTGAACATGATTCCTCAAACTTTCACAACCTCCAGGGTGCGCTGCACACCCTTCACAATCTTCTCCACAGCCTGGAAAAACTCCACCTTTTAACTGCCTACTCCCGACAAAAATCAAAGGGGTTCTTAACTCTGCAACATCCATTACCAAATTCAAATTCTCTTCTTCGACAATAGCATTGACACCGGCAGCTCCATGGTTGGGCATCGGGTTTTGAACAATATTAGGCGCGTCATTTGTAAAGTTGACGGCCTTGCTATCAATAAGGTCTTGCACCTTATGCTTGAAAGCCTTACAATTGTCTATATGATGACCAGGGGCGCCTGAATGGAAGTCACATCTGTCGCATTGCTGCGAAGAAGGGCCGAAAAGGATAGAAGAGTCGCCACCGTTTGTTATTTACCCCAAAAGAGGGAAAGGAAACAATCAGAGAAAACCTAACGAAGTCTCTCCATTGGAGCTTCAAATGAGCTTGAGCTTGCTTCAAACTATGCAGAATCACTCCACTAAACTTGAGGAAGAAGAGGATCACTTCAATTTTGCTTGAATTAATCTAGATCTGGATTTGAGATTTTCAAATTTCTCTTCACTTTCCAAATTCGAATTCAGAGCTCTCTCCACCAATTTGCCATTCTCCGAGCTCCAACTGAACTTTGAGCTTATGTATTATGGATCTGGAATGGATTGGAGGCCCAATATGGCTTGGTTCCTTTGAATTTTGAAAATTCCCAAAGTTTGGCACATGCTCATGCACACGTGAATTTTACACCATACACACTTGGAAATTGCTTGGTTCTGCAGCTGAGAACTTCAATTATTCATGTAGATTGGAATTGGGCCTTAACTTAATCCAATTGTGGAGTTTTGAAGTGAAACTTTTTCATGAATTAACTTCAAATTACACGTGAATTTGCTACCATACACCAAAATTGTCTTATGCACTTTACTTATTTGAACACTGTGAACAAAATTGGATTGAAAAATGGCATGAAAAAGTCTTAAAGTTTGATCAATTGACTTCATGATTTTAAGTTCAAATTCACTTGGAGTTTCTTCACCAATGCCTCTAACCATGCCTACTTAATGATAATCTTGAGTTCCATGATGAATTTGAGGTCATTTAGGAAAACTTTCATGTTGGAGAAAGTTCCATTTGAAGTGCACAAAGGTATGAACATGACCTATAATAAAAAAGGCCTATAATCAAAGTTTCCCAAAATACCCCTGCCTTGCAAGCTTCATAACTTGAGTTCTACAAATGAGATGAAGGACCTCTAGGACTTTTTGGAAATCTAAGATCATGAGGAACAACTTTCATGTTCATCAAAAGTTGAGGAGAAACATAATTTTAGGTCAAAAATGCCTTGGGAGTTGGTTGACTTTTGTTGACTGAAAAATATGTGGATCTGAGACCTATAACTTGATGGCATCATAACTTGAGTTCCACAAACCCAATGGATGAGTTCTAGTACTCAAAAGAAAGCTTAGAAAATTCCCTACAAGTATCATGTTTGCATCAAAGTGAGATTACACTTGTATCTTGAGATATGTGGTCTTGAAGTTAGGCACTAAACAGGGGATTCTACACTGACAAACCTCTGAAACCCTAATTTAGTAACTTCTCACACTCTTAATTTTTCTTGATTAGATCTTGAAATACCCTCTTAAATGTCTCAATACAACTATCCATGACTCCAATGACTTAAAACCAAGTCTCGATCTCCTTCAAATCCATAGTTGACTTTGCATTAAGCAGATGAAACCCTAGGTGTACAATCCTTGACTGCAACCTCTTGCACATGAAACAACCACTTAGATGAGCTCCACAATGGCTTCAAAAGCACCCAATGAGCTCTCCAATCATCTAATATCCATCATCATGAGCTTATGAACCTATGATGAACCTCATTTGACCTCCAAGATAGGAGGTAAGCAATACATACCAATCCATTCTCTCAATGATCTCTGACCACTTCTTGGTGACCATAAGCACTTGATGACCTGAGCAAACACTCCTGCTGGAGCTTAGAGCCCTTGATAATCTTCTCTTGGACACCCACCTTCCTTGATCCCCTGTTAAGCACAATGCTATGCATATGCAAATGCTAAAGAAATGAAATGAAACACAAGCCAAGTAAAGAAAAAGGTTGGGAAAATTTTGGGGTACAACAACATTTGGCGTTTGTGTCATACCTCGGAGGTGGCGCACCAGTCAGAGGTGCCAATGTCCTCTTCTGAACCAACTGAAGCTGTAACAAATGTTGTAAAAGTTGTGAATACGGCATAGGTGGAGCGTCAAAATGCATATTCATTGTTCTTCTATAGTCCTGAAACTATCATGGTGCATAGTTCTGTTGTTGTTGTGGTTGTTGTTGCGGAGGTGCTGCAAGAATAGTGATGCTTGCAACCTGTGGCTGTTGCTAATATTGTTATTGGCGTGGAGCCCTATTCATGTTCTTATTTCTGTACCCTGACATTGCATTCGTTTCACCTTCCCTCTTCTTACCGAAAGTCTTTCTTCCTCCACCAAATATGGATCCCTCTCCTGCTTGAATTTTTCCCAGTTTAATACCATTCTTAACTCATTCACCAGTAATAATCAGATCTGAGAAACTGCCTGACATGTTCCGTATCAGCTTTTCATAGTACACCCCGAGCAACGTAGCCACAAACATATTACAGAGTTCTCTTTCTACCATTGATGGCTGAACTCTCGCAGCCAGATCACGCCACCTCTGTGCGTATTCTTTGAACCCCTCATTACTGTGTTGAGACAAATTTTGTAGTTGAACCCTATTCGGCGCCAGATCACTATTGTATTGATAGTGACGAACAAAGGCTTCCCCAAGGTCTCTCCAGCTTCTGATATTGGTCCCTTCAAGGCCCATGTACCATTCTAAAGACGGTCCAGACAAACTGTCTTGGAAGAAGTGCATTAACAGCTTTTCATCATCAAAATACGCATACATCTTCCTGTAGTAAGATCAGAGGTATACTCTGGGATAGGTCATCCCTTTGTACTTATCAAAGTCAGGTACCTTGAACGTTGGCGGAATCTTCAAGCCTGGGATCAGTCCCAAGTTAGACATATCGAGACCAAGAGAATTCTGATTCTCCAAATTCCTCATTTTCTCCTCTATCATTTTGAACCTCTTGTCTGCGTCAGACTGCAAGCCCACTGTTGCACCCTAAAATTTGACCAACCGATTCCCATCTGGTTTATGGTTCGACGCATTTTTGCATTCGCATTTGCATACCGCATACAGTGCATTTGTCCAGTCATGTTGATTTTATCGGGATTATAGCCCTATTTTCACACTTCGGGTATTTCAGACCGGTTCGGATAATCGGAGGTTATTTTGAGGAGTCACGCGCTTCCTGGGCGTTTTTATCTTGCGTAGTGATTTTGGAGGTTCTTGGGGTCTGGGTTTACTGCTTGCTTCGATCTGGTCTCGCGCTCTCTTTTATGTTGGTTGTTTGCCTTTATTTGCATTTTTAGGATTTAATAGCCTTTTGTAGATATTAAATAGGTTTTATGGTTTTTTTTCCAGAATTTAAATAAATAATTCCTAGAATTTTTTGTGAGATAATGGATTTTTTTATATGGATTTAATTGATTTTTCTAGATATTAGATTTTTTTTAATAGATATTAAATATTTTTTAAATAGTTTAGTTAATTTCTTTTTTAGGAATTTCTTTAATCGTTTTTAGATAATAGGTTTTAATAAAATTCTTGTTTTTAGATATTAAGTAGAATTTTTTAAAATGATTTTTAATAGGATATTTCTTTTAATAGGTATTTTTTAAATAGAATTAATAGAATGTTTTCTATTTTTTGTTTGTATAGAAATTAATAGAATTTTAATGGGTTTAATAGATATTAGAGTTTTATGTTAAAATTTAATTCTTTTAGGATTTAATTAGATTAATTAGATCTTAATCTCCTTTTTAGATGTTAATTAGGATTTTAATTGAGTTCATTAGTTTTAATTAGGATTAGAATAGTTTTAATTTTCATTTAGGCCTTAATTGCAGCTTTATTTTTCGTTTAGCATTAATGGAGATTTTTAATTAGGTTTTAATTCATTAATCATGTGGTAACTGAGTTTAATCAGGGTAATTAGGTGTTAATCAAGTCTGGATTGTAGTGGGCCAGATGTCCATTTTCTAGGCCCAGTCCAAAATATCTCGCCAAGTGTCCTATAAGAAGGTCTCCACGTGTTCATTTCTGGGCTAGCCACTCCATTTCCCACTTCATTGCCACGTTTTCAACCCAGAACCCGCCACCTCACGCTCACCTCCACTCACACTCTCCCTCCACCACGTGGCCTCCACACGCGTCCCACTCACGCTGATCCCCACATGCAGCAACGCCACCTGTCCCACTCACCACGCCCTCATCGGAGACCTCGCCGGAGTGCATGCAAACACACCGGAAACTCCGCCGGCGAAATCAAAACTACCAATTCACGGCCAGAACTCCACCGGAAACTGCATGCTATCGCCGGAAATCTTCCCCGTTCATCTTCTCCGCCGTGTTCTTCGCAAGATCCATCACCGTTCTTCATCGTTCTGCATCAACATCCATAACTTGTTCTTGTCGGAAATCACCAAGATTCACCAAGTTCGTCATGATTTTTCCAGTTTCGCTCATACATTCATCCATCTCCCAAGAACTTTCGCCCAGAATATTCAAACGATCATGATGATTTTCCAGAAAAGGTATGAACAAGCTTTCAATGTGCATCATCTTCACAACTTTTCCAGAATAACTCTCAAAGATCTCCATAGATCTTCGTCACCGTTCATCAATTGTTACCAGTTCGTCAGCGAATTTGTCCAGATCCATGGATCTTCGTTCGTCATGAAGCTCCTTCAACGCATGCCGATCCACCACATCCATAACCTCCCACGGATCTTCATCTGAATCTTCAAAAAATCATTGAAGAACTTCATCGGTTCTTCCTGAAACTTCCGTCCAAGATCCATCAGCTCAACAACTTCTTCATCATCGATCTCCAGAAAATTTCTCCATTCAAGAAACCTTCGAATGTCAGCAAAGATCTCCAGAAGTTCAAAGGGATCTTCAAAGCGTTCATCAACATCATCCGATCTTCATCCAAGAACATGCAATTTCCGTTAAAGAATTCCAGATTCGTAACTTCCATCACGAGACTCAAAGGATCTCTCACGATCTACAGCATGCAATCGCAAATCTCCAACAATCATCAAACATCTTCATCGAACGCATCCAAGACCTTCACGATAATCTCACTGATCTTCATCTCCGTTTCCATTTTTTTTCCAATAGCGTCTTTTGTGGAAGATTAAAGTTAGAAGAAGATGGATCGTTTTTGGTGGATTGTTTTGTGACGAGATGAAACAAACGGAGAAGAATAGAGATGGAGATCGGAGAGAAGGAGGAAAGGTGAACAGTGGTTAGACGGCGGAATCTGAGAGGAAGATGGAGAAGAGAAACTAGGGTTCTGAGTGTGGAGTGGGAGAGGGCTCAGTGGGTGGAGTTTGGGCCTCTAGGCCCAATGAGTTTTTTCTTTTCGGACAATCCATGCACCCTCCGTTTTTGCTTTTGAACCCCCTTCCTCGTTTTTGGGCATTTCTGCTGGGCTCTGGGCACAGTTTCCTGTCCTTTTTTATTATTACTGATACACACCCCTGTAATTTCTGCTGCACCCCCTGCTGCTGTTTTTTATTTTCTTTTTTATATTTTTCTTGGAAATATTAAATGCAATATTAGGGATTTTAATTCCATTTTCCTTTAGAATAGTATAGATTAATATAGTTTTACATATTTTTTTCACATAGAATAATATAGGATTTTATTTTTCTATACGCATTTTCTTTAATATTTCTTAGAATATTTTCTAGTTGGAATTTAATTGCTAATTTTTAGGAGTAGCGTATTATTTCCATTGGATTTTGTCTCCTACTTTCGTTTTAATCTGACTTTATTCTCGATTTTATTTCTGGCTGGCCGTGTGACACGATTCAATTGGCGAATGATTTTCGATATCATTTCTCCATCTTGTCTTTGACACGGATATCAATACGCTACCTCTTAGAGTTCGATTTCTCGTACAAGTCGAACCATGACGGTCTAAGCGTTACATTGTTCTTGGTTCAAGCGTCATCATCAAGATCTAGAGAGGAGAAGATTGGAATGGAGCTTGCGCGTACGTCAGGAGCCCCGGAGCTGCTTCGTTCATTATCATTTGGCGTATTCAAAACTTCAGGCAACCAGCGAGTGTTGTGGGCTGCATCATCAGATACAAAGGAAGTTCCAGCTGAGGAGTTTCTTCTTAGGTTCTTGCGTGCGTGTCCCGAGTTTCTTCCCGTTTAGGCGTAGGCCTGCTTCCTCTCTGTTCTCGCCTCATGCGAGCAAATCCCTGTTTCTCTCTCTTGCTCCCGTGCAATTGAGATTCGTTTTCCCGTCGAACTACGTTAGCTCTGATCTCTCGTGCCCGACGAGAGTACGTAGGCATAGGATGTCGTATCCTAGCGAGCTCCCGCTTCCCGTTCTCCCTTTTCTCCCGTTTTCCCGTGTTTCCAGGTTTTAGCTGTAGTAGGCTGAACTACAGCTGCTCTGATTTCTCATATCTAATGAGAATATGTAGGCATAGGATGCGTTATCCTAGCGAGCACACTAACAACTAACCTTTTGTTCTCTCGCTGCTGTGCGATCGAGACTTTCCCGCTGACGACTGATTGTTTTTCCTTCCTCTTGCCCTTGCGCATTTGAGACCAGACCGTAGTTTCTAGTTCCCGTAGGTCCCCGTACCTTTCAAAACAACTTAATCTCTCACTCCTGTGTGAGAACACCCTGTCTAGCCGTAGTTAGCCTGAACTACGTAAGCTCTGATCTTCCATTCTGTGTGGAAGTACGTAGGCACAAGACGTGAAGTCTTGGCGAGCCAATTCCCTATAGTTTCCCGAACTACGATGACTCTGACTTTCTCTCTTGAGAATACGTAGGCATAGAGTGTGACACTCTATCGAGTCAGTTTCCTTCCCGTTTAGATTTAGCAGCCGTAGATAGATTGTTTTGCATCCTTTAGACAAACCAAGCAAGCGTGGATCCCGTCGAGTACGACGGACGTAAGGGATGCTAATACCTTCCCCTTGCGTAACCGACTCCCGAATCCAGGATTTGGTTGCAATGACCATTCCTTTCCCGTCTTTGCGGTAGGTTTACTTCGAGCGTTTCCTTTCCCTCCTTTGGGATAAATAACGCACGGTGGCGACTCTTCTGTTCAGCCGGCGCCGATTTTCGCAGTAGCGACAGCTGGCGACTCTGCTGGGGACTCCAACGGTTCCCAGCTGCTGAGGACTGCGATGGTTCCTTATGCATGTGGGATCCAACGTCCCCTAAGAGTGTCAATCCTAGCGCTTGTTTGCTTGTCTATTGGGTGTTTATTTTTGTATTGCTATTATCTGTTGCTGTTGTGCTGTTGGGTGGGGGATGTTCCTTTGAGTGAGAAGCCAGACCCAGGCTTGAGTGCACCTTAGACTTAGAGTGGAAATTAGTGGGTGCGTACATGCTTTGCATGTACTAGTGTCCTGCGAAATCCACACTCGGACGAGGTTCTTCTGGTTGACTTCCGGTTCAACCCTTTGGGTTGAGTGGGATGTTGGTTAGTTGGATTGTCGACTCCGGGGACCGATCATTTGGGATTCAGCTAAGTGAGGCCTCTTCAGGACATGATGATGCCACACCTTCTGGGTATCGTATCATCAGTCTTGAAAGTCTGTGACGCTGATGACCGCATAGGATGCCGAACTTGTGTCAGTTTAGGTCCATACCCGTGAGTGGGAGGGTTTTGCAGGAAACTCGACTTCCAGCCCACCCGTTATTTGGTCTTCTCGTCAGAGCAAACGTACTCCGTCAGCAGCGCAACAGTATTCAGAGATTGTGTGGGGGCTGTGATCCCGTGTTTGTTGCATATTGTATTGCATTTGCATAAACGTGTTGCATCATATTGCATGTCATACTCCAGATAGCCAGAGCTCTTATCCAGCCGTTGTTTGATTCTGAAGGTGACTACCCGGTGATTGGCCTGAGAAACTGTTGATTTTTAGAAGACGACCAAGGGGTTGCGTAGAGTTGAGCAGAATCGAGCAGTGTAAGTCAGTTGAAGGTTATTGGTAGCTATGTCTGAGAGTAACTTCTAGTCTCCTAACACCTTGGCAGGATTCACTATGACGACCAACCCTCTATATGGTTCTACTTCCGAGGCAGACTTTCCGAAGTGAACAACCTTACTGCAGACCAGTTGGTGCAACCTCCTGTTATAGACCGAGATCGGCATGAGCAGTTTGTTGTCCGCAATGAACAACCTCCTCTTATCAACAGTCAAGGTGTTGTTTTCCCTGTGATGAATCCATGAAGAGATATCCCAGTAGCCAGGACGGTAGACCCAAGAGATCTTGAGTGTGATAGAAGGCTCCAAGTGTTGGAAGAACAAATTAAAGCCTTGAAAGTCAAAGATGTTGATAACCTGAATGCTGCAGGCATGTGTTTGGTTCCTGGCCTGGTGTTACCTCCTAGGTTCAAAGCGCCGAGATTTGAGAAGTACAAAGGAGATAGCTGTCTGAAGCAACACTTAGTGATGTTCTGCCGAAGAATGACGTCGTTTGTGCAAAATGACAAGTTGATGATTCACTGCTTTCAAGATAGTCTGACTGGGGCATCTTTGCGTTGGTATATGCAGTTAGAGAGTAATCAGATTCGATCATGGGTGGATTTAGCCAGAGATTTTCTGAAGCAGTATGATTATAACCTAGACGTAGCTCCTCATCGCGTGCAGTTGCAAGAATTGTCTCAAGAGAACAATGAACCCATCAGGAAGTATGCGCAGAGGTGGAGAGAATTTGCTGCCAGGGTACAACCACCGCTTTTAGACCGAGAGCTAACGAGCATGTTTGTAGACTCACTGCAGGATCCGTACCACGAAAGAATGCTTGGACTTCCGTTAAGTTTCTCTGACTTGGTAGTACTTGGAGAACGCTTTGAGCATGCCATCAAAATCGGGAAAATTCAGATTATTTCGGACGGTCAGGCTAATGAAGCTGAACCTCTTCATGACTATTAGAATAAAGAAGGAGTTGTGATCAAGCAATCATGTCAGATGTTGGATATCCTCGAGATGAATTGGTGAAATCTGTTGGATCAGTATCTCCTGTACCTTGTTATGCTGGACAGACAACTGTGCCTGGGGCACCCTATCAGGAACGTTATGTCACTTCTCATGCTAATCAGCGAACTCGTGGTCGAGGTTATCAGAATCAGCGTCAGAATCAGAACCGACCTCGTAATAACTTGGAATGAAGGAATGCTCCTTTCAACCCAGTGCCTATGCCGTATAGCCAGTTGCTACCATCTTTGATCCAGAGTTCTTTAGTGGAACCGAAAGCTCTTAAGCCTGTTCCAGAGCCTTACCCTCCTGGGTACAATCCCCACGTTCAGTGTGGTTACCATGGCGGATCCCCAGGGCATTCAACTGAAGATTGTAAAGCATTTCAGAAAAAAGTACAACAGTTGATCGACCATGATCGCATTTCCTTTCGAGAAGGATTTCTTTTTGTTCATACCAACTTCTCAGCTGTCTAAGCTCGTAGATTCGGAGTTTGTCTTCAAAAAGCCAGTGGTTTAGACAGGCAGACGTCCTCAGCATTGGCAGTCCTCAGACTTTTATATCATTTTCATTTGTAGTTTCTTTTCTGTTAGTTACTACTTGCTGTTAAACATTGTTTCGAATGGTAATATTGATAAAGTGACTATGCATTTTTCTGAATTAATCATGTCGCTGTCGCTCATTTATTGCATTGCACTGACACTTGCATTTTATTTACTCCACCTTATCACTGTGATTAGCAAAGATTGGAGGGAGGATGACGAAACTGAATACTCATAACCGATGATCGTATGCTTTCAGATAAAACCTTGCCGATGACGTACAAGGCATTGTTTCAAATCCCCTAAACACTGGAGATATAAGGAGTTAGTCCCTTGTCAAACACTTCGAGCCAGGAAGTAGAAGTTTTTTCGGACTTTTTAAACCTCACATCTTAACCCGGGGCAGGGTAGTTGTCAGTTAGCTTGACCGAGCGTTCAGGTCTTATAGAGGATTGTTGCCATTCGAGGACCAATCGCAGCTTACGCCTTTCAAGAGGTCGCATCTCGTCAACCACAGTGGTTAAACCTCACCAACCAGGAGTGAGACAGTTACAATCCTTTCGGAGCAATCAAGACAACCAGTGTTACACGACTTTGTTCCAAAAGAAAAAGAAAGAAACAAAAAGCCCGCTAATTAAAAAGAAAGAAAAAGCTGGAAAGCTAATACTTAGGCAAAAATTAGGGCATCCCGCTGGACTAAAAAGAAAAAAATCGAAAAGAACTCAAAAGGAGTCAGTCCAGGAAAAAATTAGGGAATCAAAAGAATGAAAAAGAAAGGATATCAATAGAAAAATCCCCAGTGAAGTCACAAAGTCGTGTGGATACAGACACAGAAAACGAAAAAGGAGTAACTGTCACTCCGAAGACCTTGTGAGGTCCTTAACCATGGTCCTTACCATCCAACATACCTCTCGAAGAGGCGAGCGCTCGAGCCAAGTTAACTGAACTTTAGGATCAGAGATCATCACGTAGAAGGGGTGGGTACCAATCATGATTTGAGCCAAATATCCTTTGTTTCACGAACCGTGAACCCGACCACGATACAACCCTTAAAAGACCTAATTGAGGTGGGGTTTATTCTGAAAGCGCATTACGATAAGGTTGAGTAACCTGACTCCTTCTGGATTTGCTAATCATATCCTTGTTGTATTTTTCACTGATCACGTTAGCACTACGTTTGAACTCTGGTTCATTCGTCACTCACAATCATGACACGTAAATGAGTGACAGCATAAAATTTTTCAAAATATGCATGAACACTGCATTAAAATTACCATTCGGGAATAAACAATTTTACTTGTAGGTCAGTAGTTGACATGAAGGAAATTCCAACAGGGAATAATCGAACAGGACTGAATAATTCGGCAGTCTGAATCAGAATGGTGTATGTTGTGGAACCCTATGAATCAGGGGCATTGACTTTCAGTGAGTTCAGAATCAGTTAGTCTGAGGACAAGTCTCAAAGCATCAATTGATCAGGGGCAGTTTATTTGAGAAGCAGTTGATCAGAAATGAATCTTCTCGAGAGCCAATCAGGGGCAATTATACGGAATGCTGTAATTTAAGGGCAGAACCTCCCAGTGGGTGATCAGATCAGGTTAAGTCGCTTATACGCTCATTCAGGGGCAAGCCAGTTCAGGAATAGGGAAATCAGACATGTTGAAAGTTGTTTGATTGGGGTTGAATCCTTTTGACGTACAGATACCGGGGCAAGTAATCTCGAGGTCGTATTGTAGCAAGCTGTTCAGAGTGATATTCCAAGAGTTAGATTGGGGCAAGTTAAGTTGTACTGGGGCAAATTTTTCGAGCAAGTCTGTTTATCCCCAGCCAGAGTTGAGTATCGGGGAATCGTGTCATTACCTTGACCTTCCGAAAAAGGCCTTACCATCGTTGGATCGTTATCCTACAATAAAACTTGTTACGTGTCAAAACTTTGTAACCAAGTCATTTTCCAAAGTCCAGTTCTCGCCTGGCAAACCGGTAACCAGTTCTCGTCTGGCCCACATTTCTGTAAACACCAGTTCTCGCCTGGTACATGTTTTCGTTTAACCCATTATCATATGGTCAACCTTTCTGTAAACATCAGTTCTCGTCTGGTGTGGTTTATTGTGGCATCAGTTCTCGTCTGGTGCATGTTACCTTTTAACCAGTTCTTGTCTGGTCATCAATTCTCTAACCTGTTTGTTACATCAGTTCTCGTCTGGTGTATATTATTGTTACCAGTTCTCGTCTGGTCACCGTTTCTTTAACCTATTGTTGTACCAGTCCTCGTCTGGTGCATGACAGCTTTCAACCAGTTCTCGTCTGGTCATTTGTTTCTTATCCAGTCAACCCCGTCTGATGTTCAAACTGTAGATCAATTTTCGTCCGATAATCTAATCTATTTTGCTATCAGTTCTCGTCTGGTAGTCTACCCCTGAATGCTAGTTCTCGTCTAGTATTTTCCCTATTTTCCAGTTTGTAAATAACCCATTTTTATCCTTTAAACTAGAAAAAGCCTAAAAAATATCTGACACGGTAATTCCCAATGACTCGCATGTTGTCACGTTCCCTGATATGAAGCTCAATTGATACCAGTTCTCCGATTAATGTTCTGCATTCCTTATAGATTTTGTTAAATCAGGAGTTTTCTCAGCAGACTAAGATTGATATCCTTGATAGAAGGGGCATTCCCAGCAGTGTGCTGCGCACAATCGACCCTAGTTGGTTAATCCCTACAGAGTACATGTTACCAGTGGTTTAGAAAGAATATCGCCGTGCAGGGCAGTCCTTCCCTTTTCCAACAGTTATTTTACTAGGATGCTTCTTTGATAACCGGTTACCTTCAGTGGAGTTGACGTTGCCTTCGGCATTTATTTTGCCAAGTGGTTTTAGACCTGGTGTTCTCTGGCAGCTCGAGCCTGCATTTACATTTGCATATATCGTCATACTTGCATTTATACAAACACATAGCATATCCATGCCGTATGGGGCATCGCATTTTCAAACAAACGCATAGCATTTACATGCCATATGGGCATTGCATCATTTTCAAACATACGCATATCGAAACATAGACCAGGTTGGTTACCTATTGGCTTTCGAATTTGTTCCCCTGTAGAGTTGTTTGGTTAAGCTTCTCTTCTTCCCCAACAGAGTGATTCTTCATATTTGGTTGTTACGTCGGCACTGAAAAAAAGAAGAAGAAAAATTGGCATATGTCAAATTTCTGAAGCTGCCGCCTGTTGACGGAATAGGTGCCTGGCAGTCGATTCAGAATTTCCCCAGGAGAGTTTTCCTCAGGTTCGCCGTGAACTGTGAGGTGACAAGAAAAGATCCCATAGTAGATGGGAAGGTGTTTGCTTTTTGAAGCATTATTTTAAAGATTCAGTACCCGTGGCGTCACACGGGTGATTGACGAAAAAGAAAATTTATCAGATAATTGACCAGTTGTTGCTGTAACAACCAGACTTTAGTTCATTGGAAGCTATTTCTCAAGCAGTTTTGCAGTTTATTTCTGCGGTTGGCAAATTTCAGGGTTCTTTTGTATTCAACCGTCTTCTACCTTTGAATGTTTGAAAGTCGTTCGCTCTTCAACCATTCAGGTCCAAGCCGCTTGAATAGGGGCAGCTGTTGCACCCTAAAATTTGACCAACCGATTCCCATCTGGTTTATGGTTCGACGCATTTTTGCATTCGCATTTGCATACCGCATACAGTGCATTTGTCCAGTCATGTGGATTTTATCGGGATTACAGCCCTATTTTCACACTTCGGGTATTTCAGACCGGTTCGGATAATCGGAGGTTATTTTGAGGAGTCACGCGCTTCCTGGGCGTTTTTAGCTTGCGTAGTGATTTTGGAGGTTCTTGGGGTCTGGGTTTACTGCTTGCTTCGATCTGGTCTCGCGCTCTCTTTTATGTTGGTTGTTTGCCTTTATTTGCATTTTTAGGATTTAATAGCCTTTTGTAGATATTAAATAGGTTTTATGGTTTTTTTCCAGAATTTAAATAAATAATTCCTAGAATTTTTTGTGAGATAATGGATTTTTTTTTATATGGATTTAATTGATTTTTCTAGATATTAGATTTTTTTTTAATAGATATTAAATGTTTTTTAAATAGTTTAGTTAATTTCTTTTTTAGGAATTTCTTTAATCGTTTTTAGATAATAGGTTTTAATAAAATTCTTGTTTTTAGATATTAAGTAGAATTTTTTAAAATGATTTTTAATAGGATATTTCTTTTAATAGGTATTTTTTAAATAGAATTAATAGAATGTTTTCTATTTTTTGTTTGTATAGAAATTAGTAGAAATTAATAGAATTTTAATGGGTTTAATAGATATTAGAGTTTTATGTTAAAATTTAATTCTTTTAGGATTTAATTAGATTAATTAGATCTTAATCTCCTTTTTAGATGTTAATTAGGGTTTTAATTGAGTTCATTAGTTTTAATTAGGATTAGAATAGTTTTAATTTTCATTTAGGCCTTAATTGCAGCTTTATTTTTCGTTTAGCATTAATGGAGATTTTTAATTAGGTTTTAATTCATTAATCATGTGGTAACTGAGTTTAATCAGGGTAATTAGGTGTTAATCAAGTCTGGATTGTAGTGGGCCAGATGTCCATTTTCTAGGCCCAGTCCAAAATATCTCGCCAAGTGTCCTATAAGAAGGTCTCCACGTGTTCATTTCTGGGCTAGCCACTCCATTTCCCACTTCATTGCCACGTTTTCAACCCAGAACCCGCCACCTCACGCTCACCTCCACTCACACTCTCCCTCCACCACGTGGCCTCCACACGCGTCCCACTCACGCTGATCCCCACATGCAGCAACGCCACCTGTCCCACTCACCACGCCCTCATCGGAGACCTCGCCGGAGTGCATGCAAACACACCGGAAACTCCGCCGGCGAAATCAAAACTACCAATTCACGGCCAGAACTCCACCGGAAACTGCATGCTATCGCCGGAAATCTTCCCCGTTCATCTTCTCCGCCGTGTTCTTCGCAAGATCCATCACCGTTCTTCATCGTTCTGCATCAACATCCATAACTTGTTCTTGTCGGAAATCACCAAGATTCACCAAGTTCGTCATGATTTTTCCAGTTTCGCTCATACATTCATCCATCTCCCAAGAACTTTCGCCCAGAATATTCAAACGATCATGATGATTTTCCAGAAAAGGTATGAACAAGCTTTCAATGTGCATCATCTTCACAACTTTTCCAGAATAACTCTCAAAGATCTCCATAGATCTTCGTCACCGTTCATCAATTGTTACCAGTTCGTCAGCGAATTTGTCCAGATCCATGGATCTTCATTCGTCATGAAGCTCCTTCAACGCATGCCGATCCACCACATCCATAACCTCCCACGGATCTTCATCTGAATCTTCAAAAAATCATTGAAGAACTTCATCTGTTCTTCCTGAAACTTCCGTCCAAGATCCATCAGCTCAACAACTTCTTCATCATCGATCTCCAGAAAATTTCTCCGTTCAAGAAACCTTCGAATGTCAGCAAAGATCTCCAGAAGTTCAAAGGGATCTTCAAAGTGTTCATCAACATCATCCGATCTTCATCCAAGAACATGCAATTTCCGTTAAAGAATTCCAGATTCGTAACTTCCATCACGAGACTCAAAGGATCTCTCACGATCTACAGCATGCAATCGCAAATCTCCAACAATCATCAAACATCTTCATCGAACGCATCCAAGACCTTCACGATAATCTCACTGATCTTCATCTCCGTTTCCATTTTTTTTCCAATAGCGTCTTTTGTGGAAGATTAAAGTTAGAAGAAGATGGATCGTTTCTGGTGGATTGTTTTGTGACGAGATGAAACAAACGGAGAAGAATAGAGATGGAGATCGGAGAGAAGGAGGAAAGGTGAACAGTGGTTAGACGGCGGAATCTGAGAGGAAGATGGAGAAGAGAAACTAGGGTTCTGAGTGTGGAGTGGGAGAGGGCTCAGTGGGTGGAGTTTGGGCCTCTAGGCCCAACGAGTTTTTTCTTTTCGGACAATCCATGCACCCTCCGTTTTTGCTTTTGAACCCCCTTCCTCGTTTTTGGGCATTTCTGCTGGGCTCTGGGCCCAGTTTCCTGTCCTTTTTTATTATTACTGATACACACCCCTGTAATTTCTGCTGCACCCCCTGCTGCTGTTTTTTATTTTCTTTTTTATATTTTTCTTGGAAATATTAAATGCAATATTAGGGATTTTAATTCCATTTTCCTTTAGAATAGTATAGATTAATATAGTTTTACATATTTTTTTCACATAGAATAATATAGGATTTTATTTTTCTATACGCATTTTCTTTAATATTTCTTAGAATATTTTCTAGTTGGAATTTAATTGCTAATTTTTAGGAGTAGCGTATTATTTCCATTGGATTTTGTCTCCTACTTTCGTTTTAATCTGACTTTATTCTCGATTTTATTTCTGGCTGGCCGTGTGACACGATTCAATTGGAGAATGATTTTCGATATCATTTCTCCATCTTGTCTTTGACACGGATATCAATACGCTACCTCTTAGAGTTCGATTTCTCGTACAAGTCGAACCATGACGGTCTAAGCGTTACATTGTTCTTGGTTCAAGCGTCATCATCAAGATCCAGAGAGGAGAAGATTGGAATGGAGCTTACGCGTACGTCAGGAGCCCCGGAGCTGCTTCGTTCATTATCATTTGGCGTATTCAAAACTTCAGGCAACCAGCGAGTGTTGTGGGCTGCATCATCAGATACAAAGGAAGTGCCAGCTGAGGAGTTTCTTCTTAGGTTCTTGCGTGCGTGTCCCGAGTTTCTTCCTGTTTAGGCGTAGGCCTGCTTCCTCTCTGTTCTCGCCTCATGCGAGCGAATCCCTGTTTCTCTCTCTTGCTCCCGTGCAATTGAGATTCGTTTTCCCGTCGAACTACGTTAGCTCTGATCTCTCGTGCCCGACGAGAGTACGTAGGCATAGGATGTCGTATCCTAGCGAGCTCCCGCTTCCCGTTCTCCCTTTTCTCCCGTTTTCCCGTGTTTCCAGGTTTTAGCTGTAGTAGGCTGAACTATAGCTGCTCTGATTTCTCATATCTAATGAGAATATGTAGGCATAGGATGCGATATCCTAGCGAGCACACTAACAACTAACCTTTTGTTCTCTCGCTGCTGTGCGATCGAGACTTTCCCGCTGACGACTGATTGTTTTCCCTTCCTCTTGCCCTTGCGCATTTGAGACCAGACCGTAGTTTCTAGTTCCCGTAGGTCCCCGTACCTTTCAAAACAACTTAATCTGTCACTCCTGTGTGAGAACACCCTGTCTAGCCGTAGTTAGCCTGAACTACGTAAGCTCTGATCTTCCATTATGTGTGGAAGTACGTAGGCACAAGACGTGAAGTCTTGGCGAGCCAATTCCCTGTAGTTTCCCGAACTACGATGACTCTGACTTTCTCTCTTGAGAATACGTAGGCATAGAGTGCGACACTCTATCGAGTCAGTTTCCTTCCCGTTTAGATTTAGCAGCCGTAGATAGATTGTTTTGCATCCTTTAGACAAACCAAGCAAGCGTGGATCCCGTCGAGTACGACGGACGTGAGGGGTGCTAATACCTTCCCCTTGCGTAACTGACTCCCGAATCCAGGATTTGGTTGCGATGACCATCCTTTCCCGTCTTTGCGGTAGGTTTACTTCGAGCGTTTCCTTTCCCTCCTTTGGGATAAATAACGCACGGTGGCGACTCTTCTGTTCAGCCGGCGTAGATTTTCACAGTAGCGACACCCACGTCTAAATCCCTCATCGAGAAAATATCATCCTGTTCGTCCTCCTCCCATTGAGGACTGGGATTTCCATGTACAACGCTCGCTGCGCCTGGATATAAACTCCCGGTGGATTACCTCCGCCCGGAGGAATAACAACTGTTGGGATAACATTGGCATGAGGAATGCAATTGTCAGCCGGAGGAGGTACAACAGTGGTCCCACCAAGCAAAACTCCACTTCCATCAACCCTAGAAATCAAAGGTTGAACAAGTTTTCTCAACTGCTCCTGACCGTTAGCGACCCCCTGCATAAGGTCCATGAATTGCGCCATGCGGTCTCAGAACTCTTGTAACTCAAGTTGAATCTGATCCATTGCCTTTTGTTGATTTCCCCTAGTTGAATAATGGTGAATTGTCCGGTCTGCAATCCTAAAATACTGCTAAGAGAAAAACCACGGAGAGAAATAAGGTCAACGAAACCAGAACACCTACAATGCAATATGAAAAATGATGCAGAATGCAAGCATGTAAATATGGTTCAGGGAAATCTTCCCCTTGATTCTAGTTCCACAAGCAACAAGAGAATCAAGAGCCAACAGATGAAGCTACAAAATCCCTCTCATAAATAAAATGAGAATCAGAGTTAACGCATACAACACAGCGCCTAAGAAATACAACAGAGTTAACAAAAAGACCTCAGCCAACAAGCCTAGTGATGGTCCGAATACAAGATAAATATAGAAGAATAAAGGAAACAGTGCCAAGTAACCCTCTCCTCAGCCACGGTAGTGAGCCTGGAACTCCTCTAGCAACATCTTCGTATGCGGATGCTTAGGTCGTGCCACCAACGCCTGAATGAGCTTCTCTCTCTTGCAGATGACATTCTTCAGATCTTGAGGGTAATCTTCCCAAGCGCCTTTGTCGCAACTACGAAAATAAGGTGCCGGCAAAACAGAAGAGTCACCACCTTTCATTATTTATCCCTTAGAACGGGAAAGGAAACGATCGGAAAAACCTGACGAAAGGTTATAAGACAAGGTCATCGCAACCATGTCTGGGTTCGGGAGTCGGTTACGCAAGGGGAAGGTATTAGCACCCCTCACGTCCATCGTACTCGATGGGATCCACGCTTGTTGTGTTTATCGGACGGGTTGGTTTTATCTATCTACCTATTAAGGATGATCTAAAAAGAAAAGAAAAATGACTCGGCAAAGCATTGCGCTTTATGCCTACGTATTCTCATCAGAGAATGAGAAATCAGAGTCTACGTAGTTCGGCTAACTACGGGTTACGGATGGTGGCTCGCCAATACGTCAGTATTGTGCCTACGTACTCTCAACAGGTATGAGAGATAAGAGCTTACGTAGTTCGGGATAATACGGCTTACAGGGGTTCAAATTCATCTGTTTTTCGAGTAGGGTTAACAAACAGTTCCAACAGTTTGGTGTATGCAACTTGCTCGTCAGAGGCTCGTGCGTTACCATTTGTGATAGAACTAGGAGTTAACGACACTCTTTTCTTCAGAAAAGTTTTCCTTGAATTATGGGCCCACGGGGCAAAAAGGTTTGAAGTTTGTTTTCTGTTTTTTACGGAAGAAGTGTTTTTTATGGTTGTTTGTAGTCTGTACAGCACTAGAAACTATGACCTGGGAACAAATGCGTCGCATATCGTCCAAAGGACGTATAATAGACACTCTAGACGATTGAGAGGAGACCGCTCAATTATCATTCCCCAAGTAGCTTAAGGCTCGTAATGCGCTTGTACTAACTTGCCTTTATTACATTTTTTACTGTTGTTGTAGAGATGAGAAGAGAATGAACTCTACGGGGAAACTGTCAAGTCCTAATGTTGTCATGCCAAGGATTCATCCTATGGTTGAGGTTCGAAACAGGGAACTCCTAGATGTTATCATGGAAAGGTTTCAACCTAAAGTTCTAATCATCACTTCCTTATCAAAGGAAGTGAGACTCCTAGGGGATCACGCCAGTGGGAAGCAAACAACAGATAAAGCATCAGTTAAACTGATAAACAGAGGAAAACAGTAAAGATGCACATGCAATGTAGCAATACAAGCAGAGGGAGACTCACTCAACCTCTAAGAAGTCAAGCAAAGAAAACAATCCAAACAGACAAGCAGAGATAGACAGACTCAACCTCTAGTGCAAATACACAGATAAAAAGAATAACAACACACAAGCAAGGGGAGGATCACCTCAACCCTTAATGCAACCAAGCATAGGGAGACCCACTCAACCTCTAAGAAGTCATGCTCCTAGCTTAAAATTTTCTAACGATGAACTTATTCTAATGCATCAAGCAATTCAAACAAGGGAGAGAAACCAAAATGAGCAACAGGGGAGTCATCCCAGGCTACATTAGGTTGGAGGTGTATCAACACCAGAGTCCATCATGGGCTCAACCTCTTGAGGAATGCACAAAATCCAACCAAGGGAAGGATTAGGCTCTCCCAAGAGGGATCCTATGTCAATAGGACAGAAAACTGGGTATTGGTCCTAGATATCAATCTAAGGTAACTGATTATAGTGTATCAACACAAGATGTCCATCTCAGGCTCAACCTGTTGAGGAATGCACAGAATCCAACCAAGGGAAGGATTAGGCTCTCCCAAGAGGGATCCTAAGAAAAGGACTTTGAGATGGATGACAGTATATAAACCAAGGGAATATACCATGCCAAGAATGTCAATCCAAGGCTCAACCTCCTGAGGAATGCACAAAATCCAACCAAGGGAAGGATTAGGCTCTCCCAGGAGGGCTCCTCATCAAGACTTGAAGGAGAAAGATAGTACAAACCAAAGGAATGTACTATACTGGGGAATGTCAATTCAAGGCTCAACCGCCTGAGGAATGCACAGAATCCAAGCTAGGGGAATTAAAAGCTATATCAAGGCTTCAACAAGGTTCTAATGAAGTGTCTACCTAATTACTATTCTATCAAGAAAGGATATGGTACTTAGGATCATCTAATGGTCCTTTACAAGGTTAATCTATGAACTAATCTAAGTTAGGGTCACCTAAACTATAAGCAACTTGTAAAATGGGGAACTAATAGAAAATCAATTATACAAATATCAAGGAAAATCCTACATTATCCTACATGAGTTAAGTATCTATGGTAGAAACACCAGGGGCAAAACCTAATTCTAGAGGTTCAAATAAAATCTAAATCCAAAGAGTGCACTAAAGGGGATCCATCAAGGAAGGTTCCTAAACATCTATCTCAAACTCCTACTTAGAATCATCTAAAAATCACAACAAAAATCACACAAACCTATCAAGGAGTCTATAACAAGCATGCAAAGTTTCAACCTCAAATTCTAAATCATGAGCTAGCAATAAAATCAGCAAGCAAACTAGTCATATTATGCATTTTTAATCATTTATTAAAAATATAAAAATGGACATTAAATTGAAAACAGCATCAAAAATAAAATCCAAAGGCATGGAAAAATCAGGAATTCAACAAGGATCAACCACATATTTTTTTTTGATATTTTTCTGATCATTAAAACTATTTAAAATGAATTAAACATGAAAAAACAATTAAAATAAAGTATAAAATCAATTAAAGAAATTAAAAGCATCAGAAACTATTAGAACCACTAGATCTATTGACCAGTCTACCCATCAAACAGCTGCGCGCGTGCCACCTAATTTATTGAAACAATGCGTTTTGGCCATGGGCACTATAAGGTATGGTTGACTGAAGTACACGGTGCAGTCTAATCCTATCCACTCAACATAAAAGTATTCTCATCCTGCGCTCCAGATCGTGCCACCTAACCAAACCCTAATCAGACTAATCCTCACACGTTAGATGCCAAGACCAAGTCAAGAGATCCAACGATCCATGGTCATCGTCCTCGTTTGAACACTGAAAGGGGAGGGAAACATTCCACGGTGGCCGGAGAAGAGCTCCACCGTCTTCTCCGGCGAGAGCAATCATGCTCTGAACTCAACATCCATGAAACTCAAAGAAAATTATACCATTCTTCTCGTCTCCTCACCAGGATTACTAAGACACTCTCCATTTTTATTAATTCTTCACGAATCTTCAAACACGAAGAGGAACAGAAAATTCCTCAATTCCATAATCATCATCAAACTCAAAATTGACTACACAGAATTACTCCTCACTTCTCAGGGATCAAGAATCACTAATCAATTCATGCTAACACTCAAGAATAAGCCATGTACAAGTCTCAACAGAATTTGCATCCTATCATGAATCATCACCAAACTCCATATTTACAATCCTAAAACGATCTATGTCATCACTACAACCTAACCACATGCTTAATTCAGTCTAAACATGCCTAAATCAAGAGCAATGGTAAAAGATAAAAACCTGGAAAAAAGCTTGCAATTGAGGTAGTTGCAGCGTGATTCTTGACTTCAAATGCTGCAGAAACCTTCAAGGATGATCACTGATGCTAACTGAATCCTCAATTCCTCTTGAAACTCTCTGAATTGCAAAAACCGATTTTGAGTTTGAAGCTTCAATCTCTAACTGCCACAACTGAATTCTTCACCAATTCCTTCCAAAAAAAGATCTGAACACGATTATGAACTTAAATAGGATGTATTTGGATCCTAACATGGCCCAATAATGGCCCAAATTGTTTGATCCAAAATTTCAATTTCCTTCTATGAACAACCATGGCAGTCACATGTACTGACTCAGTTTCAGCTTGATTTCCCCTCAAATGACTTGCACAGCATCTGGTGAAGATGAATGGATCAGCTTAAGTGCTTGATTTCATCCAATGGTGCACCTTTGATGTGTAACTTCAATTCTAAGTAATCCACATAAAGTCCATGAAATATGACTCAAACCAAAAATGTGACATTGCCAATCTCTTCAAAATGCCATTTCCAATCAAAATGTGTACCAATTTGTGATGTTTGGCACAAAAATGAATTAAAATGGAATTTTCACTCTTTAAGCCTTTTAATTATCCTTTTTTTTTTCCAAATTTCTTCATACACCTCCATTTTCAATCCATATCAATGGATGTTTGGGTCATGGTTGGAATAAAAAAACCATTTTGAACAACTTTCAAGTTGATCAAAAGTTCATTTGAGATGCCTAAGTTGATGAAATTGGCCCATAACCAAAAATGACCAGTAATTCCAAATTCCCAAAATACTCTTATCTTGCAAAGCTTGTAACTTGAGTTCTACAAATCCAATCATGGACTTCTAGTACTTTCTAGAAAGCTAAGAAGATAAGGAACAAAATTCATTTTGACCAAGAGTTCATAGGAATCATCCTTCTAGGGAAAAAGTTTCATGCAAGTTAGGTAACTTTCAAGCTCCAATTTCACATGCCTCAGATGACCTGTAACTTGTCTGGCTCATAACTTGAGTTTCATAAACCCTATCAAGGACTTCTAGTACTTAAATTAAAGCTATGATCATACCCTACAACAATCATGTTGGGGTCAAGGTGAGATGAAAATCCCATCTTGAGTTATGTGGTCTTGAAGTTAGGCACCAAACCAGGGGATTTTACACTGTCAAACATAGCAACCCTAGCCTAGGAACTCCTCACACTCTTGATTCATGATGAGTTGACCTTTGGAATCATCCCTTAGACATCTCAACACATCTATCCATGATCACATGGCTCTTGAATTAGGTCTCAACCTTCTTCAAATCATCAGTTTTCCTAGGGTTGCCCAGATGAAACCCTAGTTGTACCAATCTTGGGTATATCTTCATATCCTCCCCATAATGACCTGTCTAGGCTTCAAAATGAACTTCAACACTTCTCATGAGCTCTCTCAAGACCTGAAGTCCAACTTTATGGCTTCAACATCTTCATATGACTTCCCATAACCCTCAAGTTAGGAGATATGCACACTTGGCTTCAACCCTCTCTCTGAGGATCTTTTAACTTCTCTGGTAAGGATATCAACCCTTGAGCACTTGAATAACCCTCTTAGCTAGCTTCATAGTCTTGTGTAGCCCTTGATTGGTAGTCATACCTCTTGATCTCCTGCATACATGTCAATGCAATGCAAATGATAATGCTAATATGAATGCAATGAAACACAAGCTAGGTAAAGAAATGGTTGGGAAAATTTTGGGGTGCAACAGCTGCCCCTATTCAAACGGCTTGGACCTGACTGGGTGAGAAGCGAACGACTCTCAGCCAATCAAGGTAAAAGACGGTTGAATACCCATAAACCCGGAAATTTGCCAACTGCACAAGTACACGGTACTCTGATGGGGACAAATCTCCGGAAACTGAAATGATAGTTGCACGACAACTAGATGGAGAAGTACTGATCTGAACCTCCGTCAGGATGATTCTCTGATTTTAATGTAGATCTTCGTCCTCAAATCATCAAGGGATCATCGGTTACATGGTAACTAGTGATTTACCAACCGCACAGGTAAACGATACTCTGATTGGTAGGAACATCTTCGCACTCTGAAGAGGCAGTTGCATGGCAACTTGCTGGGGAATCGGTTACACGGTAACTTGAAATTTGCCAACCGCACAAGTAAACGATACTCTGGTGGGTAGGACAATCTTTAAAGTCTGAAACGGCAGTTGCACGGCAACTGGCCCAAATCTCCATCAGGATGGTCATCAGATTTCACTTCAACTTCTTCCTCAAGTCATCAAGGGATCAGTGGTTACACGATAACGGGTGATACATAGCTGATATTGCCGCCAGGCATTCTGCGGCACGGCAGCAGAATAATTCCTTGGGACTCCTCAGGTCATTAGGAACTTTTGACAATCGAGTTAATCATGCCGTCGACCATTCAAAGAAATTCTCGGGCGTCAGTCGGACTTCGTCAGTAAGTCAGAAATAGAATCCTCAATCAATCATGAACCAATAGGGATATCTAAAATTTTCCCGTCAGGCACTCCGCGTCATCTAGGAGAACTGCTTCGGCATCGCAGTCAGACCTCATCAGTAAGTCTTCAAGGGAAATTTCAACTTCTCTGTTCAGAACCTGCTGGGGATGACACATCTCCGTTGAGGATTCTGGAGAACTATCAAGTAACTCTGCTTCAGGAATTCAGGAATCACCCTGGATGAATAACTCTGCCGAGGAAATCAAGAATCATCTTGAACGAACAACTTCGTCGGGACTTCAAGACTCATCCTGAGCAAACAACTCTGGCAACTTCACTGGGGAGTTTTAAGAATCATCTTAAGCAAACAACTTCACTGGGGAATTCAAGAATCATCTTGAGCAAGCCACTTCGCTGAGGAACACCTGCAAAACAAGAACGGTAACGACCTAGCTCATGTTTCATATGCATATGTTTGACAATGGCGCAATGCTCCACGTGGTGGAAATGCTATGCAATCATGCAAAATGCTACGACCCCATCAGCAAAATAAATGTTGAAGGGAAAATCCTCCTGTCAAGGAGAAAGAACCACTCTGGTGGAGAGGAGGAATTATCCTGCCGAGGAGAAGAAATCACACCAATCTCAATTGGGCTAAACCTGGGGAAACGAACTTCGGACAATTTCCTGCAGGGGAACAAAGTTCTACGAGAACCTGTACTTGTTCAACTGGGTATACGAACCACAAACTGCTGAGGAAAACGATGTCAATCGCAGAAATAAACTGCCCGGCCTTCGCAGAGAGAATCTTCCTGGGGATACGGACTCCGATGGGGAAGTACAACATCAGCTATTCAACATTCTCCTGGGGAAAACCAATCATGCCCTAAACGGCTTCCAAGGACTCGGCTCTCTTGGAGGACTGTAAATTCGGCTGAGGATAGGAAACCAGACACTGGAATAACTCCTACCTGTCGGGGAGAACACAACTCTGTGGGGAATCTCAATTCTCCTGGAGACTTCAGTCTGAACTATCGGAAGTTGAACACTTGCGAATAGTCTTCTACGAGAAAACTGCATGCTGACCCAGTGCTGGGAATGGATATACACTTCTGCGTACGACTCAGCTGGGGAGATGATGATCCTGCCCAGGACACATCTCGTTGGGGAGAATCTACCTCTGCTTGGGAAGACATATCAATGCTCATGGTCTCTGTTCAAACTCCGTGGGGAAACACTGCTGAACCTCGCTGGGGAAGAAGGAATCATCCTGCTTGGAAAACATCTGGCGTACTGCCTGGAGGGTGACGTCCCTGCAACAACGCGAATAAACAGATAAGATACCCTTCACAAAGGGACCTATCAAGGTTATCATCCTGTGACAAAGTTCAGGTAATTCAATGTTTCGACAATTATCGGCCTAGGCCAGCAAGTTTATGTATGCGCATTTTATCAAAAACATCGGGCGTTCTTTTTCGCAAACAAAACAGATAAAAACTAAACAAACAACAGAAATACTGAATAGTATACGTTTATTGATAACGAACCCCTAAATGGGCAAAATGTTTTACAACTGATGCAAGCTCCTAAAATGAGGAAGCTGCACAAGCATAATAACATAAATATACATCAGTATACACAAATGTCGGCAATGTGGCATAGACGAACACCATGAGTTGATCCCTCTATGACCCACTCGACTTCGATACTTCTCCGACGCTTCAGCTTCAGAAGAGATTGATTCGGATAAACGGCCCTCAGGTCTTCCAAACCACTAAACAATGAGAGTCCACACGTGGAACGCAGTCATTTACTTTTTCAAATCCCTAACTTTTGCCTGAATCGCCCTTTCGGGTTTTCGATTCACCGGGATACCCCTTTTTTGCCAAAGCCTCCCTTTCAGGTTTTCGACTTTGCGGGTGTACATTTTTCATTTATATCCCTAATTTTTTCCCGAACCTTTTTCCCTTTTTTATGGTTCGCCGGGATGCCCCATTTTTGCCTGGATATTCTTTTTTCTTTCTAGCGGTTCATTTTTTAAGCAAAGTATTTTTTAACTGCGTCCGCGTTCACAGGGGATGCAAAATCTTCGCCATCTATCGTGGATAACAACAAGGCTCCTCCCGAGAAGACCTTACTGACGACGTACGGACCTTCGTAGTTAGGAGTCCACTTGCCCCTGTGATCGGAATGTGGTGGAAGAATCTTCTTCAGGACGAGATCACCCGTCTGAAAGCTTCTAGGATGCACCTTCTTATCATAAGCTTTCTTCATCCGGCTCTGGTACAGACGACCATATGCAATCGATGCTAATCTCTTCTCGTCCATCATACTAAGTTGATTTAATCGGTTCTGAATCCATTCTGCCTCGTCGAGTTTCATGTCAACCAAAACTCGCAAAGAAGGAATCTCAACTTCCAACGGTAGGACAACCTCCATACCGTACACTAGTGAGAAAAGAGTTTCCCCGGTTGATGTGCGTACCGTCGTATGATAACCGTGCAATGCAAATGGCAACATCTCATGCCAATCTTTGTAGGACACAACCATCTTTTGTACTATCTTTTTAATGTTCTTGTTGGCCGCTTCAACCGCACCATTCATCTTCGGTCGATAAGGTGATGAGTTGTGATGTTCAATCTTGAAGCTTTGGCATAACTCCTTCATTATCTTGTTATTCAAATTCGAACCATTGTCAGTAATGATCCGCTCGGGAACTCCGTATCGACAGATGATATCCTTCTTTATGAATCTAGCCAACAGTTGCTTGGTCACATTAGCGTATGAGGCTGCCTCCACCCACTTAGTGAAGTAGTCGATGTCTACCAAAATGAAGCGATGACCGTTAGACACAGTGGGCTCGATCTTGCCTATCATATTAATGCCCCACATGGAGAACGGCCACGGGGATGACATGACATTCAACGGGCACGGAGGCACATGAATTTTATTAGCATAAATCTGGCATTTATGACATCTCTTCGCGAATTTGAAACAATCCGACTCCATCGTCAGCCAGTAATATCCTGCTCGTAGGATTTTTCTCGTCATAGCATGTCCACCGGCGTGCGTACCGAATGTGCCTTCATGGACTTCCTCCATAAGCAAACTCTCTTCTTTCTCATCTACACATCTGAGTAGCACGAGATCGTGATTTATCTTATACAGAACTCCATCAGGATTGAGATAGAAATTCCCAGACAGCCTCCTCAGAGTCTTCTTATCCTGGGTTGACGCTCCCGCGGGATACTCCTTAGTCATAAGGAAAGTCTGGATATCATGGAACCATGGCTTGCCATATGAGGCTTCCTCAATTGCAAAGACGAATACAGGTCTATCAAGACGAGAAATGACAATTCTTGGGGCTTCATTCCAAAAATTGACTTTATACATCGAAGCCAACGTGGCTAAGGCATCAGCCATCTGATTTTCAGCTCTGGGTACATGATGGAGTTCCACTCAATCAAAGAACGGAAGCAGCCTTCTGGCATAATTCATGTACGGGACCAAATTCGATTGACGAGTCTCCCACTCCCCTTTAATTTGGTTAACAATAAGTGCCGAGTCACCGTATAAATCCAGGTTTCTTATTCTCAAATCAATAGATTCTTCTAAACCCATGATGCATGCCTCGTATTCTGCCTCATTGTTGGTGACCAGAAAAGTCAATCTCGCAGTAAACGGGATGTGGGATCCCTGGGGAGTCGTAATGATTTCCCCAATACCACTTCCGTACGAATTAACCGCCCCGTCAAATATCAAATTCCACTGGGACTTCCTATCTGGCCCCTCGTCGGGAAACGGTTCATCACAATCTTTCACTTTGAGAAACATGATATCCTCATTAGGGAATTCAAATTTCATCGGCTGGTAATCTTTGATAGGCTGTTCGGCAAGGTATTCAGACAATACACTTCCCTTGATGGCTGTCGTACCTCGAAAAATACGATCATCGCGATGGACGCGGAAAATACGTTCGAACAGAGTCGCCACCGAACTTTATTCATTCCAAGGATGGAATAGGAAAATATCTATAAAACCTTTAAATGGATAAGAACATGGTCATCGCAACCAATATTCTAGGTTCGGAAGTCGGTTACGCAGAGGGAAGGTATTAGCACCCTCTACGTCCGTTGTACTCAACGGGAACCTATTGATCGATTCGAGAGTAAAGCTAGCTACGCTTGTTTGTTTTCTTCTAAAGTTTCTCCTAAAGGGGGGAATGGGTGGTTTTAAGATAGGGTGCTCGCCAAGGATTAGGGCCCTTGTGCCTACGTATCTTCACTTGTAAGAAGTGGAAAATCAGAGCATTCGTAGTTCATGGGACTACGGGAAAAGAGGGGATTGTGCTCGCCAAGATCATCACAATCTTGTGCCTACGTATCTTACATTCAAAAGAGAATGAAGAATCAGAGCAGCCGTAGTTCGGCTAACTACGGTAAAAGGTTTGTAAACGAACGAGTGTTTAGGTCGCATTCTAACTGCTAAACGTTGGCTTGTCTGCTCGCTATGGGAGGCTGAAGCACGAGTTCATATGCGCAGAAGAAGGGACTAAACAATGTTCTTGGTAAAAGGTGGGTATGAGTTGAACGAGAGTTTAGGTCGCATTCTAACTGCTAAACATTGGCTTGTCTGCTTGCTAGGGGAGGCTGAAGCACGAGTTTGTTATGCGCGAATGAAAGGACTAAACGATGTTCTTTAGGAAGGGTCGTTTGAGTTGTAGGGATCGCGCAAGGGCGAGGAATTAGGTTTATCGTATTGGATGTTTTGGTTTGGGAAAGAGAATGGATCTGAATAGGTTTAAGGTTTCGATTGCACGGGGGCAAGAAAGAGGATTTTAGTTAGGTAATTTTTATGGTGAATGACGACTATTCGATAAACGAGACGTCAGCCTCGTAATCAATTAATCGGGATATCATTGGAATGCTAGATTCCAACAACAACTTTTTCATTCGAATAATTACGAAATATGTGTTTGAGATAGTATCAATCGCACGGGGGCGAGAGAAGAGAGTTGGGTTGAATATTTTAAGGGAGAATGACGACTACTCGATAAACGAGACGTCAACCTCGCAATCAATTAATCGGGATATCATTGGAATGCTAGATCCCAATGATACCTTTTTCATTCGAATAATTATGAAATTGTATTTGAATGGACAATAACGATATTGGTCCAAATAATTAGGGCACGTGTTTTATAGACGAAAGGTCGAGTAATCCACAACCTAAAGCGTATGCCCCAAGAGTGGTTACTCAAGAATTCAAGGAATGCGAGACTCCTAGAACTCCATTCTTTCGTAATTTTAATTAAGAAAATAGTTTGAATTTTACGTATGGTTTAGAGACATACTAGGGTTTAGACTCGATCGCACGAAGGTGAGGAACGAGGTTAGACGGGTTGAAAAAAAAAAAAGAGGAACGACGACTATTCGATAAACGAGACGTTTGCCTCGTAACCAATTAGTCGGGATATCGTTGGAATGCTAGATCCCAACGACATCTCTTTCATTCCATTAATTATAAAATATATTTGTTGGACAGTGAATATTTGTCCAAATAATTATGGAAATATTTTAGAAACGAAAGTTCGAACGACACACCATTCAAGGCGTACGCCTCAATAGTAGTCACTCTCAAATTCGAGGAATGCGCGACTCCAAGAACTCGATTCTTTCGTGATTTGATTAAGAAAATAGTTTTGGAAGTATTTATCAAAATGAATTATGATTTTAATTAGGAAAAGATGTTTGTAAATGTTAAGTATTTTTTAATAAATTAAGAAAGTGTTTAAAACTAATATAATAGCGAAAGGTTTAATGTCTTAAAAAGATTTTAACTTAATTTGACAAAGTATAATTTTTCTTAAAGGTTTTAATATTTTAATTTGAGAAAAGATCTAAATCGATTAAAAGTTTTCGTAGATGAAAGACAGAGTGAACACAACCTAAAGCATGCGCTTCAAGAGCATTCATTCAACGGTTCAATGAGTGCTAGACTTCAAGAACCCACTACTTTCGTGATTAATTAAGAAAAAGTTTGGATTGATGGTAATTTAAAAATTACTTAATCAAGTTGTAAAAATATATTCTGAAAATAGTTTAAGATTTTTGTTTAGAAGATTATTTTAGATTGTTTATTTTCTTTCTAAAAAACACCTAAATAACATATTAAAGCTTAATTGAAAAATGATTTTAGTTAGAAGTAATTATTGAAATTTGAAAAGAAAATAGTCTTAAAATGAAAATGAAATATATTCTAAGTTGATTTGAGCACAATAATCGAAATTTGACCAAATTATCGTATCAAAAGTTTGTGTCATAACGACATGAATTGGTCGAATCCAAAGATCAAAGTCCGATTAAAATACAATATAAAATTCTTCAAACAAGGCTTATTTACGATGTCGAACCACCTCAATCTAATAAAAATGCAAGCAAATTCTAACACAACAATAAAACTCTATTAAAATACAGACCTACTTTATCATGACCAAGTCTACCATAATTAAACACATTAATATAATAAACATCAATTTAAAAAGAATAAAATAAAAAGATAGGCAATATATTTTAGGATAAAAAATAAATAGCCAAAACTAGCTACATATTTTCCATCTGACACTGTAAACACAACGAAGCTACAATTGCTATCTCCTTTAACTTGCGAAAACCATATAGCGGCAGTAAAAAGAAAAATAAGAAGAAATCACAGTGCTTTACCCATACCTTAAATCAAAATTTCAACAATGTTCATACTATATTTAACCATGAATGAATAATACAAAATTAACACTTCAAACTCCAAATGTACACACATCTCCTTAAAATCGATTTTAAGTCAAAATATTCAAAATAGCAACTCAACTTTAAATACCAATTTACAAGTTCAACGTAGTGTAAAGTGTTAGCGAAATAACGGAGTATACGCAGTAGTAGAAATACAACTATTTTTCAGCATTTATATGACAGTTTAAAATGGCCTGCTAAATGAATCCATTTGCACAGTCAAAACTCAGTAAAACAACTCAAGCATTTATAGTTCAATACATCAGAAAAAAAAACATGCAATTGACATTGAACTTCTGCTGTAGAATGACAGTAGATTATGAATTAGTTTGAAGTGTTACCAAATGTCGAGATATAGTTGAAGAGAAGTCATAGTGTTGATGTTATTGTAGAACTTGTGCATACGGAATCGGCGACACTAATCAAGCACGCAATAATAAAAAGCTCTACTGCTCATCGATCTATAAACCACATCAGCTGAAGAAACAATAACGTCCTTTTTCGCACTGCTTGAAATGTCGAATTTCCACTGCGAATTTGAGCTTCTGAATTAAATTCGTGGCATTGTCGGAATCATCATTGGTGGAGTTAACGAGTGGTGTGTGGCTACGAAGGAAGAACCGCGTGAAATTTCAAAGGTGTTGTATCGCTGCTGCAGAGTATTGCTCGAAGCGTCGTCGCCAAACATAAGTTGCAGCAGCAGCCTGTCACAAGGTGATACAACTTGCAAGCAACAATATAATATGCACAAAGAACTCAAACATATGCAGTGAAGCAAGACAATATATTAAAATGAAATTATAACAAAAATGAAAATTAGAACAAAACAGTTACCCTGCGTTAAACACAACACGGTCATTTGTTGAAGATCGAAACAAAATTGATGGCTAATGAAAGCTGAAGCGTTACCACTTTCAAAATCCACAACTGACAGTACCTGTTACTAGATTAGGGTGCTATTGAAGCTGCGACGACGTTCTTGCTTGTGATGCATTAGAGATACAAACCATGCCGAGTTGTGCCGCAAATCTGAACCTTGCGTTTCATCGGTGAGTTATTGTCTCCGATTCTGTTATGTCTTGTGGAAAAGAGTTGGTTGTCGTTGCAAAAACGTAAGTCGTTCCTATGTTGAGGCTGTTGTTGTTCGAAACCACGAGCTATTGTTAAAACCTTGATGGCTTACGGAGTCGTTGCCGGAGTTGTCGCAACTCGGCAACGTTGCCAATAAAGAGAGGTTGATCTCGATGGGCTTTCGCTGCTACAAACTACTTTGTTATTGATGAACTGCTGCTGTACATGTATCAACACTGATGTGGTTGTAGTGTTGAAGTTGTTATTATATCAGAGTTGCTTGTTGAAATTGAAACGAACCAATATCGCTAATCGCCTTTCAACCTGCACATAAATAATCACACAGAAAAAAAAAACAGTACAGGGAGCCAAAACAAAAATTGAATTTAAAGAGGGCAGTCTAAGCATATATGTAATCCAGGTTCTCCTCTTTCCATTGAATCGAGTTAAGGTTATTGTTGATGCGGCTGCAGTTCTGTCTAATCACCTCAGTATGCATTATCATCAATTGACTTATTAATCCTCAAAACTATATTAACAGCCATAAGACCACTCAAACAAACACCAACATGCTAGATGCTTCTAACAAACAGAGTCGTCATCTTGCAGGCTCGAGAACGACGAGCAACACCGATGTTTCCATGATGCAGCAATAACAACAACAATTTAAATTGACACGCACACGAGATCGAATTGAAACATATCAACAATTTACAAAACATATTAATGATGCTCATCATATATAGTGAAATACTGTCATGAATTGTAAGATAGAAACAAAGCTACAACACAAATGGGATGGAGTAACAAAGTTCAATATTATCAGCACATCATAGATATGGTAAGCAGAACCGAAAAAAATAATGGGTACCAACCGAAATGAAGCTTAGATGATTATTCTTTGGAGAATCGAAATTCATACAAACAGTACCAAAACTTCTCAAGTCATAGGCTGTAAAATACTTAATTTAGCACATGGTTGAAATCATAACAGCATACCTCACATTCATAAACAAGTGACAAATCCAACAGCATATTTTTAATACAAACCCACGGTATCTGAACGACCGACAAACCCAGAAACAAAAATGAAATTGGCATGAACAAACAAATCATAAAACATTTCAACAGAAATTATACAGAAACCTATATCAAGATGCAAAATGATATTGTATATTAAACCCAATAATCCGAGAAAATCTGATTCTAGAATTACCCAAAAGCAGTGTCGTTTTTGACCATGATCTCAAATCAAAAGCCGGACATTCAGACGCTCAAGTTGCTGCTGCTTTGAAGTCGACTAGAATTGAATTTCAGAGTTGTTCAAAGCTGTTGTTATCAAAATGCAGCTAGCGTTCTGATACGAACTATATCAGAACTTGTTGCGTGACTTCGTTGTTGGAGTTGTCCGTGTCGTCTAAACCGCTGCGGCTTGGAGAGTTTGACGCACCGCCGTTGTCGAAAATAATGAACAAACAGCATTTACCGAAACTGTATATTGCTCAGTGTTTTTGTCACTGTTATTCGAGTCGTGTCGCCGTGCTAGTTTTGTTGCTGCTAGCGTTCACCGTTGCGAGCCGTGAGTGGATTCACGTCAAAATTAGGTTACTTTGGATGCGGTGTTGATGTTGTTCGAGCCATGTCTTCTCGACGTTGTCAATGACGGACTCGTAATCTTCTTCAGTTCAACTTTCCAAAATCAGTGTCGAACCATTACTACGAATATGGAGGTTGAGCTCTTTTGCAAAATGATGCCATTAATATTGTAGCTTGATGAGGCTATGATGCGGCGTTTAGTGTCATTTGGAGAAATAAGGGTGGCCTTGGTGATATTTGGTTGAGTTTTTTTTCCACCGAAAAGAGAAGGAAGGAAGACGGTAGTTCAGGGACAGCGATGGTGGCTTGGCGGAGGTGATTTGAGGAAAATGGAGAAGAAACTCTCAATGTTGAGTGAGATAAGGAAGAAGATGAGAGGTGATGGGTTTTGCGGTTGGAGGATTATAGCGGCGGGAAGAATTGAGGGATAAAGGATGTGAGAGGATTTGGTGAGAAAGGTTGTGCGGTAGCTAGCTCTTGAAGGTGAAAGAGTGACGACGGTGGATATTTGATGATGAGAAGAACTAGGGTTTTTCTTTGTTGGTTTGGGCGACTGGGTGAGAGACGGGAGAAGAGGAAGTTTTTCAATTGCTCCAAGATGAACAGTGATTTCCAATTCCCTTTTCTGAATGGAAAATCCTTCTTATAAACTGTGCGATTCAACCCTAACGGGCCAAACACGATGGGCCTTCCCCCACTTCCATTTTTTCTCTTCTCTTTTTTTTACTTAAATTTTCCAACAATTAATTAAAAAAATAAGTCATATAAAACTATTATTACATTATTAATTGAATCTAACTAATAAATAAATATTGACAAATACTAATTAATAAATATAAAAATAAACTAAAATTTAAAAACCGAAAGAAATAATTACTAAAGAAATATATATTATTTGTAACATTTAAAAAGAAAAAGTTTTAAGAAAATAATATTTACAAAAATGTTGTTAGGCCATGTGTCATGTCTTTACTGGATAAAATGATAGAGTTCTAAAAAATTAACCAATTGCGAGCAGACACGTGTCTAAATAACAAGAAAAAAAATAAATAAATAAACAGGCAATGTAAAACAGAAAATGAAATCGAAAAAAGGTGAATAATAAAAGAAAAACGGGTAGGACAAATTTAGGGTATGACAGATGCCCCTATCTAATTGCCTTGAACCTGAGAGAATGAACAACTGTATGGCGTTCATTTTTAGGGTGGAAGTCAATTAGATATAAAAAGACCCTGAAATTTGTCCGACAAGTAAAGTACATAGATTAGGTATACCAGAACGGGATGACAAGATGCAAAATAGATGAACGAGATAACCTGATATTCTCTGGGTGGTCGAAGCAGTCCCTTATTCAATGGGGTTCTTCGATGATACCAAAGCAGTATCTCTAAACACATGAGATTCTTCGGGTGGTCGAAGCAGTCCCTTATCCAATAAGGTTCTCCGATGATACCAAAGCAGTATCTCTGGAAAAAAAAACTTGAGATTCTTTAGGTTGTCGAAGCAGTACCTTATCCATTAAGGCTCTTCGATGATACCAAAGAAGTATCTCTAAACACATGAGATTCTTCGGGTGGTCGAAGTAGTGCCTTATCCATTAAGGCTCTTCGATGATACCAAAGCAGTATCTCGATTAAAACTTGAGATTCTTCGGGTGGTCGAAGCAGTACCTTATCCATTAAGGCTCTTCGATGATACCAAAGCAGTATCTCGATTAAAACTTGAGATTCTTCGGGTGGTCGAAGCAGCACCTTATCCATTAAGGCTCTTCGATGATACCAAAGCAGTATCTCGATTAAAACTTGAGATTCTTCGGGTGGTCGAAGCAGTACCTTATCCATTAAGGCTCTTCGATGATACCAAAGCAGTGTCTCGATTAAATCTTGAGATTCTTCGGGTGGTCGAAGCAGTACCTTATCCATTAATGCTCTTCGATGATACCAAAGCAGTATCTCGATTAAAACTTGAGATTCTTCGGGTGGTCGAAGCAGTACCTTATCCATTAAGGCTCTTCGATGATACCAAAGCAGTATCTCGATTAAAACTTGAGATTCTTCGGGTGGTCGAAGCAGTACCTTATCCATTAAGGCTCTTCGATGATACCAAAGCAGTGTCTCGATTAAAACTTGAGATTTTTCGGGTGGTCGAAGCAGTACCTTATCCATTAAGGCTCTTCGATGATACCAAAGCAGTATCTCGATTAAAACTTGAGATTCTTCGGGTGGTCGAAGCAGTACCTTATCCATTAAGGCTCTTCGATGATACCAAAGCAGTGTCTCGATTAAAACTTGAGATTCTTCGGGTGGTCGAAGCAGTACCTTATCCATTAAGGCTCTTCGATGATACCAAAGCAGTATCTCGATTAAAACTTGAGATTCTTCGGGTGGTCGAAGCAGTACCTTATCCATTAAGGCTCTTCGATGATACCAAAGCAGTATCTCGATTAAAACTTGAGATTCTTCGGGTGGTCGAAGCAGTACCTTATCCATTAAGGCTCTTCGATGATACGAAAGCAGTGTCTCGATTAAAACTTGAGATTCTTCGGGTGGTCGAAGCAGTACCTTATCCATTAAGGCTCTTCGATGATACCAAAGCAGTATCACGAACAAAACTTGAGATTCTTTGGATGGTCAAAGCAGTACCTTACCAAAGCTCTTCGATGATACCAAAGCAGTATCTCGATTAAAACTTGAGATTCTTCGGGTGGTCGAAGCAGTACCTTATCCAATAAGATTCTTCGATGATACCAAAGCAGTATCTCGAGTGATAATTTTGATGAGGAATAGTTGAGCTAAAATTCCTATTAGAGGAACAACGTTGTCCAAACTCCGCAGGGGAGAAATCTTCCATAAACTCTCTAAGATAACCTCTGCTTGTGGAGCCATAAGAGCAATAGTTGTTGGGGGATTATCATCATCAACTGCATAGTTGGAGAATGACTTGCCGGGGAGTAGAATTCCCTGAACTCGTGGGGTCTTAACTCTTTTCAGAGTCATACTGCCAACTTCATTAGAGGACTGACCAAGATGCTTGCAAACTGATCCTGGATCTTGCTATATTGCTATGCAATGCAATGTTTTATGATGCCCAAACATGCAACTAAGATGAAACTACTAGGGAGTGCACGATGCGAATGCAAATGATATGTTAATGCTTAATATGATTATGATATGAGGCTGTATGTCGTGCTTATGATAATGCAGCGACCAGGTATGCTGGGGATAAATTTCCTGTGGGGGACATCACCAGGGATTGGATTCGGTAGTTGCCAAATGGTTTGTACTTTGGTTATTGAGGATGCCAACAAGGGTGGACTTTTAGTGGTTGCCAATGACGACTGGACTTTAGAATGATTTTCCAGACGAGAACTGGATTTTGAAGGATTTGTTTCGGTTACAAAGCTCTGACAGGTATCAGGTCCAGGCCGTGGGGGTGAAACCCAATGACAGAGAGGCTCTTTCAGGAGGTTAAGGTTATTTAGTGGGGTGATGGCATGATTCCCCGACACTTAACTTTTGCTGACGAGAATAAACTTGCTTGAGTAACTGCCCCAATGTTGTTCAACTTGCCCTAGTTTGGGTCTATGAAGGAATTTTCCTTGAACGGAAATTGGAAGCAATCATACCATGAGACGAACTCGAGATGGCTTGCCCCAGCATTCCAAGTCGTGAAAGGAAGTTGGAAACAGTTGTACCATGAGATGATCTCGAAATGGCTTGCCCCAGCATTCCACATCGTGAAAGGAAGTTGGAAACAGTTGTACCATGAGATGAACTCGAAATGGCTTGCCCCAGCATTCCACATCGTGAAAGGAAGTTGGAAACAGTTGTACCATGAGATGAACTCGAGATGGTTTGTTCCAAAACTCTAAGTCATGAAAGGAATTCGGACGGAAATATACCATGAGATGATCTCGAGATGGTTTGTTGCAAATTTTAGTCAGGAAAGGGTTTTGACCTTGATTAACTGACCCTTTGGATAATTGGCTTCAAATTATTCCTGAAGTAGTCTGCTCCAGAATGAGCGTTGAAGTGACATGGCTTGCGGTGATTGAGCGTTGGAGGGACTCACCCTTAATCAAACGAAACTCTGGGTAGCCTGCCCCTCGTTGGATCCTTTGCAGAAGTGGCATACTCGTTCTGGTAAGAACCTAGCTTCTAGCTGATATGTCATGATGACTTACAAACATTGAGCGTAGCGACTTATCCAAAGCATGTTGACTGCGCGAGCGTAGCGACTTAACCAATGCGTGTTAATCGTGTGAGCGTAGCGATTTAACCAATGCATATGGATTGCGTGAGCGTAGCGACTTAACCAATGCATATTAGTCGTGCTTTTGCTCTGCCCCAAGGCCTTTGACGCTTGTTGACCTCAACCATCAGCTAGTTTGCCCCAAGTTCAACCATTTGCCCCAGTCTTCCAGGTGTTTGATGGACTTTCTTCTGGGATGAGAACTTTGGCGATGATTATACCAGGATATGGCTTGAACCCATTTGCCCCAGTGTCTGAACCTTGCAGTGGTCTGCCCCGGTTTAAACCTCAGAAGGACTTTCCCCAGATTCGTAGGGTTAGGAGAAAGTCTTAATTCAAGTCAACACCAATGAGTAATCAAGTTCCTCTTTGATTGCACTTTGTTGGAATTTCCATTATGCCAATTACTAATTTGCAATTTAAAATCGTTCATTCAAAAATGGTAATTTTAATGCGACATTCATGCAAGTTATGAAAATATCATTTATTGGGAATGATGTGAAAATGTGTGACGAGTGGACTGTTAATCCAAACGCAATGCTGATTTAATTGGTGTGAAAGATATAGCAAGAATATGACACCAATACATAAGATTAGCAAATATGTAGGAGTCAGTTTACGCAACCTCGCTGTAGTTATGCTTTCAGAATAAAACTCCGCCTCAATTAGGTCTTTTGAGGGTTGTATTGTGGTCTGGTTCACGGTTATGAAAACAAAGGATATTAGGCTCAAAGTATGATTTGGTACCCACCCCTTCTTCGTGATAATCTCCATACCTACGTTCAGTTAATTCTGCAAAAGTTTACCTTGACGGTGTAAGATAGATGGTTCAAGGTTCGCTCGAGATGGCAGTCACCTTATTTTGCTCTTTGATGGATGTCAGTGCCCCTTGATTTGGGTGGCCACTGAATCTTATTTTGTTTTTTTGTCGAGGGTTTGAGGACCTCTTTTTGGTTTTGTTTTTGATCCCTAACTTTTGCATGGACTGACTTTGCTTGTCAGGTCCATCGGGATTGCCTTGATTTTTGCCTAAGTCCCCTTTTGAGGTGTTCGACTTAGCAGGCTTTTGAATTTTTTTTGAAGGATTTGTGATTGCCAAGTCATTGGTCATTGATGAACCGTCATGACTTTTAGATTTTTCCTCGTGATTCGAGTGCGTAATCAGGTTAACTGAACACTACCCATTCCCCAGGTTAAATGTAAAGGTTTATAGATCCGAAGGAAACTCCTACTTCTAGGCTCGAAGTGGTTAACTAGGGACTAACACCTTATCTCTCCAGTGTATGAGGGGTTGAATCAATGCCTGTACATCATCAGCAGGACTTTATCCAAAAGCATAATATCAACAATTATGGGTATTTCGTTTTCGTCATCCACCCTCAAATCTTTGCTAAACAGCAGTGCGATAAAGGAAGTGGAGTGAATTTTTTTTTTTGTGATTTTTTGCAACAAGTGAGAAAATGTGAGTGAATACGAATGGATTTGATCGAAAGTATGCATAATCATCACATTAACAATACCATTGATAAGAAACAATGTCTAAAAGCAAGTAGCACTTAACATAAAGGAAACTACAAATGCACAAAAATGATAAGGAAACTGCCAGTATTGAGGAACTAAGCTCTTCTTCCTTGCTTCATAGTTGGGCTAACTTCTGGCAGCTGTTTCATCTTGCCTTTTGCGTTGTTCTCGTCTTTTCTTAGCTCAAATTGATTCTGTCTCAAGTGTTCCATGGCCTTCCAGCACTAAGCCAAGTTCATTACTTGTGTCGGGAGATCAACCGCGGATTATGGATAAAGGGTGGATAGGCTTTTTTGTTTTGGAATACGATATACGATGCAAATGAAACGCAGACCCAGTGATATGCGAATGCAATGCAGGTGCAAACAGGATCCAGGATAACATAAGCACCTCAAAGCAACCTAACCGGTAGGCTATACCAGGCAAGTTCTAGATTCTTTACCCACAGAACCACTCACGGGATAGCTTCTATGTTGATGGATAAGGTTCCCAGGATCACGGACACCGATCGCATCAACATCACGCAACAGGCTAGCTGTATTATAACGAGAGTACGATAGGGTCTCTCCTGAGCGGAGTCCTCATGCTAGGCACACGAAGAGCGGGTCCTCAGAGACTAACATTACACGACCACCAATGCAGAAACTGGTTCTAAGAGTGGTTCCCAGAGTCACGGACCCTCCATGAATAAAATCGTGCAACAGGCTAGCTGCGTTACGATAGGATCTACGAAAAGGTCTATTCTGGAGGAGCTTTCATGCTAGGCACACAAGGAGCGAGTCCTTGGGGACTAACACTAATTACTACCAATTTTAAACTATGTTTTCTCTCTTCTTTTTCCAAAGCTCGGGTGTAGAGCTTTACTTGCAATGCTATCCCCGAATCCAGCAGGCAGATATAATAAACAACATACGATAGAAAGAAAAAAATAAGAAATAAACAATAGGAGAAAATAAACATAAAGAAAACAGTTAAGCAAAAGGTTAGTACTCTTGAATCGAGTCAAGTTAGGCTTGACTCTCTCTTGCATAGGGAAATGCGTCCCCAGCAGAGCCGCCATCTGTCGTACCTCGAAAAATACAATCCTCGCGATGGACGCGGAAAATACGTTCAAACAGAGTCGCCACCGAACTTTATTCATTCCAAGGATGGAATAGGAAAATATCGATAAAACCTTTAAAGGGATAAGAACATGGTCATCGCAACCAATATTCTAGGTTCGGGAGTCGGTTACGCAGAGGGAAGGTATTAGCACCCTCTACGTCCGTTGTACTCAACGGGAACCTCTTGATCGATTCGAGAGTAAAGCTAGCTACGCTTGTTTGTTTTCTTCTAAAGTTTCTCCTAAAGGGGGGAATGGGTGGTTTTAAGATAGGGTGCTCGCCAAGGATTAGGGCCCTTGTGCCTACGTATCTTCACTTGTAAGAAGTGGAAAATCAGAGCATTCGTAGTTCATGGGACTACGGGAAAAGAGGGGATTGTGCTCGCCAAGATCATTGCAATCTTGTGCCTACGTATCTTACATTCAAAAGAGAATGAAGAATCAAAGCAGCCGTAGTTCGGCTAACTACGGTAAAAGGTTTGTAAACGAACGAGTGTTTAGGTCGCATTCTAACTGCTAAACGTTGGCTTGTCTGCTCGCTATGGGAGGCTGAAGCACGAGTTCATATGCGCGGAAGAAGGGATTAAACAATGTTCTTGGTAAAAGGTGGGTATGAGTTGAACGAGAGTTTAGGTCGCATTCTAACTGCTAAACATTGGCTTGTCTGCTCGCTAGGGGAGGCTGAAGCACAAGTTTGTTATGCGCGAAAGAAAGGACTAAACGATGTTCTTTAGGAAGAGTCGTTTGAGTTGTAGAGATCGCGCAAGGGCGAGGAATTAGGTTTATCGTATTGGATGTTTTGGTTTGGGAAAGAGAATGGATCTGAATAGGTTTAAGGTTTCGATTGCACGGGGGCAAGAAAGAGGATTTTAGTTAGGTAATTTTGATGGAGAATGACGACTATTCGATAAACGAGACGTCAGCCTCGTAATCAATTAATCGGGATATCATTGGAATGCTAGATTCCAACAACAACTTTTTCATTCGAATAATTACGAAATATGTGTTTGAGATAGTATCAATCGCACGGGGGCGAGAGAAGAGAGTTGGGTTGAATATTTTAAGGGAGAATGACGACTACTCGATAAACGAGACGTCAGCCTCGCAATCAATTAATCGGGACATCATTGGAATGCTAGATCCCAACGATACCTTTTTCATTCGAATAATTATGAAATTGTATTTGAATGGACAATAACGATATTGGTCCAAATAATTAGGGCACATGTTTTATAGACGAAAGGTCGAGTAATCCACAACCTAAAGCGTATACCCCAAGAGTGGTTACTCAAGAATTCAAGGAATGCGAGACTCCTAGAACTCCATTCTTTCGTAATTTTAATTAAGAAAATAGTTTGGATTTTACGTATGGTTTAGAGACATACTAGAGTTTAGACTCGATCGCACGAAGGTGAGGAACGAGGTTAGACGGGTTGAAAAAAAAAATTAAGAGGAACGACGACTATTCGATAAACGAGACGTTGGCCTCGTAACCAATTAGTCGGAATATCGTTGGAATGCTAGATCCCAACGACATCTCTTTCATTCCATTAATTATAAAATATATTTGTTGGACAGTGAATATTTGTCCAAATAATTATGGAAATATTTTAGAAACGAAAGTTCGAACGACACACCATTCAAGGCGTACGCCTCAATAGTAGTCACTCTCAAATTCGAGGAATGCGCGACTCCAAGAACTCGATTCTTTCGTGATTTGATTAAGAAAATAGTTTTGGAAGTATTTATCAAAATGAATTATGATTTTAATTAGGAAAAGATGTTTGTAAATGTTAAGTATTTTTTAATAGATTAAGAAAGTGTTTAAAACTAATATAATAGCGAAAGGTTTAATGTCTTAAAAAGAATTTAACTTAATTTGACAAAGTATAATTTTTCTTAAAGGTTTTAATATTTTAATTTGAGAAAAGATCTGAATCGATTAAAAGTTTTCGTAGATGAAAGACAGAGTGGACACAACCTAAAGCGTGCGCTTCAAGAGCATTCATTCAACGGTTCAATGAATGCTAGACTTCAAGAACCCACTACTTTCGTGATTAATTAAGAAAAAGTTTGGATTGATGGTAATTTAAAAATTACTTAATCAAGTTGTAAAAATATATTCTGAAAATAGTTTAAGATTTTTGTTTAGAAGATTATTTTAGATTGTTTATTTTCTTTCTAAAAAACACCTAAATAACATATTAAAGCTTAATTGAAAAATGATTTTAGTTAGAAGTAATTATTGAAATTTGAAAAGAAAATAGTCTTAAAATGAAAATGAAATATATTCTAAGTTGATTTGAGCACAATAATCGAAATTTGACCAAATTATCGTATCAAAAGTTTGTGTCATAACGACATGAATTGGTCGAATCCAAAGATCAAAGTCCGATTAAAATACAATATAAAATTCTTCAAACAAGGCTTATTTACGATGTCGAACCACCTCAATCTAATAAAAATACAAGCAAATTCTAACACAACAATAAAACTCTATTAAAATACAGACCTACTTTATCATGACCAAGTCTACCATAATTAAACACATTAATATAATAAACATCAATTTAAAAAGAATAAAATAAAAAGATAGGCAATATATTTTAGGATAAAAAATAAATAGCCAAAACTAGCTACATATTTTCCATCTGACACTGTAAACACAGCGAAGCTACAATTGCTATCTCCTTTAACTTGCGAAAACCATATAGCGGCAGTAAAAAGAAAAATAAGAAGAAATCACAGTGCTTTACCCATACCTTAAATCAAAATTTCAACAATGTTCATACTATATTTAACCATGAATGAATAATACAAAATTAACACTTCAAACTCCAAATGTACACACATCTCCTTAAAATTGATTTTAAGTCAAAATATTCAAAATAGCAACTCAACTTTAAATACCAATTTACAAGTTCAACATAGTGTGAAGTGTTAGCGAAATAACGGAGTATACGCAGTAGTAGAAATACAACTATTTTTCAGCATTTATATGACAGTTTAAAATGGCCTGCTAAATGAATCCATTTGCACAGTCAAAACTCAGTAAAACAACTCAAGCATTTATAGTTCAATACATCAGAAAAAAAACATGCAATTGATATTGAACTTCTGCTGTAGAATGACAGTAGATTATGAATTAGTTTGAAGTGTTACCAAATGTCGAGATATAGTCGAAGAGAAGTCATAGTGTTGATGTTATTGTAGAACTTGTGCATACGGAATCGGCGACACTAATCAAGCACGCAATAATAAAAAGCTCTACTGCTCATCGATCTATAAACCACATCAGCTGAAGAAACAATAACGTCCTTTTTCGCACTGCTTGAAATGTCGAATTTCAACTGCGAATTTGAGCTTCTGAATTAAATTCGTGGCATTGTCGGAATCATCATCGGTGGAGTTAACGAGTGGTGTGTGGCTACGAAGGAAGAACCACGTGAACTTTCGAAGGTGTTGTATCGCTGCTGCAGAGTATTGCTCGAAGCGTCGTCGCCAAACATAAGTTGCAGCAGCAGCCTGTCACAAGGTGATACAACTCGCAAGCGACAATATAATATGCACAAAGAACTCAAACATATGCAGTGAAGCAAGACAATATATTAAAATGAAATTATAACAAAAATGAAAATTAGAACAAAACAGTTACCCTGCGTTAAACACAACACGGTCATTTGTTGAAGATCGAAACAAAATTGATGGCTAATGAAAGCTGAAGCGTTACCACTTTCAAAATCCATAACTGACAGTACCTGTTACTAGATTAGGGTGCTATTGAAGCTGCGACGACGTTCTTGCTTGTGATGCATTAGAGATACAAACCATGCCGAGTTGTGCCGCAAATCTGAACCTTGCGTTTCATCGGTGAGTTATTGTCTCCGCTTCTGTTATGTCTTGTGGAAAAGAGTTGGTTGTCATTGCAAAAACGTAAGTCGTTCCTATGTTGAGGCTGTTGTTGTTCGAAACCACGAGCTATTGTTAAAACCTTGATGGCTTACGGAGTCGTTGCCGGAGTTGTCGCAACTCGGCAACGTTGCCAATAAAGAGAGGTTGATCTCGATGGGCTTTCGCTGCTACAAACTACGCTGTTGTTGATGAACTGCTGTTGTACATGTATCAACACTGATGTGGTTGTAGTGTCGAAGTTGTTATTATATCAGAGTTGCTTGTTGAAATTGAAATGAACCAATATCGCTAATCGCCTTTCAACCTGCACATAAATAATCACACAGAAAAAAAAACAGTACAGGGAGCCAAAACAAAAATTGAATTTAAAGAGGGCAGTCTAAGCATATATGTAATCCAGGTTCTCCTCTTTCCATTGAATCGAGTTAAGGTTATTGTTGATGCGGCTGCAGTTCTGTCTAATCACCTCAGTATGCATTATCATCAATTTACTTACTAATCCTCAAAACTATATTAACAGCCATAAGACCACTCAAACAAACACCAACATGCTAGATGCTTCTAACAAACAGAGTCGTCATCTTGCAGGCTCGAGTAAGCAAGCCATATATATCAACTGTTATTGAATCCAAATAACAGAACAAAATCAAACCACAAGTGTAACAAAACTCACGATAATTGATACAACACGTCCTTTGAAGTTGAAACATAACCTAAACCAACCTTGATAGAAACGAGAAAACATCACCACACCCTTGTCATTCAAAACTTCAGGACAACAAACAATAACAACAACAATTTAAATTGAAACGCACACGAGATCGAATTGAAACATATCAACAATTTACAAAACGTATTAATGATGCTCATCATATATAGTGAAATACTGTCATGAATTGTAAGATAGAAACAAAGCTACAACACAAATGGGATGGAGTAACAAAGTTCAATATTATCAGCACATCATAGATATGGTAAGCAGAACCGAAAAAAATAATGGGTACCAACCGAAATGAAGCTTAGATGATTATTCTTTGGAGAATCGAAATTCATACAAACAGTACCAAAACTTCTCAAGTCATAGACTGTAAAATACTTAATTTAGCACATGGTTGAAATCATAACAGCAAACCTCACATTCATAAAAAAAGTGACAAATCCAACAGCATATTTTCAATACAAACCCAAGGTATCTGAACGACCGACAAACCCGGAAACAAAAATGAAATTGGCATGAACAAACAAATCATAGAACATTTCAACAGAAATTATACAGAAACCTATATCAAGATGCAAAATGATATTGTATATTAAACCCAATAATCCGAGAAAATCTGATTCTAGAATTACCCAAAAGCAGTGTCGTTTTTGACCATGATCTCAAATCAAAACCCGGACATTCAGACGCTCAAGTTGTTGCTGCTTTGAAGTCGACTAGAATTGAATTTCAGAGTTGTTCAAAGCTGTTGTTATCAAAATGCAGCTAGCGTTCTGATACGAACTATATCAGAACTTGTTGCGTGACTTCGTTGCTGGAGTTGTCCGTGTTGTCTAAACCGCTGCGGCTTGGAGAGTTTGACGCACCGCCGTTGTCGAAAATAATGAACAAACAACATTTACCGAAACTATATATTGCTCAGTGTTTTTGTCACTGTTATTCGAGTCGTGTCGCCGTGCTGGTTTTGTTGCTGCTAGCGTTCGCCGTTGCGAGCCTTGAGTGGATTCACGTCAAAATTAGGTTACTTTGGATGCGGTGTTGATGTTGTTCGAGCCATGTCTTCTCGACGTTGTTAATGACGGACTCGTAATCTTCTTCAGTTCAACTTTCTAAAATCAGTGTCGAACCATTACTACAAATATGGAGGTTGAGCTCTTTTGCAAAATGATGCCATTAATATTGTAGCTTGATGAGGCTATGATGCGGCGTTTAGTGTCATTTGGAGAAATAAGGGTGGCCTTGGTGATATTTGGTTGAGTTTTTTTTCACCGAAAAGAGAAGGAAGGAAGACGGTAGTTCAGGGACAGCGATGGTGGTTTGGCGGAGGTGATTTGAGGAAAATGGAGAAGAAACTCAATGTTGAGTGAGATAAGGAAGAAGATGAGAGGTGATGGGTTTTGCGGTTGGAGGATTATAGCGGCGGGAAGAATTGAGGGATAAAGGATGTGAGAGGATTTGGTGAGAAAGGTTGTGCGGTAGCTAGCTCTTGAAGGTGAAAGAGTGACGGCGGTGGATATTTGATGATGAGAAGAACTAGGGTTTTTCTTTGTTGGTTTGGGCGACTGGGTGAGAGACGGGAGAAGAGGAAGTTTTTCAATTGCTCCAAGATGAACAGTGATTTCCAATTCCCTTTTCTGAATGGAAAATCCTTCTTATAAACCGTGCGATTCAACTCTAACGGGCCAAACACGATGGGCCTTCCCCCACTTCCATTTTTTCTCTTCTCTTTTTTTTTTACTTAAATTTTCCAGCAATTAATTAAAAAAATAAGTCATATAAAACTATTATTACATTATTAATTGAATCTAACTAATAAATAAATATTGACAAATACTAATTAATAAATATAAAAATAAACTAAAATTTAAAAACCGAAAGAAATAATTACTAAAGAAATATATATTATTAGTAACATTTAAAAAGAAAAAGTTTTAAGAAAATAATATTTACAAAAATGTTGTTAGGCCATGTGTCATGTCTTTACTGGATAAAATGATAAAGTTCTAAAAAATTAACCAATTGCGAGCAGACACGTGTCTAAATAACAAGAAAAAAAATAAAAAAATAAACAGGCAATGTAAAACAGAAAATGAAATCGAAAAAAGGTGAATAATAAAAGAAAAACGGGTAGGACAAATTTAGGGTATGACAATGGCCTTCTGGGAAACATACTGAATGTCATACTCCGTCAACACCATTTTCCATCTGGCAATCCTGCCTGAAAACGCTTGCTTCTCGAAGACGTACTTGATCGGATCCATCTTCTAAATTAGCATGGTTGTGTGATTGAGCATATACTGTCGTAAACGTTTGGCAGCCCACGCGAGTGCACAACACGTTTTTTCCAGCATTGAGTAACGGGACCCACAATCTGTGAACTTTTTACTCAAGTAATAAATGGCATGCTCCTTTTTGCCAGTCTCGTCGTGCTAACCGAGAATGCAACCCATGCTATTCTCAAGAACTGTCAAGTACATGATTAAGGGTCTTCTGGCCACTGGGGGTATCAAAATCAGAGGTTCATGCAGATACTGTTTTATCTTATCGAATTCCTTCTGGCAATCCTCGTTCCAGATAATCGCCTGATCTTTTTTTAGTAGCTTGAACATCGGTTCACACGTGGCCGTGAGCTAAGATATAAACTTTGCAATGTAGTTTATTCTGCCCAGGAAACCACGAACTTCTTTTTTAGTCTTTGGCGCTGACATATCTTGTATTGCTTTTATCTTCGCAGGATCAACCTTAATGCCTTTTTCGCTCACAATAAACCCCAATAGTTTTCCAGACCGTACTCCGAAAGTATACTTGTTAAGATTCAGCCTCAACCTGAACTTCCTAAGCCTCTCAAAAAGCTTCAGCAAATTGACCAGATGTCCCTCCTCCGTTTGGGACTTTGCAATCATGTCATCAACATAGACTTCAATCTCATGGTGAATCATGTCATGAAACAAAGTGACCATCACTCGCTGGTAAGTGGCCCCTGCGTTCTTCAGACCGAATGGCATTACCTTGTAGCAGAATGTCCCCTAAGGGGTAATAAACATGGTTTTCTCCATGTCTTCTGGCGCCATCTTGATCTGATTATAGCCGGAGAACCCATCCATGAACGAAAACACGGAAAACTGAGTTGTATTGTCGACCAACACATCAATATGAGGGAGCGGAAAATCATCCTTAGGGCTCGCCTTATTCAAATCCCGATAATCAACGCACATCCGCACCTTACCGTCCTTCTTCGGTACAGGTACTATGTTGGCGACCCACAGAGGGTAAGTAGTGACCGCTAAAAAGCCAGCATCCAACTGCTTTTGCACTTTTTCTTTGATCTTAACGGCCATATCTGGTCGTGTCCTTCTAAGCTTTTGCTTAACGGGAGGACAATCTTCTCGCAGTGGTAGATGATGGACCACTATGTCAGTGTCGAGCCCGGGCATATCTTCATACGACCAAACAAAGATGTCACTATACTTTCGAAGCGTCTCGACCAATCTCTGCTTGACATTGCTCTGTAGTGCAGCCCCTATCCTGACATTCTTGACAAGTTCCTCATAACCCAGATTAACGATCTCAATCTCTTCCTCGTGAGGCAGAATGATCTTATCTTCTTGTTTCAACAAGTGGGCCAACTCTTCTGGAAGGTCTTCGTCTTCATCAATCTCTCCTTCAGCTTGATATATCGGGCAATCAAAGTCGAAGTGAGTCGTAGAAGGTTCAGAGTCGATGTTGTCTGTGATGTGAATCCTGCAATAACAAGGGTTAAGCTTAAAACAATGATATGCAGGTTAGCACAAACCGTATTGCCATTTTATTGTTTTTCAAAACAAAAGTAAAACAGGAATAACAGAGATCACAAAATTTGAATGCAAAGAAAAACGCCCTTTGATTTATTGATAATATGTACATGCATAAGCTATCAAGGCCCTGAAAATAAAACCTTTATACCCCGGGTAGAGCATAAGGTTGTACAATAATCGGAAAAGACAAAGCATTACTCTTTGTGCGTCACTTGGATGACATCCTGGACGGACCAATTGTTAAGGCTCTGGCCTGGTTTGCTCGGCTGAATCCAGGAGTCCAGGTCACAATCACTGTCTTCGTCGTCTTCAGACACGGCGTTGACATTCTCAAATATCACCCCACCTCTTGTGAACTGAATCGGCCCTTTGACGCACGACGCACTGCGAGAGGAGGAAGCATCAGCAGAAGGAGAATACCCTAACCCAAACTTATCCTGCTTGTTAGGGATTTCCAGAACTTGCCCCCAGCCTGGGACAGAGCCAGCTTGAACAATAGCTTGAGCTTCCTTGAAGGAAGAGAGAGTCATCTCAGGTTTCTCAATCATCACCGGAGTCACATCTTTGACTTTAACGGCTTCGAATGCCTGACACAAAGTTTCGTGGATCTCGCCATCCACCTCAACATATTTAAAAGATGACAAATGGCTCACCATTATGTCCTCTTCACCACAGACGGTTACAATACCGCCCCCCACAGCATACTTCAGCTTCTAGTGCAATGTGGAAGTCACTACGCCTGCAGAATGGATCCAAGGTCGGCCCAACAGACAACTATAGGCTGGCATGATATCCATGATATAGAAAACCGCGTCAAAGGTTTCCGGCCCAACTTGAATGGGTAGAGTTACCTCTCCAAAGACATGACGCTTAGTTCCATCGAAAGCTTTCACAACCAGATCACTGGGTGTACAAATCAGCCCTCTCGTATCCAACCTCATCAAAGCTTTCTTCGGGAGAATGTTCAGGGATGATCCCGTGTCCACCAACACATGGGGCATAACCGTTCCTCAACATTCTATCGAGATATGCAAGGCGCTATTGTGGTTTCTTCCCTTCGGCGTCAGCTCTAGGTCAGTAAACCCTAATCCATTCCCAGCATTCACATGAGAAACTACTCCCTCTAACTGGTTGACGGAGATCTCCTGCGGTACATATGCTGCATTCAGAACCTTCAGCAGAGCGTTGCGATGTGCCTCAGAACACAACAACAAATTCAGAATGGAGATCTTAGACGGCGTCTGATGAAGATGATCAACGATCTTATAATCACTTTTCTTGATCAGTCTCATAAACTCTTCGGCGTCTTTCACAAGCAGGTCCTTTCCTACCTCACGGGAGGTTTCTTCAACTACCTTACCCTTTCCTCTGTCAGCTTTCTCAGCCTTGTCAGCTTTGTCAACCACAGTCTCAGGTGGCGCGAACACTCTTCCGCTACGTGTTATTCCGCCAGTTCCCACTAGGTTGTCAACAGATTCCCCAGATGGCTCCAACTCTAACTTTTGTCCATTGCAATAGACATCTGCCCCATAGTGCCATGGAACAGCATTAGTGCTCTCGAATGGCATAGGCCCTACCTTCGTGATGGTGATCGTAGGCGGCCTTGATGCAGAAATGGTAATTATTTTGTGAGGGATGGTGATAGTGGCAATCTCATCTTTCTGTTTCAGCATTACCTCCCCTGATCTATTATCAGTCCTCCGACTAAACTGCAAAATTCCTTCGGTCATCAGACTCTGAATCCCTGCTACCAACTGATCACAACCGTCTGAATGGTTCGCACAATCCATACACAACTTTCCACAGCCCGGGAAAATACCTTTCTTCATCAACTTGGCTTTAACGAAGCCAAGTGGTGTTTTCAGGTCCTTGACATCAGTCAATAAGTCCGAATCTTCTTCTTCAAAGATGGCGCTAACCCCATCCCCCCATGGTTAGGCATAGGGTTCTTTGTAACATTCGGAACATTATCAGAAAAGTTGATTATCTTGGCGTCAACCATATCTTGTACTTTGTGCTTGAATGCCTTATGGTTGTCAATCGAGTGGCCAGGTGCCCTAGAATGAAACTCACATCTCGCATTCGCATCATAGCCCGGTGGAGGTGTCCCTGCCAAGGGAGCCAAGGTTCTTTTCTGAACTAGCTGTAGCTGAAGCAAAGTCTGAAAAACCTGAGCATACGACATAGGTGGGGTCTCAAGATGACGACTTGATAACGGAGCTTTGTTCTGGTACCTCCGGTACCCTTTCCAGTTCTGCTGCTGCTGCTGCTGAGGTTGCTGGACAGCAGGAATAGTAATGCTAGCGACCTGCTGGCGCTGGCCCTTTCCTTTTCCCCGAGCATTGGACACTGAGTTCGTCTCACCTTCACGTCTCTTACCACTGTAAGGCTTCTTTCCTCCTCCAGCTGAGGATACATCTACACCCTGAATCTTTCCGAGTTTGATGCCATTCTCTACATGCTCTCCAGTGATGATGAGATCGGAGAAGCTTCCCGACATACCACTGACCAGTTTCTCATAATAAACCCCTGGAAGAGTAGCTACGAACATCTCAACAAGTTCTCGTTCAACCATCGGCGGCTGAACTCTCGCTGCCAGTTCACGCCACCTCTGGGCGTACTCTTTAAATCCTTCGTTGTTCTTCTGAGACAAGTTCTGCAGTTGAACCCGGTTGGGAGCCAGATCGATGTTATACTGATAATGGCGTACGAATACTTCAGCGAGGTCTTTCCATGTACGTACACTAGTGGGTTCCAAACCCATATACG